>OX155964.1:10168924-10813924 GCA_944548615.1 Micropterix aruncella | reverse complement strand
TATTCTTATGGGTCGTGTTTGGAGAGAGAAAGTTTTAATGGCCTATGGCCGTTTCAGACAGAATCGACTGCTCAGCAGGGAACTCTTCAATGGCTTATGGTAGACGTGTCGCGTCAGATACAATCAGATGCATACGTTTAGAAGGGATACTAATATCGCTTTTATAATATGATAGCCATGAACTGCTGCATCCAGGATCGCCTGCTCAACGACTAAAGGTAGGCATGTCACTTTAGATACATACGTTCAGGACCGATATGACAGTAACGTTTTTAACCATAACCTGATACTGCAGCCAGGATCGTCTTCTCAACACGAAACTCTTCAATAACAAAAGAAGGCTAATGCACGCTCAGAACCGTAGACATGAACGTTTTTGATGTCGATGATCAGATGCCATATCGTCTGCTGAGCACGGGACTCATCTTCGACTAAAGATAGTCATGTCGCGTTTAGGATAAATTTTATGGCCATAACCTGAAGGTGTAACCAGACCAGAATCATCACAACTCCTCAACGACCAAAGGTACACATATCGTTTTTGATGTGGATTGGCCAGCGCACAGTGTTCATTATGCCTAAACCATGAACCATAAGCTAGACCTGATACGTTAGACATGTTTCTCCCTCCAGCGATCAACCCTTACGAGCTACAGAAAGGGATAAAGAGACTGGAAAATGCCTAATATCTAAGCAAGATTGTCGTCGTTAGCATTGGTCTGCAGCCAGTCTAGGAGAAGCAAAACTCCAAAATCAAACCCGGAACCTAACTCAGAGTCTATTAGGCACAAGTAAGGTCTCACCTGAAATATGCTGCATCGAATGTAACACACCCAAGTCAAGACTAGGGCGTGCTGACTGTGTGGCATTAGGGTTTTTAACAAAATAATATCGTCAACGTACCACCTCAGGGCACCTGGGCGCACCCCTTTTGAGTCTCTAAATGGACCTCTGGGAAAGTTGACTGCATACTTGTCCAATGCTCGTGGGAACAAAATACTAAAAACACTAAAACGACATAAAAATATTACCTAATAAGCCAGTGGTCCTAACTGTTCTAATATAGATGGATAGGTATTTACTAAGATTTATTATCTTATGAAATGAAACAAATCGGAGAAATATTGATTTTTAGAAACATATTGGGTAGCTACAGAAATAATAGATATAGAAAAAAATATATTTCTGACAATCTGAGATATTTCCAAAAAAAAACAATCTCGTGTCCACTGTTCAATAACATAAAAGTTGCCAAATTAATTAATTCACTCTACATGATACTGAGTAATCGACTAAGTACGTGAAGTTCAGTAAATTACGATGACGTGGCCGAAGAAAAATTGATATGATAAAAGATCAATATTTCGAGTTTTAAATAAGGTGAGGTGTAACATCTATATTTTATTGTAGATAATATAGAGTAGCCAATCGCAGTCAATCTATCGTAAATAAAATTGCAATTTAAATTAAAAACTTCGTGATGTAAGTATAAAAAGCGCTAAATATATCGTTAGGGGCCAAAAATAATGAAAATGCCCGAACCACATACACTCTACTATACCTCGGCATTGATCAACTTTCACGTCCAAGACTTGCAGTGCAGGCGGCTCGAACTATGTACCATACAGAACTATGTGCCTTTGCCACTGAGACAATATGAAAACCCGATCCGATTTAAAAAATCTACTAAGAGACATTTGGTTAATGTATAGTTACCCCTTCCCCTCTCTTCTCGTCTCCTAGTTTATCCTCATATCCCATTTCTCCCTTAGATATGTTAGATAAGTTGACATAGACATAGGGTATGTTATAAATTACTCTCTTATTTTCATTATTGTATTTATTATTGTAACTGTATAGCATTGATTATGACCACTACTTTATAAAAATCTCCTGATAGTATGATTATAACATATTCTTCTTCTTAAAGGGCCATCTCCTATCGGAGGTCAGCGGTCATTATGACCATTTGGTCCCGCGATGTTGCGGAACGGAACAACTCGGTGGTGCTTGAGTTGAACCATTTAGCGAGGTTTTGCAGCTAGTGGGTTCTTCTTCAGCAAGATCTTCGGCGGCCTTTTATCTTTCTTGCAGAATTAATTGGAGAAGGTGGTATTTGTTACCAGGCATGTATTGTAATTTCCTTTTCTTTATGGTCTTCAGTAATTCCAATCATCTGTGTATGCTTTGCAGCACCGTCTTATTTATGACTCTATCCGTTCAAGATATTTTCAGTATTCTCCTGTAAATCCACATTTCGAAAGCTTTTAACCTTTTACACAAAATCTGGGTTAGTTTCCACGCTTCTACTCCGTACAGGAGAACTGAATATATGTAACACCGCAACAGGTGGTATCTAGTGGAGAGTTTGAGACTACGGTTGCAGAGAGGTGGCTCATTTTGATAAACGCAGCTCTAGCTTGTTCGATGCGGCACCTGACTGACTGACCACACTGTGTTTTTCTTGATCGGTCACAATTCAGCCAAGGTATTTATATTGGGGATCCCTCTCCAGAGGTTGATTCTTGACGTGGAGGGTGGCGAATATTGCCACTTGCAAACAGGTCCATCATGTTGTATTCTACGAGAGTGCAATAAAGTTTTTTTTAAAAACATACAAATATTTTAGCGCCATGGGCCTACCTATTTGCTTTTCCAAGTCGATGTCCCTCGCCAGGTGTGGCAACTGACAACACTTGATTACGCGCGCGAAAGAGACGGGAGAGACAAAAGCGCGCGAAGAGCTGCATTCGCAGTCGGAAACGCTCGGGTCGGAATGACCCTACCAGGCGAGCCGGGAGACGTCTCAATGCTTGCGCAAATTAAAAAGTGAAAAATGACCCATTCGCGCATTGGCCGCCGCGCGAGAATCGCCCTTCTGCCGCGGGGCCCGAGGGCGGCTTTTCGCGCCGACACAGGGCGGGAGGCCATTTTGTAATAACGCGCGTCACGAACATGCCTGACAGTTATTATTATTATCATATTTTGGCGGGAAGCGGGATGCGGTCTCGCTTCGCGGGCGACAACATACGATGCGGTCAGCGGCGGCATTGGCAACACCGACATTTAACTATCCTTCAAAATATAGCAACAGAAAAGTTGCTTGTTCTCACTAATGTAACTAAGAATCTATACCTACTTACGTTGAAAACCCTACGCAAATATAGCCCAAAGTCCGCATGCCTTAGCGCTTTTTATCAAGGTACGGTGTAGAGATCACGTCACACGACTACACGTGACGCAATGCCGCAAGGTTTTGCAGGAAACCGGTCTGGATATCGTCACACGCGAAATGTATAGACTTTGCAGTGGCGTTAAAATATTAAGTAGGAAAGAGGAAGGGGGCGTGTATTTTTACTCTACCCACCAACTGATAAGTATGTAAAGTATTGTGAAAGCCTTAAAAATCGAGATGAAGGCGGATACATACATTTTAACCCCTGATTTAGATTAAGACAATTTCTGTGGCTGTGTGGGTGTCTGTCTGTATACTTGTTAGTGTCCGATTTTGAGACAATTTCTGTGTCTGTGCGTCTGTATATCTCTGTGTGTGTGTGTATTCCTCCACGATAGCGGCCAAACGTTTCATCCGATTGTGCTGAAATTTGGCATGCAGGCATCATTTGCTCATGGCAAGAGTTGAAAATTGTTGTAGTAATCGGACCACCAGAGGGCGCACTAGTCATACTTCAGTCTCGAAATATTGGACTTAAAACTTGAAATTCGGTACACATATGCCTTGTTGGGCGGAAGTCAAATTGTATTTTTTCTTGGAATATTTCATAACTTTCATAACTTTCTTGGAATATTTCATAACACAAGTAATATTTAAATTATTATTTTATGTTATAAAATTATAAAATACAAAAAACAACAACACTCCAACACCCAATACAAAACAGTAACAGTCTTGCACCATGAATTGCATTGCCAGTTCTCACACAGCAGACAGACAGACGATTTTTTGAAGGATTAAACCATAGAACCCATGAGTCAACCTACATACCTTTGTATGTAGGATATACAGTCCCGACTTGGCATCTTGTGATGCGATCAACGATTTTCATCACCACAAGAGGCTGTCAAATAAAATGAAAGATATGTTAACAAGAAAGACATGAAAGACACGGAGGAGAGGAATAAAGTTATAAAAATTAGTTTATTATACTTATAAAAATTATATTAACGCTGACGGAGAATATTTTGTGAAACAATAAATTGATTTCAGCCACTCAATGTCTTTTTACACGACTGCCCAGCAAAAAGGAGTGTAATGTGTTCAGGGCTCATTTATGTATGTTTTCCGTTTCTTTATTGCACCATAACTTCCAAATGCTTAAACCGATTTAGAAGTGTATGGTATTTTTAGAGTCGTTATGTCATCCCGAGTGTTATAGTACCTTAGCTGTCCAAATAGCAAGTAATTAGTCGTCTAAATGTCCAAATATCAAATAAATAACAATTATATGTAGGGTGTAGCGTCAAATGAAAGGTTGATTGAGTAAATTCCGGAAATATGCATGTACATGAATAAATACATAAACTACAGGTATTTCATTAAAAAAACCGTAATAACAATAATTCTAAATAGAGTAGTTCACTTTCTGTAACGGCAGTCGTGCTTTCAATTCTTTTAAATATATTTTCTTGTTTTTTATTTATTTCGGAAATTTTCAGTGTGGTCCTTCATATACATATATTATTGACTTGGCTTACAAAGTGGCCTTTTTGCATTTAGAGAGGTTTGTTTGTCAGAATGTTTATATGTCGCTTAGGCGATCTTACGTATTTTTTTTTTAATTTTTGGCTAGGTCTTCATTCCGCTTCATTCCGCTTCCGCGACCTCTGCCTGAGGATAGCTCATGAGTTCTATATTTTCCGGCTTCAAAAATTCGTCGTCTGTCTGGCCGTGTGAGAGCTGACATTTTCAGGGTGCAAGATAATGCAGCGTTGGCGGTTTGTTTTCCGGAGTTAGCCAATAACTTCCGGCACGCATATGGTCGTCGACCAGTGGGGCGGTGTCGACTATAAGCGGCGAACCCGTCACCCCAGGCTGATATAACGATATGTGATCATTCTTTTAGCCGTGGGATGAGCGTAGAAGACTTAGAGACAAGACAAATCTACTGTCCGCCAACATGCCCGTTAGAGGCCAACGCCTTACGGCGAGGCACCGGTAAAGGTATCCAGCGGGCAGCCTCGCCCCCTACAGCTTTGGAAGGATATCTCCGTCTGGAATTAACCTTTAGGATCGAGGTCGCTTGCGTAGCGGTTATACGGTGTCTACCGAATCTATCGCGGACCACGCCCTCCTTCGCCCGGCTCTTCGCCCGGGATCGGGTGGCCGAATGGTCGTTTCAAGAGCAGTTGCCGTAAGGTAGTTTCCAGACTCCCCCAGCTGTCAGTGGCAATGCACAATCGATTGGCTGACTCCGCAATGTGCGCAAACCGTCTAGGAAATCCTGAAGGTTGAGTTCTAGGGGAGACAGGCCCGTAGGGCAGTCTTAATCGCCCTTCTACGTGGAGGCCGCCGGATGGGCGTTAACCCGTGTATTTGACAGACCCTATACAACTGGGTCTTAGTGGCCAAACTGCAACAGGGCCCATTAGCTCCCTAGGTCGTAGACCAATCAGCGTTCAGGGTACTATGAACGCAACAGTAGCCAAGTGTCTCCAAAGCAAAGCAACAGTAGCCAAGTGTCTCCAAAGCAAAGCAACAGTAGCCAAGTGTCCAATATTCCTTAAAAAAGAAGCGATAATTCGCTTCGCGGTACTTTGGGCGCTCGTAACTTTGGTTAGATTCGGCTCAATACACCCAAATGGTCAATTTCTGAATTGTGTTCCTTATTTAACCAAAAATAATATATGTAATATGAAATAAATAAATAAATAAATAAAATAAATAAATCTTGGCTACAAGCTCAAACTGGGCAAAGACAACTTCTGCCCGAAAGCCTCCCAAGTCAATCGACTTGGGAGGCCTTCGGAAACCTTGTCTACGTCCTGAGAGACCCAGCGATAACCATCAACCTGAAGCGGAAAGTGTATGACACATGCGTACTGCTTTTAAACAGTGCCTCTAATGCAGAGCAGTTAGAATAAGCCTTCATCTTAAGTTCTTAGAATAAGCCAAAGGGCCATGGAAAGAGCAACTAGGGTTGTCGACTACAGTGGGCGAGCCCGTCACCCCAGGAAGTTTTAACGATTATTCGTGTCTCTCCCTGGAGTGAGGGCAGAAGACTTGGACAAAACAGTCCACCGTCTAGCTCCGCCACAGACCCGTAAGAGGCCAACGCCTTAATCGCGAGATAGCCAGGAGTGTTACCCAGCGGGCTTACACTCACGCCCTTACTTCAAATTGCGACCAGAATACTCCAGTCTCTCGATTGGTTACGAGTTCGAGGTCGCTTGCGCGGTCCTCTCCCTTACGAAGCGGTGAAGCGGTGTATACCGAATCTATCGCGGACCACGGCATCCTTTGCCCGGCTGTTCACCCAGGATCGGGTAGCCGATGGTCGTTTCATGAGCAGTCGCCGTAAGGTCCGCAAACCCCCCAGCTCTATAGGAAACAGTACTGCTTCCAGACTCCTCCGACTGTTAGTCAGAGTGCACAGTCGATTGGCTTACGCCGCACGGTACGCAGACCGCCCAGGAGCGCCAGAAGGTTGATTCCTAGGGGAAACTAGCCCTAAGGCCAGAGTACTGCCCGGGCTCACACTTCATGCGTGGAAGCCGCCGGATGGGTGTTGACCCGTGAGTGTGACCAACCCTGAACAGAGTGGGTCTTCAAGGCCAAGTCAGCAAAGGCCCATTAGCTCCCAGCAGCTGACAGACAGACATGGAAGAAGAAGGAAGAGGCCTACGTCCAGGGGTGGACCAAACCAGGCCGAGGAAGAAGAAGAAGACTGATTAAAAATCGCCGTTTCTTATGGTTGCCTTTTATATAGCCTATGTACCTAACAGCAGTACAAGAAACCTAATAAAACAATCATAAATTTCCTTCCATGAACGCGAAACGTTTAAGGAATGTGTCCAAGCCATGGACGCGAGTGTTCCCTCCTCTCGGTCAGTCAGGTAGGTGTTGTGGTGGGTACTGGAACACTACTCGCACCGCCCTGCCTTTCCCGCCGCAGCAGATAACATCTGCGAACGATGCGGATAATAACATAATAAACACGTCACACTCCGGACGGCCCACTATCAAAAGGCAATGCATACATCGAGTATCGCGCCGCAACCAACCGCCTAGCCTTTGCGCTAAGATTTTACAAGGGCGTGCACCAACCAACTCTTTTTGACGTAAAAACAAGGTTTTTTAAAATATTTTCAAAGGAAAAACAACAATTTTACATTCTATAATTTAACAAGTCAGCATTTGCTTCACAAGATACTTAATGTAAACCTAAAACAGTTTTTTACTAAACTATTACGTATTTCATATATTTATTTAAATCATTTGTTTTTCGGGAAACATGCAGCGCTTCATTAATTATTATTTAAGGTAATCATATTTATTTTATTGATTTAAGAATTAATTGCTATAAAACATTGATTTCGCTAACAAAAATAACAGGAACCGAATGGCAAAACCTTAACCTTTTGCTTATTTGATTCTGTCTCCCAACTGGGACTAGCCCGTTCTAGGGTGGACTGGAAAATGGTATACAGTGTTTCACCGGCCAATTAATTGTTTCCTACAATAGTATTATACAAACATATTAAATTAAACTATAATGGAACTACATTATTTTTCAGTCGCAAATTCTAACATTGCAATCAAGAATAATAGGGGATAGGTTCGGAGAGGATAGGTATGAGATATAGGTATTTATATTATATGTTATTATTTTGTTACATTTTTGCTATGTGGTTTTCAATGTTTGCATATATGTATGTTATACGTGTTTACTAGTTGCCAAGTGAGCTATGAACTAAGGACGTATCCAGGAGGGAGAGGGGGAGGGCGACACAGGGGACGCGTCGACCCCCCCCCCCCCCCCACCAAAATATTTTGGGTAACAAAAAGTACAGAAAAATTGAGAGTCAGGGAGGATCCGCGACTTATGTACCTAGTGTCAGGCACGTATCCAAGGGAGGGGAGGGTGGAGTGAGGTGGATAGTTTGGATTTAACACCCCGGAACTCCTGCGTATTTTCGTTTCATTGTAAAAACGCTGACCCTCACATGTGAGACGTCCAATAATGGATGCCTATGGCAAAATGTATACAAAATGTATATAAATTTATATAAATGTAAATATAAATGTAAATGTGCGCCGCTCTATAGTAATCCGCTCTATAGTAATGCTATAGCTCTATAGTAAACCCCGCTCTATGTAAATGTAAATGTAAATATAAATTTATATACATTTTGCCGTAGGCAAACCCGAGCTAATCGTCATTCATTTGAGGGGTTAAAAACGTTCAGCATGAAAAATCGGCGATCTACGAACACATACTGGATAGCGGAGCTAACCAGTGGGTGCAGTTTTAAAATCCGATTGATCTATCCAAAGAACAATTTTACTTTCCCCGCATGATCCGGGAAGCCACTGAAATAAGAAGAACCCCGAACTTCAATAGAGACGACGGTTTCAAACTTTACTAGGTGGAAACCTCTCTTTAAAATGTTCTCAATGCTCATCGCCGAGCGTTAGGACGCTACACAAGATACAGTGAGTGTTGTGTGCATGACGGATTTTTAAAATTAGAGCGTGCCGAACCCGCCGCCCCACCATCTGCGAAGTAACGGCAGCAGTTTGCCGCCTACCCGCAAAACAAATGATGACGATTTGATGCTTCAGTCTACCCTGGACAACGGCGGTTGCAACATCGCCGAAACGTCCGGTAACACAAAGTTCACGCGAGTAATTCGTTTTCATCCAATATACAAATAATCTCAGTAATACAGGACAATCCAGCCTGTGAATAACAATCGAGTTGCAGATAGTTTCAGTTGCCGTAATACATATATGCAATAGAGATGAAACGAATATTTAAATTAAATCCAATCAAATATATGTCTTTCATGACAAAAAAAAAAAACCATACAATCAGGCGGGATGATTTTTTAAACCTTTTACAAAAAATTATATGATTTCTCTTAAATAAAGATTTGAAAAATCTTGGAAATTGCATTTTAAAATATATCTACTTGTAAATATCTCGAATTGACTTATACATATTATGGCAATATTGGGTCCTTACTGTATTTGCTGTTTTTTCACACTGTCCACTTTGAACTTGGATAACTTGGGTTTGAAATGGAATTTCAAATTCAAATAAATTTTAGTTTAAGTCCATGTTATTTTTTTTTTTGAGAATTAGTTATTAATTGGTGTTTTCATCGTTTGTCTTTGCTCAAATATTTTCGTTTGTGCAACCATGGTAGAGTTGAAAATTTGCATTATTTTCAAATATGAGATCCTGTGTCGGATTTTTCTATTACAGCGTATTGCACTCTGGCTATACAGTTAAGTACCGTATGGTAGGTTGTATAATATGTGTAGGTACTGTTAGGAACTGCAAGCAATGATGGGGGAAGCTCGTGATTAAATAACCGGGCCTGGTCAATTGGTTAACCCCCTCTGCTTCTGCATGACAAGGTACCTATAGCTTAGCCACAGATTTTACTCCAAACAGTCGAAACGTTGCAGGAGTTGCAGGTGGGTACTCTTGGTCACCCACCGTACTTGCTAGATCTTGCTACAATAGATTTTCGTTTTTTTTTTCAGAATTTAGATTCAAAGAAACGCCAAGAAACGCCTTCAAAGAAATTATTGGTTCCTGTCCACGAGAGTTTTTCAGCAGAGGAATTAAGCAACTTTCATTAAAATGACAAATCTGCATAGATAATAGGAATCAATTAATTAAAGATATATTTTTCATACAAGTTTTTGGTATAATATAAGGACCCTATATTAAATTAAACACCTCTATAATTTCTCTTCGGCTTAACACCATCATTAGTTATCGTAGGTCATATGGGCCTGTGAAACTGTCGTATAGGGAGGGAGGTCAGTAAAGTCTTCCTCGTCAGCTTAAAGCCTCTCTTATGCCTTTACATTTCTCACCATCTCCATACCTAATCCCCTAGCAATTTAGACAATAGCTCTAAATTGCAAACGTGCAACAACATAAGTATACTTACAACAGACTACAAGTGAAAGGAGCAGCAAGCCAAGTAATGTGTCTAAACGCGTTAAGTACGCGGGTAATCAAACATACACGCCTTGAACTTAACCCTCGAGTGCGGCGTGATAAAGTGACTCGTTCGCTGGGTGTAATGCCCGTGATTACCCATAATTGTCGATGCCTTAAAAGAGAATCGCCGGCCAATTCGCGCCCTCAGCTGTGAATATTTTCATATTAAGCTCAGACGCAAATAACTACTTTATTGCCCATACATTCGAACGCCCTCCCGCTGCACTGCGCGGTGTAGTCTGCGCCGGGGGAATTGACGTACTTTGAGGAATACGGCAAAACATGGGCCGACCAAGCCTATTGACAAACAAAGGTTGTCAACTACAACGGGCGAACCCGCCACCTCAGGAAGTTTAAACTATCGTTGTATCTCCCGTGAGGTGCGCGTAGACACAGTATACCAAACAGTACGTTTACTCTCGAGCTACAGGGCATTGCGAAAAGAGGGTGCGAGGAATGTGGGCAGAAGGGTACGTCCCGACGAACGCCATTGGTTAGAATTACAAGCTGGTAAAGGCTGGCGACTTTTTCGAACGTTTGGATATCTGCGTTGGCCGAGTAGCGGGACATCCGGTGGCCATATCCGAGCCCTTACGACTCGTGACGTATTCACTTTGATTTCAATTTTGTTCTAAGAGAAGCTGCTGTCTGGTATACTGTAGCGTAGATGATTTAGAGATAATACAAATCTACCATCTAGTTGAGCCAACGTGCCCGACGGAGGCCAACGCCTTACTACGGGGCACCGGGAAAGATACCCAGAGGCAGGCTCGCCACCGTCTCCCAATTTTGGGAGGATAGACCTACAACCTGCCTACTGGCAACGGGTTCGATGTCGCTTGCGCGGCCTTTACCTTAACAGGTAGAGACTGCGCAAGTGACTCTGTATTACAGTGGCATTACAAAGCTGTATTACAGCGGTAATTCAATTTGACCTTGTCGCGGACCTGGGCGTCCTTTACCCGTAGTACCACACGGGATCGGGTGGCCTATAGGTCCTTTCAAGAGTGTCATAACAACAGGTCAACATTCACCATCGCTGCTTAGGAGGCAATATATTTCCATAGTCTCCAGACTAGTGATGGGCGTGATTCTCAATTTTAAATCACGCAACAATCACGTTACTGGTATTTTTTCACGCGTGATAATAACTGCTACTCGTGATTTTAGTGATTGTACTGAAATGTACTGTGAAACGTTAAGTAACAAAGTTTCGTCAATGTGATAACTGATAACAGAAACGCGCATTATATTTGCTTAATATTTATTAGTAATTAGAAGAATTAGCGTTCAGAAAGATTATCTCTCTCGCTCTTTTGGTGCTAAGCCGAGTTCGTCTTTCTGAAATAATGTAAGCCACTTGTCCCCAAAAGTTATTTTATTGCTTTAACAAATCATGAGCAAACTCATTTACACGAACGATTACGACACGGGCGATAACAGTGTCCAAATTCATGCGATAACAGTGTCCAAATTCACGTTACGTACGAAATGAACGCGCCACTCATCAGTCATCGTCCAGCCGGCGCGGGCGTTCGCCCAGAACGAACGGCAGATCACTGATCCACTGATCATATCACTGATCCACTGATCGCCGATCACATCTAGTGATCTAAGAATGAACGAAACCAAATGAACGGTTCAATTAGGCGCTCACCGACCATCGTTCAGTGGCGCGCCGCGCGGTCGTTCGACGGCGATCAGTGAGAACGGCCAATCACTGATCATATAATCACTGATCAGTGATCGGTCGCGTCGTATAAGCGGCGCCGAGTGATGGCAACGCGGTGCTGTTCGTAGCCGTGATTCAAATAGCATGTTCTTTCAAATTCTCGTAACGCGTTCTTCGTGATTGCAAATATCGCACGTTATTGTTATTGCTATTCGTGATCACACCCATCACTACTCCAGACTCCTTCAGCAATTACTCAAAGTGCACATCCGATTGGCGTTGCCGAACGGTGCGCAAATCGTCCAGGCTAAAAGAACGATCTATATCGTTATAACAGCCTGAGGTGTCGGGTTCACCCATTGCAGATGACAGCTCCAAAGTGTCTTAGGAAACTGGGGCGAACGGGGTCATGCAGCTTGGGCTTTGTGGCCAGTTTTTTGTTGATCGGCCCAACTCGTGGCTCTACTTTTATTCAGCAGCCTCCCCGAAGAGGGAAAACTCTGGCGGCCCTGGGCGGTTGTGCAGTGTATTTGCAACCTGCGAATGGCAGTAGGGATCTGGAAAGATATTCGCCAATATTCTTCATTCACGCATCGCCTATATTCAAGTTATTTTATTTTTAAGTACCCGCGGGTTCACGTTACAACATTCAAGCGGGATTCCGTCAAGTCACATCACTACAACAGACCATGTAAATGTCACGGACGACATTAGATGCGCTATCAATGATAGCACACTAACTATTATCACACTATTTTTCATCACGTATTAGTTTGTATTAGTATATAATAATTTGTTTATCTTAATTTGTTTATCTAATTTAATTATTTTTTTGTAAGAAACTTAAAACTTTTAGTATGACATCAGTAGTAGATACTTGTAGGTATAGTTACTACACTCGCAGTCTCCCCAACACGAATCCTACAGTCCATTCGCTACAATGTGTTCTTATTGAATATCGATGCAAGCAAATTTATATTAAATTTATATATATATATATATATATATATATATATATATATATATATATATATATATATATATATATATATATATATATATATATATATATATATATATATATATATATATATATATATATATATATATATTTATATATATATATATATATATATATATATTCTTTTTAGAATTGATTCTTTTTATATATATATATATATATATATATATATATATATATATATATATATATATATATATATATATATATATATATATATATATATATATATATATATACCTTAATTTTTTTATTAATATTCATTATATAAATTTTATAATATATTTTTATATTTAATTATAAATAATTAATAATTATTTAAATTTATTATTATTATTTTTTATTATTATTATTTATTATTATTATTATTTATTTACCGTGCTCTACACAGCGGCTATGATGCGTAGTACACCGCAATAGAAAAAGACGGCGCTAGTGGTGTTTCTTCGTCGAGAGGATGGCGGTACGGAGCGTATAGAGACGTCAAAGTCACAAATAAGGTGTTGCGCATGCCCTCCCTTTCACTCCCATCGGACACAGAGTGCGCCGCGTCGCCAGAGACGGCGGGTGATTAATCAGCGAAATTGTATCTTTAATTATGTACATATTTCTCATATTTTAGAAGGATCTCCTAAAGTAGCATACAGTGTGGGTCTCCTAATTTGCCAAGAATACTATTTTGGGGGAGGTAAGGATAAGGTAGCTGTACCTAGTTAGATTGGTGAATATATAGGTTTATTTAAGAAGGGCGGGTTAGGTAATGTTGACAGTATGTGGCGGCCATGTTGTTTTGTCGGCGTATGTCAAATCTGTTGTAGGTATATTATTGTCATTGATGCCAAATCACCATGGCAAGTTACACGATTGATTAGCACGCAAAACTTTATTATCGAAATAAGTATTCGTTAGTGCGTCGTTATCTCTAGCGGAGGTGACGTGAACTGCTGACAGATGCGAAGCCATTTCCGACGTTCTCCGCTATCTGCCGGTAGGTACGTCATAGAAGAGTGCTAAGCAAGCGTAAATATCCGTTCCCGCTATCTGGAGTGATATTCATGCTTAAAAATCACTCAAATTACGCAATCCAAATCTTCCCTTTACGAAAAACAAAAAAAAATCCTACTGAAAACACACCAACATAACCTAGAATACGGTTTTAGACATATCATGTGCTCGAATGACCAACAGGTTTTAAAATATTGCCAGAATTAAAAATATCTCAGATAGTTGCCAAAAACTAAAGAAAAGTTTAAATTTATTGCTTGTTCCAATTAATTCGCACGGTACTGTATATATACGTATTTGTATTAGTGACCGTTTAGAAAAGACGCAACCACACGCAACTCTGCTCCATAGCTATTGCGGCCTATTTGATGCCACGCTAAAATGATTATCGAAACTATACCTATATTATGATTATCTGAACAGAGCGACTACTTTGGGTTTCCAAATTGACCTAACGGAGGCCATGAGTCCTATAATAAGTCGCCTTGCGAAAGGTGTTTCGTCGCGACCGCGCCATTCGCCGCCCCCTAAATCAAGCTATCACCTTTGACGTTTTGACGTACGTACTACAATGTCGTGACGACACGAACGTCCTATTATGTCAAACTGAGTTACTCGTACTTCGCGCCATGCATGACAGACAGTCTTATCTTTTACCCGCGCAATGCATTCTGCAGGGTATATAGTATGTACGTACGAAATTATGGCACGACATGGTGTGAACTACATCGAGAGATTGTAGCATGCCACATTGACGTCATGAAAAATGCATGAATATCGAAGTATTTCTGATTGAAATGTGGCGCCAAAGTATTAGCAGGAAAATATCCGAAGAGTATTTATGTCGAATAGAGGGAGAAAACGAAGGCGATAGCCAGTAGTCGTTGCATCATTGTGGTTTTAAAATCGGAAAAGTAAGTTGTGACCACTTCTGTCAGGTACGAGTGTATATTATTATTTCTTCGGATTAGATTCGAAAGACAAGCAAATGCTGATCGAGATCCCTTGTTACAGAATCTGCCAATAGCTGATTAGAAACACACAATCGTTCTTTCGACCGCTTTAATAACCTATGCAATTTGTATTTCCTAATATGTATTATTTCTCTGTCTGCGTTGGATTAATCATATTATTGATTTGATTTAAATATTATAGGCATGCCAGTGAAATAATGTCATTTTTTAATAAGAAATTTTAAAATTAGCAGCTAAAGTAAATTTATCAATTTGTTGTAATAACAGGTAATTGTGAGAGACATAATGTTACCCATTATCACCATAAATGTACCACCACATTTCGGACAATAAATATATTTCTATTTCTAATTCACACATTTTTCTAGTTTTACATAATATTTTACAATACTCCTTCCTCCTCCATGTGACGTGAGGCTTGCGCAGTTTTGCATAGTTTCTAACGTATTATTAGATATAATTCCTAAGGTTTTTATTTAGAGAAATCATCGAAATTGGTCCATTTTAGGCTTATTTACGAGAAAATTTACATGAAAGAGTATGCGGCCTACCCGCACAGCAACAGCGGAGCAAGAGCACTTTAGTTTACACTAGACAACGGCGGTTGTAACATTGCCGAAATATCGGGTAGTTTAAAGTTCACGTGGTAAAATCCAATTTTGTTTTAGTTATAAAAGTAATAATAGGTTTACAACGAATATAAAGCATACTCCCATGAACTCTAAAATGTATTTCGCCTTAAAATATAATCAATTAAGGCACACATTTAGCACGATCGACACTAAACTAACAACTTGTGGAAGAAATTAGGTTCTAGTCAGCATCGACAAAAAATCCACGGTAGACGCACTAAAACACTGGAACTACTAATTCTCTTGCAAGTAATGGAGTTCCATAAGTTGCTATACAACATCAAACAGCGTTGTTTTATTTATAAAGAAACAAGTAGGTTGCTCATAATTGTTGTCGTTCCCCGCATCATGCGAACCGATTAAGCTATGTTTAATGACGCCATTTATATTTTTGCCATATTCGCATAGAGATTCCAGCACCAACAGGTAACACAAAATCAAAATTCCCAGATTATCAAAATGTTTACAACACAACTCGAGAGTCCCAATGCCCAAAATAGCTCGAATGACCATGTTTTGCAAAAGAAAAATCTTATTCACGTGAAAAGGTGGGCCCCACGCGAGTATACACTGAGATTCAATAATAATAATAATAATTAAACGCTTTATTTGCTTAAACAAAAAGGCGAGCTTATTGCCTAAAAGCATTATCTTACAGCTAACCTTAGAGATTCTAAGCAAAAGTAAGCTTTTAAACTTGATTCCTGGTTCATAAAGTGGCTATTTTTAAAACGTCTAACAAGCTTTATTGAATAACTAATTTGGGTTAAATTATTTTTTGAAAATAAAATCATTAATTGATTTCATTCAAATTAATTTGGGTCAGATGATCTTGTTATTTAATTTTTTTGTCTAGACGAATATGTACCAAGGAATTAACCAGTTCCACAAATTTCAGCAGTGTGCTCGATGTCAGTGAGTTTACACCTGTTCTAGCTGAAATTGATGAGTGCAGTAGGAAGTAGGTACTTGGCCACTTGTTGTTGATTCTTATTTTTAAATGTTAATGTTGATTCACATTGTAATATAAGAACATTAATTATAGCACAACACGGGTAAAACATAATTAATTATACATATAGATCCATATTAGTTAATGATTAATACAATAATCACAATAAAGCGAACTAAACTAAATAGAGAGTAGGTAATTTTATCAATCCGGAGTAAACAAGAAATCTGGCCCATTATCAAAGCAATATCGTTTTTGTTAATAAAGGTTTTGTTAACAACTAATTTGTCGTTTGCTATTTGTTATTAGGTGCATTATTGGTGCCTTATTATTAGGTACTATTTATTATTAGGGTCTTTATTAAAACACGAATGAGTGTACGTTCTAACTCGGTATACTATGGTGTAGGTATGATAGTGAATAATGCGATATTATTAATAGGATAGAAAACGAATTTACCGCGTGAAATTTGTAGCACCCATCGTTTCGGTGACGTTGCAGCCGCCGTTGTCCAGGGTAGACTGAAGAGATGTCAGTCCGTTGTTTTGCGGGTAGGCCGCATACCGCTGCCGCCACTGCGTAGGTTATAACGGTGGTGAGGGGCCGGGCTCAGAGCGCGCGAATTTTGAAAATCCGTCTTGCACACAACACTCTCTGTATCCTGTCTTACGTCCTTGCGTTCGGTGTTCGGCGGCGGGAACATTTTAAGGAGAGGGTTCCACGTAGAAGAGAGTTTGTAACCGTCGTCTCTATTGAAGTTCGGGGTTCATCTTATTTCAATGGTTTCCCGGATCATGCGAGGAAAGTAGAATTGTTCATTGGATAGCATAATGGGATTTTGAAACTGCATCCAGTGGTTACTTCCGCTATCCAATATATGTTCGCAGATCGCCGATTGTTCTCGCTGAACGTTTTTAACAGCTTTGATGTGATTTTTCGATCGATGTGCATTTTGATTTCGATTTGGACAATCCTGGGAATTCTCACTACTATGAATTTTACAAATTCATTTAGCGAATAAAATGTATTACTAATTAAAAATGTAACGTGGTTTTATATTATTATTTTCATACGGTACTATTTAACATTCGGACTATTTATCATGTGGACTGTTTAAATATTGCCGATTGTTTTCATAGATTTTCCATTATTTCTGTGCAAAGGCGCTTTATGTTGCGCATTCCCACAGCGAAACACCGGGACAGGCGATCGTTGCGATCGCCCGTGAGTGATTTAGGGTTTGGGCATACCTCAGGGGACCGTTCTCGCACCGTTCGTGTAGGCACGCTCGCTCACGGCTCATGCCGCAAATAATATTGGTTATTGTGTGTCATTGTTCGTTTGTCGGTGCGGCGAGAGACCGCCTTTTGTATGCTCATCCCCTCGATTCGACTCGTGCAACGTTATTCATACACTTTTGATCTCTTCATTCGTGTATAATCATGCTTTTAATATCGCTAGTCTATTAGACAAAACTCACGTCAATTTTGTTTAACAGCGATGCTCGTTCGTTCACAGAACTACCTATGTGATAACTAGCAAATTGAGAACAATCAGCAAATACATTATTTTTAAAAATAGATTTGGGTCGTGAATTGTGTAAAAATTTCATTTCATAGCTTTTATACGATGATTAAAAAGGAAATCAAGCCTATAAATGCATTGCTAACTTGGTTCATGTAAAACTCCTTTCATAAATGTTTCTGTATTCGTATAACTCGTAAACTGTCTTTAGTTTGGTGATATAACTAATATATTCTTCTGTAACGGGTGGGACAAAAAAGACATAGGTATATTTACTCATAAGAAATGTTTGACGTAATTTCAGTGAATTTATTTCACATATTTATTAAAATAAGACATTTTCATGAACATTAGATTTTTAACTACAATGACGTAAACAAATACCTCCACATACTTAATTTTAACACTTAATAAAAGCTGCTAATTTGTTCTTGTCACGGGTGGGACACGTGCGTCTTTATTACTAAAATATGAGTTGTTTATAACAGTTTGATACAAAATAAAGTGCAAATACTTATATTAAGCAATATCCAACCACTCAATAATTAAAAGGCTTATTTATTACGACTTAATCAGGCCAAAGTCTCATATTCGGAATCAGTTCAGAAACTTGTGTCTGTGTCGAAATATGCCTCAGCCATGTTTATTTTAATATATACCTCAGTTATGTTTCAAAACAATCTCGTGAAATGGCAAATTTAAATGGTTTACAGTGCTGCCAACATCATCAATGGATACCATTACAACTTACAATAGAGTAAAATTACGAAATATAAAATATTTTTTATTTTCTTTTCTAATTATAGTTTCTTTGCAGGCTTTGACTCTAGATTTATCGAGTAATTACATGATTTTGAAAAACTTTATTATTTGACTTCGAGGTTCACTTTCTCATGGAATGCCCCATATATTGCCCCATGACCGCAGGGGTTGAAATGTCTCTTTCCTGTAATCTCTTGTGGATAAAACCTTTCACCTTTGAGACTCTCAATATTATAATAAATTAGATGTTGGTCATATTTAGTTACAGATTTGACCTAAACATGCAGCAGATATACTGACATATTGGGCCCGATTGCGGTTCTTTGTGAGCTAAAACTGAAATTACTTGAAGCGAACGAGATAGAGCAATACGTTAGAGCAGAATATGAAACGAACGATAGTCGATAAAAACTACCTGAAGAACTTATACTCGTCCGAAATAATTTGAACACATTTCGTGCGGTGTGAGATTTAGATTTTTATCTTTTGTGGGTAGTTTTATTGCGAAAAAGTAACAACCGTTCATTTCACATTCCGCTCTAGTGTATTATCCTGTCTCATTCACAAGGAGTAATTTCCTATTTTAGTTCACAAAGAAACGCAATCGAGCCCATTGTGAACGTAAAAAGGTAGTTACCACAGGTGTAAAGATAAAAAATATATTGTATTATTGTTTCCATCCAACTCAAGTTTTATGAAGATTCGCGTATTTTGAAGAATTAAAACTTGCTGAGAGACATTTCCGGTGTATTTTAAAGCGCGACTTTTATTAAATAAGTGAAGAGTTCTGAAGCTTCTTTCATACTTAAGGCGACATGAGACCTCAGAAAAATATCCGAAATGGGCGGACACCCGAAAAAATAGGCGAAGTCAATTTTGTAGGGTTTGACCAATAAAAATCTAGCGTTGACAAAGCGTCAAGCGCAGATTCCGCGTCAGCAAGCGCCGGGAACCAGACGCATACTAAACGGTCAATCGCAGCGCTAGCACAGAATATCTATCTTTACGCAGTGGTGGTATAAGGGTGTTAATGGTAAAGCATATTTAGAGTAACTCTCAGAGCGCTCTCAAGTTTTAATTAATTGTAATGAATGTAGGGCCTAAATAAAAAATGTGGCTAAGTGCTGCCCTTTATGAAATTATAATAAAACACACTCACCGCTTACATTGTAGGAGTAAACGGGCATTAAAATTTTCGAAATCAGTGTAAAGCCTTAATGTCCAAGGCAATGACCAACTTTTTTGAGTCCAAATTTTAAATTGGTTCCTTATCGAGGGATTCACTTTTTTTAATTAACGCTTGTGTTTTTCAAAAAACTCATAAAACTAAAATCCTTCAGCTATGGTCGTTCCCAGGTATCATCGCAGGCTTGCGGCGCGCCATACCTCTAAAAAAAGTCACAAGGAGTGGATTAATGGCCATTTTCTCCCACGTGCGTCGCCTCCTTCCTTGCTGGCCCTATTGACGCAGGTCAATTACTGATTCGGTGAGAGGCAAACGTGATGAATTAACTGACGACCGTGGCCACGCCCACCACTCCGCGCCTCTCCCACCTACGCAGCCCCCAATCTATTTTCTTATCAATCTTATCTTTCAATCTATATCTTGATGACAAAATAGAGGAAATAGAAAATACCATTTTATTCAAAAAAAATATTAAAAAATGGCTTCTTGACGACATAGGTCGTTCAAGGACAGACAACGAACTTCTGCAAGTCATATCTTAAAAAAAATAATATATCTGCATAACTTTACTATTATACTATATAATATAATATAAGATATTAAACAAAATGTAATATATTGTAATATAATGCAAAAGAATAATACTATAATATATTTAGATCGTTATATTTATATATTTGTGTATGTATGTATATGTATGTGTGTATGTATGTATGTATCTATATGAGTACCTACGTCAGTTAGGCTTCTCCACCTAAATCAGAAAGTAAGTCGTATGCCCAGATACAGGCTATATTTGGCCTAGTTGGGTATGCGCTGAGCATGGTCATGTGAATGTGGGCCGTTGTTTCTTCGCACCATTACTTGGTATGACCATTTTTATGTGTTTTATAATTATGTTTGAAACAAATAAACAAATAAAAATAAATTTATTTATTATACAGCTACTTAATATGCAATGATGGTAAAAACCAAAGAGATCATTCAATCGGGTGAGTTCAAATAATGGATTGATTATTACACGACTGCAATGCCCAACAAAATAGGAGTGTAATGTATTCCACTATATGTAACTTCTAAACGCTCGAACCAATTTAACCCCTCAAGCGGCGGTTGTAAATCTTGGCAGTCACCTGCCATTTCTGAGAGTTGAAGGTCAAACATATAGCACTTTAGAAAAACGATCATAAGAAAGAAACTACTTCATGGATCAAAAAAACAACTGTATAATGATCGCATTGAAATTTGATATATAAAACATTAAAACCTCATTTTGTAAAACAATTGGATAATTATGAATAATTATCAGAAAGTTGGAGAACTTAAAAAAACACACTTATTCAGCGATATCGACGTTTTATCTCAAAATACGAAACCCTATCTAGAAATTGTAAACACATTTGTGTACGTTATTGCATGCTTTACCAAATCTATTACTTCGTTTTATTTATTTTCATACATATATCCGAAGAGAAGCTACATAATATCCGAAGAGAAGCACAGATCCGAGCAATGGCAGCACTCGACGTGCCCCCAGAATACAAACAATCATATTAGGGATTCTAGATTCTGTATTGCACGACTGAATAATCGTACAATACAGAATTTATCCGTCTTTCTCACACATGTCTAACAGGGGGTGGTTGAAGTGTGATTTTGGTGTAAATTCAGTTCGTTGAGAGCGCGGTTTGTCGTGCCGCCCTTGTACCCGTTTTGGGACGTTACTGATCATTGACTACAATACATCGTACCCGATTCGGGACGCTACTGTCTTGAGAGAATAAAGCATGTAACGGTATGTCACCCCGGTTTGTTCATTGATACCTATTCCGTAAGCACAAGCCTCAACAGCATTGGCCAGATCACCTATTTTATCATATTGGTCACATTTTATCACATTTCTCTCACATATGTATGATAAGCCTCCTTTTCTCTCACATATGTTAAAGGCATTTCTGAAAATGCGAAAATAAAAGCCTACAACACAAAGTACTAAAATTTAAAAAAAAAGGGAATTTTAAGTGGACCAAGCAACAAACCTGGTCCATTTCTCCTAAATCGCGAGGAAAGACGGTATACCCCCTCATACTAGAGACATAAAAGTTTATCGAAATTTTTGAGACTATATTGCCGCTTTGCAAAGACGTACATAGGTACGGAGGCCTGGATAGCCAGGGAGGAAGGGAGGTCACAAGGGAACGTGACCCCCCCCCCCCAATTTTTTTTTTTTGAGTAAAAATAAAGTCGACAAAAATTGAGAATCAGGGAGAATCTGCGACTTATGTACCTAGTGTCAGGCACGTATCCAGAAGGAAGGGGAGGGGGGATTTGGGATTCAACCCCCAAAAATACGGCGTATTTTCGTTTCATTGTACGGGCAAATTCAAGTTTTGTGGGTAGTAGGTACCATTGATTTTATACACTAAAAATCAATGGTACTACCTACCGCGCGCGTTATTTTAATGAATCTCTCCCCGCCTACACTGAAGTCTGGATACGTGTCTGCCGCTTTGAGAACATGCAAGTACAGTGATGTCAATTTTAATCATCAAAATTTGATATTCGCTTCAACCTACATACCTTAATTATGACTGCAACCATAAAATAAATGGCACTGTTAAAACCATTTTCTCAGTTGTTCTAAGAAACAGAAGAAATGCGGTCGTCTTGTTTCGTACATTTTGCAATTGGTGTGTCAAGACCAGAGGCGTATAAGTACTAGACCGCGCAACTAGCCTGAGAATGCATCAGTCGAATAGAAAGAGACAGCAGCATATGGTACTCCCTCTACCCTTGTTTAGTCGCGCATACACACGTAAATATATCACTATGGCAACGATTCGAAGCCATAAGTCTGCTATGCTATGGATAAACGCGCATGCGCAACTAAACAAGGATAGAGGGAATCTCAAATACAGCTATCTCTTGCTATTCGGCGAACGCAATCACTTACAGTGCATCTTCGCACTCCCGCGCTCTATTCTATACCTATGTTCAGGAACCCGTTAGTGTTGCCAGTTTTAACAAATATATTTGTACTTTAGGAGAAATTGCGTTGGTCCAACTCTCCTGAATAACCCTAATTATTATTATATGATCGTCGTCGCAGCCAATACGCTGCTGTCAGTGCCGCTGGATCTCGTACTCCATTCACGATTCGCTTACATTCTTGACGATTTTTGGCGGCGTCTCGATATTTTTCTATATTTACTTTTTAAATTTCCGAATTACCCTAATAAGGTAAATATGTAATAATTCATAATACTTTACTATTAATGAGGATTAGAATTATACTAATGTGTAAAAATAAAAATAAGATAGGTAATACTAATATATAGTATATACCGACAATATAGGGAAAAATAGACATATATATTTTTTTTTAAATGTCATAAAGTTGAAGTGATTAAAATGTGTTTTTGTCTACTGCTTATTCCTAATGTGCTTTCACATTTTAAATATTAGCCATTCTAGCCATTCTATTACGATATCAAAAAGCAGAGATCCGGCAAAAGCTTGAATTCTAAGTTTTGCTTGAAAACAAGTCTACATCATTTAAATAGGGTACTTCGTGTAAAACGATGATTTTTTTTGGAAAGTAATATATCCGTTTCAAGTTTATTATTTAGGTATTATTTTACAAAAACCTATCATAACTACATATCATAACTTTAATTACTGATCTAGCTATCTATGGCTACGCCTTAACCCAGATTTGATTGGTAATGTATTTCGATCTAAATAATTGAACACCTCGTCCGATCATCAATTACCGCTTTCACATGAAAATTATACATGGAATTATCGTGTTATTGGATCGTGATATACGATAGACGGCCACTCACAACCATTAACACCTACGTACACTCTGCAGGCGAACTCTTCATTAACTAGGTAAACGACGAACCAATTATGAGGTACCTACATATGATAATGGGATCAGGAAAATTATTGTCAATTTCGACCCTTTAATATTTGTACAAATTGCATTAAGGCGACATGAGAACTCAGAAAAATATCTGAAATGGGCGTACACGCGAAAAAATAGGCGGGGTCAATTTTGTAGGGTTTGTCCAATAAAAATCCAGCGTTGACGAAGCGTCAATCGCAGATTCTACGTCCGCTCGCGCCGACTACTAGGCGCATACTAAATGCTCTATCAGAGCGCTAGCACAGAAAAACTATCTTTACGCAGTGGTGGTATAAGGGTGTTAATGGCAAAGCATATTTAGCGTAACTCTCAGAGCGCTCTCACGTTTTAATTAATTGTAATTAATTTAGTGCCTAAATAAAAAATGTGGCTAAGTGCTGCCCTAGAGAATTAATCAGTCAAAATTATGAAATTATAATAAAACATACTCACCGCTTACATTGTAAGAGTAAACGTGCCTGAAAGTTTTCGAATTCAGTTTAAAGCCCTAATGTCCAACAAGGCAATGAGCAAATTTTTTGAGTCCAAAATTTTAAATTGGTTCCTTATCGAGGGATTGACTTAGAAACTTTCTTAAATTAATGCTTATATTTTTCAAAAAACTCTTAAAACAAAAAATATTCAGATATGGTCGTTCGCAGGTATCATGTCGCCTTAATAAGATTCCAGAGAAAATTAAAAGCCTTGGAGAGGACCAATTTAAAAAGATAATTATAAATAATTTGGTAATAAACCCAATTTATGGTATAATGGAGTTTGAAAATTCTGAGTTAATATTCCAAGTTGATGATTAATGAAATGTGTAAAATTTTAAACATAATGGTATTGCTGACTTTCTAATTTTCATATAATTTTTTATACATCTATTCGTTTTTTTTAAAATACGAAGGCATATTGCTGGATTGACAATGATATAAATTTTATTTGATTATTCTTCATAAAATTTGCATTTCTATTTTAATATATTATTCTCCCTGACTCTTAAATCACATTTGTATATTTTGATTATTTGTATGTAGGTAATATTGAATATAATATTACAGCCATGACAACTATCATGATAGTTATGTTTTAATAATTAAATTTTTAGCATTTGATTTTGTAACGCTTCCAAGTGTAGGAATGCCTATCTACTGGAGTAGTTGATTGTATTGTCTTGTATTGTATTAGCACAAATTATAATTTGTACTAATGCAAACATGGGGAAATTTAGAAAAAATACCCATATCTATCTATAATAAAACTAAATACAATAATATAATACACAAAATTTTAACAACAAAAAAAACTTCATTTTTTTTATAAGTGCAGCAGCCATATCATTGTGAAACTTAGAACGGGCGATCATTAAATACGTATACAACATTTCGTGTCTGTGCTGTTGACAGTTGAGGAGTTCCCTCGTTAGAAGCCAACCCTGGGTGCCGCAGTCCTGTCTTGGTAAAACTTAGAATGTTCTGTTACAATTGCATGCATATACAAAATTTCGTGTCCGTGCTGTTGACCGTTGATGAGTTCCCTCGTTAGAAGCCAACCCAGGGTGCCGCAGTCCTGTCTTGGTAAAACTTAGAATGGGCTATCATAATTGAATGTATATACAAAATTTCGTGTCCGTGCTATTGACTATAGCTATAATTTTAAAGCTATAAATGTTAGCTTTATGCAAATGATATATGCGAGTCTTTGGACTCGCGGTGTAGCTTGCTTCGTTTTGAATTGTGTTTAAAGAGACGCTACTGTCTGGTTTACTTTGCCACAGCTGACCCAGCGGATGTCATGCAAGTAGAAAGAAGTACCTACCTGGATTTGTTGAAAATCTAACTCGTAATCCACTGTGGTGTTGCCAAATTGTTTCTTTTGTTTCTTCCGCGTATTTGTCATAATATCACAATGGGATCCGTTATACTAACATCCCAATAAATCTGTTATTATTTATGTTGATTCTCTGTGTTTTCCTGAAACGATATTCTGTAGTATGTATGTGTAGATCTAGCAGATGTGTATGTGCATCTGTAGATCCAGCAGTTGCGTATGTGCATCTGTAGATCCAGCAGTTGCACCACAGTCTATTTTTCGATATTTTTATATTTGCTGGATAACACTTCCATTTTGCCTTTGCTATCACATAATATGAGGGATAGATCAACCCGTTTACCTTTTGCTCCAAGTCCCATTGTAATATCTTCTTCTTTTATCAACCCAAGATTTACAATACAACCTAAAGCTTCTTCATGGCTGTACGGTTTTAAAGTAGCAGAGGATGACGTATCATACACCACTATATATTTTTTTTCAAACTGTTGGGCAAAGATTGAATGGTTAATTTCACAAATTGGCCTGTAGTTCTCTTGCCTGATTTCACTAAGCTTGATTATGCATCAAAGTTCTTCAGAACTAAGACCTGATAGACTTTTTTTTATTATTTGTTGAGTGGGGCTTTTCTAAGGTCTTTATGAGCCTTGTAACACTGCGACCATTGCTGATCTATTGTGTTCGCCACCTACTATAGTTCTGCGCTAAGCCTCGTGTCATTTAAGAACCGCAGCAGGCTTCTAGCGCCAGATTGTTTTACCTCCTCAGGTTGGAGGTAATGACCACCCAAGTGGGTGTATCTTTTAAGCATCAGCGGGCCACACTCGTACATGAGGTGCTTGGGAGTTTCCTCTGCCCCTTGGCAGAACCTGCACATTTTTGTGTCTCTGAGCTTGAGGTTGAACATGTGTTTGTTCAGGCCACAATGCCCCGCGAGCGCCCTCACCAGTATGCGTAGATTGTTTCTATTTAGCGATAAAGCCTCACTTACGGTCGTAAGCCTTAATTAGCGGTTTGGAATGATTCAACCCTGGCGTGTTGTTCCAGTGGTTGACGGATTGTTCTAAGCACATTTGTTTGAGCATTAGGTTTGCGAGGCTTTTTGGTACGCCACAGCAAGGTTCAGGGCCGTATAACGTTCCCTTTGCTCCCGTCTTAGCAAGTTCGTCGGCTTTTTCATTTCCCTCGATTCGGAACCCATCTTAGAATTACCCTGTTCTTTTCGCCCAGGGAATTCAGTAGTTATATGCAGTTTTGCACTAGCTTTGAACCTGATAGACTTACTGCGTTGAAAACTCTCTTCGAACAATCTGCTTGGCCTGCCTCGCATCTTTTGCTACGAACGCTTTTGTGCTGATCATTGAAACTGTTGTTAGAATTCAACCCCCCGAAATCCGGCGTTTTTCGTTTCATTGTATGGGCAAAATCAAGTTTGGTCGGTTATATTAATGGATGAGCGATAGGAATGAATGAATGAAAAAAAAAGTGAAGTCACTATGTCTTAAATACTATAATACCCAAATACCCTAGAACAGATATACAATCTAGTGGGGTGATAAAATCCATACAAATGTAATATTATCTGATTAGAAAAAAAAATTATGTTATTTATGCTTTTGGTTTATTTTGCAAAATCTTTTTTTTTAGTATTGGATAATTTTATAAAATAAAAGATAGATACTTCATTCTGTTAAAAATCCGATAATTTGCTTGGTTAAAATATTTTTTAACCGTTTTTTGATCGCGGTCGCCGAAGACGAGATTTAAAAAATATCTAACGAGACATTTACTCAACTCGTAACTACCCCCTCCCTTCCCCCCTCCTTTGCTTGTCCATATATTCCATTGCTCTCTTCGATATCTAGTTAGGATACGTTACTAATTACTGCTTTATATTCTTTATGATGACTATTAGGTACTTGAGTCTTTCATTTATGACTCCTTTTATACATCAATTTGCCCACATAAACCTTTAGTCACAATAACCCTGGCGGTATGGCCGGAAGATATTATCACTTAGCAATAGGCCCACCACATTGTACTCTTATGTATGTGGAATAAAGCTTTTCAAACAAACAAACAAACTAATGCCGCCTGCAAACTACCGGACACCACTGTTTGTACTGAGGCGTCCAAAGAATGGCACCTGCCGAAGAAGAAGATACAAACGAGCTTGTTGCGTGCATCGATTTTAAAAGAATGAAAGGCGTAGAAAATTCGAAAGCGCGCGACGCCTACGCCCGCGGCCATTTTCAAATTTAATTACAATTTGACAGCTGAGAGCTGGAGCAAAGAGCATGAGCTATCTGTAATCAGTAGTAGGTAATCAGTGATGGGATAATCGATAACAATTTATTAAAATTCCTACAATATTTAGCTTTGTAATGATACAGAGACATAAAAATATGAAATTAAAGCATTTATAAAACAAATGCTTTAATTAAACAATTTCCTAAAATCACTTGGGACTTATTATTAAGTTTCCAAGGGCAACAATAACAAAAGAACTAGCGATTTGTGATTATATTTTATACAAACAGTGGGCTCGATTGCGTGTCTCTGAAACTAAAATTAGTTCTTGTGAACGAGACAGAGCAGTACGTCAGAGCGGAATGAGAAATTAACGGTTGTTACTTTTTCGCATTAAAACTACTCACTGAAAATAAAGCAGATAAATCTAACACCGCACTCAATGCGTTCAAACTTATTCGGCCGTCTATAAGTTCGACGGGTAGTTTTAGTGTGGGAAAAGGAGTTTGAATATTTTAAAATATTTTTAATATCTCTTCTCGCCCCCCGCGGTTACACACCGTTAGACGTTTCGTACTAGTTAATTGGACTAATTCCCTTTTTTTGTTTGCTTGTTTGTGTGTTGTTCAATTCTTGATAGGACATCAGAAATGACATATTCTTATGACATGAAATATTAAATATTACATACTTTACTTCATAAACTGTTCATGTATCTTATCTGATTTCTCGTTTGCGGACTCCTTTACTCGTAATAACGATTTAAATAACGCAAAAACCTTGCTTTTCGCACGTTTACCGACAGGAATAACCCCCATTATCTCCTCAGCATCTCAAATGATTTCAAAACGACTCGACTATTAAATTTAATATTCCACGAAATGAGTACTTACCCAAAAATGCTGTATCATCATCAAGCGAGTGTGTAATGAAGACATTACACCGGTCGCGGCGCGGCGGAGAGTTTCTCTTAATATCTTAATGACCTGCAGTCAAATCGCCTTAAAATAAATGATCATAAAGCTCACACCTCGGCCGAAAAACGAGTCGGCCCGAATGATAAATACGAGAAGACACGAACGCCCACGGCCGCCTCTAATTAAATTCGACTCTTGCGCAGCAAAGAGCGAGACTCGCGACGCCGATGCGCGAGACAACCGATCGAGCAGAGGGCGCGCCATCGCTCTTAACTAATTATTTTTTAATTATAGCGAGGTGCGTACTCCAAGGCTCCACGGCAAGATTGCTAAGACGAGGAATATGATGTTAGCATTGAGTGCCATGTTTATTGTTGGGGTGTTCCCTAGATAGACGGCCAAAACAGCACTATAGGTAGGTAGGTCGAAGTACCGGATTTATACTTTTCATAAGTACAGGCCACTTGACTTTGTGCCGCCCCTCCCTCCTACTTATCTTAATACCTTCTATTTATTTACCTAGGGCTTTTTTGGGCAAAGAACATTGTACGTATTTAGGTGGGTATGTAGGTATTGAAAAGTCAAGTTAATGGTTTAATTAGTCATAAAATAAAAGAGTAATTAAAGAAGAATTACGGTATTTTTTATTCGCGAAATCATCTTCAAAATCGTCGTAGTTTTCGTTGTGAGTTTCAGTACCTATCTCTGCTTCTATATATAGTTTAATTCAATTCAATTCAATTCTTTATTAAGAAATCACACAGTATTACAGCAATAATATTTTTTTAATGTACCCTATGCAGATTTACAACAAATAAAACCGGTTACGGATTTCATTAAAATTACATAAATTACGTTTTTTTTAACTACTTAATAAAACTAACGTACCTTCAATTTAATTTTCTTCAATTTTAGAAGTACATAAGAGTCGAGTGTGCAGGGTGTGTGTATGTGCTTGTGGGAGTGTGTTGAGCGTGTAAGTGTGGAGTGTGAGCGGGTATGATATTAGTAATGGCGTATATAAAATGTAATAATAATAATAATAATAAATAAAAATAGCTAAAAACCAAGTCAGCTTATTCTATCGGTTAGGGTTTGATTTACGGAGTATTTGTAAGTGATTATGGAATTATTAAACATATCAATACCATTTAAATGGGTATTATAAAGCTCACAGCAGCGTGTGAGTACTCCATTCCTTGATGCATTAGTTATAAAACGCGGCAATCGAAACAGGTCAAATTGGCGTGTGGTCCTCATTGGGGCGTTAATATTGATCGCTCCCACCAGGTTTTATAGAGGCACAGAGCATCATTCAAGTTGCGCCGATAACATAGCGAATTTATTTTAAATAGTAAGGCCGCCTCATTAGTAGTATTACAATAACTTTTCGTCTTGAAATTTAAGTATCGAACGAACTTATTTTGGATATTTTGCAGTCTGTTAATGTGGACCTGATAATAGGGAGACCATATTGGAGAAGCAAACTCAAGGTGAGATCAAACAAACGCATTGTATAATACCTTCAATATTAATGGATCGGTGAATGGTTTCGATGCGCGAATTATGAAGCCAAGCATTCTACTAGATTTTTCGGCAATAGCTGCAATATGAGCCCGAAAGCTTAATCTGTCATCTAAAACTACACCCAGGTCCTTAATAGAAGTGCACGTCGCGATAGGAATGTCATCGATCTGATATGAATAGTTAATCTTGTTTCTATTTCGCGTAAAGCTTATGTGGAAACATTTTGCTACATTCATTTTTATCCTGTTTTTGTTACAATATATTTCCAAAGAGTCGAGATCCTTCTGGAGGAGAACACAATCGTTTTCAGATTTAATAATTTTATATATCTTTAAGTCATCTGCATACATCAGGAATTTTGAATGTTTGAAGCATTCACCGATGTCGCTAACGTACAGAATAAAAAGTATAGGTCCTAAATGTGATCCCTGTTGGATACCAGAAGGTATCAATTCACATTGTGACATAACAGAACCGATGGAGATGCAATGCGACCTATAAAGCTGAGCATAAAATTTCTACGAGGAGCGCCACAACCTGTAAACACATTGTACAGAAAACCCGAACATCCTTCGCCCAAAGACACTTTGGCTTTATAGGGCCAAAAATTTATAACCATCTAAAAGAATCGATAAAAACATGCCAAAACACTAAGTCAATCCAATTAAAATCTAAAATTACACAACATTTACTTCAACTTGGTAGAAATGAGGTGGAAAAGGCTATAAGTCATATTTTAAAGTAAAGGTCTGCATATTATTGTCATACATTGCACTACACTTTATATTTTAATACTATTTATTTATTTGTTTTACAAAGTTCATATTACGACATTTTATATTAATATTTATTTCCATGACCATGCTATATCAATATTTTAAATATAATTATAAGTTTAATTTGCATTCGCTTATCTATTTTCTATTTTATCATATTTTGTATTTTTCATTTTAATATTATGAGCACATGAATAAATCTTTGCCATACATAGAGTTTTCCTTGGTACGGGCTATGGCCTAGTTAGGCAGATTCTGCAACTAATACAATTGTAAATTTATATTTTTGAATGAATAAAATTATTATTATTATTATTATTATTTTTATCTGTAAAGGTCACCTCTTATACCAATAGAGTAAATCTTTTTTAATAATATGTCATGATTTACGCGGTCGAATGCTTTGGCAAAATCCGTATACACGGTGTCAATTTGTATTCGATTGTCCATATTCTTATTTAAATACTACGTAAATACAGCTAAATTAGTATCGACTGACCTGCCCGGGAAGAAACCATGCTGTTCATTATTTATATGTTTTTTAATGTATGTAAGGATAAAATCACATATATTTTTTTCATAAACCTTCGCAAATGTGGATAATTTTGAGATAGGCCGGTAATTTGACACATTTGACTTGTCTCCGCTTTTGAAGATTGGTGTTACCAATGCATATTTCCATAGAGAGGGTACAGTGCCTGTTCGCAGAGATTTTTTATATATAATATTGAGAGGTTTAAATAATGAGTAAGCACAATGTTTAACGAAAAAGGCAGGTATATTATCGTACCCTGCTCCTTTGCTGGGATCTAATTTTAAAAGATAAGCTAGCGTCATAGTTTCCGATATGTTCACATCTGTTATGGGCATATCATTATGATGGGAAAGCGCAGCTTCATAGTAACCGTGATTTGGGGAGATTTAGTTGTTCTTGAGATAATAAAGATCCCTGGTAAATCTCCACTCCACATAAACAAGAAAATCTCCATTCTCCAGAACAATTTGTGGTCGGAGTGCAAAGCGCGATACGGATATTCAAGTTACGGTAAACGTTGCACAGAGACTGGTTTTTTACAAATGTTGAGAGATTGGATAATGATTTTGACTTAGGTTTCTCTGCAACACTTTGGGGGCACTAATTAAAATTACAACGTTCCTAGTACGGCAGCACCAGGTGTCCCAGAATCTGGCCTGCTGACTGTAGGTGCTATGGCCAAAATACTGCCTGATCTGAAAATATCAGCTTTTCCAAAACTCTTGCACTTTTTAGTCGCTCATTTTGATTTTATTTGAACTTAACTATGATTTTGCGTGTTTAAAACATAGCGGCGAAGACACAAAGACAGAAACCCCACAAGAAAAAGCCTAGCGAAGTCAAATCGCACGATATTGGTGGCCAATTCCCGTCACCTCCGCGAGAGATAGCCATGCACAACCGAACACTCATTTAGAGTTGCTACAGCTTTTATCGCATGATACTATCGTAGAATTTAATAGTAACGAATCTTTGGCTATTTTCTGGCATCATACGATAAAATATAGAAACCCGTTCTATTTTCAAATGGATTTTTTCGCAAACGGCCTCCATCGTGCACATCATTGGACACATTGGACGCCTCACATTCCAGTGTATTAAAACTTGCATCCAATAATGGACGCCACACATTTGTCGGGTTAAATAAGAAGAACAATGTCTATAACCATAATTTATTGTCATAGTAATAACATCATGAAAATAGATAATCATATACTAAAAATGTCAAAATTCAGATTAGTGGTCAGATTCAGCGATATAGCCTTCATCGATAAAAATTAAAATTCTGCTCTTTGGCAAATGTCAACTGTCAGGATAGTTTTTTTTACAGCATGAAACATTCAGCATTATCCAAATCTGGATTTTTTACTAAGCTATCGACTATTAATTAACAGTGATATAAGTCGGGTCGTATGACTTCAGATGGTCATAATAACATCCGTACATCGTCGGTCTACCTGTATATTAGGTCATTGACTATATACCTACTCGTAATTGCTGTTTTTTTCACACTGGCCAATTTGAACTTCGATAACTTGAATTTGAGTTGGAATTTCAAATTCAAACATATTTTAATTTAAGGCAAAGTTATTCTTTTTTTAAGAATCAGGTTTTCGTCTGGTCTTTCCGTCGTTTGTTTTTGCTCAAATATTTTCGATTGTGCAACCATGGTAAAAGATGAAAATTTGCATTATTTTCAAATATGAGATCCTGTGCCAGTGTTTTCTATTACAGATTATTGCAGTCTGGCTACACAGTTACCATGAACGTGTACTATTATGAACTGCAAACAATGATGGAGAATTAAATAACCGCTGAGTTTGTTATCAACGAGCCATTAAATCGAAATAAAAATAAAAAAACCTCCATATGCTCAATGAAATGAGGGTGTGTTTGTGAGAGTATAAAAACAGATAGATATATATGTATATATTAAAAGGGTGTATACTATAGGATGGAATGTGTCTATCATTAATGTTGAATATTCAGGCCTTTACCATGGCAAGCTCCAAGTACCCAAATATGTCCCAGTTCCCATGTTTTGAGCTTAATTTCAGGGGCAATTAAATAAAAATGTTTTAAGTTTTCATTTAAAAATTATGTATATATATATATATATATATATATATATATATATATATATATATATATATATATATATATATATATATATATATATATATATATATATATATATATATATATATATATATATATATATATATATATATATATATATATATATATATATATATATATATATATATATATATATATATATATATATATATATATATATATATATATATATATATATATATATATATATATATATATATATATATATATATATATATATATATATATATATATATATATATATATATATATATATAATTATATATACAGCTGCGCCCAGCGGTCTAGTGGAGGTTTATAATATTTTTTAATTTTGTCTTAGGATGCATCCTGCCCTACTTCGGACCTATTCAATAAAACAAACTTATTCATATCAAAATAGTATATAACCAAATTTTAAGTACGGCTGCCGCTATGACCGCTTATCTCCAATTGCTTCAATATTGAGCCGCATGAAGCCTTCAGATTGTTAGCAACGCTCATGCCCAATTCGTTTTCTATGACCACTTCGATAAAGGTGGGGGTTGAGCGCCTGAAAAATATAATACAAAAATCTAAATCTTCTTCTCCGTCGTTCTCTCATTACTGAAGATCGTGGCCACTATGACAACAGTTTGCCTACGAGGCTCCTCCACTTCGACCTGTCTTCTGCATGGTGGGTCGCAGATTGTATTGGCCCTTTTGTAACTTCTTTGATGAGGTCGTTCCATCTGGCCGGTGATCTGCCTCTGCTTCTTCTTCCCTCCACTTGACCCTCGGAAAGCATTTTCTCCAGATTCTCCGGGTTTCTCCTGGCAACATGACCGAAGTACAGCATATCTAAATAATTTTACTAATAATACAAGGAGTCATTTTCATGAAGATAATTTGAACAGACATAGTTTTTATTAACATGTGCGGTGTGCAGACAATAAGGGTATTTTTTTATAACAATCTCATTTGTCTGCGTTTTTTACGAATGCCAATGTGTATGTCGGTGTACTCTTCAGTTTATCATTAGTGAGAGCCCCCTTTCTTGAAGATTATAGTTGTTAAATGTCAATTTTATTGTCTTTTCGAGGGATATTTCTCAATTCGAGGTAACTTGTAACTTGTTAAATTTAACATACCCATACCATTGATTATAGAGGGTATTAAATTGATCAATTGCAGTGTACGTTTTGGCAACCCTTCTGCGCGGACGACATGCAGGTGGCACTGATAGCGCCATTTAATTTATAATGAAAGGTTTCTTATTTGGCCATCTATAATAACATTGATAATGAATGGTTCTTTATAAAGGACTGATTGATTATAAAACCTATTATTTAAGCAATGATAACAATAATACCATTCAATTATTAGTGTCATCTATTGCATAGGCTAATTACATAACAGAAATAATATGGAGATATTAGAATGCCATCTATTAGTCTATTTGAAATATAAAGCGTGTAATTAGGAAGTATTGAAATCTGCATACCAAATTAAAAATTAACATCTTTATGTAAATAATATTACATATTAAAATTAAAAAGTTCGCTTGTTATTATGATATATTAGTATTTTATTGGAACTATGAAACTTATGAGTGTCGATTCGGTCTCTAAGCAGTTTAAATTCCCTGAAAGTCTCGGATTCACAGCTCGGGTCCTTATCGTAGAATTAACTGTTTCATGGGAATCAAATATCCCAAAAGACCAGGAGTACAAATAAAAAAAAACCATGATCTCGCAAATGCCGTCACCCGGAACGGATTCACTGTTCACCTTCACGCGGTGGAAGCTGGCGCTCGTGGTCTGCCAGCTAAATCTTTGTTTCACCTTTTTAAAGATCTTGGTCTCTACAGGAAAATAATCAACTCCTTCTTAGAAAAAAATATCTAAAACCGCGATTTCCGCATCTCAAATTCTATGGCTTCGAAGAAGGAGTGAATGGGTGGTAAGGTGAACGCTCACATGTGGCAAGACAGCTGTCCTAACACAGCCGGTCGTTAGTCTGGAATCCACTGCTCACCCCCCAGAAGTGTAATAACACTATATGATGGGCCCGACTTCGGTCGGTGAATTCCATGGTAGCTCCGTTTGTATTTTGTTTTTTATTAATTATCATTTTATTTATAGTCATTTTATTTATTAGGGCTGTCACTTTCTTAGAAGCCTCCAAAAAAGTTGTCCGAGTAAGCAATTGTCAGATATACTTAAATATACTGCAGCAATAACTCAAATAGCTTAGGGCCTTATTAAATCTAAATCCGACACTGGCAACAGCAGATTTTTTATTTCAACGTTGGGTGCTGATAGATAGCCTTATTAAAGAATTATATCTACCGCTTAACCCTGGTGAGTCTGTAAGACAATTAATAAGACTATTAACAAAACTGTTAAAAATGGAAAATTTACAGCCGGTGAAAAATTACTTACGTACAGAATAAAATTGTTATTGAAACAATCATCATACCATACATCATATATATTCAGGAATATTATAAAGTGTATTTGTGACACAATGTAAAACATTTTTTTATGCCCGCTCTACTCGTTGGCCGATGCTTGGCCGCATCGCTAAGGCGAAAGCAAGTCGGCACCACTGTGACGAGTGAAAAATGTATGGTAAAGAGCGAGAGACAAAGGCAGTGGCCAGAGCATTGGGCAACCTGTAGAACGGGCATAACTATAGTAGCAACGGTCTCTCAAAAGGCCATCTGTCATATTCATACTTTATTTAAGTGAATGCAGTTTTAAGGGAGTTGCCAGGGACCTACAAGTTTGGGGCATTATATATTTATTTTTAAAAGTACATTGCATAAAGTTATGTCTTTTTTAATTAAAAATCAATACTCAAGTCTATACAGGGAGTCCCAGAACTGGACCGATAGACTTTAGGTAGTGATAGCTTCGGTTAAGACCTGCCTAAATAACAAAACATGTATTCAGCAAAATCTCATAGTTTTCTCGACTTGCATCGTTTTTTTGACTCGAGTATCCTTTAATCGGTAACTTTTTCCAAGAAAATATTCTATAATAGTTACGCTATCCGTAACTAACTTTAATTCCAATTAAAAAATAGTAACAAAACTTCACTCAAAAAAATTTTGATTAACAAAAATTTTCCTCAATTTTTTCCATGAAAACTATGAGATTTTGCTGAATACATGTTTTGCTGATTAGACAGGTCTTGACCAAAGCTATCGCTACATAAAGTTGATCAGTCCAGTTCCAGGAATCTCTGTATAATGTTAATATTGTTTACATGTAAATTTGTTGGCTGTTCGGCCCGGTGGCATAGTAGGTAGGTCGCCTGATCTTACATTGTAAGGTCCCGGGTTCGATTCCCGGCTGGGTCACCATTTTCCGTTGGGATTAAATTAACGGAATTGCATGTTCAATTCTGTTGATCGATGCAATAACAAGACACACACTTACAGACATGTTACACGCACACATTCATATAACACGTCAGTAGGGTCGGTTGTAAGAGATTGTCATATGACAATAAACCTGCCCATTGTGAAATTTTCACAATAAAGAGTATAAACAAACAAACAAACAAACAAACATGTTGATTTGTTGGCTGAAATAATTTAAATAAAATATATAACAGAATTTTGTTACTCACACAACACAGGCTTTGACGACTTTGTTCATAATCAGTTTTGACAAGTGAAATTTGCATCGAGTCTTGTATTCAGTGAGAGCAAAGCAATCTTCGATGGCTTCAGGAGGCGCTTCGATATCCGCCAAAATGAAATGCACCGCCTGACAGGGTACAAATAGGTTTTTCCGATCCAATTCACGGAGTTTTTTGTAATCCACCCAAACCTTGTTGCCGTAATCTAAATATATGACCTGAAAATAAATAAAAATTGATATTAAACTTAGGTATTTTTTTTATTTATCCGAAGTCCAGCGGGGAGGGGGGGAATTACCTATTTGTCGAAGCCTTTTGCCAACAGTCTATGCAGGTGTTTATTCACATAGAGCCATTGAGTAAACCTTTGTAAAACATGATTAAACAAACAATACATAGGGAAAACAATCAATGTCAACTTTAAAAAATTTTTGGTAATTTCATTTTTGAAATTACTCAAAAAATGACATTTTACCAAGGGCAGCGTTGATAAAAATCATGTTTTTTTTTTAAATTCAAAAATGTCGGATTAATTTGATTTAAATCGGATTTATTTGATTTAAATCAGTTTTTTTTTGTTTTTTTTTAATATTTGTATTTTTTAAAATTTGGATGTCAGGAAAAACACAATACAATTGTTATTTATTCAAATATGTTTTAATAACATTAACAAAAATCAACATATATTAGTTCTTCTAAAAAGTAAAAACACAGTAGCATATTTATTTGCCATTTATTTAACAAAAACTATTGTAAAATGTACAAAAATCAAGGAGTTCTTACTTCTTCTAAAAGATAAACATTTTTCAATAATTTTTTTTTAAAACAGAAATATTGTAGCGTTTTTGTCATACTTATCAAGAAGTAAACAAGGAAAAATGGTCCTAAAATTAATTAATAACCATAAATTAAACCATATGGGTTTCACCGCAGTCACAGTCACTTACTTATATTTACATTATACTTACATTATTATATTAGTGACAGTAAATTAGATGGTATTGGTTTTGTTGTTCAAATTTAGTTTTTCAAAAGGAAGACTAATTTAGCCGCCTTCTCGTTGCCTAATCTATGTCTTATTTTGCTGTGTACCAAACTGAATGCCGAAAATATTGTTTCGACCCCAGCGGATGAAGCAACTGTATTTAGCAGTTGCTTGATTATATCCAATTCTTCTTCGGTTATACATTTTTTCATATTATGTATTGCTATCCACCAATCAGTAGGGGCGGTTTTCTCTATGACTTGTTTATCAACTAATTGTTTATCAACTAATGTTTATCAACTAATATCAACTAATCCCTTGATATTTTTTGGCTGAGATTGTCATTTTTTGGTTGCAGTAAAAAATATTGATTTAAATCATTGTTTTTTTTTTAAATCACTTGATTTAAATCGCGATTTAAATCACCGATTTAAATCAAATGATTTAAATCATCGCAACCCTGACCAAGGGTTTGAATGAGAATAAAATAGATTCTGTCTGTAAACCAAATATTTGAGATTCTAAAAAACCTTATATTTTGCTTAAATTATACCGAGAAAAAAGCAAAATTGTGGAAAAGTCTTTTTAATATTTCCTATCACAGTTCCTTACAGTGTCAATCGGAGAGTCATCAAGGTCTGGAACTGACGGAAAAGAATGGTCAACACGTTTTCTTCTCCCTTCATTTAAAGCCAGGCTTCATTATTCTTTCTTTTGAAAATCGATTCATGCTTCAATTCGTTTGAAAACAAGCCACAAAATGGCATTAGTATCTCATTTTCATAACAAAATTGACATTGATTTTTTTCACGGTAACCTTTCGCATACAATAGAAAGTTATTATAGCCCGTTGGAACGCGTCTGGCACGCGGAGTTATAAAACGAAGGTACGGATAGCGCACGTTGCGCGCTCTTGGAATACAAGATTCCACAATTTTTGTTCCACTATTTTTAAAAGCTTGTAGAAATTTGCTTTTGATGAGTGAAATTTTATAACTTTATTTATTTATTTAGTTATTTAACAAATCAACATTACAGTTTACACACCAATTCAGTGAGATGAAATATACATAAATATAAAAAGGCATTAAATATGCAAGCTGAAGCATTAGAAATAGTAAGACTAACAGAATACATTAAAAAAAACAATCGATCTTATTCTAGCGTAAACAGGTAGCGCAATGCCCATACCTTGAAGAGATGTGGGCTCGCTGTAAAATTATCCAGGTCTGACGCTGCCGAACATAGCGCAGTTAGCGCGAGGACGGCTCCGCAAATAGAGTATGTGACCGAGCCTGATTATAGTTATCCGGAACAAAGAGACAAACCTTCGCTAGCATGCTAGGATTATGAACTTTGCCCCTTGGGTCCGGACCAGCTTAAAAACTTAGGCCATGACGAGCATTCTCTACGCAATTTAAGGGAATCATAGCCCACCATACCTATTAAAAAATTAGTAGGTTATAAGTAGAGATAATAACTGTATTTCTTGAAAAATATATTTTGAAAAGGATTTCATGGTTTAGCACCAATTCGTTCAATATCAGAAAATTATATTTCTTCAAATAATCATTCATTGATTGCCGATGTTCACGTTTTTTTTGCATTTCCTAACACCAAACATGCTGTGATTGCTACAAGTTTACACTCGCCATCGTAATCTCCCCCGGGTACTGTCAGTGATCGCTATTGAATAGACGTATTTTATTTTTTTTATTTGTTGAGTGGGGCTTTTCTACGGTCTTTATGAGCCTTGTAACACTACGACCATTGCTGATCTATTGTGTTCGCCACCTACTATAGTTCTGCGCTAAGCCTTGTGTCATTTAAGAACCGCAGCAGGTTTTTGGCGCTAGATTGTTTTACCTCCTCAGGTTGAAGGTAATGACCACCCAAGTGGGTGTATCTTTTACGCATCAGCGGGAGACACTCGCACATGAGGTGAATAAACGTAAGCTCATAAGTGTAAATTTATAGCTGCATGTGTCTTAAGGCATTCAATAATGCATGCGCTAGAAGCAACATGAAATTGAAAGTGACGACGCAAAGTAAAGACGAAAGCGCCTGGAGCATGGGTGGTGGCATACTTCAGGAGGACTCGGACAAAGCAGTGATGTGCTTCTCGAACGTAGGCTGAAGATCGAAGAGAACTCCGAGATTCTGCAGTTTCGAAACCATAGTACAAAAGAAGCAAGTAGAGATAAAAGCAAGCACCATTTTAGGAAATTCGTTTTACTTAAAATCTCCTACCAGGACCAGGTAAAAATACATACCCTAACATCGTCACATTCGCTGAATTCGACCACTTGCACTCTGTAGAAGCGGTTGTCTACGTATTGCATTGCATAAATCTCGCCCAGCTTAGGTTTCTTCTTAATATATGATGACGGTTCCGGAGCTTTCGTGTCGGCGGATGGATTCATAGCTTCGATCAGCTCGGGGAGAGTCTTAGGGACCGGATGGTCACGTAACTTATGAGCTGAAATAACAATAACATTAAAACACAATTAAAATAACATTCAAATTTAATAAAGACATACAAAGAGAGATGAGAATGAGAAATGTCCAAATATGCTAAAAAAATAAAGTGGCTAATATAATATGTAGATAAAGAGAGGTTATTTTTCCTTCAACTCCAATCCTGCCCTAACAATGTGATTTACTAATTCAAGGTGAACACAGCTATAACACAGCACAGTTATATTCCCTGATAATTTCAGGTTTTTAAAGCAATTTCATCTTTTTATTTCATTTCAGATTTTTTTACACATATTTTTTATTAAAACCGGAAGTTGCCAGAATGGCACTTGGAATGCAGCAGATATGAAATAACTACAGCCAAACAGCAGAATACAGAAAAATCTTAGATCAGGCTAGGAGTGACATACCGCTACTGCAGATGACCTAAGACAATATGGTACCCGAGTACATATCAGGAAGATGTACAGCATACATCTGAAGGGTAAAGATGTGTACTTTCCCAACAGGGGGCTTAACCCTTCAGGCCTCGGCCCCTCAGCCGATTGACAAGCAGATTGACAAGGTGGTCAAAGCTCATTACAAGACTTTTCTAACAAGTCCAAACACAGCTATGATACGATGTTTCATCATGAAGTTCCAGTTCATATCTTCCGACTCCATCATCTGATCAGTTCGACAGTACCATATTATTGTATTGTGATCAGAACTACATACAGCTGCCAATCTTCATGACCCTACGATCCTTGGAAGATGGTTAAATTAGTTACCTTAGATTCCATTACATAGTTACATACAGGTCGACCTAATAAAAGCGTGTTAAAAACAACAAATTTAAGTTGTACTAAAAATGGTTCTAATATTAGTAGGTATGTAAGTTAGTTACAAAAAATATATACTATAGGAGATTTTTAAATTATAAAATAGAAGGAAGCGTATAGGAAGCTTATGTAGGCAAAGCGACTAACAAGCTAAGTTACATTATAAAAAAAACATCTATGATTAGAAGATCTAAATCTCAATGTTTTTCTCTCGATATTTTACACTCATCATGCGAGGTTGGTAGGCTTGGCGGCGTCGCATCGCGACGGTCTGGCGGATGCCTCCGCCGCGCGCGCCGCACACCACCATATGTTTGCGCCACAGTATACTGTGTTCGCGCATCTCTGGCATCGCTAAAACCCAACCGGGTCAAAATCTCAAACCGGCCAGAACGCCGGGACCAATGTCTGAAGCCGGGACAATCCCGCTTGAACCGGGGCGTTTGGTAAGCCTATCTATAGGCATTATTTAAACTGTTAATTCTATAATATTTTCCAAGACATGAGGCCATATTCCTATATTAGATAGGAGAAAAGAGTTATATCTGGATGAAGGACTGCAAAAATTATACTGCCTAGAAGCCAAAATGACTACCAAAATCGAGTCTGAAGCTTTCTCGATTAATGCGATTTTGTTTTTGATTTTCAAGCTATATTCACACAAACTAATATATATTGGGGGGGGGGGGGGTTGAAGGTTCAATCCCTGGCTGAGAAACCTATGTTGGCTCGAGCCACTAAGAAGTTTATTACCTCACAAGGGCTTTTCCATCATGTTAATAGCTGTAGCGACCTTGATCTAAGGATTCTTGCAGCCAGTTAAATTAGGAAAGAAAAATCTTCAATAAGTTATAGCCAATGTACCTACTCTTCACACTGTAAAGCATAGGTCTTTGGTCGACTTTGGTGAGAAGCATCTTTGGTCTGTATATAGAAAAACATGTTTTTGAAACAAACCATATCTGACAGGCAGGGCCGGCTGAACTTGTCCGCTGAGTAGAATATCCGAATGTACATTGGTAATCAATATGTCAATCCTGCTACCATCTTCTGGTGGCACTATCATTGTGAAAACTGACTTTGGAACATTGTAAATAGCATCCTGCAATTAGAAAATTTATACTGTTGTAATGACCCTTAAGTACCATTACATGCGATCAACAAATGCATCGATTTCCAGTGAAATACACTGATACAATTCAGCTATTATTTTTACTCGTGCAGCGATGAATCAGCACGATGAAACAATACTTTTACTCGGAATATTTCGAATTGCATCATTTCCCGGCCTATATAAACCGGCGAAAAAGCAACCAAAGTATCATTCCCCGAGTGATCACCTTCCCCCAAGGTAGCGACGGCATGCCCGGCACTCTCTCTCACGAGTTAAGTCAACGGGTCCGGCTCCATGGTTTCCTTTCCTTATCTTTCCCAGTCACGAAGCTTCAGTCTGCAATCCCACAGACTCGAGCCGTGCTAACTACTAACCTACAAGATACTAGGAGCACACATACAATCCTCATCCATAATATATCCTCGTAACCGCAGTCGCGCATCAATATACTCGCGACAACGTAAACTGTTCGGGAAGCGTTATAACTGGCAATATCAAACTTTTCCAATCGATTCAATAAATACTTTCATCTTCAGTCAAAACCGCCTTTTAATACGGAAATAACTCGTAAGTTGATACCACCACCTCACACCGAACAACTTGGAGTCTAGTGAGGGGTGGTCCCTCACACCGTCATAAGATTTATACTGCCATAAGGAATTTATGCAGTTTAGGTACCTAGACTATTTTTTCAAGAAATAAAAGCCGCTTTACTTAATTTGATAATTTTAATGCTAAATTAGATAGAGAATTAGGCTGGAATATTGAAATTAGCAACATTTTGAGATATAAAAATATGACAGCTGCAAAAAAGTATTTTTTGCAAGATTTTTTCAATGACATCGTACATTTACAACGTAAGGTATAGAGCAGTGGTTCTCAAATTTATTTCGTCTACCGCCCACTTTAAAAATCAATTATCTTTCAGCGCCCCTCATTTTTTTTACTTTACCTTAAAAACCACAATGACATTCATTACTTTAATTCTAATCGAGAATATTTTACCAATGGGAGCAATTAAAATTTGCTCAATGCCATACTACATTTTGGCAGCTAGGATTTTACTCCGAAATGCAACGAGTGTATGGCTTTCATAGTGTCAAACAATGATCAATCCCTCTTACGTTCAATATGGTGGTGTCACGGTAAGGTGGTGCACTATAGATGACGCTCTAAACATACCTCTATGGCAGATGTCTCCAAACTATCCAGCTTTAGGGCCATACTGATTACTCCAGTAAGTTCCAAGGGCCAAACCCGTTTTTGAAATCTGTCTCCTAGAAATGCAGTTAGTAGTCAAGAATCAACCCCCTCCCCCCCCCCCTTTCCATTGAATATTACATATTTTTTTATTTCAGTATTTACTCCCACGGAATGAAAATTGGCTGATTTAAAAAAAAACTATATAAGTATACGTTATCATCTTTGAAGAAAAGCATCAAAACGATTGGCAGTATCGAATCACCAATGTTCAATGATATATTTAGGTGATGATTACTATGTTTTTTGTAAGCAATAGGCCGAAGGTGTTCTAGGACCTCTTAATAATTCCCGGTTCCATTGGAACTTTCCTTAATGAGTTGTGCGATGTTTTTTTGTACGACAGTTTTTATTTAAAAATAGCGATGCAAGACGTTATATACACATTAATGATTATACACATTAATGAGGGAAGGCACTTCTTACGACGGTGGCGATATGGCAAAAGCATTCGCCAAATATTTTTCGTCCGTATATATAGATAAAAGTCCTTGGAAGTGTCCCAGGCCGAGGCCGGTATGTCGGCGAAGAGCTGGAACGATAGCGTCGACATCCAGGAACTAAGTGTCGCAGATGTCGCTTGTGCCTTAAAACAGTTAAAGCCTAAACGGTCCGTTGGTCCGGACGGTATTCCTCCATACAGCTTTTCGAGACCATTCTCCATCGAGAAATTTATACCCAACTATGCGGTACACTATCGGATGCCCAACACGGGTTCCGTCCTAATCGTTCCACAACTACCAACCTATCCGTTTTTACAGATTATGTTACTGGTGAGTTGGATAGCACCTCAAGGGGACAAGTGGATGTCGTGTATTTGGATTTCAAGAAGGCCTTTGACAGAGTCGACAACGATGCGTTACTCCGAGAACTGGGTGCTGCTGGATTCTCGAGTAAACTGTTGAAACTTTTCGCAGATTACTTGGGGGGCCGCCAGCAATTCGTTAAATTTGGCAATTTTGAATCCAAACTATACAACACTCAATCGGGGGTTAGCCAAGGATCAAACTTGGGGCCTTTGTTATTCAACTTATTTGTTAATAATCTGAGTAAAGTAGTCACATCTGCACGTTGTCTAATGTTTGCTGATGACGTCAAATTGTTTTTATCAACTGGAAGTGCTGAGGCCTGCGAGCTCTTCCAGCGTGATATTGATGCAGTTTATGCATGGAGCCAAGCTCGTAACCTTCACTTCAATATTAACAAATGTGCAGTGATGACATAGGTACACAAGATCGCCTGATCATCTGATGTATGATTACTCCATCGCTGGATGTGTGCTTCCCAGAGTTACGGAAGTCAAGGACTTGGGAGTTTTTTTCGACCCCTAGTTAAACTTCAAGGAACATATTAGACAACTATCTACAACTTCTTTCAAGCTTCTAGGGTTTGTGATACGGCAATCCAAGCACTTCAATAATATTCGGGTTATGCGCACGTTGTACAACTCGATTGTTAGAAGTCGCATGGAAACGAATGCAGCTATTTGGAATCCACATGAAGGTACTTATACCCTCATGCTGGAAAAGGTACAGAAGTGTTTTTTGAGATTTCTGTACTTCAAGCAGTACGGATATTATCCATTTTTGTATCCGACTGCATTTATCACAGGCATGGTTGGCTATAATTCTCTCTGTCTCAGAAGAGAAATGCTGACCATGTCCTATATTTTCAATCTAATTCGTGGTAAAACTGATAACCCTAGCTTACTAGCCAAGGTGGATCTATTCATACCAAATAATTATCTCCGTGCTCGATCGCACCATCTTTTCGCGGAGCCGTTCTCGCGCACTAACCTTACGAGGTGGAACTTGTTGGCGCGTGCTTTGCACTCGATGGCACCAGATTTTGATATTTTTACCGCCAACCCTCACTTGTTTAAATTGCAAGCTATTAATTATTTATTCTTACATGATAGCTAGTATTATAAGTGTCATTCTATTTGTATAGTTATGGTAATATCTTTATTAATTTTACTTCTCAATGCCTTGGTTTTACTGTTATGTTGATTAGTAATAAGTGAATAAACACAATAAATAAATAAATAAATAAATACATATTAAAGGCATGTCAATCTATTTTGGTTGCACCCTTACGACACATTTTCAATTTAAGTATATCTAGTGGGATCATTGGATCCCACTAGATATACTTCAAGATGGAAAATTAGCCGCGTCATCCCAATACATAAGTCGGGGGCGAAATCTGACGTGGAGAATTACAGACCAGTGGCGATCCTTTCATCTGCAGCCAAATTGTTTGAGACTATTATCCACAAATATCTGTATAGGCAGGTAAGTGGAAAGTAATCAGACGCTCAGCATGGTTTTCGGCCAGGACGTTCCACCACTACAAACCTCTCAGTGTTTACAGAATACGTAGCGGAACAATTTGACTCCCAGAGGGGTTGTCAGGTCGACGTAGCCTATTTGGACTTTCGAAAAGGATTCGACCGGGTCGATAATGACATATTGCTAAGGGAACTGGCAACAGTGGGGTGCTCACATACACTCCTGCAGTTCTTCGCCAGTTACCTGAGAGACCGCCAGCAATTCGTTAAATATGGGACATCAACATCAGATTTGTACTTTACATACTCTGGGGTGAGCCAGGGATCAAATCTGGGCCCATTACTGTTTAATTTGCTCCAGAATACAATTCCAGACGTGGTTACAAAAACCAACTGCCTGATTTTCGCGGATGACCTAAAATTATTCGCAAGAACGGGCAGTAATGAATCCTGTAAATTACTGGAGGATGACATAGACGCCGTGTATCTTTGGAGCATAAACCACAAGCTATACTTCAATACCGGCAAATGTTCTATCATGACGTACTCGCGAGGTGACGCCCCGCTTGTACATAGTTATGACATTGATGGCAAGGCACTATCACGAGTACCTAAATCAAATAAGGGACCTAGGAGTGACCTTTGACTCACGGTTGACATACAGACAGCACATCTACACCCTAGTTGATAATTCTTACAAATTGCTAGGTTTTGTAATGAGGACCATGAGACTGTTCAACAACACATTTGTCATGCGCCTCCTATTCAATTCCCTAATTCGGAGCAGATTAGAAGTCAACGCGGCAATATGGAGTCCTTACGAAAATAGCTACATATCCAGGCTGGAGAGTATACAAAAACGCTTTCTGAGGTTCCTGTACTTTAAACAGCATGGATATTATCCCTTTCTATATCCTACCGCATTTATTCTGGGGATGGTTGGGTACAACTCACTAAGCGTAAGAAGAGATTGGCTGTCAATCTGCCACATATATAAACTGCTTAGGGGGTTCGTTGATAATCCGACCATCCTTAAAAGAATCGGTCTGTTTGTACCCCCCAATTACTACCGTGCTAGGACTCACGTATTGTTCGCGTTACCGCGAGCTAGAACTAACATCGTTCAACACTGCTTCACGGTGCGGACGCTTCGTACCTACCCTAAATGCACTATGTTCGACTGAGCCAGAATTGGATATTTGGACGGTGAACTTAGCACAACTGCAAAGTACGGTAATGGCATTTCTTAGCAATCAAGTAATTAGATAAATATGTAGTATGTAGTATTAAAATTGTTAAAAAGTAGTAACTAGTAGGTATAATAAGAAAAGTTAGATAAACATTAGATATATGTAAGTATAATCGTTTAATATTACACTAACGTATTTCTCTGTCTCGTTTGCTATAGTGTAGAATAATAATCTATATATTAGAATAATAATGATAGTAATGGTAATGGAGTAGAGTAATAATAATATTATTAACAGTAGAATTATAATAATATTCTATAGTAGAATAGTAGTTATAATCTAGAATAATCGCCTAGAAAAATAATTAACGATTTGGAATCATCTGTAAGGTTAATTATGTTTTGGGAATTAAATAAATAAATAAATAAATAAATAATCGTTACACTATCTGACATTATTTTCTTTACTTATCGTTTGAATGGAAGTGCAATGTGAGCTTCAAAAAGTATCGATATCGATAGTTTTGTCGTGCGTAATGACTGTAGTTATTATAATTCTGTGTCTTTTTATCCAACTTATCACAATGCCAATACCAGCAATAAGCCATTAGCTGACGCGGGCCGGATTGATGACACTGGATTTGGCCCGCGGGCCGTAGTTTGGAGACTCCTGCTCTATGGTATTCTATCTCTAAATAAAGTAATAATATAATAACAATCAAATTTTTAAATCATAACTCCTATTATTTTAATATTATTAACCCATTGACACAGGAACGCCGGTGTGTGTCACCGGCGTTCGTGGTAGATGGGTAGGTAGGTAATATGCATAATATAGTTGACATATTATAATAAAATGTTACGCAAAAAAACTACTTTTTTTGCGTAATATTTTATATCAGATTTAGCAATAAAATGATTGAATCTAGTAGTTTCTTTTTTAAAAATGAAAAATGTTCCTATAGTACATAAATTCTAATCCATTCATTATCAATTGCATAAATGGCTAAATAAATTACTATTAGTTTGACGGACAATGCTATCATCTCCACCTGCTTGTCGCCGACGTAGAAGTATTGCCAAAACGTACTATGTTAATGAGCAATCTAATACCCTATATTATATAGGGATATATAGGCTATATATAATCAATGGCAGTAGATAGGTTACCTATACTTATGCCGTGATTATAATTCGAATGTAAACAGTAATGTGATGAAAGTTCGATGGTTAAATGCTATATAAAATTCAAAATGTACCTTTAGTTTATCACTAAGGACAGGCTCTTCGATTTCCATGTTGACTCGACCGAGTTTGCGTTGTTTTGAATTTTCAATTCGTCCACCCCTATTGAATGTTAAAATAACGCTCATAGTATGTCGACTGACCGCTGCTAAACGCTCTCTAAAGGAGGGGGGGCGGCAGTTTTGCATGCGGCAAACTTGCACAAATGTCACTTTGACAGCTCCAAATTTGTTGAGGGCAGATTTGCAGGAGGCAACCTTGAAGGCGGCAACCTTGCAGGCGGCAACCTTGCAGGCGGCATTTTTGCAGACGGCATTCTTGCAGAAAGCAAACTTGCATACAAACCCGAAGTTAGCAACGTTTGAGAATGGCGCATTAGGACATGACTACACGAATAAAATAATTTTATATTATTTTACAAACCAAAAATAAAGCAGTAAAGCGGTCATATGTTATTAATTTTAAATTTAGAAAAAGAAGTAGCAAATTATCATGTCAGGGTAAATTAAAGTGGTGAATATTTTTACCTCTCCACAATGTTATCGTATTAATTATTTTTTGACTGTCAACATTGCCTTTTGCGACCACTTACGATTATCTAATATTATCGATACATTAAATCGACTTTATATTAGATGTCATTACATTGTTTACAGGATAGTCATTTAATTACCGGCATCCTTGTAGTGGATGATTCAGTACATCAAACTAAACATTAAAAAAAATGTTTTAAGTTTTTCTGTTTAGTTAGGTTAGGTTAGGTTTTTCTTTCCCTAAAATCGAAAGTTGATTGCTGAGATCCGCGATGGAGAGGACACTCAAAGAAGTGGACTGGTTTCCCTACCCTGAAATATGAAAACGCGGCTTTTGTCGATTTCTACTCTGGTAACACTAAATTTTAAATACGATGTTTTGCTTCTAACTTCATTTTCTGCAAAAATGCCGACCCTCGAAACGTCAGTTTGACATTTGCAAAACTGCCTTCTGCAAGATTGCCTTCTGCAAAACTGCCGCCTGCAAGAATGCCGTCTGCAAGATTGCCGTCTGCAAATCTGCCTTCTGCAAGTTTGATGGGACCCTAAAGGAGCAAACACATTATCGGACGCGTCCGTCAGCCGCGTCCGAAAATGTGCTTATGAGTGCGATCTATGTAATGAATTTCTATTGAGCCGTGCACATTATCGAACGTCAGTCGCGGACGCCTGTGCATACGTTCGTAAGCCGCGGCTTATGGACGCGTCCGATTATGTGCTTGCCCCTTAACAAGCCGCTACGAAAACTACTTGATTAGCTGAGGGTACAAATATTTTGGAAAACGCCCGGCTTTAACCAATCAGGTAGATTTGCTAAACACGCTTTCGATTAGAGGTCTCTGAAGCTGGCGCCAGAAAACGGTATATATAAACATACGTACCAAAATATTTGTACAGTACAGTAGCAAACCAATATCAGTCCACCAATGACAACGCGTGAATTATGCTCCAACTGAAAAAAAATATTAAAGCTCACGCGGGAAATACAAATTATGCCCGTCAAATTTAGCAGAGTAGGCAATAGGCCGAACCCGATACTCAAATTTTGATCTGGCAGGGATCGAGAATCCCAATTTATGAAGTTCGAAATTTTACTATGCAAATTTTACTCATCGCCGATGTTAGTATGCAATGGTCGAGGCGGCCGCTCAAACTTCGGTCTGGCAGATATCGAGAATCCCACTTTTGGAGCTTCATAAATTTACTATACATAGGTAGCTGATAATATTAGACATCACATATAAAAAGTACATTGGGGTTTATTTTTTAAATTGGATATATATTAATTCCCAAACTTGGGCCCGCGCACCGCCGACGTTAGTATGTCGAGGCGGCCGCTCAAACTTCGGTCTGGCAGATATCGAGAATCCCACTTTTGGAGCTTCAAAATTTTACTATACTCAGCTGATGATATTATACATCACATATAAAAAGTGCATTAGGGTGTTATTTCTTAAATTAAAGATATTAATTCCCAAACTTGAGCTCGCGCATCGCCGATGTTAGTATGCAGGGGTCGAGGCAACTGCACAAATTTTGGGCAGGTGCATGAGTTTGGATTTTTGTTGCTGGGTTGGCAGCTATCGAGAATCCCACTTATGGAGCTTCAAAATTTTACTATATGTAGCTGATGATATTAGACATCACATATAGAAAGTGCATAAGGGCGTTATTTCTTAAATTGGAGATATTAATTTCCAAACTTGGGCCCGCTCATCGTCGATGTTAGTATACAATGTTCGAGGCGGCCGCTCAAACTTCGGCCTATCAGGTATCGACAATCCCACTTTTAGAGTTTCAAAATTTTACTATACATAGCTGATGATGTTTAACATCAAATATAAAAAGTGCATTAGTGGGTTATTATTTAAATTGGAGATATTAATTCCCCAACCTGGGCTCGCGCATCGCTCGCGTAGGTGATGTCAAATATCATCAGCTATGTTTAGTAAATTTTTGAAGCTCTAAAAGTGGGATTCTCGATATCTGCCAGACCAAAGTTTGAACATCGGCGATGCGCGAGCCCAAGTTTGGAAATTTATATATCCAATTTAAGAAATAACGTCCTCATGCACTTTTTATATGTGATGTCTTATATCATCAGCTATGTACCTATAGTAAAAAAAAATACATTCTAAAGTGGGTTCCTCGATGGCTGCCAGACCGAAGTGTGAGCATCGGCGGGCCTCGAGTTCAAGCTGAATATTAATATTTCTAATTTAATAAAAAGATCTCATGCAGTTTTTTTTATTCAGCATTAAATCCAATTTTAATACAGAAATAAACAATCGAGATATTAGTTGCTTTCGCAGAAAAGCCGAAAAAAGTCATAGACAACAGACATGATGAACGATTTACAATTATAATGTTGGTGTCCTGTTAAAAAATATTCCTCATATTGGTAAAGATGCATAACGCAAATTTTAACTGCTTGTGATTGCCTCGGCTGTGATTGGCCAATAAGACCTTTAGCCAATAAGATGCATTTCGTTTTGTTACTGGGGAAGGCGCCAGGTTCATTCCGGTTTCGATTACTTCGTTCGCTGAACGCAGGCAAATTTGACAGATACCTAGTACACAATATACACGAAATGTCACCTGTCTGTAGAGGCGGGCAAAATTTATCGATTAACGGCATAACAGAGTCGTAGTGATTATGATCAGTGGTAGTGATCATTGACATATAACTATTAGACGCCGCCCGTGACCAGCCTGAGAATACGTCAGCCGAATAGAAAGAGACAGCAGCATATAGTACCCCCTCCATCCTTGTCTAGTCGCGTATGCACGGAGGCACGTATTATATCACTATGGCAACGCTTATATATCACCATGGCAACGCTTCGACGCTATAAGTCTGCTATGCTATGGATAAACGCGCATGCGCAACTAGACAAGGATAGAGGAGGGCCCCACATGCAACTATCTCTTTCTATTCAGTGAACGCATTCACTCACAGCCCGCCTTCGCACCCCCGTTCTTTATTCTGTTTCACTATGGTAGTATTAGCCCGCTCGCGAATTGTGCAAGCGGTGCAATTCTTGAAAAATTTAGCATGTCAAATTTGTCTATTGTCGATTTGATTTACATGGCCCATAGACAAATTTAGCATTCTATATTTTTTTAAGAATAAGCCCCCAGGTTGTAATTAGGGCCGTCCGCTATATGAATCAAATATCAAAGAATGGACCGGACCAACTTGCCATTATATCGTTAAGGCCCTGCAAGCAAATTACCAAAGTTTCAAGTTCCTACCTATGATTAAATATGTCAACCCCCGATATACTATGACCTGTTTTCTAAAAGCGTTGGATACCGATCGGTAAAGGTTTCAAAAAATTATCAGTTTCCTAAATCCATTCATAAAAGCGAAAATTCATTCTTCATTTGCAGTGATTCATCGTAGTCGTCATTCTTAATGATGTGTGGAAATTATACTTGCTGGTAGTTCAAAGAGTAGAGAATGAGAGGGAGGGGTAGAGCTATTCTTGTGGTAATAAGATAAATGCGATTTTCAGCCAAAAATCTAGTGGTAAATTAATAATACCCAATAGTACCTCAATATTCTTGACAAATCTTAAAACAAATGAGTATGGTACTAATGTCTTTCAGCCAACCATAATGTTGCTTAATATCACAGTATTTTAAAGAATATTGGCTTTAGGTGCTCGGGTGGTATCACCCTTGTACCAGCACCATGGTCAATGCTTGGTACCGGCCTTTGGGAGCCAGCCCAGTACCAGCATCTACGTGTCAGTCTGCTACCAGTATCTGGGTAGTATCAGTATCCTAGAGCCAGACCGGTGCCAGTATCTAGGTGGCAGACAGGTGCGAGCATCCTGGTGGCAGACAGTTGCCTGTACTCTGGTGTCGGCCCGGTTCCAGCATCTTGGTGCCACTATCCTGGAGCCAGCCTGCTACCAGCATCTTGGAGCCAAACTGGTCCCGGCAACCTGGTAGGGACCGGTACTGGCATCCTGGTGTCAACCCTGTGCCAGCATTTTGGAGCTGGTCTGGCAGCAGCGTCCTGGTGTTAACCTGGTGCCAGCATCCTGGAGCCGGCCTGGTAGCAGCATCCCGGAGCCAAACTGGTGCCAGCATCCAGGTGTCAGCATGGTGCCATCATCCTGTTAGCGCCATCTGCCTTTTACCAACATCCCGATGGCTAACTGGTACCGAAATCTTATTGTCAGCCCTGTCAGCATGGTACTGTACTCCTGAAGCTAGCATGGTGCCAGCATGCCACAAACAATTCCTGATGACATTTTGCAAATCTAGTTTTGCATAATATGACATCCAATTTGACCAGACCCCAGTCCTCAAAATCAAAACGCTACCCAGGTAAGATCAGGGGCGGCTAGGTTGCCATATTTTATTTATTTATATCGTCACTTCTTCCGGTCTCCTATGATGGACTTGTTCTCCTAACCTACAATATATCCGGTTACTTTGGCTAGGGCTACTGTAGGTACTTAACCCTTCAGGCCTCGCGACTCGCGGTTAACCCTCAGTTTGACTGCGATATCGCAGTCGTGGGGCTTGACGGGTTAATGAAAAACTGTAAAATCGATAAGTTAACTATAAGTAGAGTAGCTATACGGCAATACCAAAATATAGTCAGGAATTTAAAAAGAAATAAAGATATCGGCCTTTTCCCAAGACTCCCAATACTCGGTCCACACGATCCGAAAATGCGTAAGAAAATGAAGTCCCATAAAGATAAATAACGTCACAAAAAGCAAGCACTTTCTCTAAAGATTTTTGATTAAACCAACAGATGTCTATACTGGTATTGATCTTTACACTTATTTAACCCTTCAGGCCTCGGCCCCTCAGCCGATCAACAAGTTGATGTCCCAAAAAAATTTAGTAAAAATTAGTAAAAAAATTGAATTATGACACTGTCTCACCAAAACATTAATTACTGCCAAACCACTGTACCCATAATTAAAATAAAACATATTAGCATAATAAAATAATACAAATTAAATTAAAATTAAATTAAATCGGGGCCGTCACGCTGAATCGTGTTGTGGCCGATATCGGCCAATTGGGGCTCTAGGGGTTAATAGCCAGCAGTCAAACGTACCCGAGCGGTGAACTTAGCCACCTTGACCTTATATAACATAAAATAAAACAAGCGATTTTTATTAAATGACTGTTTTATTAGGCGAGGTATGTAGGTAAACATAAAAATAAAGAAAACAATGCGTGCATGCATAGTCAACCTGGCATATAAGAAGTGGTCTTTCTTCCTAGGAAAATTTTCAGAGGGACACGTTTCGAGACAACGGTGTTGCAACTCAACCTCAGGCTTTCTATGACTTTACTCCCCTCTCCGTTTATTATCACACTTAGCCGTTTTTCCATCAACGATCTAGAAAATAAAAAAACATCGTTTGAACTAAATTGTAGTCCTCGGTCGAAAAACGAGCATTCCTTTCTTATTTGATACAGGGTAAACCCCATTTAAACGAATTGATCTAAAATAATCTAAATGATTACATCTAACTTAACCCTTTGAGGAGCATAAGCTTTGCGGCAGAGTATGGATATTTTTGATACATAAAACTGTTAAAGGCGATGTAAATAACATATATGTCAAGTTTTGTTGATTCATTGGTTTAATAGATTTTTTATAAATTGATGGGCCATAAATATGCAAAGTTATTTTTTTTCCAAAAATCGATTATTTTATTATTTAACCCAGAAATAATAAGTACTAAAAGAGAAAAAAGTAAAATTCAAAGTCGCCATAAATATTTTATTTATTTAAAATTTACGATATTTTTTGTTATTATATGGTGTTGATATATAAGGTTGGTCACTTGCGATATTTTCAAAAGATAAAAACAGTACCTATATTATAAAACAATTTTTTTTTTGCTAATATTAAGATTCTGATGTCTCTCAATAATATGGAAAAAATATAATTTATAAATTATTCTTATTCAATAATTCATAAAATATTTTTTGACATCATTTTTTTGTATAATTCATACATTTTGTAAACAATGTTGAAGCTCGAAATAATTCTCCGTCGTGAAAACGCCCAGTGTTGTGGACATGCTCTACAATGTGTTGTGGACATGCATACATTGCCATACAACACTGAAACAAATTTCGCCATAAATAAACACGGCTCGCCGAGGGCGAAACTTGTTTATCACTTGCGATACGGCGGCGGCGGCGCCATGCCGTATTTCCGCAGTGTCCGTGGACAAGCTTCCTTAGTGATCCGTACCCCACTAACGACCGCGCCTAGACTCGGCGAATTAACCGTAAATTTTCAGGGCGAAAAAAAAGTGTGTGGACAAGAGGCCTAAAGGGTTAAATACAATGTATGAAGTAGTTCAATTGTACGTATGTATATTATTGAGTATCTTGAAATTGAGTTTAGTCCATGTAGGCTATGTTTTAGGTTGCCTATTGACCATCCTAACATACCCAGTGTAATACATTACCACTGTGTAATACATTAACCAGGTACACCTACCTCCCAATTGGACCGTACTTGCCCGTGTCAGTAAACTAGTTCGCTGGGTGCAATAGAGGGTGGTTACTGCCTTTAAGTAAGGCTGGGTGTGTATAACTCCACCGTTCGATAAATCATAATATTACTCACATTCTCACTGAGCACGCGCATGGAGAATCATGTGGTTTCTTCTCCTCTGCACGAGTGTAGAGAAGCGAAGCATTAACATCACGAAAAGGGAAGGATATGCCGGAAACTTTCCGAGGAAACAGCCATGGGACTTGTAAGTATGGGTACTTAACCATACTTACAAGTACCTCGGGAACCTCCCTGTATCACCACCAATGATGAGGAATGTGTGGCTTTGTGTGGGCTTCATACCATCGAACAGTATTCAAAGATGCTTAACATGTGGTGTATATCAGGGATATCGCATCGGTAATGACCGATGGAAAACCGATGGTCATTTCAAGAGCAGTCGCCGTAAGATCAGCAACCACCCCCGCTCTATAGGAAACAGTACTGCTTCTTGACTCCCCCGACTGTTAAGTCAGAATGCACAATCGATTGGCTTATGCCGCACGGTGCGCAGACCGTCCAGGACCGCCAGAAGATTGACTCTTAGGGGAAACTAGCCCTAAGGCCAGAGTTCTACCCGGGCTCGCTCTTCATGCGTGGAGACCGTCGGATGAGTGTTGACACGTGGGTGTGACCGACCCTTAACAAATGGGTCTTCGTGGCCAACTCAGCAAGGGCCCATTAGGCCCATAAATTTAAAACAAATAAATTAAAATAGAAACGTAACACTTAAATAAGGAGCAATCTGTATGTACGTGGTTTGGCCAGCCATGATAGTATCAGGTGCGGCCGAAAATAGCTGTGTAAATTGCAGATACAACTAAAATATTATTATCAAAGTAATTTAATTAATTTGGTGTTAATTTCATTCACTGTAAACTCAATACTTATTCTAAGTGTAGACGCTTTTTCTTTATATCATAGTCAAACTAGACCTGGTTTCAGTGATATATCAAATGTATTTATTCTGTATTGTTTTTTTGTATAAATAAATTTAAAAAAAATAATAATAAACTTACAGAACAGTTACGCGAATGGTCCTATTCAATAGTTCATGCCCAAGGATTTCTTTACAGCTCAAACGGTATGCGAAAAGGGCATCATTGTCCTTTAGCGCTTGTTCGGGCGGAGAAATATTTCCTATGGAAAATAACACTCCTTGTATGGGTAGAAATAGGTGATTTTCGTTGATATGTCTGAGACTTGTGTAGTGGACTCTAATTGAATTGCCGTAATCAACAAAGTATACCTGCCAAAAAAAAAATATATATTTTATCATATCTTTGAATATCATGTCATATCATGACGTGAATTATATCTTTGCAACCTAACTAATAATAATAATAATAAAACGCTTTATTTGATCAAACAAATTGGCAAGCTTATTGCGTTGAAGCAATATCTTACAGCTAACCTTAACCTAATGGGACAATATGTTTTGCGGTAAAAATAAGATAAAACTATTAATAAAAATCACTTATAAAGTCAACTCGTATCAAATGTATCAAACAATCCACAGAAAATTAATCACATTCATCAAAATGTTTAAAAGCAATAAAGCTATAATGACACATGGAAAGGGGGGGGGGGGTTAGAGAAATTTATGAGGGCAGGTTTAGTTTTCTTTATAGCCTGGGTTTAATGCAATACAAACTCAGTGCTGTCCTTACATGTGTGGGTAAAGCATTCCAGACGGGCTCCATGTACGGAGAACGGGTAGAAATCACTACTGGGACCGAGAGCAATAGGCGAGAGCGAGAGCATACTACACGCGTATATTACTTTGGTATTGTTGTATAGAGGAAAGGAGCCATTATTTTATCACATGGGTCAAGTGCGCAGTTAGCGTTGTTGTCGCTCCATTGTCGCATTCAGAGAGCTCACTCTGCCATAGTAGGTAAAATTCTTTGAATTGAAACCAGTGCGCATCAAGAGTCATGAGGCTCACGAGTGTGTAATTGCAGAAATTTCACAGATGCTCGGCTAAGCGCCCCGCATTCGACAACTAAAGTCCAGAAATGGCTCGAAGAGACTCGGACAGTGAGACAGAGAGAGGAATGCCAATCCTGGCCCACCTCCATTGATAAAGGCGAAACATGTCCGTCTCAAATGAGTGCGCTAGATTGATGCAAGCGAGAGAGCCCCTACCTCTACAGGTGCCGCGCTCTCCAGCGGCGCAGGAGAGCTCAATTCAACAGCCAGCTCACATACAGTGGCTGCTCTTGCTCGTTTGGAGTGCTCGGGTTTGTACTTCTTAACTTAAGCGTTTCAGCGATGGGAAAGTTAGGAGCTAGCTATATGGTTCGATATTGAGAATCAGGCTGAAAGAAAATTCAGCAATATGCAATTCACATGAGGAGTTTTACAATCTGATGCTGGAGAAAGTACAAAACCGGTTTCTGAAGTTCCTGTACGGGTTCTATCCACTCTTGTATCTGCGTTATTGTATACACGGTATGGTCGGGTTTGTGAACTATATTCGTTTAACCCTTCCTATGTGAGCTAACCATATTTGGTTAGACGCTTTCCGCGCTGTTCTAACTGTAATATTTATTCATTATTATCTTAATTGTTTTACGAAATAATCTTGTAACGTTATATTTCAAATTTCAATGCGATCATTTTGCAGTTATTCTTTTTACGATCCGTATAGTAGTTTAAAAAACAGCCCTCCGCCGGGCATTACACCTCCGCCCCTGCCTACGGTAGCTTTAGCTTCTCAACCTCCATCTCTAGATGACATTCTTAATCAAGTAAAGAGGAAGCCGTCGGGCTCTACTCCGGGTCCCGATGGTATTCCCTATTTAGTATACAAAAAATGCCCCTGCCTTCTGCAATATTTAGGATCCATCTTCCGAAATATATGGAATAGCGGTGTAGTCCCACAGAATTTTGGCCGAGCGACAGTCATCTTAATTCCGAAGGTCCCAGTTTGCACCGGACCAAAGGACGCTCGGCCCATTGCTCTCACAGACACTGTGGCCAAAATCTTTTTTAGCATAGTCCACACGAGGATGAGCGAATTCATGAACCGGAATGAGTACCTTGGAGTATCAGTTCAAAAAGGCTTCATGCGTGGCGTCTCGGGCTGCCTCGAGCACAATTCTCTCTTGGCTGCTGCCATCAAGGATGCTAGACAGCACAAACGCCAAATCAATGTATGCTGGCTCGACCTAGAGAATGCCTTTGAGTCAGTCCGACACAGTCTCCTCCACTTTGCACTCCGCTGGTACAACTTCCCACCAGTCGTGCGTGACATTGTAGCCTCCTACTACAACTGTCTGACTTTCCATGTTAAAACGCAAGAATGGACTACCCGCTCTATACCATATTCAATTGGACTATTTCAGGGCTGTTGCCTCTCCCCGACGATTTTTAATATAGTTTTTAATATACTGCTGGAAAGCCTGACCCAGTTTGACAGGAAGTGGGGCTACCGTTTTAAAACAGACGGCCAATACACCTCGTCGTGCCTCGCTTTTGCCGACGACCTAACTTTCATCACCAGAAGCCCCAAGCAGCTTTCCCTGCTATTACAGAAAGTGGAGCTTTTCTGCGACCGGTCAGGCTGTATAAAAGTGAAGCCCTCCAAATGTTTTTGCCTTGGACTCGCCCGCATGGGCACAAAATTTACATCCTATGACCCCAAATTGGTCTAAAGGGCTCTAATATCTCCCTTATAGACCCAAACAATCATTTCAAATTCCTCGGCAGAAAAATCACCCATCAGGGAAAAGACGTCTCGGGCGATCATGTTATAGAGCATTTCAAAAGTTGCCTGGCGAAAATAGATGCCTTGCTAATTTCTGGCCCTCGTAAGGCCTGGATCTATGACAATTATCTAACGTCACATTTGTCATGGCCCTTTCTTATTTACGATTTTACCAAAACCCAACTGTCCCGTCTAGATGCGCTGGTGACAGCTAGTTTAAAATCCTGGCTGTCCTTAGCCAAACCAGCTGACCCTTCGACTCTCTTCAGGTCCAAACAAAATTTTGGGCTAGCGCTTAAACTGCCCTCTCTGCTCTACGCCAACTCCAGAATAACCAAAAATTCGATTCTGTGCAATTCCAAAGATCCGGCAATATCGAAGCACGTAATAAGTGGCTGTAGTGATTCAAATGATCTACAAGCCCGCGTAGACTTCCACAAAAAGTTCCTTACTGGAATCAGCCAGAATGGCACTGGTCTGGGATATGGCAGTACAACCACGAGCGACGTGGACTTGAAGAAGTCTCTTTTGCGGGGAGATTACGACAGCAAGAGTATGGCTCATGCTATTGGCCTTCAATGCCAGAATGATTGGACAACAATTGGGGACTTTTGCATTCCGCCTCCAATGCACTGGAAGGTAATGCTCTGTGACTGGACGCCAGAGATGCTGAAATTTTATTTGAATGCCTTTCAGCATACACTTCCAGACCCCAGTAACCTCGCTCGTTGGAGCTTTGCCGAGGATAGTTCTTGTCCCCTCTGTAGCAATACCCCTTGCACAGCTAGACACATTCTAGCTGGCTGCAAGGTGGCCTTAGATCAAGGACGGTACACTTACCGCCATGACAAAGTTCTCGCTGTTATTCGCGAGGTAATTAGTCTCTCAGTGGCTCGTGCCAACAAGGGTTTGACAGTATCCTCCAAACCCCCATTACAGTTTGTGCGGGATGGCTCTAAAGGCAAAAAACATTTAACTACAAAACCTTTCTCAATAATCGAGAAAGCTACAGATTGGATTCTGGAGGTTGATTCCATCTCTAAGCAGTATAAATTCCATGAAAGTCTCGGATGCACAGCCCTCCGTCCAGATATAATCCTTTACTCTCTATCTCGGAAGGTGGCTCTTATTGTAGAATTAACTGTTCCATGGGAATCAAATATCCCAAAAGACCACGAGTACAAATTAAATAAATACCATGATCTTGCAAATGCCGTAACCCGGAACGGCTTCACTGTTCACCTTCACGCGGTGGAAGTTGGCGCTCGTGGCCTGCCAGCTAAATCTCTATTTCACCTCTTTAAAGATCTTGGCCTTTCCAGAAAAATAATCAACTCTTTCTTAGAAAAATTATCTAAAACTGCGATTTGCGCATCTCAAATTCTATGGCTTCGAAGGGGGAGTGAATGGGTGGTAAGGTGAACGCTCACATGTGGCAAGACAGCTGTCCTAAACCTACCACAGCCGGTTCGTCAGTCCGGAATCCACTGCTCACCCCCCAGAAGTGTAAAAAAAAAAAAAAAAAAATTGTATTATGATGGGCCCGACTCCGGTCGGTGAATTCCATGGCAGCTCCGTTTGTATTTATTATATGCGCAAAACTAACCCGGGCAGAAATTTTTCCCCGCCATAGGAAGGGTTAAGAGTATCCACTCTTCCACGGCATACCAAATGGAAGAGTGGATAGCCTGCTCATACTTGCCCAAATTAAATCCTCGTGTCCGATAACTAAGCTCGCACAAGCTCACACGACTCTCAGTGGAGCCGTTCTCTCGCACCAATGTTATACAGATGGCATTAGTATCAAAGATCTGTCGGCATTTAACCCCTGGGTGGCCAAAACCGCCAAGCGGTGGTTACGGTGGTTGATAGATCCACGCGTAGCCATTTTGGCCAGCCTCTATATATTACATAAATATATGATATACATGACTAACAAGATTAATTATTAGGTAACAAGAGAAAACTCATAAAAATATGATATTGTTAGTATGTATTTATATACAAAATAGACCAAAAAGTTGCAGCGCTGTTTTTTACGTGCAAAGGCTGGCTTCCAACAAGTTAAATGCCCTATCGTCAACCGCGCCAAATATAAACATATCGCTATCATCCAGCAGAGTTTTAAAAACGAATGTCGAAGATTTTCTTGGTTCAATTTTTATACATAATTTTTTTTTTTCTTTTTCTTTTTCAGCCTTTATATCATTTATGTTAACATTAATGTCTAATGACAATTATCTTACAGGCGGCTGGCCTTTTTTAACATCACTTGGCAGTACTCAGACGGCCACCCATTCAAGTACTGACCGAGCCCAATGCTGCTAACTTCGGTGATCTGATGGGAAAGTGTTTCAACGGGTACGGATGCTGTACTGTCCTTGGAATAGTGATGGGTGTGATCACGAATAGCAATAACAATAACGTGTGATATTTGCAATCACGAAGAAAGCCTTACGATAATTTGAAAGAACATGCTATTTGAATCACGGCTACGAAAAGCACCTCGATGCCATCACTCGGTGCCGCTACGACGCGACCGACCACTGATCAGTGATTGGCCGTTCTTGGTTCTGGCGAACGACCACGCCACTGAAAGATGAACGGTGAGCGCCAAATTGAACCGTTCACTTGGTTTCGTTCATTCTTAGCACATTCATTTCGTACGTTCACGAATGAGTCAGTTATTGCATATCGTTGTCGGCTACGAACGCGACCGATCACTGATAGGCCGTTCGTTCTGGCGAACGCCCGCGCCGGCTGTCGATGAGTGGCACGTTGATTTCGTACGTTCATGAATGAGCCATCGCCGCGTCATAGAAAATGGCGAATACTTTAGAAACTATCCGTCAACCGATATCATCCATCAACAAGGCACAGGAGGAAATTAAAATGTATTTAAATGAAGAAACAATACATAGAAATAGTTGTCCTTTACAATGATGGAGCAGACGGAAATATATATATATATATACCCAAATTTATATCAACTATTTAAATCAAATTGTCATGTAGTAGCGACAAGCGTGCCTTGTGAAATGGTTTTTTCGAAAGCTGGCTACATTATTTCAGAAAGACGAACTCGGCTTAGCACCAAAAGAGCGAGAGAGTTAATCTTTCTGAACGCTAATTCTTCTAATTACTAATAAATATTAAGCAAATATAATGTGCGTTTCTGTTATCATTGACGAAACTTTGTTACTTAACGTTTCACGGTACATTTCAGTACAATCACGAAAATCGCGAGTAGCAGTTATTATCACGCGTGATAAAATACCAGTAACGTGATTTAAAATTGAGAATCACGCCCATCAATACCTTGGAATGTTTATTTTGTGTCGATGTCTAATATTGTTCTTAGTATTTTAAAATTCGTAAATTAGTTTTCAAGCAACGCATTGGATTATGTATAGTCTGAAAGTTTGCTGGAATAAAAATGGAGGTAGACGAGGAGATCAGCCCACCAGCATCCACCAGGAGCAGCCAGGATAGTGTACTGTAGTGCACTTGTAGTGGGTAAATCAATACGACAAAAAAGCAACTTTTGATTTTAAAAAAAATCAAAAAAATTAATATACATATTTTATTAAATTTGTCAATTTTATTTATTGAAGAAAAGTTTGAGAAGCGTTGAGCGCACTGCGCCATCTAGCGGTAGGTAAAATATCGCTAATAAACAATATTAGCAATATTTTTCCTACTGCTATATATCACATGCTCATAACTTATAATACTATATATCATCGAGCTCATAACTTTAAATATAATAAGGCCCACTATCTTATCTTATATGGCCCAATTATGCTTAAATTTAATTACAATAAAGACAAAACAATATATAAGCCAAACAAAACAATAAAGACAAAACAATACAAAAGTGCAATAATCACTTCCAAAATTCAGTTATGCCCATGTCATTGTTACTTATATTTATGAATAATCGTGACATTATAAAAAATATTAACATAAGCTAGAGTACGATAATTAACCCTTGGAGTAAATGGGTATTTTCATGGATGCATCTGTCTCTTTTGCAGGATTTTCGGCGACATCGACCTTAACCCTTGGAGTAAATGGGTATTTTCATGGATGCATCTGTCTCTTTTGCAGGATTTTCGGCGACATCGACCTTAAAGTACTATAACTACGAAACTACTACACCAATCATAAAAAGAACAACTGCACAATGATTGCATTGAAATTTCGAATATAGAATATTGAAATATCATTTTGTAAAACAATTAGATAATTATGAATAAATATGAGAACGTCAAAGAAGTGAAAAAAACGCGCGACCAGATTTGGTCGACTCGTACTCAACGGATAATTGTTTCGCGACCAGATTTGGTTGACTCATACTCAACGGGTTAAGTTATTTATTTTTTAACTTTTATGAATACTTCCTTATGTAGAATGAAGTAAACATGTACATGGGTACCTTTAAGTACGTATTTTTATCGTAATGAGAAAATTAAAAGTAGGTACAGATTTAGATACTTCGGAAGATAATTATTCATCTTGTTTGCAGATGACATGGCTCTAGTGTTCAAAGAAAGATCCTGACAGTGGGGGGGGGGGGGGGGGGGGAGTTGTATTGACTGTTTTTATTCATTTCTTTACATTTTCCAATAGCTTTTTACAAATTCACAAAACAACCACAAACAAATTTATTGAAATTTGGACAGAACGTCTGTCGGGTCAGTTAGTATTTTATAAATATTACATTACACCTCACAACATTATAAGCATTTTTATTTGTGGCAGAATTTATGGCCAGATTAGGTATAAGTTGCAAATCATAGTCTTTTTACCTCAACCTCGTCGTTTTCGTGTCCAGTCACTTTCGCTCTATACCAGTAATTGTCTTGAGGATATTTCGCTTCCAGTAGTTCGCCCAAAGCAGGCAGTACACTATAGTATGTGTATTTGTTATCTGAAGACTCCGTCGCATTCATAGACTCTATCAAGCGATCCATGGTCTTGGGGTAAAATTGAGCATTCGTACGGCCTATGGACAGAATAATTAAACAAATGTTGTTTACATGGAAATATCATCCAATTGTCTTAACTGTTGGATATCAATAAATGCTGCCCGGAGGTCTCAAGTGGATCAATACTTACCAGTAGAAACATGCCGTTGTACTATTTGTCCAATAAATTCACTGTCCGACTTGATAAATGTCACCAAAACATCAATCTCACTCCCTGCATCTGGATAGGAGATATCTTGTAGAGTCGAATATATAATTTGACTTTTGTCCTTGGTCCAACCATCTGAAATAAAACTTGTTATTTGAAACATATTGGCTATAATTTAAATACACCAGATCTAAATGAGCCTGCCAGAATATGGAATACAAGGGCCCTTAAAAAGGATGTAGATTTGCTTGAGAAGAGTTCCGGGGTGGTTCACCAGACATCTCAAGAACTAAAGAGACTAGAGTATGAAGAAAGACTGCGCTTCTTGGTAATGTAAGAGATACGATAGAAACGGCTCAGATAATCCATAATTTCTATATCGGTATTGATAGACGGAAACTTCACTTACAGCCATAATATGTATTGTTTAATAATTTCTAACAAAACAACTTATAGACAATATGATCCAATCCAATCTACCTTAATCTGGAAAATCTTATATATATGTATAAATTTGAAGACTAAATAATAATAATAACACTGAATTTTGTACATAGATAAATTTAAGAAATATGACAAATTTAATATTCAAAACTCGCACCTAGATAAACCACTAGAAGAATAAAGAAGAAGTTAAGTGTGTCGACGCAAATGTATTTAGGATAGACCATCTCACTTGAAGAGAGAGGTAGCAAGGTAATCGACAGAAGAGTAAATAATGCTTGGAAGAGATTATGAACGTCAAAACATTCTTTAACCCGCTCTATACGTAACATCCATTTGGGGACATGTATGGCGGCCGCCTAAAATCCGAAACATCCGCTACGGGATATCGCGCTCGCCGCTGCGAAAAATGCAATTTACGATTCGAAACGTCGTACTTAATGCTTTCTGACGGCGGAACGACATGGCCAAATAATCTTTAATTCGGCGGCCAACGGCGATAAAATCGATCGGCGATTTAAAAAGTCAGCATAGACGTCAAAACGGCAGTCTCGAACGGCCAGCGCCGCGGCCGCGTAGTTCCGCGAAATGTTGGTTTTGTGCAGTGTTTTGTGGATAACAGTGCAGTGTTTACTGGATAAGAGTGAGTAATTTGCATTTTTAATTAGTTTAGGCATAAGGATTAGTCAATTGAGATAGTCCATTTGCTGTTTTTCACGAATTTTTAAAGAAAACACTTCTGCGACAACAAACGGCTCGCGAAAAAATGGTTGTTATTATTTTGTAATGTTTATGAAATATCCCGATATATGGCGAAATATGACATAATGTCGCTTTAATTTACTAACAAAATAAGTATTGTTTCATTTACATCCTAAGTTATCACATAATTAGGCGTATTTTGAAAATTATATCTTGTTTTGTAAAATTAATCGCGCAAAGAAACTTGTTTTGATAATTACTATGAGAGAATAAAGTGCGATTTTCCATAGTTTTTCGATGAAATGTGACTCTTTGGAGTATAGTAATTAGTTATTAGACATATAATAAGTCTATGATAAGACAATATAATTGAAAAAATCTAACGAATTTTATATTATAAGCATTCAAAGTTTATTATTAAGTTTGGACGCGGAAACTCTCAAAACTTATATGATATTATAGATTTTTCTATAATATCAGACAAAGCTCAAAGTTCTGGTGTGATTTCTAAGAAGTGTGATGTAGTAATAAAGTTATTTTGAAAGAATTTCATATAAAAAAATACCATATGTAGTCACAAATTAAAAATTAAAAAATTTTTTTTTTACGAGAATACATAAAATTTTTCTTGGCTGAATAAATAAATATTTTTGTATGCAAATAAGTAAAAAAAATATATAGTTTTGGTAAAGCATTTAATAAAGAACATAACTGTATTTACAATTTTTGCATATTTTACGTATTTTGTGACAAAAAAATCGAAATGATTTTATAGGCGAGTTTTTTCAGTTTGCCAATTTTGTAATATTTATTCATTATTATCTTAATTGTTTTACGAGATAAGGTTATAATGTTTTATATGTCAAATTTCAATGCGATCATTTTTCTCTTTATCATTTTTTAATCCGTTTAGTGGTTTATAAGTTATGGTCGTTTTTCTCAAGGCCGTTGACTCGCGTCGATTTTTTGCCCGAATATGTCGCGCGCAAAAGTCATAGGTGAGTTTTTACCTCGCAACAGGAGGGGTTAAAAAGCAAACTACCTCTAAGCCCGAAGAGAAGATTGTAAAATAAACATTCTGAAAAAAAAGAAACGAGACATGTGGTTGAAATGAAATGGATATGGCAAGAGATACAGGCTGAGTTTTTAATTAGTGACATCCTTGTAGTGGTTGAATCAGTACGAGCAATTAAGAGGGCTCCGAGCCTATGCCGCTACACAAATGTAGGTAATTTACGCTTGCCGGCGCGGCGGCGGCCACGCAGGTGTGACTAAATCGCATACATTGATAACGCTGAACAGACGGTCACCCGCCAAAGCGATGTAATCCGCATTTTATAATTTTATTGCTCATAGCAAATTGCAAATAACAAAAACTGCAAATTGTGATACAAGCAAATACTTTTGCACACGTATTTATTAGACCAAAATGGTCGATTTGACCCGCCGTTGACAAAATAGCGGCCGTTTTTCAAGATGGTCGCTAATAAACCAAAATGATTTTTCTCATGCTGATTTTAATGACCCATGGGCCTTTTCGGCTATTTTGGGGTCGTATATTTCAAATATGGCAATAAAAATAACTTTAGTTAATTTTGAACAGGATTATAAACATTTTTAGCGAGTATTTACTTTCACGTTACCATTATGTTATACGCGTCTTCTTCGAGTATTTGCACACTGGAAAAGACGAATCTAAAGTCAAAACTGTCAAAAAAGTCAAACGAGAGAATAATTTTGTGTATGCTGTAAGTAATTTCTGAAATTTGCTACCCAGAAAACATGGAAAATTTGAACTATATAATATAGAATATGTGAATGGGTCTTTGACTTTGAATTTGTAGTCGCTGGCTCAAATATGACGACTACGTGTGTTTTGAACAACCTTTGAACGTATTTTGAACCGATTTGAACATATTTGTACTTTTGGCCAGAAAACTTAAACTTTTGTACTCGGTGTCATCATCAGAACTTATAGGATCATGCTTAATGGATACACAGGATAATGCTTAAAACAATTATAACATTGTTATTCTCATCAGTACGAGGATAAAATGTATGTCGAGAAGGATAAAAAAACAGTAATTATTATAGGTATAAATAGCTACACCAAAACTTTAATTATTTCAAAAAGCAGTTACCTTTATAAATAAACTAGGTACTTCCGACGGAAAGAAGGTACAGATAGATTTCGCGGCTTAATGTTATTATATATTTTTGAACAACTTCAAATATGTAATTAAAATTAGTAAAAAATTAATTAATGAATGCCACTTTTAAACAGTCTCGAAGAGGAGTTTTGTGGATTTCACTCTGTGCTCCCCGGGATTCGCCCGTTGGATGAACAATTGGAAAGTTCACGAGCACCTTTCTTCTTCGGACCGCAGACTGGTGACATTTGGCATCGGCCGTCGCGTTCCCCCCACGCCACAATCCGAGTGGCGATAACGAACCGGCGACATTAACTGGGACCGGTTTGGTGAAGTCCTCTGCGAGAATCTTGAGGCCTTTCCATCGCCTTCTTGTAGTACCGCAGAGGACTTGTGTGTCGCACTTAATGCGGCCATCGAGTCTTCCTGTGATGCCGTAGTAGGACGGAAGAAACCCCGCGGTGGTTTCGCGGCCCCGTGGTGGTCTTCCGAACTCTGCGATAATTTTAAATTTAATATTTTAAATAATGTAACGTAGCGATTGAAAATTAATTGACTTTAAAATGATTTTCAAATTATTTTATTTTTCTATGGTTTCAAAATATTTCAAAGTATTCTATAGTTTTGAATATTTTCAAAAACTATTAGATTTTAAAATGATTTTCAATTTTTTTCAATTTTCTATGGTTTCAAAATATTTCTAAGTATTCTATAGTTTTGAATATTTTCAAAGACTATTTGAATTTAAAATGATTTTTAAATTATTTAATTTTTCTATAATTTCAAAATATTTATAAGTATTCTATAGTTTTGAATATTTTCAAAGACTATTTGATTTTAAAATTCCCGTGCTTTTTCTGGTTTAAATGACGTGTCGCAACCTTAAATCAGTGCATATCCTATCAATGCTCTTTGTAAGCTAAATATCTTACAGCCAACCACTTATTTTCAACTTACGAAAATGTTACATCTGCATGCCGAAATGTCCTTCGTTGCTCACTCCTGATGGCGAAACTGCTTTTCAAAATCAATATTCAAAATCAATATTCTACCTGTACATGGTTTATGCGTCTTTCAGTATTTTTTTATTGAATTTCAGGTTTTTCACGCAAATTAACTAAACTATTCGAGATTACAAGTTTCGAATAGTGGTCCCTTCAGAAAATATTTTCAATTGTTTTACGCTTATTGGAGTCGATCTATTTTTTATATAATGAGCATCGTATCGATCGAATCTTGGGGTTTAAAACTATCTCATTTTCTTATATCTCGGACTGAAAACAACATCGCTTTCTCATGTCTTCAGACTGAAATTTCACGCTGATTCTATGGCGTTTCTCAAAAAACGAAATATGTTTTCTTACGCTTCCCCATTAACTAAAATACATGTAGAGTATTATAATAAGTTATAACAAAGATGGCATAAACATCCATTAATAAAAAACAAATATAAAAAATAAAATACTTACTGCTGTTTGCTTTCTCGTGACGATGCGTGACGACGCGGCACTGCGGTGTAGAAGAATAAAATATTACGTGAGCGGGAACTGATAAGAGCTAACCGAAAAAGACGTGCTCCCGCTTCGAATAGCAGCAGGGAAGTGAATCTATTTCATAGCGCGCCTGTGTATTTATTAACGCGGCCAGCCCATACAAAAAATGTATGGAGAATCTGATACCTGATTTTCTGGGATTTATTGTATAAAATCCTATTACAATCATTGAAATTTAAATAGCTTATAGTGAAGATATGTCATTTAACTTTCTTTTATAATAATTTGTAATTCAAATTAGTTATTATTTTCCCAGTGAGGACTAAAACCCCGGGCCCATTTTTGTATATTTTCTCGTGTGTTTTTATAAAAAACTACGCAAACTATTGCCAAATTTATTAGCTCACCTTATAAATGACTTATTGATAAAAACGAGTGTTTTTTGTCACTGCTTTTATTAGCGTAGTTTTAGCGGAATAACTAAAACGCTAGACCCTAATTTGAGAAATTTCGTGCAGCACCCTCTTAAGCAATTTTTTATATTAAACTATTAAAACAAAAAAAAAAGTTTTTTTTTTTAATTTTGATTATAACAGCGACTGTTTGAGAAGAAGATCAGCTGTTCATGTTGAGTTACTTATGCAATGTGTTTACAACTGTAAACAGTACGAAGGTCAGCGGTCTCCGCGACGGAGGGACGGTTGATTCGCAGGCTGTTTTTTAAGCATAATATTGTCTCTCAATCTGTCGTTTATTGTGAAATTAAACAGTTATTAGGTTAAAAGTGATTAGTGATAAAATTGACACCTAATCCCGCCAGGTACAGTATGTCTAAATAGGCGATGGTGTGTTTGAAAGGCGCAATAATGCGTACGTTAATTTCTTGTTACTAAACCCATACATTCAGTGCGGAATTAATGTGTATGCATCGGTAATATGGCATAATCGTTTTGTTTATTATTTTTTTAATTTTAATTTACTATTGCCATCTATTACTTACGCTTGCGACTATTGTGAAATGCAATGGTATGCTCACTGAAAGTAAGCAAAGCAACCGCTAGATAGCAATCTGGCTTTTTTATTTTATTCAACTAAATCACTGTTTTTTAGTTATTAGGTATATTCTAGGCCCTGTTTTATTTGTAATATCTATTCAGTTTTTAAAAAAGGTTTAATATTTAGTGGTAAATGTCGCAAGTCTTCCAAATAATCTGTTGAGAAAGTACAGCGCAGCACCATCTATGGCCTTGCCACGCGACTGACTGTTGTGGTCAACAGAACAACATTCAAAGTCGCCGACTTCAACGACCGAGGCCATTAGCAATGTCAAGTAAACAACTGATGGGTTCTCAAATTGTTTTAAATCATTTGGAATAAAATATAATTATAAAATAATTTCATTATATTATTTGTTTTAACAATTTAACCTCTCAAGCGGCCGTGTGTGAATCTTGGCAGCACCTGTCATTTCTGAGAGTTGAAGGTCAAAAATATAGCACTTTAGGAAAACGATCATAAGAAAAAAACTACTTGATGGATCATGAACAGAGGAATTGTAGAAAGATTGCATTGAAGTTTGAAATATAAAACATTTTGAAATATAAAACATATAAAACATTTTGTAAAGCAATTAGATAATTATGAATAATTATTAGAAAGTTGGAGAACTGAAAAAAAACTTACTTATTCAGAGATATCGACGTTTTATCTCAAAATACGAAACCCTATCTAGAAATTGTAAACACATTTGTGTCCATGCTTTACCAAATCTATTAGTTCCTTTTTATTTATTTTCATACATATATCCGAAGAGAAGCTACATAATATCCGAAGAGAAGCACAGATCCGACCAATAGCAGCACTTGACTAAGTACCCACACAATTCAAGCAAGTATATTAGGGATTCTAGACTGCGAGAAGCACGACTGAATAATCGTACAATACAGAATTTATCCGTCTTTCTCACACATATCTAACAGGGAGTGGTTGCAATGTGATTTTGGTGCAAATTCAGTTGAGAGTGCGGTTTGTCGCGCCGCGCTCATACCCGCGGTTTTGGGACGTTACTGAGCATTGACTACAATACATCGTACCCGATTCGGGACGTTACTGTCTTGAGGGGTTAGTGTCAAAAATTGCTTATTTGCTTGTACTGATTCACCCACTACATGGATGTCACTAATTAAAAACTCACAGTGTATAATGAGAACAGACGACCAACGAATGGAAATGGCAGGAGATATAATGAGAACAGGTAACCGATGGTTGAAAGCAGTAAAAAATTGGCAACTGAGAGATGGTAAACTATCGAGAGGAAAGCAGCGCAACAGATAAGAAAATGCAATAAGCCGAGTAGCAAGAATAGCAAAAGATAAAAGATGTAAGAGTCTGGAGAGACTGAGATAGCCTATACCAAGAAGTGTGCCTCACAATAAATTGCCTTAAAAAACATGTCATTCTACTGATTTATAAGTTAAGTTTATGAAACAATGTAAAACTTTATGTTGTGGCAAAAAAATAAGTCTTGATTATTATTATCATTATTAGATACACTAACAATGTACAAAAGCGAGCGGGTTTATACAATCGATATTTGATAGCAGTATCGTCTAGTTGCAGCGGCGTCAAATTTGTTAATATTGGAAAACCTTAGGATAGGTACTGGGTATTATTTTTTAACAGTAAGAAGGGAAAATAAGGTAGACAATCTCTGTGATTTGCATAGAGAAATCACCACAATGAAGAGGAGACTATGTACAATAATAAAGATGACGACACTGTTATTTAACCCCTGGGTGGTCACGCACGCCGATCGAAGTTCTTCGTATTATATCCGTATTTATTCATTTATCGGCTCTATTTCTCCCTCCACTATGGTAACAGCCTGTCGTTGAAGCCTGCCATTGAATAAGCCACCATTATATATTAGTATGCTTGCACACACCTTCTACAAATAAATTTTCGATGGCTTCGAAAATTTTGCGTGAAATGACTGGCCTACGAGAGGCTAATGAAACCAAAACATACCTGGATGAATGAGCTCATGCCTCTTTGTGCATTTCTTGCCCTTGAAGCAAGTGGTAGCCGGGGGCCCTTTGTAATGCTTACATATCTCGGCCTCATCCTTGTTGATATAACCCTGAACGGCCAAAAGTGGATCGTAATATTCCTCCGTTGTACCCATAGGAGGCAGAGGTTCTTCTATGCTGACTCCTAAATATAAAACATATCTTTAAACTACGTCACGGAAAATAGTACCTGGGTTGGCTCACAAGGGTTTGACAGTAACCTCCAAACCCCTAATACAGTTTGTGCGGGATGGCTCTAAAGGCAAAAAACAGTTCACTGCAAAACCTTTCTCAATAATCGAGAAAGCTTCAGATTGGATTCTGGAGGTCGATTTGGTCTCTAAACAGTATAAATTCCCTAAAAGTCTCGGATGCACAGCCCTGTGTCCAGATATAACTCTTTACTCTCTATCTCGGAAGATGGTCCTTATCGTAGAATTAACTGTTCCATGGGAATCAAATATCCCAAAAGACCACGAGTACAAATTAAATAAATACCATGATCTCGCAAATGCTGTCACCCGGAACGTCTTCACTGTTCACCTTCACGCGGTAGAAGTTGGCGCTCGTGGCCTGCCAGCTAAATCTTTGTTTCACCTTTTTAGAGATCTTGGTATCTCCAGGAAAATAATCAACTCCTTTCTAGAAAAAATATCTAAAACCGTGATTTCCGCATATCAAATTCTATGGCTTCGAAGGGGGAGTGAATGGGTGGTAAGGTGAACGCTCACATGTGGCAAGAAAGCTGTTCTAAACTTACCACAGCCGGTCGTTAGTCCGGAATCCACCGTTCACCACCCAGAAGTGTAATAATTGTTTATGATGGGCCCGATTTCGGTCGGTGAATTCCATGGCAGCTCCGTTTGTATTTTATTTTACTGATTTGCCCGACTGAAACTCGGGCAGTGCGCTTTTAAACGGTCCAATTTTTGTTTTGACCTAGAGATGCTCGGGCGGCGCTGTTTTGACGTAGTTATGATGGCACTCTACATTCTGGCAATGGCCACTTTCTCGATGGTCGACTTGGGTTTTGTGGCTTTAGCTGTCAGGTTATTGTGGTGCTTGATTGCAATGTTCATTTGCACTTGCAACGGAGTGTTTGTTTTAATGAATTGCTTGGTTTTTTCTTTTGTTCGTTTTAAGTTCATAACATAATGCCGGATATCGAGGCAGCTGATTTTATAGTTCCAGTTCAAGTTCTTTATTGTGTGAATTATTAAATGTTTAAGTAACAAACTGCCCAGAGAGCATACAACATTTCGTTTTAGTAGAAACTTCATAAAGTAGAAGCTATATAAGGCGCAATCGACAAGCAGTAAAACTAAAACCATCAACAATTAAAATAATCAATATCAGAAATGATCAAACAAAAGCAATAATCATCAATAATCAGATAGATAGATAGATAGATTTTTATTCGAAGTAGACTTACAGTACTTTCCGAACGTCTTATTTTCTAGACATTTATGCCTTGCTTGTAGGATTTACCATTGATTACTAGACTATATAATCAATGGCTTTACGTAATAGTAATAATAATAATAACACTTTACAAATGGTTTTCATAACTATGTTACACAAAAACGACTTAACCAGACCAATGTATCGCTTAAAAAATCTTCAATTTTATAATAGCCTTTAGAGCACAAAGTATCTTTAACAATTTTTCTAAATTTAGTGTCTGGTAAAAGGGTTAGTTCCTCAGGCAAAGTGTTATAAAAGCGAACACCGTCTCTAATGAAAGATTTACTGACTTTTGCTAACCTAGAGCCCGTAATGGCTAGTTTATTTTTGAACCTGGTGTTCCTATTATGAATGTCCCCTAACCTACGGAACCTGTGCAAGTTTTTACAAAGATACATTATGTTATCGAATATATACTGACTATAAACCGTCAGAATATTGATCTCTTTAAATTTCTCTTTTAGCGATGCTCGGGAGTTTAAACAATAAATGGATCGTATGGCTCTTTTCTGCAAAGTAAATATCGTTTGCATATCAGCTGCGCGGCCCCAGAGCAAAATCCCATATGACAGTATACTATAAAAGTAGCTGAAATAGACAGTTCTGGCAGTAGCTTCATCAGTTAGTTGCCTTATTTGACGTACTGCAAATGCTGCCGAGCTAAGTCTCTCAGCTAGATAATCAATCAAACTATTTTTTATAATGTTTTGTCCAAGAAGAATCTAAATACATTGTAATTATTTAAATATAAGATACAATATAACTAAAACAATCAATAAAATAATTAATTCAAGCTAAAACAATCAACAAATGAAATAATCAGTATACGCATTACATTAAAATAAAGGGGCTGTAAAAAAGTCATTTTATAAAATTTATAAATTCCTCTATAGAGTAAAACTTCTTTGTTGTAAAAAAATCCTTTAAAAGTTTTTGGAACGTTCTGAGGTTGCTATTGTCTTTTATGTTAATGGTAGGCAGTTAAAATAATAAGGCCCTGAGAATTAGGTACTTTTCCAAGCAGCGTTCAAAACCACACATGATAGAATGAAATTATTCTTGTATCTGGTGTTTTTGTTATGTATATCTTTAAATTTTACGTGACTTTCCTTTTCGGTGTAAAAATCTAATAATAGCCAATATAAGTAAAGTGATGTGAGAGTGATGATTTTCAATCTTTTAAAAATAGGTCTACATGTTTCTATATGTTTAGCGTTGGCGATAATCCGTAATGCTCTTTTCTGAAGGATAAATAAGGGTTCCCTGTGACAAGAGTAACAGTTTTTTATAGACAATAACAAGTTGTGTTTAAACTTTTTTTTATTTAAAAACAACTATTTTTTTTTAAATAACTGGTTTAGTGAATAATAACTGGGATAGTGAATAATAAGTTATTACCTATTTAGAAGTATTATTATTTTTATTACAGCAGAAGCTTTAGTAAAGGCCAACCGATCGACTCTTAACCCTTCAGGCCTCGGCCCCTCAGCCGATTGACAAGTTGCTGTCCCAAAAATTTTTAGTCAAAATTAGTAAAAAAATTGAATTACGACACTGTTTCACCAAAACATTAATTACTGCCAAACCACTGTACCCATAATTAAAATGAAATATATTAACATAATAAAACATAATAAATTAAAACAAATTAAATTAAAATAAAATTAAAACGGGGCCGTCACGCTGAATCGTGTTGTGGCCGATATCGCCCAATCGGGGCTTGAGGGGTTAATATACACATTGAGGGAAATGTTCACACGAGCTAGAAACCCACCACCCAGAGCTAAAATAGGAAATTATCTCGAAGGAAAGACAATGACAAATTAAAACCTACAGCCTAATTGACTGCGGCCACATCCTTCGCAGAAAGTCACCGCATATACCTACTTAGAGCCGCATAGAGATACTCAGAAGGCAAACGGAAAGTTAACTATACATCTCTATAGTCTCTCAAGTAAATATACATACAGTATCGTGCGAATTAATTGGAACAGAGTATTTTTCTTCGAAAAGTGCTTTATTGGACAAATACACTGCCGGCCAAAAGTTTGAGACCACCTACATTAACCCGTTGAGTATGAGTCAACCAAATCTGGTCGCGAAACAATTATCCGTTGAGTACGAGTCGACCAAATCTGGTCGCGCGTTTTTTTCACTTCTTTGTCGTTCTCATATTTATTCATAATTATCTAATTGTTTTACAAAATCATATTTCAATATTCTATATTCGAAATTTCAATGCAATCATTGTGCAGTTGTTCTTTTTATGATTGGTGTAGTAGTTTCGTAGTTATAGTACTTTAAGTCGATGTCGCCGAAAATCCTGCAAAAGAGACAGATGCATCCATGAAAATACCCATTTACTCCAAGGGTTAAGGAAGGAAAATGAAATAAAACTCAAAATACCAAGCAAGAGGTTTAATTATTAATTAAAATACTTATTTACACATATATCAAGAAGAAAACAGAAAATATTAATAATTTACATTAAAAATGCTGTTCATATTTTAAACAGATTTTTCGTCAAAAAAACCTCCCTTGCATTTTATTACTTTTTTTACTAGTCTCGGCATACGAGCAATCAATTTGTCGATTGTATCTTGTGAAATATTGTTCCAGCTTTCATGTACAGTCTTCCACATGTCTTCTTGCGAGAAGGGACAACGACTGCGCACATTTCTATCAAGCTCCTTCCACAAAAGCTCAATTGGGTTGAGATCCGGGCTCTGAAGGGGTCACACCATGTTTTTTAACACTACTTCTGTTTCTTTACGTTTCAAATAACCCCTGCATAATTTGTGAACTATGTTTGGGATCATTATCTTGTTGAAAAAAAAATCCATTTCCAATTAATCTTAAACCAGACAGAACGGCATTTTGCTGTAGTATTCGTTTATACTGCTTCTTTTTCATGATTTCTTCCACTAGTACAAAATCTCCGGTTCCATGGACCGAGAAGCATCCCCAGACCATAATGGAACCAACACCATGCTTGAATGTTGGCACCACACAGTCTGGCATCATCTTTTCCTGGGCCCTACGTCGAACAAAAATTCGTCGTTTAGATCCAAATATTTCAAATTTGGATTCATATGTCCAAAGAACTTTTTTAAAGTTGTTTTCAGTCCAGTCTCGATGGGTAAGGGCCCACTGCATCCGTTTCTTTTTATTTTGTGGCCTTAGTAGTGGTTTTTGAACGGCAACGCGACCAAATTACTTCTTCATCTCAATCGACTTTTTACTGTAGTCAATGACACAGGTTTAGATTGGGATTTGTTAACTTCTGCGCGGATTTCTGGTGCTGTTAGCCGTCTATTCCGCTTGCTGGTAACGACGATGAAATTATCCTGGCTAGAAGTGGTAGCTCTCGGCCTTCCTGATCGCGAACGATCTTGATTACTGCCAGTCTCCTTGTTTTGGGTTATTGTGTTATGAACACAGTCTTCGAAAACTTAAGTTGGGAGTCAATCGCTCGTTCAGATTTGCCTTCGTTGTGTAAAACAACTATGGCACAGCGAGTTTCACTGCTAATTTCGCTCAGACTAACCAAAATAGAGAAAGATTAACTGCATAAAAGTAAATTAAACTGGTAACGAATGTAAATTTCAGGTAATAAACCACTTAAACTAAATAAAACTGAAGTAATAAACCACCTAAACTAAATAAAACTCAGGTAATAAGCCACCTAAGTAAAAACTTAGGTAATAAACCACCTGGTCCTTGCGCAGCACAATTAATGTTTTGTAACAATAGGCCTTTATAGGATAACTTAAAAATATACAAAAAGAATGACTTTTAAATATTCTTTAATAACAATAGAATACGCAGGTGTTTAAATTAGTTCTTTATCATATGTACTTTTGAAATATTTTGTTGGTTAAGAAGATTTTTACAAGTAGTCTCAAACTTTTGGCCGGCAGTGTACATACAAAAACAGTACTAGCAGTTATATATTGTTAGTTTTATATAGAATGTGTCCTCCTTTTAAGTCAAGAATACCTTTCACTCTTGTAGGCATATAATTTACTAGGTTTCGACAGCTTCCTTTCAGTTCATCATTGTGAAACAAGACTTGAATTACTGCACTGATCATCTTTGTTTTCGTTGTACAATCTATCTTGAGCCCTTTTTTGCAAATGACCCAGAGGTTTTCGATCAGGTTTAGATCGGGGGAGTTTCCAGGCCATTCAAGTACAGTAATTTGGCACTGTGTGAAAAACTTTTTTCAAAGAATGGCATGGGGCGAGATCCTGTTAAAAAATTCCCCCGGAAGGATAGACCCTGTGGAGCTCCCGTATAAGTTTGATAAGATGTCAATATATTGGTTCGACCATTATATTCGGACTATAAATAAAAGTACTGTTTTTGTATGTTTATGTCCAAAAAAGCAGTTTTTGAAAAAAATACTATTTGCTTGTAAAAAGTTTGCCATTTGTGCATAAATTCTTTTTTTATAAAACCAATGTAATATTCATTAAGTAATGTTTTTATAGCACAATAAAGTTATTTTATTCTGTTCTATTTGTTCCAATTAATTTGCACGGTACTGTAGGTTGGAAGCAGGGTTGTTGCGAATATCAGCATCAGCATCAGCATCAGCGGATTATTCGCATTATTTTCAATATCAGCATCCGCATCAGCATCCGCAATAATCGATGCTGATTTTTATTGCTGATATTCAAGGTCGTATCATCTCGTGTCACTCGTACGACTTGTAAATCCCGGGGGATTCTTGATTCGGGGGATCCCGGGGGACTCTAGCCGCGCAGGTGTTACATGCACCTGCGCCTAGCCGCGACAATAAACGAATGCAAGATTGACTGACTCATTACCGCAGCAGACATTGTCGGTGTAAGTAAACCACAAGTTTTATAATGCCTCCGCCATTGAAAAGTGAAGTATGGAAGTATTTTACATTAGTAAATAAAGATACCGCAAAGTGTAATATCTGTAAAATGGATTATTCTCGCAAAGGACGTACTAATACCTCGTTAAAAAATCACTTGAAGTTTAAACATCCAGAAGAGCATACCCGTTTTTTAAGCTGTGAGATCGAAAACCTGGAAGCCGCCGGAACTGCTGAAGAAGGTAGGGTAATTTTCTTATTTAGTTAAACATACGGGTGAGTTTTTAGTTAGTGATATCATTGAAGTGGGTGATTCAGTACATCGTCGAACTAACCAGGAAAATCGTTATTTTATTATTTTTGACTTTTTTCTAAAAAAAAACATGTATACGCTGTATTCTTTGCGGGGTTGTGACTACTTGTGACTTGTGTGACCTTGTGGGGGAGGCAAAGAAGCGCGTTGCGATTTTGTACACCTCTTTATTTAGTAGGTAATATAACTGTCTAATAAATGTTATGTATCTTACTTCCTTCCTACTATTATTATAAATGCGATAATTTAATACCTAACATACAACCTAACCTAGAACCCAACCTCCATGTCTAAATTTTAGAGAGTAAAATTAGTTTATTTGTTTTAGGTAAAATACTAACACCAATTCAGCGAGCAAAAAAGCAACAATCACTAGAGGAAGCATTTCGAAAGGATAAACAGTATGACAAAGATAACCCAAAGAGTTTAATTATTGACAAATTAATCGGCGAGATGATTGCTGTTCAGGACTTGCCATTTCATTTTGTGGAAGGTATTGGTTTCCGAAGACTCATGCTAGCGGTTATGCCAAAATATAATTTAAAAGGCCGCAATTTTTTCACTAACTATGTCTGTAAAGATTTATACGAAAAAGTTGCTGCAGAGGTGAAAAAAGTTATAAAGGAATTTAAATACATGACATTTACATCAGACATTTGGACGGATCCAAGTGCCAATGTTTCTTTGTTAAGTTTAACTTGTCATGGAACTACCGAAAATTTTGATCGCAAATCGGTAATACTAAAATGCGAAACTTTCGATAATCGCCATACAGGAGATATTATTGCCGAAAAATATGAATCTATGTTAACTGAATGGGGTATATCCAAAAATCAAGTACACTGCATTATTAGAGACGAAGGGTCAAATATGAAAAGGGCCATGGCAATATCAGAGTTCAGCGATATAGATTGCACAGCGCATAAACTTCAATTATGTGTGAAAAATGGGTTAAAGTCCCATCAAAGCATAATAGACATCTTACAAAAAATTAAAAAAATTGCGAACCATTTCAATCACTCGACAATAGCACAGAAAGAATTGAATGCTATTCAAGAACGCCTCAATCAACCAAAATTAACAGTTTTTCAAGACTGCGTCACGAGATGGAACAGTTCCTTTTATATGATGGAAAGATACTTGAAAATCAAAGATTCATTGAGCATTTACCGTAATAATAACCACAACATACAAGCTATTTTACCCGAAGAGTGGAAACTTATGGAAGACTGTGTGGAGTTGTTGCGACCTTTTGAAGAAAGTACACGGGAACTAAGCAATTCAAATGCTTTGATTTCATCCGTTATTCCGCTTATTCATGTACTTACGAAGAAACTTGACGACCAATTAGCTAAAACAGATAACTCAGACGCGATAAAACATCTTATTACTACCTTAAAAACAAATATTTCCGATAAATTTGATGATATAAAAAATAATTTCTTATTCGCAATATCCACCCTTTTGGATCCGCGATATAAAACCAAATTCTTCAGTGAAATTTCAATGGAAAGAGTTGAGACTGAAATTCTAAAACTAGCCAATATAAATAGAGACGAAATTGGTCCATCATCACCTAAGAGGTCAAGAAGAACTGCTCCTTTGATGAAAGCAGGAGACATAGAACAGCCCTCAACTAGCAGAGCTAGTAGACTAACCCTGCAAAGTGAACTTGCAGTTTTGCTAGATTCAAGTGACGAAGAAAGTAGTGAGAGTGACATCAATAACTCAATTGCGGATGCGAATTTGAAACTTAAAAATCTGCTAAGACAATATTACAAAGAAAAAAAGATTATTGTGTCACAAAACCCACTTGACTGGTGGAGAACGCATGGAACAAATACATATAAAGAATTTTCTGCACTGGCTCGGAGATTTCTGTCATCTCCGCCGGCAAGTGTTCCTAGCGAACAATTGTTCAGCAGTGCCGGAGTTATTTATAAACCTTCCCGTAATCGACTGCAAGCTGAAAAGGCAGCTCAGCTATTGTTTTTGAAATATAATTTACCGTTAATACAATTTCAGTATTAATTAATTAAAAACAGATGTAAGTTGAGTGGTGTACAGGCAATTATATTTTATTTATATAGGTATGTCAGGTAATATCACTTTACGTATTCAAGATGTTTTCGATAATTAAAAGTCACATAATTATTATAATTTGCCTTTTATTTCAAATATCTAATAAAATGATCACTTTTACTTACAATTTGATATTTGGATATATTTTATTTACCTAATTAATTAAAATCAGCATCAGCATCAGCATCAGCTGATATTGATCTCAAATAATCAGCATCAGCATCAGCATCCGCTGATATTTAAAAAACCTGCATCAGCAACAACACTGGTTGGAAGTCTTAATATGTATGGGGGAACCTATACGTTGGGAGTCCTGACTTGTATAAGTATGTATAAGTATATATACTAAGTCCTAAGAACTAAGTTCGAGTGTTTAGGTAACCGACCATCATCATCCCACCCCGCTTATCATCATCATCATTTGATAGAATCTTGGACTGCATATTTTCTGTGTAAAATTTCTGTGACATGCAAACACGTATAAATCTTACCTTCAGAAACAGATTCACCCCACTTTTGCTCGTAAAAATAGCAATTAATATCTTGATCATTGACAGAAATTGAAACTCCAAGCGTCTCTGACTTGCTGGAAAAAAAATGGCAATGGCATCAAATATAAACCAACGGTAGAGATGGAAAAAGAACGGTAATTTGATCATCATGATGCATATGAAACAATCTTTACTGTTTTCAAAGCAAATCAATCTTAATTTTCAAAAATAATTAAAGATTGTGGAATAAGACAGACATTCTTTCATTTAAACCACGGGTGGCCAACCTTTTCAGAGGCCGGGCCAAATTTTTGAAATAAGATTTCCCGCCGGGCCGCACAACCAACTTTTTGTTGGTAATTTAAAAGCAAACCAGATAAGAAAATTAAATTTTATAATGTTAGTGTGACAACTTGAAATCGGGTTTGAAATTCGAGGTTCAACTTGGAAATCAAAGAAGCGTATTTATCCGCCGCCATCTGTGTGACATCTGGTTGCTCTGACAGTGTAGGAAAGTGAGTAAAGTTTTTTTTTGTAGCTGGTGTTTCCAAAGCCCAAGTTTCATTTGAAATGCGGAAATAAGATCATGCATGTCATTAATTAAGTGATCTTTACCTTGTAGAGGAGTATTAACGTCATTTAGGTGACCTGTTATATCGACCAAAAACGCAATCCCACTCCTTATCTTCAAACTCTGGGATTGTTTTAGCACTAATCAGCCATCTTACTTCTGTATAAAATGTAACGTCATCATGCTCAGAATTCAAAGACTTGAGAAATTGTTGGAACTGACGGTGATTCAAGCCCTTCGACTTAATGGAGTTCACTGTTTTGACGACCACATTCATGACATGGTCCATTTGGAGGTCCGTCGGCGGGCCGCAAGTTGTGACTCGGCGGGCCGCGGGTTGGCTACCCTTGATTTAAACCTATAGCTTGCAATACTCTTCATTGGCACTCAAATATAGAACTTGTTTTTCCACAAAATTGTTTAAATGGGCGAAATTGGCTCGGTAGGCTTATAACCGTTTAGTCATTCATCTTTTCGCTTCAAAGTAGGGATTCCACCGATTTGCATTTTTTATTGCCACAGGTACTTGTCATTTCCAAAATGGCGACTTTTTAGGCGACCATTTTTGCAAATCGGCTACTTTAGGCTATCTTTTCTGGTGACATCGGCGACTTTCCATGTTCAGCACTTGGCAACACTGCGTGACAACAGTAGTTTTTCTGCAGCAGTTGTATGGCACGCGTGAAGTGACAAGGATCATGTCGAAACTTGCTGTCATATATACACGGATGTGCATACGATTGTGTTTTCAGTTTATCATTGCCAACAGAGCATTTAACCTATATCGCTCCAAGTGTGCCTCTCAAGCACCACTGATCTGAGGCATTCTACTCCAAGTATGCTTGTCAGGCACCTCTGATTTGAAGCGTGTGCTTTTCACTTTGGATATTGTTCAGGTCATCAGGGTTGCGTCAGGTTTGTGTCAGGGTTGAGTCAAAGTTGGGTCATGGTTACGTCATGGTTAACGGTACTTGTTAAAAGATAAAGATAATGCTCCTCTGTCAGTTTGCAAGCAATCGGTGAAGAGCGTCAGATCTAAGTTGGAGTTGCCAGTCGATATACACACTGGTAGATCTTTTATTTGTATAATTAAATCGGTCATTTCAAAAAGGGCATCTGAGGCAAAAATTTAATTTTTCAGGAGACATAAAAAACCATTTCTAGCCTGAAGTAACTTAGAATTGTTTAACATAAAATATTCACAAAAACAATCTAAATTTGTTTAGTTTAATGTTAAACTTTGTATATTTTTATATTGTTTTATTAATTAGTAATTAATTATGATATATCAGAAAAATATGCTCTTTTCACTGGGATGTCTTTATAGAAAAGTGCCCTTTTCAAAATGACCAAGCTATCTTCATATAGCAAAACTGACTTTTGATGTCTAATGGTGAAGCATTTTAAGTCTCGAACATTCTGTATATTTATTTCCTTCATAAAAAAGTAACATACATAATTGACATATTAAGGAGTTCGATAGCGTATAAATAGACAAAAATACCAAATTGACTCTGACATATGTTCGAAACTATACTAGGTATAGGTGCTATATTTATTATGAACATGTGTTTAGGTGTAAAGATTCGAATTCCCCCAAAAAAGCCTTTTCTGAAAAAGTGCCCCAAATGCCCTTTTTGAAATGACCGATTCAATTTAAAAGTGCATAAAAGTTATTGAAAACACTTGTACAACAAAAATGTGTATGTCTACAAAATTCAACCACTGGTTTTCATTTAAATAAAATAGCGTTTAAAAGCTTTCTTTCATTATTTTATTTATGAAATACTTGGGGGAGGGGGAGATAATTGCCCTTTTACCTCTAAGGACCAGCCTTCACTGTATCTACGCAGCGGATGCAGGCCAGTATATGATACAGTCCAGTTATTGTTTTGTATAGTTCCTCGGTGAACAGAGTGTATTAATAATTATATATTTCAAGTCAAACTTACTCTTCCATTAAAAAGAAGACACAATCCTTATATATCAATTCTTTAAGATAGGCAATCGCAGCACTGGGCCAAGTCCCGCTACTATCCACTGAAGGTTTTATTAACTGTAAGAAATAAAATTATAATACGACAACCTTAACAAAATGACATCGTTCGGAATTATCTTTGCGAGAGTTACCTTTCGTTTTTCTTTGTTTTAGAATTATCTTTTGTTTTTCAAAATAAAATGAGTGAAGTAGCAGAGGTCAATTGCCACGCATTTGACTAAATTGTCTAATGGTTTAAGTATTGATTACGTTTATAGAACAGAAAAATAAATGCCGCGGAAACCACGAAGATAAATATTTAGAGATCAATTTAACAAAACATCCATTACTAACTTCTTCTTCTTCTTCTCCGTCGTTCCCTCATTACTGAGGATCGTGGCCACTAGACAACAGTTTGCCTACGAGGCTCCTCCACTTCGACCTGTATTCTGCATGGCGGGTTGCAGATTGTATTGACCCTTTTGTAGCTTCTTTGATGAGGTCGTTCCATCGGGTCGGTGATCTGCCTGTTTCTTCTTCCCTCCATCCACTTGACCCCCGAAAAGCATATTCTCCAGATTCTTTGGGTTCTCTTGGCAACAAGACCGAAGATCTGCAGGACCCTTCACATGCTCTACGGTGGAGAGCCTCACTTGGATGACGAGTTCTTCCAGGAGAGATTTGTTGGTGCGGCGTGCTGTCCATGGGATTCCTAGCATTTTACGCCAACACCACATCTCCAGTGCATCGATTTTGGTGCGTATCCGAAACTTCAGGGTCCATGTCTCCGATGCATAGAGAAAGATCTAGAAAACCAGAGCTCGAACCAGCCTGACCTTAGTCAGCTGATTTTTACCCCGATTCTTCTACAGCCTTTCTAGCTTGCTCATGGCCGATCTTGCCATCTGGCTTCTGCGTGAGGCCTCCTTTTCGCAGTTTCCATCGTTGCATATCATGGAGCCCAGATAGACAAAATCTTTCACAGCTTGAAGGTCACTCAGGTCGTTGGTGTGTTGCATAGTGCCAGCCCGGTCCACAAACATGAGTTTGGTCTTGCTGCGGTTCATGTGCAGTCCATACTCCTTGCTTTCCTTCTCCACCCTGCGTAATAGGGTCGCCAACTCATTTTCATCGGCACCAATGATGGTCGTGTCGTCGGCGAATCTGAGACCTCCAATGCGAATTCCACCCTCCCATTCGTCTAGGACTTTTCCCACGATCAAATTGAAGAGTTTCAGAGATAAGATGCACCCTTGTCTGACGCCTCTCTCTGTTTTAAAGGAATTCAAAAACTCACCGTCCAGCTTTACTCTTGAAGCGTCTTCCATGTACAGACTCTGTATGAGGAATATAAGGTGGTTTGGGATCCCCATATTGTGCATAACCTCAAACATCTTCCCCCAGTCCACGCAATCAAAAGTTTGGCATAGTCGATGAAACAGAGAGCCATTGGAATATTAAACTCCCTGCATGTCTCTATAAGTTGGCGAATGTTGAAGATTTGCTCACATGTCGTGAAGCCTTGTCCTCTTATGAAACCGGCTTGCTCAATCGAGATTTGTGGGTCTATGAAGCACTCCAGCCTCTTGTTAAGAGCTACTAACTCAATTACTCCATTACTAACTACATAAACAGATTCTGTACAATTGTGAATTGTGAATTGTTCAATCGCCGCCAACATCCATCATACGATTTCATGCATGTTTAACAGCATATGTCACATATTACATCGAAATATCAATTATTATTATTATTATTTATTTTGGACAGGCAGCTTTGCTGATACGTCCAGATCAGATCTTGTAAGGCTAAACAATATTTTAAAAAACGTAATATAAACAATATTAACAAGCTTTTAGATACAAATCGAATCTGTTTTTAAATTGATTGACAAACCTTACACTGATCACTTCAAACTTAAGAGCATTAGATTTAAATTTTGTACGATTGAGTTTTTTTTTGTGACCTCGAAGATTTGTGTTGAAGTTGAATTTGTAAATATTCTCCAGCCCAGGTACATCGTAATAATGTGTTAGAATTGTATATGTCTCAATTAGGTCCCATCTTTGTCTTCTTTATTTGAGAGTAGTAATTCCAAGTAATTCCAAGCGATCTTCATAATTCCTGTTCTTCAGGCCCACTGGCATTTTGGTTGCCCTTCGCTGCACCTTTTCCAGGACATCTACATCTTTGCATAACTACGGGTTCCAGAGCTGATAGCCATACTCATGACTAGGTCTCACATATGCCTTGTAGATCTTGATAAAAACCTCTATGGACAGATATTGGAAAGCCTTCCTTATTAGATAGAGAGTAGATTTGGCTCTTTTAGCAATAGCAATTATATGTTTTACCCATTTGAGATCATCAGTAATTGTTATTCCAATATATTTTTTTTTGCTACACTGCTTTCTAATTGAGCGTTTGCCAAAAAATATTGCTTGTTGAGGTTGCTTTTCCCGATACGTAGCACTACACATTTCTCGGTGTTTAAGGAAAGCAACCAATCTTCCGTCCACGCTTTGATTTTGTCAAGATCTTGCTGAAGCTGTCCACTGTATAGAGTAGGATTGGTAAATAATCAATGCAATGTAATGGACTAAATTTGAATTAGGGACAGATTGACTTGATTTCTCGTAAAATAAATAGTGGAAATTGATAAAACATCTTCTAAAATGGCAATGGCAAATAGCGCATACCCTCCGGCAAGAGCTAAGTTCAGGCAACTGGATAGAAATAATGGGGCGACTAGGAACTTCATTTTTCTGTGGCAATTGTGGCATTGTCTGTTTTACCGACCTATAAAACCTGTCTCTAAAGCCATGTCTCCTGCGAGTGTTTTCTCGAAACAATGCACAAAAACATCGAAACAAATGGGCGTGGCCATACACATTTGTCTTTGCAAAGACAATGTTTTTGTCTTCCGAGGCATTTGGAAAACATTCTGCTGTATAGCGGGTGAGCGGGGAGCGTTTGTTTCATTTCCGTCCGCCGCTCGCACAGTGCAGAGCTGTCGGGTGTTTGAGGTTATATTTCTTGTGGAAACGTTGTGACAATGGATTGGAATAAAGATACAGTTTTATACTTGTTAAAACTTAATAAGAAAGAGACCCGTTATCTGGGACACACAGTGCCGGGAATACAGGGATAAAATAAAGAAACACGACGCCTATTCTATCTATTCCTCCTCTTCGATATTACGTTTATAATTGATAAAACTGAAAGCACGTCTTCCTGGTCGGACATCATTTTGATATCTACACAAAATGTTTGTTTATACAACATTTTTATACGCAGGAGACAGCTTGTGTATGAATACAATTGTTTTTGTGTATTGTTTCGAAAAAACTTTATTTTTCGAAAAGGCTTTATTAAGTTTAAAAAGAATAAAACTGTATCTCTATTCCAATCCATTGTCACAACGTTCCCACAAGAAATATAACCTCAAACACCCGACAGCCTGCACTGTGCGGGCGGCGGACGGAAATGAAACAAACGCTCCCCGCTCACCTATGCGCAGGAAGACAAAAACATTGTCTTTGCATAGACAAATGTGTATGGCGACTCCCATTTGTTTCGATGTTTTTGTGTATTGTTTCGAGAAAACACTCACAGAAGACGCGGCTTAATAAAACATTTTAATAATTGTTGTATATAAACTCTCCAGAGTCGACCGCAGCTGAGAGGTTATTGTAGCAGTTTATCTTCACTTACGTTCACAAATCGTTAATAAATTACATTAGTTACATTATACATACATTAGTTGCGTACTTACATTCGAGAGGTGGCAAGCCCGGCATAAGGCTGGCACTTTACAAAACTGAGGCAGTAACGGTTTTAGATTGAAACAGCTTGTCAGAATGTTTGATTTTCCTACATCGATGAGATATACCTTCAGCAAAGAGGGATTATTTTCCACCTGAAAATAGCATTTCATACCATGCAGTATTTATTGATGAAGGTGAAGATATTGTGCACTGCAAAGGGGGACTAAAAAGTTAGGAGAATTATTTTCTGTAGGGCAAGCCCCTTTTAGTACAGCAGTGAAGGTAATGAAGAAACAAATAGACTTGCAAGACAGGGATCATCAGGTCCCCTAATTTGACTGGATCCCACTTTGCCATGGCAGAGGGCAAAGTGGGCGAGGACCGTTTTGCCTAACAGAACCAAAGGTTAGATAAAGTACAGGTGGAGAGGAACTAGGTTGAGGCAAGCAAAGTGAACCATCAGGGAAACCATTAACAGTTACTACCTATGACTTTCCAGGGATAAATTAAGGAAGATAGTGGACCTGCTCACTGGGCACTTTAGAAGGTGACGGTTCCGTTCAGCTTGGGCCACATGACATGCTCGTTATCTTGGGACAGCTCAACTCTAGTTTTAACTCCCATCCGGCAGCCTACTCGAAGCAGGACAAACCTGGGAAGGACTCTGTTTCCCCTGTCACAGCTGTGTCGAGGACAGTGGGATCGGGCGCAGCTAGGCGGTTTTGCGTTAGATAATCGACTGTGTACTCCTTTGAATAACCGGGGGGGCTGTAAACGGTCTGATATGTTTTCAGACCGCAGCGGCGATGGCTGTTAATCTGATGTCAGCTACTCTTGAAACGACCCGTTGATCACTCGATCCCGTATGAGCTTGACGGGTAAAGGGTGTCACGGTCTGCAATAAATTCGAACTGAATTACCGCTAACATCAAGTAGAGTCCGCGCAATCGACTTCGAACCGGCGACCTAACTGGAGGGTGGAGAAATCCGGCCAAAGATAGTAGTGAGGGCGGGAGACCGGACCGCTGTGTTCACTTCCCAGTGCCTTGCATAACATCGGACTCTCACAGGTTCGTTGGCAAGGTTAGACGGTGAATTGTGTTGTCCCCGTATCTCTGCATTCACCCCATGGTTGAAAGAATGATCTAATATTGTTATAACTTTCTGTCTGGTGGGATCACCCGTAGTATTTAACAACTCTAAAGTGGGCACAGCTGACTTAACAAACATTTGCATACATTAGTGATAGTCGACAACCCGCAGAATATGATTTGCAGAATAGAAGATGAGTTGGCTGAGCATGTAATATGTACATGCCTGGGCTTTGGTTGTAAGAAGAGAGAAAACCATGGGCGCATACGAAGCTGCTATGGCTGATGTGTACAGCTCCAGTTCGTCGTGGATTCTGCAACTGGTCTTCCAGGTGAGCTGTTTGCAGGATCTGTAGTATGGACTGGTGATCAATAGATACATAGGTAAGCCATGATACATGTGGGTAAGCCACAATGGCCCTAAAATTAGGACTAAGTGCGGGTAGCCATGTGAACAGCTATCCCCCATTTGATATAATCTGCCCGCAACCTACCTATGTAATTGCTGTTTTTTCACACTGTCCACTTTAAACTTGGATAACTTGGGTTTCAGTTGTAATTTCAAATTTTAATTCAAGGCCATGTTATTCTTTTTCAAGAATCAGCTGTTTATTTGTCTTTTTGTCGTTTGTTTTTGTTTAAATATTTTCGTTTGTGCAACCATGGTAAAGTTGAAAATTTGCAATATTTTCAAATATGAGATCCTGTGCCTTTGTTTTTTATTACAGCTTCTTTCAGGCAGGCTATACAGTTACCATAAATGAGAACTGTTAAGAACTGCAAACAACGATGGAGAAGCTCGTGATTAAATAACCGAGCCTGGTCAATTGCTCATCGCCACTGCTTCTGCATCACAATCTATAACCACAGATTTCACTGCGAGCAATCGCAAAGTTGTAGGAGTTGCGGCTGGAGACTCTTGGTCACCCACAGTACTTGCCAGACCTTGCTCCAATAGTTTTTTTTCAGAATTTAGATAACTTTTTACGAGGGAAAAAAATCAACTTTGAAGAGTTGGTGAAAAACGCCTTCAAAGAATTCATTGGTTCCTGTTCACCAGAGTTTTACAGCAAAGGAATTAAGCAACTGCCATTAAAATGACAAATCTATAAGCATAGATAATCAAGCATAGATAATAGGGGTCAATATTTCTATTAATTAAATAGATATATTTCATACAAAGTTTTTGGCCCTATTTCCTCTATAGAACAGCATATTCATAGGTAAGGATCCAATAACATAAGTGGATAATATTCTTTTTCGTAATTGTTTACGGAGAAGTCAGACTCCCCAGTCTGCTGGCCAGGTTCCGAAGAGTTATTTTGTCGAACCCCCATTGCATTTAAAAACCATGCAGTTTATGAATGAGCTCTGACAGTAGGGGCCCGGGTCCGATAGCGGTCCTTGTTGAGGCACACTTGCTATGGATAGCGGCTCTTGCCGAGGCACTCTTGCTATGGATATTCCTGCTTCTCGTTAGCAAGAACTTGAGAGCCCACTCAATAGCTTACTGCCTATACAAAACCAAAAACGAAATTTCTCCAGAATGAAATGTTATAATGGAATGAAAATTTGAGTGAGTTGAGACTTTAGTTAATTGCTTTCTTTAGTGATGCCCCGGTAAACAGAAAGCCTAGGTAGATATCTTCCCATATTCCAGGAACAGTTGTGTGACATCACCAGATCTGCATATGAAAACATGCAAAAAGACTACATACTAACGTTAACATATTATTATATATAGGTCATACTGAAAGTTGCAGCGTATATAAACAATTTTTGAAAAATAATTCCAACATCTTAAAATGGAACCCTTTGTCTGTGGAATAGTTTGTTTCATCTGTCTGGTTAAGGGCGCTAGATTTGCAGAAGTATCACTTTGACAGTGACAGGTTTGCAGTAGACATATTTGCAGGTGATAAGGCTTGGAGGCGTCATTTTTGCGGCATATTGTCATGCGTCATATTTGCATCATGAAGTGAAGTTAGCAGCATTTGAAGAACTGGACGTTTGGATGCATGATGATATGCATGCATGAATGTATGTAGAATGTACATACATACATTTTTATACTGTAATACTGAAACACCTATTTTGTGCAATAACGGTGGCAATAACGGTGAAATGGATTTATAGGTTAACCGCTGGTAACTATTCAAAAAATAGGTAGATTCTTGGTGGTTTTTTTTATTAGATTTCTCAATGACAAAACCTGATTAAAATATACCAGACAAAATATATAGCGGTTTTATATAAATGTGTATAATACATATATGATTTTTATTTATTTTTATATACATTCTTCTATATGATAATATAGTAGATGTTTCAAGTACATTCGTATAGGTAGGGGAGTTAAATACCGTTGAAGGACTAATATTATTATTATTAGGCCAGAAGCCCAAAGGAATAACCATGAAAATCTGGAAAACCTATACGAATAATGTGTAAAATGCATGGATAACATTTTTGTTACAACTTGAGGAAAATATTAGAGGTCGTTTAAGCTGTTACAATCTTTCGTATACTGAAAAAAATAAGCGTTCTGTTGATTTGATTAACTTTACACTTTTACTGAAATAGGTGTTAATCAACAACCTTGCGCAAAAATGGTCTTTGATCACGTTTGTAACCAGGGGCAAACAAGCATCTTTTCACTTTGGTTTCAATTGTTAACGGGGGTAAACAAGCCTCATTTCAGATTTTGCCTTGAGGAAGCTTAATTGGTTTAAAAAAAAATATTCAACATTTTAGGTTCAAAGGTGAAATTTCAAGATATTTCTTCTTTCAAAAAAAAGCTGTTAAAAAATCCCCAATGGTTCGCCAAGCATATCGGTACGCCCATTATTATACACAGTAGTTACTGTGAAAAATAATAATAAAGCTTCATTATTATACATTTTTCACTAAACCTACTTCAGGGTGTAACTATCGAAAGCAATTATCTAGTCATAAAATTTTTTATTCAATTCGCGAGATATCTAGATCCTTGTTTTGTATGGGTAGTAAGCGATTGAGGGTTCTTAAGCGGCTTGTCTCCTTAGCTGTTATTTCTTAGAATCACGCTATCAAAAGGTAGGTCCAAGAAGATTAGATATAAGATATTACTCACGTTAAAGGACGTTATCATACACCGAAACCATGCACCCGAGTTGTAACATGCGTAATACTTCTTAGAGTCTAGAGCGGCCGAAGACTTGAACTTTTTAAAGCTTTGATTATTTGAATAGAAGTTCGTCATTTCATCAGTAATGCTGAAATCATTTTTTAAACAATCAGAAAATGGAGAAATTCTAATAAAGGTGTAGGTGATAAGAAATTACTTATAATTGGAATATAAAATGGAATCAACTGTGTAAGAAATTAATTATAATTCAGCATTGAAAAAAACAGTTTTTTTATAAAAAAAAACTTTTTTATTGACAATGGACTGATTGCTATAAATAGAGCTGGATTGTAAGCTTATTGGCTGATACCAAACTAAATAAAGATCTCTTTTTGAAATGAATTGTGTGAAAATCGGTAGCAGTGTAAAATCGCCGGTGACAGCACTCATAACGGCATCCAGACTGCACCCAGGTATATGAATTTTCGGGATTTGTTGGCCCTGACACAGAGAAAAACAAGCATCTGAGCGATGATGCCTTCATTTGGGCTCGTCAGGTGCCTGTCTGCGTGGCGCGGGGCTGCTGGCGACTGACTGTGGCTGCTTGCTGCTTCGCTGCACTGGCTAGCTGACTGTGACAGGTAGCCCGGGCCCATCAGGAATTTAAAGAAATAAAGTCGATGTTCGCCCCAAAATCTTTTGTCTATTAAAAAAAATATATAAAAATATATATTTTTATTTTTTTACTTCATATAGAAGAGAATTTAATAATCTTTCAATTTTTATTTGGAACAACTCAATTCGTCAAGAAGTTTTTTTTATGACCGGTGCAAAACTGAAAAATATGGTTTTGAGAAAAACACGTTTAAAGTTTTCTTTACAGAAAAATAGTATGTTTTTTACACCTTTATAAATCTGAGATTATCACCTATTTCAGATATCACCTATAAAAGATTCATGAATAGATTTCAACTTTAAATAAAAGAAAAACATGTTTTTTTTGGTTGTCTAAACCAGGCATATAAATTAAGTCTGGGAAGGAGTGAAGTGCGGTGCAGCGGCATATATATTTGTCTCCTTCTTGCACTTACATACCTCAGAGAGGTATGCAGGTACTAGAAAGAGAATGTCGAGTTTTTTCATTTTCTAAACATTGCCAGCTGTAAAATCTGGGTCGGCGGAGGGAATGATTTCATACTTTTTAAAACCTGAACATGTCAACTGGCAATGTTAATAATCCAGACGGCTTATAAAACAGGATATATTTATCTCTTTCAAGCACCCACGCACGTCATTATGTTAGAAAGAGAACGACACAAAATTAGTTAGCTAATTAAAAGCCTATTATGAAAAATATAGTAATGTATAATAGATGATTGCCATTGTTGTCATAGTCTGCATATAATTTCATCTTGTTTTTTTACAATACGTCCAAGGATAATACAGTTTTACTCTACTAAAGAAAACATTCCCCTGTTTATTATATAGGATGATTTTAGCCATTGCATTATCGTGACTTTGGGTACGAACTACTAAACTTCAGACCTTCAGTGTCAAGTATAAAATTCATTCAGAGAGTTATTGGTTCCCAATTTTTCACAACTGCGCAGTCTAAAAGTTATTGCCGTAATTCATGTGGTCATACCGTTATTATTAACCTCTCAGTGGCTTGTTTGACTGTATTGTGAACTAAAATCGGAAATTGGTTCATGTGAACAAGACAGGGCAATACGCTAGAGCGGAGTGTGAGATGACCGGTTGTCACTTTTTCGCATTAAAACTGCGCGCCAAGGTCAAATCTTACACCGCACGAAATATGCTCGAATTTATTCGGACGAGTTTAAGTTCGGCAGGTAGTATTTATCGACAATCGTTTGTTTCATATTCCGCTCTAACGTATTGCTCTGTCTCGTTCGCTTGGACTAATTTTAGTTTTAGCTCACAAAGAAACGCAATCGGGCCCAATTTTATTATATCTTATTTCATCTCAATAGCAATCAGTTCATTGCAATAAGACAGTCCAGTCCAGTCAAGTAAAACAGACCAATCTAGTCTGGAGGCACCCGAAGGGCCATAACCCTCTCTGGTAGCAGTAGAATATCATTTTGCGTAATTTTTACCCAACCTCACCAGTTACATTACAAAAAACATCTCACCAGTTATGGGTTAATTCCCGCATACTCTACAGATTAATTTTAATCTCAGATCAGAACTTAGCGGGTTAAAATAACCTGGTATTTTGATGCCAGACCTTGAAAATCAAAAATTATATCTCATGGCTATTTCTATGCTAATATAAATCTTGAAAAAGTGTTTTGAAACAATTCTTCCATCGAAAGATGAAATCGAGATCACCATACAAGACGAAAAGTACTTTACTAACCACTTGAGATCGTTTGGCCTATCACAGACAAAAATCTCTTCAGGGGTCTCCGCCCAAGTCACGGTGCAGTTGTAAAGCCTTCTAAATTCCAAACCCTCCTGTGCTGGCAGCTGATAAACTGTATCATGTTCCACTGTAAATAGCATATTACTAAATTAATAAAAAAATAAATGATTTTCTCTGATCGTCTAAACTTCTATTAGATTATCGAGAAGTTGCAAGTTTAGCACGCCCCTCATATTATGTTTTATAGACCATGCAAAGGCTTTCTGTGGAAAGTCATGCTGGACTATAAATATAAGTAGGTACTTAAACACCCGGTCTCATCCATAATACCCAAATCACTAAGGGTGCGAATAATGGTCCATTTTATTGTTTTTGTGGTTATAACCCCTGAGAATCACTGGGTACAGGGGGCCGGATACTAGAAAACTAATGTCTGTTTACATTTTTTTACTAATGAACCCCTCTAGTTTCTCAAAAAAAAAGTAGATAAATAACAAAAAAATATATACACCGACGACGATGCATGATCGGTCTGTCTGATTACTATAAGGGGCACTCAAATGAAAATGCGACAGACGATATAACGAGCATGGCGCGGAAGTTGGTAACGCAGGTAGGTGTGTGTATAGTTGTGCTATTTATTGGGAATCTGGAAAGTATAGAGCGAATGTTCATCACTTTGCCATTTGCTTGTTAGACGCGTTTGAAGTGAGGTCAGCGAGTCATGTGTGTGTGCGATTTCACTTCATTTCCTGTCCCATATTGTCGTGGAAGTTGAAACATGGTGTCATCATTTTAAGCCAGAGAGCAAGCGTCAGAGCCAACAATGGAACGAAACGATATTCTTCAACGTAATAGCGTTCCAGCCTCCATAGTGATGTCGGACACGACTCGCTGACCTCACTTGGAACTCGTTTAACAAGCTAATGGCACAATGGGAACATTCGCGCTATTCCTTCCTGATTCCCGATAGAGGGCACTACTATACACACACCTACCTGCACTATAAACTTCAGCACGATTGCCCAATATATTGTCTGTATTGTTTTCGTTTGATTGCCCCTTATACTATGGTTTTGATTTCAAAAACGTCTCGAAATCACTCGCTCCGTTGCAAGATCGGTCCGTCTGTCCGATTTCTACCATAGTCTTGATTTTAAGAAAAGTCTCAGAATCGTGGATAGGACGAAGTGCGATAGGTCCGTTCGATTACTACCATAATCTCAATTCTAAAAAAATCTCAGAATGAATACTAAGCTGGAAAGAATTGGTGCAAAAGAGTTTAAGCTAAGCGAGAAAGAGCGAGAATAGAGCGCCAAGAGATAGAAGTCTGTTAAAGAGTGATGCGATATCGCGTCACTCTTAGCTGATACGAAAAATAAAGATATATGGTTAAAACGTCAAAATGATCCCCAAACACGAATATTTCAAAGAGCTACATATTGCTAGCTACCGAGTTACTACTAATACCGATGACGGACACACAACGCCACAGCGGGTGTATAAGATCTTGGACACTCAATCTCGGGAGTGTCAATTGAAAAGGCTTGAGTTCCCGCATCGCTAGTACGGCTGCAAGATATGGAAAGTATCAACTGCTATCACCAAAAAGCTCTAAGTCTTCGGCAATAAGTCATAGTAATAAAGGGTATCTGAGAGCCAAACGTAAGTGGCTTTGGTTCGGGGAAAAGACATCCGATTGGAATCCATAGGTAACAAATAGAGAGACTGCTTATGATAAAGATCCATTGCTGAAGAGTTAAGACTATTAGTTAAGTTAAGAATATTACATTATAAAGTTCCGGGGTAGATTCCTGGCAGGGTTGCGATTTTCCAGTGTGAAAAATTAACGGAACTGCATTAAAATTCCGTTGATCGAATGCAATAACAAGACATACACTTACACAATTAACACACACGTTATAGTAGGACTGGTTGTAAGATATTGTTGTAAGGCAATAAACCCGCCCATTGTGAAATGATCACAATAAAGAGTATTAGATGAATAGACAGAGGAAGACCCGGAGCGACAATGTATTTAAATGTTGAGGCTCCAAGTTCAAATAATAAATAAGGAAATATTACCTTTGTTGATTGCTGTAGCAATATTTGCATCACTGTCCAACGTTTTGCTCTTCGTTTCAAGATTTTCCTTGGATTCATTGGTGTTGGTTTTAACATTTTCAATATTTTTAGCAAACTTTCCCTTGAACAAGTTAATAGATATTATTTTGATAGACTTCTTAGATGTATTATAAATTGGAGAAAAATGGATTTTACGACTTGATATTTCGGCAATGTTGTAAATGTCACTGTCACCGAAATATCAGATGACATCAATTTCACACGGAAAAATCCGTTTACATATCATTTATATGTCAAACAACTGCAATAATCATTGTTTTCAAATTATTAGAAACATCACTGTCAGCGCATAGTCATATACTGTCAACGCAGACTACTACACCATGAACACCGACACACATCTGCGTATGCATCATCTGAAACTCCAGCCTGAATCATTCAAATCTTAAGAAACATTTCCTCAGAAGTAGAGTGGTAAACGAATAGAATGCTCTCCCTCCCTAGTGAAGTGATCAGTGCCAAAAGTGCCAATGACTTGGATATAAACTGGACTTATTCCAAAAAACTGTAATGCAGGAACGGACTCAGGCTCATCAGATTAAGCTGTGTGCCTGTTAAATATATAATAATGTAATAATAATGTGTTTGTGGTGATTGGGGAAGAACTCTTGTATTAAGCTCTCTAATTCTCAGCAGAGCGCAAGAAAATTGGAAAAATATCTGAAAATGACGGACTGGAATGTTTGTCAAATATTGAAAAACTACCTCAATCCCTACAAGATACAAAAAGTGCAAGACTTAAAAACTCCAGAGTAGGGAAAAGTACACTCGAATAGAGCTGAGCCACTGAAACGCTTGCGGGCAAGTGGGACTTTGCCGAATTCTCAGCAGAGCGTAAGAAAATTGGCAAAAGATCTGAAAGTTTTGCAAATTTCACCGTTCAGTACATAAACAAACAAAATGATTGTATTTGATCAGAGAGGAAGTCAAACGATAATATCACGCAAAAAATAGCAGTCAGAAAGCAAGAACCAGCTTCTGTTACGGCTTAGTTGCATTAACCGTTGAAAGTCTCTCCATTCATTTTCATCGACCAGGATGTCAAGGTTAAGGACCATCTCGACTAGACTTATCTGGAAAAGGTCTTAAAAAAGCATTGATGCCATAGGCACTTAAATAATTTAGAGCCAGGACATTTAACAGCGCATTTTCCATTTTAAAATAAAGCGCATTTTCCATAAAGCCGCTGTATTTTTCCATTTTGAACATTTTGTCCACTAATGTCCACATAGTTAGTTAGTTAGTTAGTTTATCTGGGCTATTTCCCGCACTTGGCCTCTTGATTGGGCCGTTGTGCGTGGCCCATGTTTCTATTTATGTTACTCCAGCCAACCCAGGCCGTCCCAGAAGGTTAGCAGCCTGTTTGGATGCATAATGTCAACATAAGAACATAAGAAGTCCACTAAAAACAGTATAATTTGGATGCGCTTAATATGCGCTTAAATGCGCTTATAATTTGGATGCGCGTGTCTTCGCTGAGAATGGCAGCAATTCCCTCTGGCCCCACATTTGTGCAGCATGTGATGTGTTCATCGTTGACAATGCCATTAAAGCCTAAGGTGGTTTTAGCGATCAATGAGTTCAGTCAGCTCAGTTCTTTTTTTTAATAATGTGCATTTGCAATATTATACTATTTTTAAAATTAAAATATTAAAAATTGATATAACGATGTTTTCATTAGTAAGAATTGCTCCCTCGCACCTGCAGATTATAAAGTTCAAGTAAGAATCACCTTTTTTTTCTGCCCCCTTTTCCTATCCTTTTTCTTAGTTACCGTAATAAATTTGCTAGGTACAACAGTTGCCACGGATGTAATAGGTTCAATTGGCGCAGAGGCAATCACAGTGGTAATGGTTTTTTCTTTCGCTTTTTCTGATTCGATGGTTCCCATTAAAGCGGCGGCTTTATCCGATATGATGGCTTTTTCTAATGTAACATCTTTCTCTGGTGCAATGGCTTTATCAGGTTCAATAGCTTCAACAGTTTTACAGCATGACATTTCATTTGTTTTATCGGATAGAATAGGTTTCTCATATATAACATCTTTCTCAGATGTATCAGACGTACCATTCAACTCGATTAAGCGAGAGTTTGTTTCATCGCTTGCAGGCGGTACGCTGGTTTTGTACATTTCCGATAAAGCTAAAAAGTATAACCGCAAAAGAAATTAATGTTTTTCACCCTAATTTTAACAATATACATTACAGAAATACTACATGTCAAACCTTTCTCATAACTGAATTTCGTTCCAGTTGGTATGTCAGATATAAAGCAATCGAGTAGGGAGATGTCCTTAAACAACTCTTGTTGGGAGCTCTCATTCTAAAAATAAAGACGAGCAGTATATTAATGCAGTATATTATACAGGCATTATATTATACAGGCATTGGAGGCTTCCATCTTTGAGATGAATTTATACACGGTCAATTTCTGGTTACTTTAGGCCAGCTGAAATGGTGAATTTACCGCATGACAAAAATCAAGAGTGTAAATAATTGCAGCGCCAACAAATTAATTGTTGAACTGCCCACATTATTTTACGTCATTTTTAATGGCCACAGTTAGGTGTATGTGAAGGTGTTGCTTATGCGGGCGTTGATGCCCACTTCAATTTCAGAAACTTTTTCTTTTTGTTTTTATTTTATTAATTTTTATTTACAGATTCCATCATAACGTCGAAAAATACAGCAATGACAAGTCCACGCGAAGAATGACTTAAAAGCACGACTTAAAATATCAATGCGGGACATCTTCAGATGTGGACTTGAAGAAGTCTCTCTTGCGGGGAGATTACGACAGCAATAGTATGGTTCACGCTATTGGCCTTCAATGCCAGAATGATTAGACAACAATTGGAGACTTTTGCATTCCTCCTCCAATGCACTGGAAAGTAATGTTGTATGACTGTACGCCAGAGATGCTGACATTTTATTTAAATGCCTTTTATTTTATTATTATTAAGGAAACATACAGCTTTTACAATAAATTTGGTACAAAATTATTAAGTTAAAAAAATAAAGCTAATTACATGTTTCCGCTTATGCCTTTCAGCATATGCTTCCAGACCCCAGTAACCTCACTCGTTGGAGCTATGTCGAGGATAGTTCATGCCCCCTTTGTAGCAATACCCCTTGCACAGTTAGACATATTCTAGCTGGCTGCAAGGTGGCCATAGATCAAGGACGGTACACTTACCGCCACGGCAAAGTCCTTGCTGTTATTCGCGAGGTAATTAGCCTCTCAGTGGCTCGTGCCAACAAGGGTTTGACAGTCCCCTCCAAACCCCCAATACAGTTTGTGCGGGATGGCTCTAAAGGCAAAAAACAGTTCACTACAAAACCTTTCTCAATAATTGAGAAAACTTCAGATTTGATTCTGGAGGTCGATTCGGTCTCAACAGTATAAATTCCCTGAAAGTCTCGGATGCACAACCCTGCGTCCAGATATAACTCTTTACTCTCTATCTTGGAAGATGGCCCTTATCGTAGAATTAACTAACGTAGCGATTTCCGCATCTCAAATTCTATGGCTCCGAAGGGGGAGTGAATGGGTGGTAAGGTGAAATCTCACATGTGGCAAGACAGCTGTCCTAAATCTACCAAAGCCGGTCGTTAGTCCGGAATCCACTGCTCACCCACCAGAAGTGTAATAACACTATATGATGGGCCCGACTTCGGTCGATGAATTCCATGGCAGCTCCGATTGTATTTTTTATTTTTTTATTTTTGTCATCTAAAGAACTCTTTGTCAGCTTTTGTCGATCTACCAATAATAATCAGATTGCCTGTCTCCGAAACGGATACAAAATCCAGGTTTTTCTCCTTGTTTCTCCTTCTACCTTGTGGGAAATAAGGAAAAAAAAATATCTCAATGCATTACAAATATTAGAAAAACTTCAACAACCCACTTAAAATCGGTTCAGGACCCACTTGAAAAATGGTGTACTAGCACATACAGTAAAGATGAATAGAACCCCCCCCCCCCCCTTCCTCTGCTATCCTTCCACCCTCCAGAATATTCCTAACCAAAACCACACATCTCTGCCTATTTACTGAAAAAATCCTGGGTAGATAATAGATACAGGGAGACCAACTCGATTACTAACCATGTTTGAAAATTTTCATTGGTCGGCGGTGTGTGTACGCCTAGAATTATCTACAAGAGAGAGGGTCGGGGGAATTTACTCAGTTGATATGTCTAAGATAACCGAGACCCGACCTTCATGGATCCTTCGCATAGGTATTTTGTAACCTTACTGGCTGCAAGGCTAGCGAGTGCGGGCTCCAAGAAAATGCCAAGCTATTCCTTCATTTAACCATCAATGGAACGAGTCTCAAAGTTTCAATTCATTATTTTAGTAAACATACCTGAATAGAAGAATTTTGCACATTATACATAATAACTTCAGGGTGCAACATCGGCAGCTTATCTGTCAAATTACAGCATTGGCTTACATCTACTTCCTGATTAGTCGAAGGCAATTGGGATCCTTCATTATCGTCATCATCAGGTGGCCTTATACTACTAGTGCGTCCATGATTGTGCAGTGTTTCGGCGGATTTGTAAATGATGGAACGCTCCCAACAGTCTGAATCAGCATCGTTGTCTGAATCTCCATCTACTGAAAGTTTCAAGTGAAAGTGTTAATTACCACTTTTGCACGCAAAACAAAATATGCAAGAGCGCATGGGAAATATATGGACATATGTAATATAGATGTTTATAGCCGTTGTCCAACTTCTGGCATGAAATTTGCTATCACATCTGCTACCATAATACAGACCGACCCATAGAATTATTGCTATGTAACCTATAGACATGAAAGGAGAATGCCACTCTTTGGGCACACCCTCCAATAATAATAAACCATATGTCATGTGAAAGATCTTTTTGGGTATTCTAATTACTTATATGACAGCTCTTCCTAATTCGATGTAGGTAAAAAATGAGAGTGTAAAAAAACAGATGACGATAGTGTTTGGTTTTACTTGGTAAGTTGCGTCAGAGATGCGAGACGAAGTGGACGGAAGGGCTGCAATCGACTCATGCGGCGGGTGTCATATAGGCCATCAGTTGTTGTTTGACTTTCGTTTCGTCACAGTATAAATAACAACAGTAGAACGTCTTTATACAAACGGCCAAAATCCGAGTTATACCTACGCGCCTCGAATTCTCAGCAAACCTCGGCAACCGTCAGTAGCAAGTGTCCCACGGTTACTTACGGTCGGCGCGGGACGCTCCCGCGCATTTATTACTTACATAATTATGTCTCGACGATATAAACAGTATTGTTCGGTGTATGGATGCTTAAATTCGTCTATATCGCAACCAGAGTTAATATTTTTTAGATTATGTTTTTTACGTTTTGTGTTTTATTAAAAAGGCATAACATGCATTTTTGTTAAACACTTCTTAGTCCATGCCCTCCATAATTTCCTAAAGCCCCTAATCCTTTCACTACTTAAAATTTTATGTAACATTATCAAATACATAACCCAAGTGTGACAGTCAGTAGGCAGCCCTATCGAGCGTTTATTATTCAAGTACGTAAGCGATTATTTCAAGTACACTACCGAGACATTATCATATATTCTGTTGAAGTAAAATTTTTGGAACCGCTCTTGGTCTATAAACCAAAAATACATAAATGTAAATAATAATTATAAAGAATTGCATTTCTGCTCTGATGGCACACCAGTCACCGTCTATCAATTGTTTATGTGATGTGACAGCCCTGGTGACTCGGTGCAGCGTAGGTAATTATTTCGAAGACGGGCTCGAGTTAACCTACTGTTCCTTCTGTCTACTGTGGTTTCGTGCTGTATACCTTTTTTTTGCTGTATTATTTGTTATTTTATGCAATAAAGGATAAATATATAATAATAATAATTATTATTAATAGTCATTTCACCTCAGAGACCTAATAATTGAAATATACAAAACTCAATTACCACTAACATATTAGAAGCGAGATTTACTTTTTAAGTACGAGGGTAGATTGAAAAGTTCCCGGAACGGGCATGAAAATGCAGTATTTGAACAAGTTTTTGTTTTTAATTTTCAACATAGGTGTATCAGATACATAGGAAAAGTGTATCGCCCTAGAAGGGCAATACACTTTTCCCAGCGGCACTTTAACTTTTTTTAGGGCTCAGAATAATACGATTTCGGAAACTCTGCAAAATAGGCATTTGTGGCGGCGAATACCTCCTCAATTGACATAAGCGCTTGCCCCCAAGCCAAGTCTTCATGCTTAGGAACAAAAAGAAGTCGCATCACCTCGTAGTCCAATTCAATCCATTTAAACGTGGCGATTCGGGATGAATGGGCCAGAGCCGTGGTGGAAGAGCACTTTTTTCCGCTGCAAACGAGGCCGTTTCTCCTTTAATACGCCGTCAAATTGACATTCTTCCCGTCTGCAGAAAGTCAATGTGGTCACACCTTGCAAATACCAAAAAACGGTGGCCATGACCTTTCCGGCCGATAGGACCGTCTTTGCCTTTTCTTCGGAGCTTCAGCTTCCTCATGCCCAAATGTTCGTGCACGATATTTTGGACAAGCTCATATGAGATGCCCGTGGCCTCTACTATTTCGTGCAACTTCACTCGACGATTGGCTAACACGAGATCATGGACTTTGTCGATTTCCTTATTTGGGGTCGTTTTTGGACGTCCACTGCGTGATTCATCCTTAGTGCCCGTAAGGCCACGTTTGAATTCGCTCCCTCAAAAACTGATAGTCGAAAATGAAGGTATGGAGGTACCATGAACTTTCTGCAAAATATCTCGTATTTCAGTCGCCATTTTCCCATCTATACTGAAATGTTTAATCACTGAAGGAAATTCGTTTTTTTTCCATTTTTGTAAAAGTGCCTGACTTGATTCAAAAAAACTGCCTTGTAAACCAGAACTGTGCGACGTATCTGTCTGAATTTTTTTCAGCTTGCCTAAAATAGGTTGGTGTTGCCAACCATCGCAACCAATTCGAAATATGCTTGCCATTCCTTACCCATTCTGAATCGTTTTAATTTACCCTCGTATAACTAAAATATGCCTAAATATATATGCCACTCTCAAGCTTATTGGCTGGTGAGCTCAGTGCTCATACAAATAATAGCATTCTCCTTTGTTAAAGTAATAGAACTAGCATGCTCACTGAAGAGATTTAAAAATGAAAAAAATATTTTTTATTAAATAAATATTTATCAAAATGAAAGATTTTTTTTTTATCAAAGGAAGCTAAAGGAGGTTATTTTAGACATTTTCATTTTAAAAAATGTTATGTAACAAGTCTGTCCATCCGTTCGCACCTGGATTTCAGAAACTATACGTCTATGAGAAAAATGGGTAATATCAAATGAATCGGTATGATCTGAAAGAGGTTCCCCCTGCTTCTCATTCTGCTTTATTTAGTTAATTTTGGATCTTTTTCTTTAATTTGTTCTATTTTCAGTCGCTTTCGTAAGAGTCACCATTTTCAAACACTATTCACGCATGCATGCACTTGTTTTCTCTCTCTCTCCACCTTTATGCCATTCTTATATTCATTTACTTACTTATTTATTTCATTTTTTAATCATAATAGTTTTGAGATTCTATATCTCTATGTTCACTGACCTCCAGGCTAAACGACTAACCGCTTGACTTGAAATTGAAAACATAGACTTCTGAGAGGTCATATAAGCAGTGTGCCTCATAAAAAGTTTGAAAAATGACAAAAATGTTCAACATTTTAAAATGTACCCTGCGGATACAGGCTAAACCTTGACATTTAAAACAAACTCCTGGGTGGTCATACAAGTCAGTAATCAATAAAAAGTTCAAAAAATTTCTAAAATCTACCAGACACGGCTAACTAAAAAGCGCAGGCTACACCTTGAACTGTAAAAATAGACTCCTGAGGGATCAAGTAAGCGTTGATTCATTAAAAAAAAAGCAAAATATTTTCAGCTCAAAAAAGTACAAACGACAAATGAATACCAAAACTTTACCATTATATTGATATGTGCCCATTATATTGGATTTATATGTGCTACCTAATACTTGATAATAATGTATTCATATTGATAACTAATACCTTTATATTTATACTAGCTGACCCGGCGAACTTTGTACTGCCTAACGGTCAATGAATGTCGTGTTACAGATTAGCTGAACTTAATTTATGAATTTATGGAAGTAATACAATGAATACAAAATAAATATTAAGTTCACTACTTTATAAAGCTAATAACACAAAAAGAAATATAAAAGTACCAAAATTAAGTATATTAATCGCGTGTCAGCATGACATGATTGAATTAAACTATGTAAGAATTGTGGTCCGAATATTTTTATTTTTTATTTTATTATTATTAAGGAAACTTACAGCTATTACAGGAGAAATATCTGCATTTTAATTATAGACTACAATGCCAGTTAAAAGTTTCCACTTAAAGATCGTAAAAATATACAGTCGCCTAGGAATGGTATAGGAGGATGTGGAGGGGAATTAAAGTTATAAATTTTATTTTAATAATATTTTATTTTATTATTTTATTATTAGGGAAATTTTATGGTTTATTTTAATATTGAAGAAAGAAAAGAAAAAATACAATATAATTATTTCACTCGTCCTTGAATATTGCCTTTCAGAAGACACGGATATTGTGGATATATCTTGTCGATTCGAAACCTTTATTTAAATACTTTCTTTAATTTGAGGGGAGAGTTTACCATATCAGTGGTAACTTGTAAATGGCTCTAAGCTTCCTATTATTGTTCACTACAAAATTATTGGCTGTAAGTTATCCTTAAGAAAAGAAAAATTTAAAAAATTTTTTTTTAAAAAAATTTAAATAAAAAATATCGACGGGACATTAAATGTTTGACAGTTACGAAACCCATGAACATTTTGTATGAGAAAATGTTTTTTCTTTTATTTTATTTTTTGTTAATTTCCAATGTTTTTAATAGTTATTCTGCTATTCGGGGCGGAGACAAATACAACAAATCAAAAACCATGAAAATCGGTGCAGTCGTTCTCGAGTTATAATTGTTCGAACAAACCCGACTTTGTTTTATATATATAGATGTGCCCTGTGGGCACGGGTTAAACCTTGTATATTTATATTTTTATCACAAAATTAGTCCTGCCTTATTTATTAATTTAAAAATATTTCAAATTCATATATACCCGCCTTTTATCCCCACTATGACCACTGAAAAACTGCGGGTACGAACAGGTGACAGATGCGCAAACCAGAATTTTTCTGGCCGCTGAGGAAAAATTCTTGGACTCCGAAACGTCCGGCACACACATACATGCAATACATGCATGTTTGCAACAAGTTTCCGCACTCCACTGCAAAGAGCTCTCTCCATAAAAATTTCGTTGAAGTGGCTTAGATATGGAAAAGGAAGGGGTCCCGACCCGAATGACATGGTACAGCCGGCTTTTAATTTAATATTTAAATGAATATGAATGCTTACCAATTTTGGCATAATTTAGTTCGATGTCTTCAAGAAAAACCAACATTTTTCGAAAGTAGACCATTCCATGGATCATATCCCTCTTCCTGTATTCTTTGCATTTTAAGCGTTCTAACGATTGCAGGCTCTAAAAGAAATAGATTCATGACTAGACATTGTTGAAGAATTTTATGAAATTCGAGTCAAAAAATTAATAGATAGGTTGGGCCTATAAATCATATATGCTCGAGCTGCCATCTTAGAAAATATGGAAATGATTTCAGTTTATGATAATAATATCCTACCAACGGAGTTATCTAATTAAATTAACAGGAAAAATGTTCTTTGTAAAAAAAATACATTTTGTGCATTCATTGGGCCCGATTGCGTTTCTTCGTGAACTTAAATTGGAAGTTAGTTCAACCGAATGAGACAGAGCAATACGAAGCGGAGAATAAAAGAAAAACGATTGTCATTTTCCTGCACCAAAACTACCCATCAAACTTATATACGTCCGAATAAATTTGAACACATTTCGTGCGGTGTTAGATTTAGCTGCTTTGTCTTCCGGTGGGTACTTTTAATGCGGAAAAGTGACAACCGTTCATTTCACATTCCGTTCTAATGTATTGCTCTGTCTCTTTCTCTGCCCTGGGGGGGGTTAAACCCCTTGCGGAGCCCCTGATAACAGTAAAAGTAAAAAATCATCGTTCTGGGTGATTGGAGATTTGTTGATGTTTTGCCTGTTAACAGCTTGGGTCTGATGGTCAGTTTGCGTTTTTTGATCGGCCTAACACACGGTTCAGCCCCATCTGGTAATCTCCTTAAAAAGGTACTACCACGGAAGGCCTCAGGGAATTCTGCCTGCAGTTGTAGGCTTAATTCAGATAGTTGCGAGTTTGCCGATGCGCGTCGGAACATTCAGATGATGAGCGGTAACGCGCGGTGCATCGCAAGTTGACCGCAAGTGGTGCGTCAGTCTGTTTTGGTGGAGCGTACAAAATGGACGCAAACAAGCTATAATATTGTGGTAGTAATATAAATAAATATATCGGAAGTGTAAACGTTCATTTTGGACCCATCCTGTTTTAGGAAATAGACCTCTACAAGTTTATGTACAACATTATAACGTAAACTCAGGGACAATGCATCTAAGTTCTTTAATTACTCCAGAATGTCTATAAAATCATTTAATAATTTGCTTGAACTAATCCAGGACTAGCAAAAACCAAAGCACAACACGTCTGATCGCGACGGAAACGCGCGATCAACTGAACAGTGACAGTACGCTGTCATTGACTGTGTTTCCAAATCGCCTGTCACCGCGCGTTTGCGGTAACACGGATTGCTGGTCGTTAACGTGCATTCATGTGAACGATTGTACGTTTTATCTATGAATGTCTAGACGCGCGGTTCGCAAACGCACGTCAGATTTTTGTTATCTGAACCTAGCCGTATACTGCAGTTATAGGCTGTTGTGCGATCGTGACCGCGAGGAGTTAGCTATGCCTTCTCAACCAGGGAAGTCTTGAAATATACATTGCCTAAGAAGCAGGGGTAGATGGCCAACCAATCCCGAATAGCATGCCAGGTAAAGGGCGCCAAGGGTCCGTGCTTGATTTCCGCTACAAAAGGTAGAAGCCGACGATCACGCAGGTCATTATAACATCCTGGGGTAACAGGTACGCTCACAGCAATTGACAACTCAGACCTGTTAATCCCCCCCACCGAGTTTCGAAAAAATTGGCCTAATTCGTACCATTTTTTGGATATTCAAAGTAACTTCCAGAAGTAAAACGATAGACTTTTATTTATTTGAGAAAAAAAAACACACAGTAGACATAGAGTCACCGCTATGTAAGGGAGAGGACCGCGCAAGCGACATCGAACCTGTAACCAGTCGGGAGACTAGAGTGATCTGGTAGCAACTGGAAGTAAGGGCGCAAGAGTTGACCCGCTGGGCTATTAACCTGGTTATTTCAAGGTAAGGTGCTTCTTACGGGCGAGTGGCGTAACTAGACAGTGGACTGTTTTCGTCCCAAGTCTTCTACGCTCACCTCACAGGAGACAGAACGATCTAATATCGTTAAAACTTCCCGAGGAAACGGGATCGCCTGTTGTAGTCGATAGCTCCAGTTGCGGCAGCCATCAGAATGTGCACTTGTGCACAGCATCCAGCTGTCCGAGCGCAGCCAGAGCGCGACAAAGCGAATGTGTGTGGCTGCCCTCAGACTTGTCGAAGCAGCCAGAGTATTTTCTATAGGCAGCCACGTCGTTCAACTCATTGGTCACGACTGGCGGCGTGCGCTTTATAAATTAATAATAAAACATTGATAAACCTGGAATATGCCTGTTATTTGATGAGCGATAACTGAGCTTCATTTTAATACGAATTGTGAAGACCTACGACCTGTTATTTTTATGATATGCCTGTGTTACTAAAATGTTTCAAAATGTTGTGAAAATTGTTGAAACATGATATATTTTAATTTTTTGTGGTATTTTATTTGGTATTATTGCAGTATATGAACCTCTTCTAGATTGTTGATTTTTTATATCATATTCAAACTATATTCACCACGCTGATTCTGAATCTGCAATAATCTTTATTCGGGCTCAATAAATAAGCGAGATATAGGCATTAAAAAAGCGCCAAACCCATACATTTCGGTAGGTTAAGTTAGTTTTTTTTTAAAATAATACATAAACACCTATTTGGCGGTAGGTTAGATTAGTTTTTTTAAAAACAACCTTAAAAACTGACTTTAAAAAAACTTTTTTTTGTATGTAAATTTGGTTTTGAAATGTTTTGCATCCAAAGCTTTTTACTTTCACATTTAGCATTACAATGATCGAATATAGTAGAATTTCTTTATTTTTTGATTTCTGAGAAAGGTTCCTATACTGCAATAATTCCTTTTATTTATAAAATCTATTAGATAAATACGTTTCCCAGCCCTGCTACCTGTGCAAAAAAAAATAAGCTCCAATCATGAAAGGATGAACATAACCTTAATTTTACTAATCGTTCTCCTTTTATATGTGCAGACACCGAATAAAACACGCTTTTAGCGCGAGACAAGGCCTATGATAGGCGTTTTACTAAAAACATCTACTCACCATGCTTTCGATACGTTGTAGTATTCCGTTTGTTTTCAAACATTCCTCCAAAACTTTTTCCAATCTTCTCGCAAGCCGGTCCTCCAGTGCTGATTTTTTCGACTCCATGCCGCACTGATATGGCACACTTGTGTGTTTTACCGAATTCCAGTTTCAAAGTCTTAAACAAAAGAATTGTCCGAATTGTCTTATGAACATTTTCGAATTGAGCAGAAGTAAACTGACAGTGCAAACTGCACCCGCCGGATTTGCGCCCACAACAATAATTCCGAGCCGCTGTGCATTCGCTGAATTCTCACCCTTCCAGATAATCTAAACTAAGGCTGGAATTCATAAACTGCACTGACAGCAGCCGATGTTGCGGCCAAAAGAAAAATTTCGACCGGCCATTCGAGAGTGGTGTAGACTCCGCGGGGTGATGATCCGGTAGTAAGAGGATTCGATGGGTGCAAGACTCTGACTCGCGCTTGCTCGGTTCTGCCCACGTGCTGCCTTGACACCCAAAGATAAAGGGGCAAACACATTATCGGACGCGTCCGTAAGCCGCGGCTTACGAACGTATGCACAGTCGTCCGCGACGTGTCCGCGACTGACGTCCGATAATGTGCACGTCTCAATAGAAATTCATTAAGCTGGGCATTGACGGTCAGTTTTTCGCGTCAGTCTAGACGTAAAACTGTGGCGTCACTCCAAATGGTTTTATGCCAACTAGATTTGCCCATTGACTGGCGTCACTCCGGCTCTTCAGTTTTCGACCGGCCCGGCCGCATGAAGGACGTGTCTCTTTGCGGACGTCCAGGAATAAAAATGAATTCCGATTCCGAAGAAGAAACATTCCTTGTTACTACGGCTACCGTAAAATGGGGTGAAGTGGACATGATGGGTTGAAGTGAGCCACAGAAATGTTAATGGACCACTTCAGCAGTTGCATCTGAAATACGGTCGCAATGATTCTTGTTCGCCTGTCAGTGTAACTAACAGTGCCTGTCAACTTCTAAACGCATGCACACGTGTTTGTCTCTGTGCTTCATAAAATTAAATATTATTCGTTCTGACGCCTAAAACTCCGGAAAGAACGTTGACCATATTATAACTACTGCACAAGTAAGTCTGATTATGTTGTGACCGGTATTATTGGCTTAGCGTGTTCATAATGTTCATGTTAATGCGTCGCTATATGGCCAATCAAATCGGTTGGACGTCTGTCAAAATATTTGAAATTAAATAAAAATGCAACTTCCAGGTGGGGAAGTGGGCCACTTGCAGTATCATTGTGGGGTGAAGTGGGACACCGTAAAAACATGCCCAGAGTATACAAGAAGAGGGTCGATGGGCCCCATTATGCAGAGTATTCGAACGAGAAACTGGAAGAGGCATTGACTGAGATGAAACGCGGTGTTTCGGCAAGAAAGGTTTCGGAAAAGTATAAAATCCCAAGAACCACTTTGCAGAGAAGATCAAAAGGACTTCAACAAAAAAAATATGGTGGTCAGACAGTATTATCCGATGAAGAAGAGCAGTTCATCGTGGAAGGATTGCTGGCATGTGCTGAATGGGGGTTTCCTCTGGGCACGAAGGACATACGAATAGTCGTTAAAGGCTATTTAGATCGCCAAGGCCGAGGTGTAACCCTTTTTAAAAATAACATGCCTGGTAATGAATGGGTGCGGTTGTTTTTGATACGTCACAAAAATCTCTCCGTCCGATTTGGAGAAAACATAAAACGAGTGAGAGCGATAAATCAGTACGTTGATAACTTGGGTGCTTCGATTCTAGGTATTGAGCCTAGCTCAATTGTTAACTACGACGAGACAAATTTCTCAGATGATCCAGGCAAAAAGAAATATATCGTGAAGAGAGGTGCAAAACATCCGGAAAATATAATTGATCACAGCAAAATAGCATTTCAGTAATGATGGCAGCTGCCGCTTCGGGGATACTACTGCCTCCGTATGTGGTTTATAAAGCGGAGCATGTGTACCCAACCTGGATTGAGAATGGACCAGATGGGACTAGATACAATAAAAATAAAAGTGGTTGGTTTGATGGCCCGATTTTTGAAGACTGGTTTTTTCAAATAGCATTGCCCTATTTTAAAAAACAGCCTGAGCCACGAGTATTAATTGGTGATAATTTATCAAGTCATTTTTCTGCAAATGTCCTTCAAGCGTGCAACAGTAACAATATAAGATTTGTTCTACTGCCACCAAATTCTACGCATCTATGCCAACCCCTTGATGTGGCTTTTTTCGGGCCGCTAAAGAAGAAGTGGAGGCAAGTTTTGTTAGAATGGAAAACAAAAAACAGAGGAGTTCTTCCGAAATCTGATTTTCCACGACTGTTAAAACATACGTTGAATGAATTGGATGTTCAGAAATCTACCAATATAAAAAGTGGGTTCGAAGCTACAGGCATTCATCCTCTGAACCGCCACAAAGTTCTCGAGAAATTACCCGATTTTCCGAAAACTCCGAATCCAACTACATCGATGTCCACTGCTACAGTCAATACTGATAGTTTTATGGATTTTCTGAAAAATGCTAGAAGAGGAGACAAAACAGCTCCGAAAAAACGAGGAAAACGACTAAAAATTGAATCAGGAAAAAGTGTAGTCTAAGGCAACGAAGAAGAGGAGGGCATGGAAAATGCTAACATTGATCCTCTTGATTTACCTTTAGAAGACCCGCTAGAAGACTCTGAATCAAGGGATGAAGAAAATGATCCTCTTCCTTCTGTATCAACTCAACCAGAATTGCCGAACCCACTAGAGCCGGAGATATTATCTATCGGCGACTATGTTTTGGTGAATTATGACACAGAAAAACACCATCAACAATATGTTGGAAAAATCCTTGATGTAAAACAAAATGAAGGACGATACCAGGTCATGTTTTTAAGAAAAATAGTTGGTATAAAATTGACTTACTTTACATATCCTAATATTGACGATATTGATGATGTTGGCGAAGAGAAAATACTTTATAAGTTGAAGACACCAAAGTCATTAAGAAGAGGAAGGCTAGTTTTTGCTGAATTGAAAAAAGGGAACTTTAATATTGTCTAAAAAGTAGCATATAAGACGCTTTTTTAATAGAATAAACATATTTTTTACTAAATAATTGATGCTTTTTGTGTGAAAATTATGGTTGTAGATTTTATTTATTAAAAAAATTGTTTAATTACCCAGGAGCCCCATTTTTTTAAAAGTAGTATGATGTTATTATGAAGAACATATTTTTGGAGGTTTATTTAGGTGAAGTAGGCAGGCTAGGGATTTATAACGAATGAACCACTTCACCACAATCCTGGGGTGAAGTGGGCACACGAAAAAAAAAATAATAACTTTCTTTGTTTATTACCCTTCGAAGTTGTCTTATCGTTAGTTTATTCATAATTCATTTTATTATCTATATTAAAATAAGTGAATAAATCGGATTAAAATGTACAGAGTTATGAGGGGAAAATATCCTAAATTAGGCCCACTTCACCCCATTTTACGGTACTGTTTGTTTTATTTTATTTTATAGCAAACTTACAGATAGTAAATATATAATACTAGTATTCTAAATACATATACAAACCAAACAAATTTACTATCCTATGAACAGTTTGCAATGCTTGCATTACAAATTAACAGAAATAACATGAACACGTTGATAGTAGAAAAAATTATAATAAAGCTAATAATAATATAAGGGTAAGAAAATTAATAATTAAATAAGTTGTTAATAAGGTTATTTGGATAGAGCAAAATAGTGTGAGTAATTGGATAGTAATATTTATTATACATAATATGATATAATACAATAGTCTGTTATAATATAGTAATCATATAATACAGTACATTAGGATGGCAGTTAGTGAAATCTTAAGAAGTAGGAGATAGGCTAGGTATGATCGAGTCGTTTATTAAATTAATGGAATCATAAAATATATCTAATCCTTTACACGATTTATCAAAAACGCGACACATTGTTAAACAAGATACTAATATGAGACAAGCTATAAACCCTCATGAGAGATTCACTGCTACTCTTCATTTATCAGCATCGGGAATGAAATCTGACTTCTATAATATCTAATTCAATTTTATAAATATTATCTAAATAAAATTGGAATATTTTATCTAAATAAAATCTTCTACAGCTTTTTGTCGATAATGTTTATTTTTTAAAATTTTGTCGGTTATTTTCCATAAACATTCTGAATTTCTATATTTTTTGATGAAATCTATCATTATGACAAGTCCGACACCGCCATGATGACGACGACGACACCGCCATGACAAAAACAAAAACGCAGCACGCGCCGTCACCGCGAGCGCTGAGAGCGAACTGACGTGTTGGTTGCCGATTGCGCACTCACGGTCAGTTTGGCGCGACGCGCCAGTTGGATTATGGTAGCCACGGAAAATATTCGTGGCGCGTCGTCAGTTAAAACTCTGGAGTGACGATTCGACATTCCCGATCAAATTTTGGATGCACGCCAGTTCAACTGACGCGAAAAACTGACCGTCAATGCCCAGCTTTACACAGATACCTTTTCAGTCGCGCCCATAAGCTGCGGCTGACGGACGCGTCCTATAGTATAATTTATCTATAGGATTTTTAAATTTTGTTTTTATTTATATTGAGTAAAAAATCATTTGTGTCACCCCTAGACCTTCCCGGCAAAGCAGACAATCCCCCTCGCGCGCCAAACCCCCTAAACCCCTATTCAAACACTCCAAACCCCCTCAGCCCTCCCCCTTCCCCTGCTCCTCCCTCCAACCCACCCCCCTCCCAAAACCTTCCCCCAACCCTCCCTCTCTCTCACTCTCCCCCTTTTCTCCCCCCCCCCCCCAACCCACCCTGCCCCCTTTCCAACTCCTCCCCCCACCCTTCTTCTTCTTCTCTCTCTCTCTCTCTCTCTCTCTCTCTCTCTCTCTCTCTCTCCCCCCCTTCTCCCCCCTCAACCACCCTCTCCCTACCCCATCCCCAACTCACCCCCTCCTCCCGCTTACCCTTCACCCCCTCTCCCCCACCTCCCCCTCCCTCTCCCCCCTCCCACCCCGCGCGAAAATCCAGCAGATGGCACTATCATTTTTAATTTTTTTCTTTTGATGATTTTTTTACTTTTTATTTTTTGATGGCATATTTATAGACCGAGAGCTTTTATCAGACACCTCAACCAAATTTTTACACCAAGCCTTTCTCTCAATTTGGTGGTTAAAGAAAAAACATTTTTTTTAATTGACTTTTTATATTTTTCTTTTGATTACATGTCTACAAACCAAGAGCTTCTTTTAAACACCTAACACCATACTAAATTTTAACCTTTTAACACCATACTAAATTTTTATACCTAGCCGTTCTCTTAAGATGGCGGCATTGATTTTATAAAATCAATGATGGCGGTTACAGGAAAAAACACTTTTCAAATTAAAATTAAAAATTATAGCGCCATTTACTGGCTCTCCGTGCAATCACACAAAAAGTTAGCGCGAAGATCCAGTAGATGGCGCTATAATATCTATCGATTTTTTGTATTTTAATGACTTTTTTGAATTTTCTTATTTGAGACATCTACAGACCGAGAGCTTTTTTCTAGCCACCTCAACAAATTTTTATACCTAGCCGTTCTCTCAATATGGCCGTACAGGAAAAAACACGTCTCGAATTAATATATAGAAATTCACGCGAAGATCCAGTAGATGGTGCTGTAATTTTGTATTTTTCTATTTTAATGACTTTTCTTAAGTTTCTTTTTCGATGTCACATCTACAGACCGAAACCTTTTTTTAGACACCTCAACCAAATTTTTACACCTAGCCGTTCTCTCAATATGGCCGTTACAGGAAAAAACACGTCTCGAATTAATATATAGAAATTCACGCGAAGATCCAGTAGATGGTGCTGTAATTTTGTATTTTTCTATTTTAATGACTTTTCTTAATTTTCTTTTTTGACCCATATCTACAGACCGAGAGCTATTTTTAGACATCTCAACCAAATTTTTACACCTAGCCGTTCTCTTAATATGGCTCACACAAGAAAAAACATGTTTCAAATTATCATATATGTATTTTTATTATATCTTATTTCATATCAAATCCTTATTCCTGCACGCTTCGGTCGCGTTCTTAATTAAGAGCTTTTTTAAGAATTGTAATGGCTCTATTCAGCTTCATTCTCAGTTCCGGAGACCGGTGATTTGCCCCTGCATTTTAGGTTGCTTCTTCTTTGCTAATTTTGCTTATTTCTCTTATTTCAAATCTTATATCTCTTTTATTTTCATATTTTGTAATATAACCGCTAATTACAACAATATCGTTCAATAAAAGAGTAATAAATAGGTTATGATAACTATTATAAAACATATTCAATTCAATTTTATTTCATTATAATTGTGGTGTAACAATTAGTTTTCATTCATTCGGTGCGGCCCAACCTGCCATTTAGGCGTACATTTTTTAAAAAACAGGAATGCTCATAGATTAGCTAATCGAGTAGGCAATAAATAAACAATAATTCATTCAAACATATAACAGAAGCACAAAATCAGAGTAACTGAGTTACGTAATATTTAACCATTATTTAAAAATCTGTTATAAAAATATTTACATTAAAAATAATGTGTTAAGATGGCTACATTAAAAAAGAACAGTCTTTAGTTGTTAGAATCATTGAACATAATAATCGAGTAGACACTGGGCCCGATTGCGTTTCTTTGTGAATTAAAATCGGAATTACTTCAAGCGAGCGAGACAGGCCAATACATTAGAGCGAAATATAAAATGAACGGTTGTCACTTTTCCAGCATAAAGCTACAAATCGAACATAAAGCGGCATAATCTAAGACCGAACGAAATGATTTCAAACTAATTCAGATGGTTTTATGTTCGGCAGGTAGTTTTTGTGCGGGAAAAATGCGACCGTTCATTTTACATTCCGCTGTAACACATGAACTATTTTTCGATATTGGCTCACGAAGAAACGCAATCGGCCCACTGTGAGTGTATACAATAATAATGGTTATTCTCTTATTCTTAATATACAAATATATTTTTTTTAAACATAGAAAGTTAAAAATAAACTAGGATAACTGATTTATTTGAAACTATAATTAAGCTAAGAGGTCTCATAATGAAAATAGTAATTTAATAAAACATTTAGGCCTCCGGTACCTATGCAACCTATTTTGTGCATTGACTACAATGAGAATCACTCTCAATGGGGTTCTAGAATGACAACATCCAAAGGTCGACAACTTCATAAAGCTGTTAACTCACTAGGCCTACTACTCTCGATAGGAGAACCGACATAATGGCCTACCAACAGAACAAAAACACCGGATTTAATAGACTTTTATCATTAACAATAGAATATCCAAAATATGCATTGGAGCAGAATCGTGCTTGGATGTGTCCTCGGATCACTCAACTGTCAAACTACAGGCAGCCTCTTATAGGCCATTTTTGGTCAGCTGTAGGTGATGGGTCTACTCATAGGATAAGCTCCACGCAGCAATTTTTCGCTTTGTACTAAAAACAAAACTTTTTGTTGAGAAACCCATACAATGTCTTATCACAAGGCTTTGTTTCTGTTACTTTGCAATGTAGATTAGAATCTGGCAAAATGTTAAAACAAAAAGCGATATCATGAAATATTGAAATAATCGAGTGAGGATGCAAAATGTCTTCTGGTCGGTGTAGGATGCGTTTACTTTATTTACATTTTACTCTGTCAAAGTTGGTAACTGTTTCTATTATCATTTTCATGATCGCAGCCTTTTCCCATGCCAGAGATTAACAGTCATCACAGCATCTTCATGCATTCAAGGCTCGGTGACACCTGGGCCTCGTTTTTCGAGTACAAGTCACTTATTAATCAATACATTTTCATTGATATGCAACAATTTTAAGTTACAGGTGTTTCTCGAAAATTAAGTTAATACCACCAGTTAAATAATACCAGAAATAAGAAAATAAAGTAAATACCACCAGTGGACGTTACATTAGTTAGACAAGTTTACACTAGTTAACAAGACCTGGATTTTTTACCCAGCCCCCAGAGGTGGTTGATTTCGAATAATATTGCATTATACTATAATGCAAAATGATTGCAGGCGTTGCCGGAGGGAAAAATATTTTGCCGTACCCAGCGCATGGTATTTTTATCATACAATCATAGAACGCAGAATAACCGCTGTGAATATGCAAAAAAAATACTCAATTTTAGTTATACAGTTTCGGCGGTTTACTAATATTATCTTGAACAAAACTTCATAGTTTGTATGAAATTAAAGAAAAAAAAAAACAAAATTATTCAAATCCATTTATTATCCGTTATGTACAAAAATTTCATTCAATAATACTGTATTCATGATTCAACTTTCAATAGGGTGTTTGCATATTGAAATTCCGGGCTATTTTCGTATTCACACATATCGAGAGCGACCTCACAGCTCTCACGAACTACCCTCTTGTCGTCCGTTAGATACTTTTTAAGAACGTCCATGCATTCGTTTGTGGCGATCGATCCAAGCGCCTCGGCGGACTCGTGCCTCACCATTTCGTTCTCGTCTTTATCTTCCAGACTCATGATCAGGTAGGGAATACTCCTCGGGTCCTGCATCTGGCCGAGCACAAAGGCAACCTCGTGCCGGAAGAGGGCGCTCGAACCTTTTAAACCTGGAATTCCAATAACAAATTATAGTGTATGCTAAATTGTCCATAAATACATTAGCAAAGATTTATTATAAATTCCTGTATAGAAAAATAAAAACGGATTTGCGGAGTGAAGTTTGTAGCACCCGATATTTCGGCGATGTTCCAGCGACTGTCCGTTACCTATGATGTTGCCGTAATTTAAGGCCAACAATATTTAATAAAAAAATTTATTTAAACTGAAGAGTGGCAGTAAAAATGGCAGACAAATGGGAAATACACTTTATACAAAAACTACCTTAAGGGTTGACTAATCGAAATATTGACCTCTATTATCTGTGTAGTTTTGTATGGAGCTAAGTTGCTGAGTTGGCCACAAGGACCCATTCCAGGGTTCACACTCACGGGTCAACACCCATCCGGCGGCCTCCATGCATGAAGTGCGAGCCTGGGTAGGACTCTGGCCTTAGGGCTAGTTTCCCCTAGGAATCAACCTTCTGGCGCTCCTGGACGGTCTGCGCAACGTGCGGCCATTGATTTTATAGTGTAATAGATAGCGCCACCCCATACAAGAAAATGGCAGCATATTTCTCGCCGTCACTACGCAGATGGCACTGGTAGTGCTGACGTCGAAAAGTATAGCAATTTATTTGGTTATCTATATTAACATTGATAATTAAGTTTTAATTATAAAGGATCGATTGATTCTAAAAACCCAATAATTCAAGCAGTTTCAACGAAATTAGCATTCAATTATTAGCGCTATCTATTGCATTTCCTTCTACGCTACAAATCACATGTTCAATGAAGAAAATAATAGATGGCGTGCTATTTCAGGCATCGCCTTTCCAACAATAAGATGTGGCTGGCAACTGGCAACGTCGATCTAAGTATTGTTGACAGTTCCACGACAGTTCTATGAACAGTGGACATTGTGAGTTTTTGTGGTTTTTATGTGTAATTTTAAATGTGATTTAATGTAAAATACTCATCTCCCTATCTGCAACAACTATTTAAGGTAAATATACATCTTTTTATCAACAAATTTGCGTTAATATGTTGTTTTACATAGAAACATAACCTCAAATTGTCGTGTTCACTGTTCCGCGAAACATTCGTTATTATCGCTAATTTTACAGATTTCATTAACAGTTTTAGTTCATATCTATTAAATATTAATGGTATAATCATTTTTTAACAGTATTCTTTACCTATTTAGCGCTATTATTAGCACAATCTATGTCGACATCTCGACGTCGAGTGTCTTCTTGTGAGTGTCTTATTTGTAAGTGTATTATTTCTTTAACTATTTATGCAGTAAAAGGGGAATTATATGCAGTAAAAGAGGAAAGCCTTTTGTTTTAAACACTTGAGACGATAAATTTACTTATTTTGATAAGAATTCATAATTGTTGATAATATGACCAATAAACATGACCTAAAGATTTAAATTATTTTTTTTCATATAAAAATACTACTTTTTGTGACCTAAATATAAAAGTTAGGCATATGCTGTCGTGGCTTTTGTGTACGCATTATCAAGCTCTACAACTTTTCTTTAGAACTTAATCATATATCTCTCATCGTTAAGGCAGCGTTAGTTATAAACGTTTTCGTTCGACCGTTTTTTCCGACTTACTTTGGAAATTCGACTATCACGAAGAAGTCTTTTCATTTTTCGGATTAATATATAGCTTATGACACTTACAACTAACGTGGCTTTCTATGGGTAAAAGAATTTTCAAAATCGGTTCAGTAGATCTAGAGATTACTCCCTACAACCTCACAAACTCACAAACTTTACCTCTTTATAATATTAGTATAGATAAAGAAATTAACAAAAAAATATGCAATCTACAATTAAAACATCAAACAAAATATTAAACTAAATTACGCAAACCACAGAAATAAATTAAACTCTTATGATGTTTACTGATCGATGTCGCCCAACTAAGCGAAGCTTGTGCTTCAGTAGATGTTGGATTTGGTGAGCTAAATATTTAAACATATCAAACATTTAAGCATTTTTTTGTCTATTTTCAGACGCAATGGCATAAACACAAGGCCGATAGAACGTGTTGTCTTTAAATCTTCCTGAGGTGAAGAGTATGCACGTGTTGACACCCTTAATTGCTTCTATACTTGCAGCTGAGAAATTGCAATTCGTCTGACTTGATATTGGTCACTGTATAAAGGTAGGGGTAGCGAAAAACCTTACTCGATACTTGGGTTTCATTATATCATAAGTATGCAACTTTTTGAATCAAAGAATAATAATATCATAGGACTGCAATGCAATATAAAATGAAAGTAACAATGTAAAAACCTACTTAAAATAGCAATATGTCTTTGTTATATAAATTTATTTAAATTAACTCCTAATGTTACCTTAAAAAAAACTACAAAATTAATTTTTTACCATAGAACAGCTCTCGTTATTGTTCGATGTTATTGATTTTATGATAAAAATATTATTGTACATAGTTCCTAAGATCTAAATTTGCTTAATAAAATTTTATATTTGCATTACTAAAATGACAACAAAAGGAAATGTTAAATTATTAATTATTAGGCTAAGACGATGTTTTTGTTATGTAATTGTTTTTTTTATGGGTTTAAATAAATAAATAAATTAATAAATAAACAGTTACGTGTAAACTTTCTTATTTGGGGCGTTTACACTCTCGCGCGAGGCGCAAGGCGAGACGCAAAACCATGTAGTAAACAAACGGAACAGAGGCAAAGCTTCTAGCAAGTTGGTAAACATTTTGTACGCTCGTTAGAAGCTTTGCCTCTGTTCCATTTGTTTACTGATATGGTTTTGCGTCTCGCCTCGCGCCTCGCGCGAGAGTGTAAACGCCATATCAAATGCAGCGTTGCCAAATTGTTCACGGCAGAAACGGCGCGCGCGGCGCATTTGCTAAAGACTCCGTTTTTTGTTAGTGTGAGTTTCTAAAGCTGTTTACAAGCAAGCTGTAGTGTGCGTGACTAGGGAAGAGCTTACAATAAATACTATCGATAAGATTCTTGAATAAATTAGAATAAAAGTATAAATTAAGGTTACAATAAATACTATCGATAAGATTCTTGAATAAATTAGAATAAAAGTATAAATAAAGCTGAATTAAAAAAAAAATGTTTAAAAAATAGGTCTTTTATTTAAAAAAAACCTATTTTTGTCACAACTAAACAATGACAGATTCTCGTAATATTAAATGCATTTACAAATACTATCGGTATGATTCTTGATTAAATTAGATTAAAAATAAGAGTATTATCAATATAAGGTGTAGTAAAATCTTAATAATATAAAAATAAGTCTTATTTAAAATAAAACTTTATTTTTATCACCACTAAACTATGTCAGATTCTCGTTAACGCTAGTTACAAATACTATCGACATCATTCTTGATTAAATTAGATTCAAAATAAAAGTAATAAATATTAATAAATAAAAAAATATATTAAAAAATATGTTTTTTTATTTTTAAAAATCTCTTTTTGTCACAATTAAACAATGTAAGATTCTCGTAATATCATTTATTACTATACTAGTTTGGGTGCGCTAATGGCCTTTAAATAGCACTAATTTATTATATAAATTTCTGACGCTCTTTTCTACTACAGCGTTCTTCATTTTAAAATGGATTCTTAGCTTGAGATGAAGAAGAAGAAGTAGGAAAAAATCTGCCATCTGCGAGCTATTCTGGCGTGCGCCGCAAAAACCGTTGGAGTTACACGTATATAATATACAATGGAAATGTTTATCTTAAATAGTCCTACAAAAAAGCCAGCGACAGTAAGCCATTATCGCCAAAATAGTAAACCATAAATACAATAAAAAAATAAAAATTATTTCTAACGCACATTTGGTAGTAATAAATTGATTATTATATCAAAATAAATACTTTTATCACATCTGGTATTTAAAGTAGATAAATTTTGTCTTTTACAGTACATCATTTGGCCAAATTTGGACAAATATTTGAATATTTATGACGATAACCAACCGAGTGCGCGATATTATGGTGATTTTTTAATATATATTTTTTATATTAAAAAAGTAATTTAAATCGTTAGGTCATGTTATCAACAATTATGAATTCTTATCAAAATAAGTAAATTTATTGTCTCAAGTGTTTAAAACAAAAGACTTTTACCTTTTACTGAATAAATAGTTAAAGAGATAATACGACATAGGTATGGAACCGCGACCGTGTCGTAATCTATACTTCTATACTAATATTATAAAGAGGTAAAGTTTGTGACGTTGAAGGAAGTAATCTCTGGATCTACTGAACCGATTTTGAAAATTCTTTTACGAATAGAAAGCCACATTTGTGACTGTCATTTGGCTATATATTAATCCGAAAAATGAAAAGACTTTTTCGTGGTCGTTGGATTTACAAAGTAATTCGGAGAAAAACAGTCGAATGAAAACGTTTCTTACGAACGCTACTTTAACGATGAGAGATATATGATTGAGTTCTAGAGAAAAGTTGTAGATCTTAGTAATGCCTACAAAAAAGTAAGGGAAATCATATGTCTAAATTTTGTATTTAAGTCACAAAAAGTAGTTTTTTTATATTTAAAAAATAATGTTAATCGTTAGGTCATGTTTATTGGTCATATTATCAACAATTATGAATTCATATTAAAATAAGTAAGTTTATCGTTTCGAGTGACAAAAGACTTTTCCCTTTTACTGCATATAATTTCCCTTTTACTGCATAAACGGTTAAAGAGATAAGACACTCACAAATAAGACACTCACAAGAAGACACTCACAAATAACGGTAATATATTCAAATTGGCATGCAAATACATACATACATATGCAGTAAAAATATAACCCTTCTTTTGGCAGTCAGGAAATAAATCATAGCACTCAGTACTAACCGAACCACACTCATAATTTCATCACAAGTAAAATTTTCTACCGCCCAACGAAGTGGGCACGGGTCAGCTAGTTATTATATATTCGTAATTCTGAGACGAGTAAAGGTCGCGGCCAAAGAAAAGAGACTATTAAAACGGCCACAATCTTAAAACACAATAAAAAAATGAAAACCCTTACACATACGTCATTTTTAAAGTGATCTCCTTCCATAATTTTGAAATGTGAAGCAGTGTTTTTTAAATAAAAATGCTTTTGCAAACGCAATTTCGTGCACCTACGACTTTCTAAGAAGTTACATTTTAAGCATGAAAATTATGTTTTTATGTGGAATCTTTCTAATTACAAAAACCATTACATCAACGGCCACATTGTCAGAGATTAAATTATTGGTATAACCATTTATTTTACAGGATTAGCTTTTACCGTCCTACCCATACGAACGTACGTGATACGTCTGCTATATTATCGCCCAAACGCAACGAAACGTAATGGTATCACCTACGTTCGAGTACAAAAACAATAAAATAGCCAGTATAGCTAATAAATGCTATAAAAATTCATCAATAATGCGTTTATTCGATAAAGGAAAAGTATAGTTTCAACGTTTCTTTGTTTCAATAAGTCGTACATTAATAATTATAACGTTTCGGTTTTGTTATATATCGATACTATTTTTCGAAATTAATGTATCAGTACCTATCTATGTTAAAAAGTGAAGTCGGCGTTAAGTATTGGATTTTCCATGTTAGTATATCTAGTTTTCCATGATATATATCTATGTTAGTATATATAGTTCAATGTTAGTAGATGCATATTGTCATGGTATATCGGGGTTAATATAATCAATAATTATATAGAGATTTTTAGTTCTAAATGAATAGCGTGTAGTTTCATTACTTTTCCAAAATATCTGTTATTGTGCAAACGATACTGACTATATCGATAACTACAATAGACACACCTCTAGCAATATAGATTTGCCTATCGGGCTAACGGCAAACGCTTAGGGGCAAACAAAGGGGCAAACACATTATTAGACGCGTCCGTCAGCCGCGGCTTTTGCACGCGATCTGTGTAATGAATTTCTATTGAGCCGTGCACATTATAGGACGTCAGTCGCGGACGACTGTGCACACGTTCGTAAGCCGCGGCTTACGGACGCGTCCGATAATATGTTTGAACGCCATCTATCGGCCAAATATTGGTTTATTGAAGATGGAAACGCATTAAATCGAGTTTGGAAACTACGATGGCCATCTACCTGCCGTTTTTTGTATTAAATTGCGACTTCCACTTTGCAGTATGGAATGGCGTTATCTATTACACTATAAAATCAATGGTGCGGCGTAAGCCAATCGATTGTGCACTCTGACTAACAGTCGGGGGAGTCAGTACTGTTTTCTATAGAGCGGGGGTGGTTGCGGACCTTACGGCGACTGCTCTTGAAACGATTATTGGCTACCCGATCCTGGGTGAACAGCCGGGCAAAGCAATAGATTCGGTATACACCGTTTCACCGCTTCGTAAGGAAGAGGACCGCGCAAGCGACCTCTAACTCGTAACCAATCGAGAGACTTGAGTTATCTGGTCGCAATTGGAAGTAAGGGCGTGAGTGCAAACCCGCTGGATAACACTCCTGCCTGGCTATCTTGCGGTTAAGGCGTTGGCCTCTTACGGGCATGTGGCGGAGCTTGACGGTGGACTGTTTTGTCCAAGTCTTCTGCGCTCATTCCAGGGGATAGAACGACTAATCGTTAAAACTTCCTGAGGTGACGGGTTCGCCCGTTGTAGTTGACAACTCTAGTTGTGAAGTTTTGTGATTTTAATTGAAATTGGTTAATGCCAGAGGCATGCCTGGCAAACTCTCAGGGACAGAAATCGATTAATGATTTGAAGGCATTATTCACTGCCTCTTAAGAGTTCATTTTTCTTCTGTAAAATATTAACAAAATTTTGATAAATAGGGAATTGTGTTACGTGGAGCAAGGTCTGGCAAGTACGGTGGGCGACGAGGAGTCTCAGTCTTCTGCAATTTTGCTGTGAAGAGTGTGACCAGGCTATTTTTTATCATTGCTTGCAGTTATTGACACTACACATTGGCATTAACATTTGCATTAACTGTTGACCATGAAAAGCTATAATGGATAACACTCGCACAGGACTTCATATTCGATATAACATGATTTTTCAACTTTCCATGATAGCAATTAAAATATCCGAGCAATAACAAGTAACGGAAAGAAAAAAATATTAACTTATTTTGATGGCCTTGAATAATTTGGAATTCAAAGTTATCTGAGTTCGAAGTAACCATTGTGAAGAAACGGCAATTACATAGGTGAGCATCTAACAAATATAAAAAATCTTTGGAATTCACAAAGGAAAATTTGCAAATAAAAATTACTAATTTCATTATACAAACATTCCCAAATTGCGAATTCATGGTTCCTAAAGGTGGGTGAATGGGTATTAATATAATATGGGCATGACAGTGATCGCTACTGAGTTTTTATATTAAAATTTTGTTTTATTTAAGCTATGTAAGGGGCTCGATGTAGTAGATGAATAATCTGATCAGTACTCAGACTGCACCTTTGTAGATCTATAGACCGATTAAAGATAAGACTGTAAAACATGTAAATAACACTATCAGTTTAATTGGCGCTGAAAATTTTAATAAAAAGTTATGTATCCAATCAAAGAATTGTAATAGGTCATGATAAAGAATATATCTTATCATAATTAGATATTTTTGCAGGTTTAGATGTCACCAAAACACATATACTAGTAATAATATTAATATGCCTTTAATTTAAGGTAAATAAAGTATAGGATTTATAGTAAATGATTTAACCCTTCAAAAGCTGATGCAAAATTCGCGTGGAAAAACGACACTGCGCCTTTGCCTCTGGGAAATGTTTTATTTTCATGTCAAAATTTTGTCAAATTAGTGAGATTTAGGTGCGATTTTAAGTTTAAGATTTAAGATTTAGGTGCGATATTACGAAATTTCGGGCAAAAATGCATCAAAGTAATGAGATACATATAACATGTACTTTCACAGATTCCGTCGACGGTCGGCAAAACGTTACTGCTTAATAACTTTAATATTAATGGAAAAAAAACATAATATTGTATATAATATTAAATAAAATGAACTAATATAATCGTAAATAACAATTATAAGCTATAAACTCAATAGATAAGCTTCAAGCAGCACTTTTCACTTAACAATAAAATGAACTTTTTGGTATAAAACCACCATACAACCCCCCCCCCCCCCCCTCCCTCAACAATATAATCCAGCGCCACAGGCGCATGCATTAATGAAGATTTTGGTTTTTTACATTACGACACTGATTAAAACCTGACGAAACGATAGCATGAACTACAATATCCTAAAATATCAAAATAATTGATTGAGGATGCAAAATGTTTTGAGACCAGTGAAAGGGCACTGTTAGCGTAGGGTACGTTTACCTTATGTATATTGATTTAAATTTAACCCCTGGGAGGCCCAAAAAGGCCAATTGGTGGTTGCGGTGGTTAACGCGGCATGTAGTTATTGCGGCATGTAGTTATTTCGGCCAGCCTCCATATATATTATATAAATATATGATATACATGACTAACAAGATTAATTATTAGGTATCAAGAGATAATTCATTAAAAAAAATATATTGTTAGTATTTATTATATATAAAATCCACCAAAAATGTGCAGCGCCATTTTTTCGCGGGTAGACTAGCTTCAGAAACGATAAAGGATTCTAATAGGAATCATATCTGACAGAGAGACTTCAGCTTGACTTCAATTGATTCTCTTGCCTGCCTTTTCATAAAAACAATAAAAAACTTTAAAAAAAACCCAAGTACCTAGTATTTCATATTTATAATTATTTCCCAAGTTCCGGTGGATACTCATATTGATTTTGTGGTCACGATACGATCAATTATTCAAAGCACGTTACTAATTTCAAATTCTAAAAACTAACATACTTTTCTCGAAAAACACCAATTTTATCAAATAAACTAACCTTCTCCCAAGGCGTTAATGCTATCATCCGAACCCAAATTGCGTAGAGTAAACATCGCCCGGTACCTCTCAAACAGACTCTCTTTACCGTCCAACAGAATTCTCTTTAATTCTAGTACGTTTTCGGTGCGCGTCGGCGGGGCGGGATCGACAGACGAGTATGGGTTTTGTGATAACAAATTTGTATCTTCGGTTGGAGCTTCGAGCCATTTTAACCGTCCCAGCGCTATTTCACACGTTTCCGCCACTTCGACGACTGTATCATTGAGGTATTTTGCAAGGATGGGTTTCACGTCCAGTTTGCCAATGGCGCCCAAGGCTTCCGCTGAAATTAGAATAAAATAAAATGAAAAATACAAATAGAGCTGTCATTAAATTGAAGAAGCAGTCACGTTAATCATGAAATATAAATGCTGGGGTGAATTTGTGGATTCCGGATGCAAGCAATATCCACGCATGCGAGTGTCACTTTACCACTTATTCACTTCCCATCTAAAGCAATAGGATGCAGTTTTAGACATTTTTTATGGGAAGAATTGTCGTCTAAGAAAAACATAATGCAGAATTTCGTAATCATGCCGCCTGTTAATCATCACCATGGTTGGGAGTAAGAGATTGCCATAGTATGATAGGATTGTACAAATATTAATTTTGTTCAATAAAGAGTTATTATTATTATTATTACGAGGGTCATGTAGCGTTATAATTTTTATTTATATTTGTTATTGGCCCCACCAGTTGGGCGCCATTTTGTAGCAATTGTAGAGAATTTATTTTTTAATTTATTAATTTTTAATTTAATTTGTAAGATGTAAGAGATGTCAGACGACAATATCTCGCAATGATCATGATCGGCCCCACTTTGGGCAAGCCATTTTGTAGCGTTTATTTTTTTACTTATTTTATTACTACTTATTTAAACGTGCGCGCGATGTGTCATCAGCGATAAGCGCTTGATGAAGAAGGTAAAATTGAACGGAGAAGTGACTAGAAAGAAGAGGATGATGCTAATATATGTATAAAGATACTCAAAGTATGCAGAGAATAGAGATTTTAATTCAATAGCCCTGTTTCCTCTTGTACGTGCTCCTTCATATATGAAATTCTCCTGTCCTGACTAAAATGTATTCTCCAAAAGAAGAAGAAGAATAATAATGAGTATTCTATGTGTCTAGACCAATTTGTTAGATCCTTATGCACTTGGTTTTAGATAGTTTGAATCAATTTGAGGTTTATAAGTTAAGATCGGCTTGTAACCTACACTTTTAAGATCTCGTCTCGATGAGAAATATTGATTTTTTGATGTTCCATGACACAATTCCTATCTAGGGGATTATCAAAGGTGTTCTATAGTTAGATACTTCCAGATCAATGTATGCTAATAGTTTTAAGTCACTTTCTCAATATCGATTGACGATTGCTCCAATCAGCTGGGATTTTTTTATAATGTCCTTATAAGTACGCTGTTGATCATTACTGAATATCGGACTTTGTTTGATTTGTCGCTGCACTATTTATCACACTGACGGATGCTACAGTCTTCCGTCAGGGCGTTGTGAACTCAGGAGTTATATTTTTTTATATATTGGATAACGAGATAAATTTATAGTAAAGGCGCCAATCCCGCTTACTCCATTACTGCGTTCGTTCATCCGTTAGTGCTGCATCTGATCTATCGAATCAATTTCTAATTACGATTTAGCTCAGTCTATTTGTATTCTCAGGTATGGTATTCTTTTGATTAAAAAAATATGAACACTTTTTCCGGCAAAATATTCGATATATTGTAAAATAAAATTTTTAGTTGATACAGTTCATTTACATATATTATGGCTCTCTTTGTAGCTTTGCATTAAATAACAATAACATGATAATATGACAATACGCAATATAGCACAAAAAAACTTATCATATCCTAAATTAATGGGTATGTCGAATCAATTACGACATACGTATATACATTTCTTACTAAATTTATCGCTACGCTGGTTCACGGACTTTGTCTCACGTGAAACCAGGCAGTTTCAAGTATCTCAATCAATGAGGCTTCGTCTTTTATTGACGGCCTGCCGTCCCAATCAAGTACTGGCCTTATAAAAAAAAGGTTCACGCTAACAATGTAGTAGCGGCAGTACGAAAAGCAGATGGTATTGGCTTTCTATTTCAATTATAGCGCGAAACAGTCTAAGACGCATTAATCTTATTCATACTTATGACAACATACATATTTGCATAATATATAAAAAAAACTATCAACAATAACAAGTTTTATAAGTATGGCCAGCTTCGGCAGTTATAACGCACGGATATACTGCAATTATAATAATTTGAACAATCTTACTTGTATTAAGCAGCCATCCAATCCAATATCACATACCTTACACTAATTTAACACCTTTATACACTTCTTAATAACTAACACATAACAACAACAAACTGTTTTTTAAATTTTGACAGCTGCATCGTAGGGATGTCGGCCGTCTCGTACGATTGTTTTCGCCCCGTTCTGTTGAAAGATGTAATTGATTTGAAGTTGTCTTTGTGATTCGAAATCTATTGCGAATGTCTGTCTTGGTTCATTTATATGATCTCGTGAATGTTTATATAAAAAGAATATCTTTAATTTTTCTTCTATCTTGCTACTATTTGATTCTGCATGCTTATGTTTTCCCGCCAAAATTTGATGTACGTGGCGTCTATATAAATGTGTTTTTTACTGTTATTACGTCGATCTTTCGTCGAATCTTAGCACTGGTTAATATTGTTGCTTTCCCGCCAAATAATTGATGTACGTGGCGTCTCTTATAGAGGGTTTTTTTACTGTTTTTACGTCGATTTCTCGTCGAATTTTTAGCACTGTTTAATTTTGTTGGCTTTCCCGCCAAATGTTTGATGTACCGCTTCTAATAAAATAAATATGTGTTAAAAAAACTTCACTTAGATTCTACATGATTTTTATGGGAATGTGGACAGCATTTCTGCCCACATTCCCTCGTTTTAACTTGAACTTTTACATTTTCCGGCACTTTTTCGACGTTTGGGTGACGAGGTTATTACGCGGTGGATCTCCTGGTAAACTGAATTGATTTTGGCATCGCCCACCGCCTTTTTATACCCTTCAAAATACGGCAATTTCTCCATTTTTAGATGTGCTTTTCACCCCCTTCCTATGCAAAATAACGCGGCCATCATGCTTTTTCTGTCTGGTTACCAACTATCGTTTTTCCGCATTGGGGTTCCGTACCATTTCGTGCACATCGAGCTATTTTTGCACTCTTATTTCTTTAATTCACTCATTTGAGCTGATTTCCTTATTTTTCCCTTATAATCTGTATCCCCAGTATCTAATTTCTGCATATATATTAATTTTACGTTGCCTCTTCGCGGCGCTATGAGCTTCTAAAGGTACGTGTATATTTTTCCAAAAAGTATGTCTATTTCATTAACTATTACGGCTATTATTATTCATTTTTTTTCTACTATAATCCTATATGGTTTTTATAAAAAGTTATTCGGCGTTAGTAGGTTTTTCAGTGACCCATTTTGAAAACAATTCTTTACATCGAAATTACTCATCCGTTTCCTTTAAAAATATGTCACCTATGACCTTTTTAACTGGCTTCTTCGTTCTGTATACTCTAATATTTGTATTATCGTCGGTTTTTTTAGATATGGCTTTCCCTCCAAAACTTCCCGCCAAATATGCATATGACGCTCCTTGAGACGCTCGTCTGTTTTTTGTTAGTGGTCCACCTTAAAATTTCCTTTATTTCTGAACTACAGCGCCTCTAGTGATAAAAATTTGTACGATATTCCGACTCTATTTGATGTCAAAACATGGCAACACTTTCTTGCCGTGGTTAATTCGGATTTATTTTTCCGTCAAATCGTCATTTATTCAGTTTCAAACATTAGATTCTCCCTGTAAACTATCGTACAGAATATATGCTCTGCCTCATAAAATAGCTTATTTCATTGGCTTTATTCTAGTAGGTCTATCTACTGTGTGTTCTATCTATATCGGCTGTAATTAGCATTATCGTCTATAGTGGCGATTTTTCTTGTTAAAAGTACGACAATTTAATCATACATTGAACTGTCACTTCGAGGTCGGCTGCGAATTCGTTCCCGGCGATATTTAAATCTATTGCTAACTATTTATTCTGTTTTCAGATTCTACTTTCGTTTCAGAGGATAGTGCTTATTCTATACTACGTCTATAGTGCGTGTCGTCGCTGAAATCTTTCTAAATATCCTGTGTTTCTATCATGCATCTTTTGAAGACCCATTTTTGTATGTGATTTCGGCGTTTCTTTAATCATCGATTTTTCCTTTATTTTTCTCTAAAGCCTATTTAGTTTTATTTTATTTAGTGGTTTATTGCTATTACGCTTCATTTTTAACGAATATATAAACGTTTCATTGTTTTATTGAGTTTTAATCTTATTTTAATATATTTTTGTATTCCCTGTCACGTCGGTAAAATTTATTTTACAGTTTATCTACTTATCGACTGGTAACATTTCTCGCGTATGCCGCTAGATGTCGCTACACGTTTTGAAATTGATTTAAATTTTGGGATCATGAATGAATCGACTAATTACTACTTTTACGTTTTGAAGACCATTCACCTTGCCTTCCCATTGCTGCGTATAGATGGCAATAGGTGTGCTTACATGGCTTTGTTTTGGTTTAGATATTAGGTATTTTATTTGACAGGAGGCGTTCGATTTTATATCATTACAATACCCCCTCCCCAGATCGTTGCTCGCCCTCGAGGAACCACGTGACTTCATCATACGTGTAGTCAACCAGTTCTTACTTTAGCTCTTGGTTATAAAAATTATTTTTTATCGCTTCATGTCGCTCTCTTATTATTTCTTATCTCCCATTTTGTACTATATTATTTCATTTGATATTATGTCTATTGATGTGTCATCATATTTATAAATCCCCCTTATATTATCCTCATTATATTTATTTAGATTATGTATTCATTCTTTTTTATTTTATTACATCTCCTCATTCAGGTTATATCCTATATTTATCTCCAGCTTTCATCATATTATGTTATACTTTACATTCAACGCATCGTATTATACTTTGAGTTCATCATATTATATTATATTTGAGTTCGTTATGTTATGTTCTGTGGTATAATCGATCTACTCGTATTCAATAACATTCTAATTTGATTATTTTTAGAGCAACTACTGCTTTATTCCCTTAAAAAATTATAAATTCTCAGTATCATATATTAATAATATTGATATACGTATGATAATAATCCAACTTTCAATCTCTCTCTTTCACTTCAATGTGCACCTGCTCAACAGAATTACTTCCGAGTCCTCGATCACATCTCCGCCTACTTGATTCATCTCTCTCGCTATATTATCAATAATATAGTTATATATAAATACTACTTCCTTCCGTTGAAAAGTCTAAATTAATTTCATTTCTTTCTCCGAATCACGCGTGCGCTAACCGATGAATTTTTAAATCCTTACACGGGCGTCACCTGAAACTTTATTCTGTCTAACTCACTAACAATGTTGAATATGCGAATGCCATGGCGAGTCTCTTGGGTACTATAATTAAATATTCGCCCTAGGCCACTGACCTGAGTACTCGACCTTGACGTACAAACCAAAGTTCGTACCTAAGCATGGGATATATCATATTTTTAAAAAAAATATTATAACTGGTATGAATTTTCACGCCGATCTTACACCGTCTGTATAGCTAAATTATGGTTAATCTAACGTATGTATACTAAACTGGACTATTTCTGTGCATTTACTGATATCAGATTTTTTTATGTTGAAGCTACTTCTCATGTAATAAGTCAGAATCCGGGATGTTCTCTTATCCTTTTCAGTCCCCTATCTTTCATCCATTCCCTTTCATGGGTACTCTTCATACATCTCTTCATACTAAAATTACAACCCGTCATCGTCTCCATCTCATGTTAGATATTTTTAAAGTTAAAATTGCGTCTTCATACTTCGCCTCATTCTTTTGGAACGTTACTGTATATCTCCTCCAATATTTAAACTAATTTAGAAACTTCTATATATTTATTTCAACTTCTCAACTTAATATTATAGATAATAATTATTATATCTCCTATCTTCCAAAACCCCCGTCCCAATCTACACGAGCTCGTGAGAGGACCCATATCAGCCTATAATCGAATATTATCTCCTTATCTAGCAGCCCTGGGGAAAATGCCAACGCACTCAACTCGTTGCATTATTTTGGAACCCTACGCTTCGGATTATTGGACGAACCTATTTAAACCGTCACCAGGCATTCCGGAGCGTCATGAATCACTCCTATTATAAACTCCTAACAAAAAAAAACATCCGTCCTAGCCCTGCAGTCCTATGGCTTGTTCGCCGACATGTCAGTCTTCAGACCCACCGAAAAATCATCATTATCAACCCAAGATCATTTACTGCCACATCGTTGTTATCTTTATATATCGTTATCCTCCCTACAAATCGATAACCGTACGTATGTTATATGACATACGTATCTATATTATGGTATAAGGTTTAGCTCCCTAATACTTATTAAACATATATTTGTTATCCTCCATATACATTGATAACCGGACATGTACTATATGGCACACGTTATTATATTTTTATCATAATATTTGTCTCTATTATATTCCATATTTAACTACTCTAAAATATCTTGATAACAAAAAAAATATATTTATATCTTGTCGCGGCTTATACCACACAAGACTTCATTATTATAAAATTTTACCACAGAACATATTTTCATCCTCATTATTTTACGGTATTTAATCAACGTTATTTCGTATATGATTATTTATTATTATTATATTATTAAAATACCCTTTAGGTTTAACTATTATTGTCGTTAACCTCCGGTGTCGTTGACTTCGACTACGTGATGTCTATCTTTAATTTATTTATTTATATATTCATTATGTAGTGAGACATGTTGTCCACTATTATTTATATTATAATGTTTTTAAATTTCCCTTCTCTAATGATATTTTGATTAGCGGATGTTGCTAACTCCCTCTGTCATATAGTATATGTATGTATATATATATATATATATTTATATACATACATATATATTTAATTATGTGTAACTACTTTAAACTAATTATCTTCTTGTCCTATGAAATGTCAACGCCTTGCTTAAAAGCAAATTTTTAATGACGACTCAAAAAGTTAAAACGTTTCAGTACAGTGTAAGTAAGGTTTGTGGAATAATGGAGTTGGTAGTTGAGGAATGTGAGTAGGATTGGTGGTTGAGGATTATGAATAGGATGCGGGTCAGGATGGAATGAATATTGTTACAAGGTACTGATAGGTAGTAATTAAATGGTATGTTTACTATAATATAATTCATTGACTATTCATATAATACAAGCAAACTACTTATGGTTATGTCCCCTAAAAGAACATCATAATAAATTATTAATCGTCAGTCACTATTAGTAGCGCTGAATAAAAATAGGCATTTAAAAATATATTTTAACAAAAGGTTGCGTATCTCTGCTCTATAATAATAATGACATTATCTTTGCACTCTATGTATATATTATAACTTGTAAGTTTTAACACCGTCCGCTAACCTTCATTAAATCCTTGATATGAAATCTTCCTAACGGAGTGCCTTCTATTCGTTTCCCGAATTCTCCTGACGAGAGACTGGTCTCACTACTGAATCTTGATCGTTCCTTACATCTCCCGACGTTCTATTTATATTATTTATATTTGATATCCCCTTATTATTATTGCATCGGGCGCATTCAAATTTTGTCACGCCCTCAGCACGACACCCGAAACAGATTTTACCCCTTATTTGCCGGCATGTGGTGAAGTGATGACCTACTTCCTCACATTTCAAACATCTAATCTCGTTCACAATTCTACTCTGTCCGGATAAGTTATATCCCCCGCGCCCACGATTCATGTTTCCGCGCCCTCTACCTGATGTTTGGAATCTATTATTGTTAAACGTCATATCATTTGTATTGCGCTGGTCATTCCTAAGAAAGTCATTATAGCGCTTATTTTGATTATAGTTATTCTTTTCTATAACCGTCGCGACCATCGGTTTCTTATAATTTCCGCGATATACTTCTTTAATTGGGTTAGCTTCCTCTTTATTTATGTATTGCTCAAAGTTTTTCGCATACTTTACGAGCTCTTCGACAGTAGTCAGAATTTGTGCGCCTAATATGGGCTTATAACGATCGGCAACATTTATTTTTAGTATTTCTAATAAAATTGTATCTTTTATTGGTTCACGCAATAGTGCGTTGAAACCTCTAACTTCGGTCATATACTCTTCTATGCTCTGTTGGGGCTTTTGTTTTAGATTTCTTATGTGACTATCCATTTTAATTTGGTAATTCAAAGCTTCAAAACGCTCGATTAACTTCTTCTTTAACTCGGACCATGTCAACTGATCGGTTCTCATTGAACGAAACCATTTCAATGCGGGTCCAGTTAATAATTCGGTAAATGATTCTACTAATGTATTTCCGCTAACGCGTCGAGACCTCAATCTATCCTCGCACGTCTCAATGAAATCCAATACTGATCCTTCCCCGGTAAACTTAATTCCCCAACGAAACACATCATTTATATTTCCCGCAGTCGGTGGCACATATGCACCTTCCTGCTTTATTATTTTATTTGAATTGTTTTCATTTAAAGCGATATTATTATTATTTATCGTTGCCTCCTTCAACTGTTCTTCTAATTTTTTTATTGTATTAGCCATATTCTCTCTTTCCTTATCTATAAAAGCCTGATCAGCTGCTTGCTCTGCTAATCTATTAAACTCATATAAGGAATTATGCGGACTAACATCTCTATCGAACATGCTCCTAATACGGCCCTGCTCAATATCTAATGCTAGTCGACGTCTTTTTGACGTTGATGCGGTATACGACATTATTTATATTATTATTATTTTTCTATTTTGGAAATCTTTTTATTTATTATTATAATATTTTATATTTATTTTGCAATTCACGAGATGATATTATAACAATTTATGCAGACAAGACAGAACATTTATAAAGAAGATTAATAATTATGATTCGCATAAAAATATTAATTCGCACTTTCGCAGAACGGGGTTTATTATTATATCTTATAATCTTATAATCCACCTCCGATATAACTCACTTGCTAATATTGCAAATATTTAACAAGATAACATCAAAACATTCAAGATGATCTGTGCGATGGTATCACCGTAACACAGAAAAACAATATTATAGTATTTGCTAGATAGTAATTACAACTTAACATTTATCATATATGTGGTGCGACCTTATTGTCAACACTCAAAAAACAAACAAGCAAACAATAAAATATTCGCGAGTGAAATTTCAAATTCCTCGCCAAAACTCACAAAAAGAACCAATATATACATGTATTAACATCCAATGATATTATCATCCAATGATAGTATCTATATATTTATTAGCCTCACCGATGAACGAACGATATTTATTCAAAAGTATTAATTATTACTATGTTTATGTTCTACTAAGTAGTTCCCGTTCACTTTAAAATGTTTTAATCAGGCCCCACGTTGGGTCGGCATTTTGTAGCGTTATAATTTTTATTTATATTTGTTATTGGCCCCACCAGTTGGGCGCCATTTTGTAGCAATTGTAGAGAATTTATTTTTTAATTTATTAATTTTTAATTTAATTTGTAAGATGTAAGAGATGTCAGACGACAATATCTCGCAATGATCATGATCGGCCCCACTTTGGGCAAGCCATTTTGTAGCGTTTATTTTTTTACTTATTTTATTACTACTTATTTAAACGTGCGCGCGATGTGTCATCAGCGATAAGCGCTTGATGAAGAAGGTAAAATTGAACGGAGAAGTGACTAGAAAGAAGAGGATGATGCTAATATATGTATAAAGATACTCAAAGTATGCAGAGAATAGAGATTTTAATTCAATAGCCCTGTTTCCTCTTGTACGTGCTCCTTCATATATGAAATTCTCCTGTCCTGACTAAAATGTATTCTCCAAAAGAAGAAGAAGAATAATAATGAGTATTCTATGTGTCTAGACCAATTTGTTAGATCCTTATGCACTTGGTTTTAGATAGTTTGAATCAATTTGAGGTTTATAAGTTAAGATCGGCTTGTAACCTACACTTTTAAGATCTCGTCTCGATGAGAAATATTGATTTTTTGATGTTCCATGACACAATTCCTATCTAGGGGATTATCAAAGGTGTTCTATAGTTAGATACTTCCAGATCAATGTATGCTAATAGTTTTAAGTCACTTTCTCAATATCGATTGACGATTGCTCCAATCAGCTGGGATTTTTTTATAATGTCCTTATAAGTACGCTGTTGATCATTACTGAATATCGGACTTTGTTTGATTTGTCGCTGCACTATTTATCACACTGACGGATGCTACAGTCTTCCGTCAGGGCGTTGTGAACTCAGGAGTTATATTTTTTTATATATTGGATAACGAGATAAATTTATAGTAAAGGCGCCAATCCCGCTTACTCCATTACTGCGTTCGTTCATCCGTTAGTGCTGCATCTGATCTATCGAATCAATTTCTAATTACGATTTAGCTCAGTCTATTTGTATTCTCAGGTATGGTATTCTTTTGATTAAAAAAATATGAACACTTTTTCCGGCAAAATATTCGATATATTGTAAAATAAAATTTTTAGTTGATACAGTTCATTTACATATATTATGGCTCTCTTTGTAGCTTTGCATTAAATAACAATAACATGATAATATGACAATACGCAATATAGCACAAAAAAACTTATCATATCCTAAATTAATGGGTATGTCGAATCAATTACGACATACGTATATACATTTCTTACTAAATTTATCGCTACGCTGGTTCACGGACTTTGTCTCACGTGAAACCAGGCAGTTTCAAGTATCTCAATCAATGAGGCTTCGTCTTTTATTGACGGCCTGCCGTCCCAATCAAGTACTGGCCTTATAAAAAAAAGGTTCACGCTAACAATGTAGTAGCGGCAGTACGAAAAGCAGATGGTATTGGCTTTCTATTTCAATTATAGCGCGAAACAGTCTAAGACGCATTAATCTTATTCATACTTATGACAACATACATATTTGCATAATATATAAAAAAAACTATCAACAATAACAAGTTTTATAAGTATGGCCAGCTTCGGCAGTTATAACGCACGGATATACTGCAATTATAATAATTTGAACAATCTTACTTGTATTAAGCAGCCATCCAATCCAATATCACATACCTTACACTAATTTAACACCTTTATACACTTCTTAATAACTAACACATAACAACAACAAACTGTTTTTTAAATTTTGACAGCTGCATCGTAGGGATGTCGGCCGTCTCGTACGATTGTTTTCGCCCCGTTCTGTTGAAAGATGTAATTGATTTGAAGTTGTCTTTGTGATTCGAAATCTATTGCGAATGTCTGTCTTGGTTCATTTATATGATCTCGTGAATGTTTATATAAAAAGAATATCTTTAATTTTTCTTCTATCTTGCTACTATTTGATTCTGCATGCTTATGTTTTCCCGCCAAAATTTGATGTACGTGGCGTCTATATAAATGTGTTTTTTACTGTTATTACGTCGATCTTTCGTCGAATCTTAGCACTGGTTAATATTGTTGCTTTCCCGCCAAATAATTGATGTACGTGGCGTCTCTTATAGAGGGTTTTTTTACTGTTTTTACGTCGATTTCTCGTCGAATTTTTAGCACTGTTTAATTTTGTTGGCTTTCCCGCCAAATGTTTGATGTACCGCTTCTAATAAAATAAATATGTGTTAAAAAAACTTCACTTAGATTCTACATGATTTTTATGGGAATGTGGACAGCATTTCTGCCCACATTCCCTCGTTTTAACTTGAACTTTTACATTTTCCGGCACTTTTTCGACGTTTGGGTGACGAGGTTATTACGCGGTGGATCTCCTGGTAAACTGAATTGATTTTGGCATCGCCCACCGCCTTTTTATACCCTTCAAAATACGGCAATTTCTCCATTTTTAGATGTGCTTTTCACCCCCTTCCTATGCAAAATAACGCGGCCATCATGCTTTTTCTGTCTGGTTACCAACTATCGTTTTTCCGCATTGGGGTTCCGTACCATTTCGTGCACATCGAGCTATTTTTGCACTCTTATTTCTTTAATTCACTCATTTGAGCTGATTTCCTTATTTTTCCCTTATAATCTGTATCCCCAGTATCTAATTTCTGCATATATATTAATTTTACGTTGCCTCTTCGCGGCGCTATGAGCTTCTAAAGGTACGTGTATATTTTTCCAAAAAGTATGTCTATTTCATTAACTATTACGGCTATTATTATTCATTTTTTTTCTACTATAATCCTATATGGTTTTTATAAAAAGTTATTCGGCGTTAGTAGGTTTTTCAGTGACCCATTTTGAAAACAATTCTTTACATCGAAATTACTCATCCGTTTCCTTTAAAAATATGTCACCTATGACCTTTTTAACTGGCTTCTTCGTTCTGTATACTCTAATATTTGTATTATCGTCGGTTTTTTTAGATATGGCTTTCCCTCCAAAACTTCCCGCCAAATATGCATATGACGCTCCTTGAGACGCTCGTCTGTTTTTTGTTAGTGGTCCACCTTAAAATTTCCTTTATTTCTGAACTACAGCGCCTCTAGTGATAAAAATTTGTACGATATTCCGACTCTATTTGATGTCAAAACATGGCAACACTTTCTTGCCGTGGTTAATTCGGATTTATTTTTCCGTCAAATCGTCATTTATTCAGTTTCAAACATTAGATTCTCCCTGTAAACTATCGTACAGAATATATGCTCTGCCTCATAAAATAGCTTATTTCATTGGCTTTATTCTAGTAGGTCTATCTACTGTGTGTTCTATCTATATCGGCTGTAATTAGCATTATCGTCTATAGTGGCGATTTTTCTTGTTAAAAGTACGACAATTTAATCATACATTGAACTGTCACTTCGAGGTCGGCTGCGAATTCGTTCCCGGCGATATTTAAATCTATTGCTAACTATTTATTCTGTTTTCAGATTCTACTTTCGTTTCAGAGGATAGTGCTTATTCTATACTACGTCTATAGTGCGTGTCGTCGCTGAAATCTTTCTAAATATCCTGTGTTTCTATCATGCATCTTTTGAAGACCCATTTTTGTATGTGATTTCGGCGTTTCTTTAATCATCGATTTTTCCTTTATTTTTCTCTAAAGCCTATTTAGTTTTATTTTATTTAGTGGTTTATTGCTATTACGCTTCATTTTTAACGAATATATAAACGTTTCATTGTTTTATTGAGTTTTAATCTTATTTTAATATATTTTTGTATTCCCTGTCACGTCGGTAAAATTTATTTTACAGTTTATCTACTTATCGACTGGTAACATTTCTCGCGTATGCCGCTAGATGTCGCTACACGTTTTGAAATTGATTTAAATTTTGGGATCATGAATGAATCGACTAATTACTACTTTTACGTTTTGAAGACCATTCACCTTGCCTTCCCATTGCTGCGTATAGATGGCAATAGGTGTGCTTACATGGCTTTGTTTTGGTTTAGATATTAGGTATTTTATTTGACAGGAGGCGTTCGATTTTATATCATTACAGTCATTTAAAAAGTTTCCGGCCTTTTTAAGAAAAACACATAATTAGAAGCTAAACAAAAAAATCCCATCCTTTTAAATGGTCAAAAAATATGTGTCTAAACCTAAATAATACTGGTTTACAGCATTTTTTGACGTAATTATTTTTTCTCTGAGATATTTTTTTAAAATTAGGAAACAGGAAAAAGTCGCAGAGAGCTAGATCTGGTGAATATTTATCTAGATCTGGTGAATTCTAATAACTAGATCTTCCACACCCACCCCAGGTGCAGCAGCAATTCAAACTCGCACGGCGTGTCCGTCCGTATGCGCTTTTGGTCGATGGTCAATAAGCGCGGCACCCAGAGCGGATAATTTTTTCAAATCGAAATTTAGATGTAAAATCTTGTGCACCTGTCAGATGATATCCTACAAGCCTCAGCAATATCCTTAACAGTCAATCTATTATCTTCTATTACAGTTTGATGCACTAAATCGACTATTTCGTCAGTTGTAGTGGTGTTCAGGCAACCCGGACCATGTGTGTACTCAGCTAACCAATGTTTGACCGTTGTAAATGAAGGAGAGGCTTCACCGTGTACAAATTCTGACTTATCTTTTTCCCTTTCTAATGAAGTAAATTTATCACTGCTCGATACTCAATTTTCTTCATTGTTGATGGATAATGTCAGCTGACAACTTTGAAAGAATGCCATAGCCGATTTTTTAACGGTTTAATGTCAAGATGGCGGATCTATCGGATGGCGAAAGATTTTTTTTCTAAAGCTACCTTATGTCTATGAGGCCAGAAACTTTTAAAATGACCCTCGTATTACAGTGTAATCAATGTGCCATTGGATGTCACCGCTTAAAGCAATCGTAAGAAGGGTAGCAACAAGCGGAAGGGGATATCCACTCCCACAGAGCGTGCAGCGAGGTGGTGTGCTGTCGACTTGTTTACGCCATCGAACTTGTTTGCAATAAGTAATAATACCTCCTGTCCGCAGGAAGGGACCAACCCTTACTTGACGGCGGCATTTTCAATAGATCAAAGGCGTTGTCAAAATGGTAATTCCAATTACGCTATGTTATTTCTTCCAATTGGAAGATATCCAAATCAAATCAATAAACCAAATCTACCAATAGCGTGTCGTGGAAATGTAATTTATCAACTTGAGATCGAGTATTTTTATCATCGTCCGCCATCGATACTTTATATTGAAGTTTTCAAATAGTTTCAAAGATTCAAATGCAGATCAAAGTTCAAACAAACTGCATGTACCAACAAAATTATTATTTTTACTTGTGAAAATAATCTGTATGCAGATTAATAATAAGTATTTTGATACTCCTTATATACTTGATCTGAAGAGTGGGTAGAGAAACAGGATATTTTTTTTAATAATAAATGCCAGTCGCATGACTTTCTTCACGACAGACCAATATGCTTGTGTGCCCCGCACCGGTTCAGGTTAACTAAGAACTGATCTCAGAGAACTGTTAATTAGCATATAAGGGACTGAATGAGGGTCGTTGTAAGAGACCCTTGCTCCAAATTGTATAGCTTATCAATGGGAATTTATGCATTTAGCTAACTGCAATATATTATTTAAAAAACTAACTTAAGCTCATAACGCACTAGCGTCCACGACTTCAGAGCCATGGCTGCGGAGTCAGAAAAAATAGGGGCCAGAGTAGAGAAAAAATAGGGGCCAGATTAGGCGGCCAGAGTCAGCTAAGGAATGCAATCTCGGCATACCGAGATTTCGAAATACCAAGATCTTGCACTAATTTTGAAAGATTAATCTTGCCTGCAAAATCAAACGCAATCTCGCAAGATTTGCGAGATTGCGCAGAAGCAAATTTCATGACAATTAAGGATCCCAGGAATTCCCGGCGCTATAATGACAGGGCTTCCCGGAGAACGGAATGGAACGTCGCGAGTGCGTGCAGGCAGTACGGCAGTTTTTTTTTCCAATTTATAACGGTTTTCTTGCGCGTAACTTAATAATTTGATAATGCATGGTGTTCCAATTGCTTTTAATAGTAAAAAAATTAATATTTTTCTGTCAGAAATTGGTTTTGTATGATTAAATTGGGGTCATGTCATCGAATATAGTTTATAAGGAGTTTATTAGTTCGCTGGAAGTATGGGAATACTCTTTAAAGGCAGAAGATGGACTGACTGCTCAGTGCAAATTGTGTAAGTCTATTCTGAAAACGACGGCAAGTTCTCCTGAGGGTTTGCACGTACATATGTATTCTAAGCATAAAATTGATACGACGCAAAAAAAAGTATTAGAAAATACGACTTCTTTTCCATCAAGTCTGAATATATATATATTCTGAATTCTGCGAGATCTCGCAAAATACCGAGATCTTGTATGACCTCTTAAATCTTGCAAATACCAAGATTAAGGATATTGCTGCAAGATTGCATTCCAGCAGCATACAACTTGCTGAGAAGCCCGCTCTGCATGTGCGCCACATATAGGGAGCCACATACATTCGGACTACGCGCAGCCAGTGGCTTCCATTTTGGACACTTGTATCGTGTGCGCATGCTGCCGGCTCCTGGAGCCAGCTAAGCCTGGCCGCCCAGTGCTCGCACCTCCATACATTCTCTAGTAACGTTCTGGCTCCGCAGCCATAGCTCCGGAGCCATGGACGCCAGTGCGCTATGAGCCTAAATCTACCGCGAAATAGATGTTTATGACGTTTTAAAAAAACTAACAAGCTACCAGCATATATGTGTTTAGGTATTGTTTCTTAAAAAGAAAAGTAACAACTCACCGAAAAGTTTGCTAAACTGTATAAATATATTTTAATGTGCTATTCATTGCTGTTTTGATAACTTAATTGAATTTTGGTTTCTTAAAACTTTCTAGTCGAGTTAAGAATTTGCTGATATCACTGAGTCATGCTCAACATGACTCTACCATTACACTAAAACGAGATAGACTTCACAACTCACCAGCTTCATGCCGGACCATCGGCTCCTGAGTTTGGTCTTCCAGGACTTTCGTCAGTATGGGAATGGCATCTCTGTCCTGCATCTGTCCCATGCAATAGGCTAATTCGTGTTTTAGCAGGGCTGAATCATCGGTGAAGCATTCGTTGATGCAGTCGAGAGCAACGCGACCGCCGATATTTTTCAGAGTGAATAGAGCGCGAAATCTCTCCTTCAAGGGTCTGTCTTTGTCGTTGAGGACTTTTCCGATGTTTCGCACGGTTGTTTCATCGAAATTCGGCATTATATACGGGATTTAACCACTTTTTATACAACCTTTTATTAACTTAACCTCAAATATAAAACGACTGTCAAACGTCAGATGTCATGTGGTGACAAACTGTGACGTCACTTTTCTGTTCAAAGGAATAATAACGATCCCAGTTTCAAAATATTACGTTTTAAAATAAGTCCACGGCTGAATTATAAATATCGTGTCCTGATGTACGTACCATCAATTAAAATTTAATTCGAATTATAAGCAGTTTTAAGGGGGAATTCTCATCCCAAAAAAATATTATTCTATAGTTTGTTTTCAGTGTTGCCATGAGAGTAAACGACTTCCCCGACTTTAAAACAATCATGGCTAACGTGGGTTACTAAAGCCCAATTACAAGCCATGTTATGTACGATTGCACAATGATAAGATAAAACGAAATTAAATTTCATTTTTTTGCCGCCAGTCATGATAAATGATCCAAAATTAATCCATCATTGATTAGGCTGTATTTGTGACGCCATGTGCCGTTATTACGTTCGCCGCGGGCGGCAATATAGTTGAGGCGTTTGCGAATGAAAATGGCCAAAATAAAGCCAAGAGAAAATGGCAGTAGGCGGAACCAATTTTTAGCTGCTGGATTGAGTAAGATATTTTGAATTTGATCGTATATATTAATTGTATAGGCTCGATTTAATTTGTATAGTTAAGGGAACCCCCGCGAAATACCTACTACATGGATCATACCATGATGATAATATGTGAATCAAAAGAATATATAATAAGAATATGAAAATAATAATAGCAAGGGACATACGAGTACCAACCTACCGACTTTTCACCAAGTCTCACATTCGTTTTATCCGATAGACAGGTTTCTCTGTTTTATCGTTGTGATTAGCATAATGTTCAACTTTAACAAAGAATAGCGTGAGCATATGTATAGGTACTATGTCTTATCTTGACCTCATTTACCAGTATTATTAAGTGTATGCAAAAGTAAAGTGTGAATACATTTGTGAAATAAAGAATTTTCATTGCATTTTGGCCATGTAGTAACTACTTTACATTTTAAAAGATCGTAAAGAAGGACGATGCCAAAGTTGATTTAGTAGGCCTTCTGGGCATTAATTCCATGTAGCGTTTTTTTAAATGCAAGACATACCTATTATTATTAAAGTATATATGTATTATAAAGTCGCCTAAAAATACAGATCCTGGTCAAATGCAAACTTTTACATGTCTGAGTGTTAAATCTACACTGTCAACTTAATCGATAGATTAGTAATTTAAAAGCAGTGGAATATTTTTTGTCAAAGAATTTAAATTTAAACAATAAATTCAAATATTATAAAATCAAAGTCAAATTCAATATCGTATATAAAATAACCAAATTTAAATTAAAATAATAAAAAATCGATATCAATATAATATGTTCTGTAAATTAACCAAAATGTTAAATAGGTTTATGTAAGTACAAACCAAACTAAACAAAACAATTTTTCATAAAACTATAATAGGTACACAAAGTACAATCTTGAATAATTAATTACAACACAGTTAATTATTATTAATGATTAATTAATTAAATATTATTAAATATTTCTTACCAAACTGGTTGATCATTTGCAGTCAGGCACGTATCCAGACCAGTTTCGGGGGGGGGGACATTCATTAAAACAACGCGCGGCACTCACCAAACTTGAATTTGCACGTACCTACTAAGAAACGGAAATACGCTAGATTTCCAGGGGTTAAATCCTAACTATCCGCGTGAAAAATCTCGTGAACCACCTTCTTACTTTGGAACAGTGCATGTTTGGATTGACAATAACAGACGTAAGCTATCAAATAGCTCAGCAGAACACAATTTCTCATAACTTCAGCGCTACAAAACAAATGGCTGGAAAGACGTGGTTTTACGGTTTTAGAAAGCGTAACTGCGATAAAATCAGCATCAGACAGCCCGAACCTACATCCATTAACCGAGCAAAACGATTCAATAGACATAATGTTTCCCATTTCTTCGACTTACCTACTTGAAAAAGTTGTCGATGAGAATGAAATCTCAGCAACAAGGACATTTAATGTCGACGAATGTGGATTCTCTACTGTACAAAAGAGACCAAAAAAAGTAATAGGCGAGAAGGGAAAGAAACAAATTGGATCTGTTACGAGTGGAGAGCGAGGCGTAAATACAGCCATGGTAGCCTGTGCGAGTGCAGCTGGGCAGTATGTGCCGTCCATGATAATATTTAAAAGAGGGGGCATGGATGACCTACTCAGAGCGCCCGCTCCAATTGGTAGCATTGTCACTATATCAGAAAGTGGCTACATTAATTTTGACTTGTTCATGACGTGGTTAAAACGCTTTATTGGCATTGTTAAACCGACAAAAGAACACACGGTAGTACTCCTTCTTGACGGCCACATGACACACAGCAAAAAATTAGAAGCATTGACGCTCGCTCGTACCAAGGGAGTATTTCTGATACAACTTCCTGGACACACTACGCACAGGCTGCAGCCGTTAGACGTTGCTTTTTTCAAATCAATGAGCAACTCCGACACCCAATCAGTAGAGAAGAACATATGTTGGAAAAAGAGTCACTCAATTTCAAGTCGCTCAGTTGATTAACGAGGGCTACGAAAGATCGGCAACAATTGGTAATGCTACAAATGGGTTCAAGGCGTCTGGTGTTTGGCCCATTGACCTACGTGTGTTCCAAGACCATCATTTTGCAGCCTCTGATGCTTTAACACCTACACAAATCAAGGAACAAGATTCGGAACAATCTAAAGAACCACAGTAAGAAAAATATAACGCTGTAATACACGGAAATACGCATGTTTCAAAAGTTATTACATACATATATAACATGTACTGTGGTTCGTACATATGTATCAACATGACGCGTAATGGTGTAGTTGCCACTTCACGGGCATAGTAACTACACCGCACATTCATTACAGCGCACAACGAGATTTTGCTTTTACCATGACAGCATGTTACATACGCAAGGTTATAGTCAGTTACAAGAATCATGTTGAAGCAGAATGGTGAAACATGCAATCGAGTAATGGAGTTTCAACAAAATTCCTTGCAATTCGCCAAGCTTACGATTGAAATATTCGGTATAAAACCGTAATAACAAAACGACACTGGGAAAGAAAAAAACAACATTTTTCTAAGTGCAGATTGTGAGATTTCTGCTCAAGTAGTATCGGCAACCTCCAATGAAAATTCAGACCAAGCGATTTCATCAACCTCAAGAGCGAGTCACCTGAAAGTTTTGATTGCAATCTCCAACTCCCAATGCTACAATCACGAAAAAGTCACGTCGTGCTCAGAAAGCGGCTGAATTAACATCCAGTCCTTACAAAAACGATCTGGAAGCAGCGATTCAAACGCGTCAGGGAAAGAAACTAAAAATAGAGCCAAGAGAGCATAAAATCAAAGTAAAATAGCAGCTACTATTTTAATACTCGGATGCCGAATCAATTATCTTTTTGGATGAATCTGAAGAGTACTCCGATGAACACGAAGAAACTATATGCAGGGTGTGGAAAGGATTATTATGCCAAAAAGAGTTCAAAAGTAGACTGTGTTGAATGCGTAAGGTGCCACAAATGGAACCACGATAGCTGCCTAAGCAACCCAGACATTTGTGACAAATGTTTTTAAAATTAATAGGTTGGTCTTCTTTTTACTTAACGTGTAATATTTACTCTACTAAATAAAAATACATATTAACAATTTGTTTTATTTCACAATTGTTTCTACTATATTTTATATATTGTTTTATATTTTTTTGTAATGTTTTGCAAAAAAAACAGTAAAATAATTCCTAGGTCCAATTTTCCGACTCCATGGTCCCGAGGGTGCCCGCTTTAGGCACTACGCCTGCTTTAGGTTTTGAAACTAAATCTCACGATTTTATGTTCGCCAGGTAGTTTTTGTGCGGGAAAAGACACGATGGTGGTACATTTTACATTCCGCTCTAGCGCACTGCTCTGTCTTGTTCATACGAACTATTCTCCGATATTACCTACTTCACGAAGAAATACAATGGAGCCCATGTCGCGCCAGATGAACATAACACGTATTGCTCGCTTCGCGACAAAGAAACTGGCTTTCTGATTGGTTTTAGACGTAGCACGTATATTTGTAAGACGAATTCGTGTGGAATATTATTTTTACTACTTTTGCATCATAAAACAAAATTAGTTTTTTTTACGTAGCACGTAATATACACATGTGTTGATTATAATCAGAAGGCAACAATAGCGTTAGAAAAAGATTTCAAATATTACGGCCACGCCATTGACCTTCGTCGATCGATTTTTATTGAGGTCTTCAATAAGCGATTCTAATAGAGTCAGTGAAAGCCATATGAAAGTCTTAGAGGTCGGAAGAGGGTTGAACGGTTCGACATTCGCCCATCAAATAACTTCGCCCACTTTGAATCCTATGAATAACTTCAAGAAATCTTATTCCAGTGAACTTGACACAATTCTCCTACGGTTCTTTTCTGGGTCTAACTTCGGCGGTAGCCCTTACCATAAGGCCGCCTCAGACGCTTGGACCACCAGCTGATGATGATACATTCACTTGGTTTACTGCTAGCTTTTACCTGGGATGTCTGGTGGCTACTCCAGTATACGGCTACTTAGCAGATGCTTTTGGGAGGAAGATCGCTGCCATCGCCGTTTCTTTGCCTTCCATTGTAAGTAATGTATTCTTGGTTCTATACATATAAATACACACGGAGCTGCCTTGGAATTGAAGGACCGGGCCTATCATAATATACTTCAAATACACTTCTGGGGGGAGAACGTGCCCCCGGATTTACGGCCGGCTGTGGTAGATTTAGGCAGCTGCGTGTCGCATGCGAGCGTTCGAACCAGTGCATCCGTAGCCACATTGACACCGGTCACATTGACACAAGTCACAGTAAACCAACCAGTAGCTTTACTCTCGAGCTACAGGGCAATGCGGAAAGAGGGTGTGAGGAATGTGGGCAGAGGGGTACGACCCGACGAACGCGAACGGTTAGCATTACGAGCAGGTAAAAGCTGGCGACGTTTTCGAGCGTTCGGATATCTGCGTAGGCCGAGTAACGGGACATCTGGCGACCATATCTGAACTTCTACGACTCGTGACGTATTCGCTTTGATTTTAATTTGTTCTAAGAGAAGCTACTGTCTCTAGTATAGGTACTGTGCCGAAGTTAAGCAGCGTTGGGCGCGATCAATTATTGGATGGGTGATCGCCCGATATATTGGTTAAAATCGTACCTTTCTGAACGGGAGCAGGGTGTTGAAATTACGTTCTTTAACAGCAATAAAAAGATGGTAGAACCTGTACGATCAAAATGGCTTCGATCACAACATGGCATTTCGCAGGGAAACGTCCTCGGTTGCCTGCTGTTTATAATATATGTAAATGAGCTCCCTTTAGCGACACAACAGAAAATAAACTTATTCGCCGACGACACTTCTATCCTAATTGGGGGGCAAACTAAAGCTGACGTGGAAAGAAGTGTAAATACAAGCTTTATAGAAGTGACTGAATGGTTAGGCTCAAATAATTTAAGTGTAAATGCGGGAAAAACTAAATGTAAACAGTTTCATTCCTAACAAGCACAAAAATACGAATTCGAAATTAAACATAACGCTCATGTTATTACGAGAAATAAACATGAGCTCCAAGCACCCAAACCAAATTTAACTCTATTCAAAAAAGGAATGTTATACAACTCAATAAAAATCTATAACCAACCTACCTGCAAATATCAAAGAATTAAGAGGAAAAGGGTTTACCGCAGCGTTGAAAAAAGGGCCTATCGAAAAAAGCCTTTACACGTTAAATAAATATTTCTCCTATTAATACAATATTGTGGGCATGCATTTTTTACAATAATTCGATTACGAAGGTTACGCATTTTAAATCATATACATTTCCTCTTTATATGCGGATTTTTGATTATTCCTTGATTTTTGATTATTCCTTTATTTTTTATATTGTTGGTGAATTGCTTTTATTTAATTTTTTCTACTGTTAGTGCTACTTATCCGTTCTGTTTCAATTGTTACAAGTTATATCTTTTTTTATGTTATTTCAGGCCATTCAATGAATATTACAAATGATTATTTGATATGATTTAGATATTATAGGCAAGCCAGTTAAGTAATGTCATAAATTAATGAAAAATTACAATTTTTGCGAATAAGAAAATTTATCAATCTGTTGCAATGTGAGAGACGTAATGTTACGCATTATCACCATAAATGTACCACCACAAGTTCGGACAATAAATATATTTCCATTTATATTTCTATAATACAGGATCGCCATAAGTCTGGCGAATGTCTCTGCGCAATGATACTGTAATACTGATTCAGTGGAGGAGAAAATTGCGTTTATTAGGGTGTTTTTATTTTTCGAAGGCATCATGGATAATCCCGCTTTGGTTTACCTCGCGAGGCGCATTCATGGCGGTGCGGGTACTCGCGGGTATTTCGGCATCCGGCAGCATGCTCGTCACGCCCATCTACGTAGCGGAGATCAGCGACAACTCACACCGAGGAGTCCTGGGAGCGCTGATGATATTATTCCAGATGACAGGAATGCTCGCCGGTTTTGCAGCATCGGGACTTCTTAACTATAGCCTTACCATAGCGCTGTTCCTGATCCCATCTACTATACATTTTTTTTCCTTCTTCATTATGCCAGAAACGCCGGTGTATTTGATCAGCCAGGACAAGAATGAGGTACGAATGAACTATTATGGCGTCTTAGATTTTGTAAACATACAGCTTCAGTTTTCGATAGTGCCATGTACAGTCTGGCCAGAAAGACCCTACGTTTTGCGAAAAAATATTTATATCGCAACAAAGTAATGTGAGAATAGTAAGGCCAATTAATCTAGGGGCATGTTTCAGTACCGTTTCCCAAGAGGCGTATTATACTCAGACTAGTGTTTCTGCTTCTTTACTGATTCTACCACGTAACATCGACGTTTGAATTATTGTGAGCTTGAAAGAAAAAAAACGTTACTCGTGCCTCCGTTAAATAATCATAATATTGACTACGATTGATATATGTAGGTACTAACAATTTCTGGTTAAACTATACGAAATTTCGAACAAAACGTAACCTCAAAATGTATCTGGAATTTTATTTTGAGACACCGAAAACTATTTCTTTAGCTCCGCTTCGAATAGTTTTGTGAATTTTTAACGTAAAAGAATATGAATAACGATAATTAATGACAAAATTAACGCAATTTCATGAACGAGACGAAATAAAATTCGTCTAACAAGGGTAAGTGTTGCCATATCAAAATATTTTCACCCCATGTTGAATTAATGTCTATTCTTAATGGCTAGACTGTATCTATAATTCTTTTTTGTTTTCCATTTAATTTAGCAATGGTTCGATGAACTAGTTGATTGTTTCTTAATAAAATTGGCGGTAATCTTATAAATCTTATGGATTACTGTTATCAGAAGTAAGCTATTAAGTTGATACTGTTTCTTTGTTTTTTCATGCTGATTATGTTGAATTCGGTAACTCTTAAGTACATTTATACTTATAAATAGGATAGAAAACGAATTTACCGCGTGAAATTTGTAGGACCCGACGTTTCGGTGACGTTGCAGCCGCCGTTGTCTAGGGTAAACTGAAGAGCTGTCAGTCCGTTGTTTTGCGGGTAGGCCGCAAACCGCTGCCGCCACTGCGTAGGTTATAACGGTGGTGGGGGGCCGGGCTCGGAGCGCGGAAATTTTTAAAATCCGTCTTGCACACTCACTGTATCCTGTTTTACGTCTTTGCGTTCGGCGTAAATTCGTTTTCTATCCTATTTATAATGTCAAACAACCGCGATAGTCTTCGATTTCATATTACATTTATACTTATTCAAACGTTATTCAAACGTTACGTTACTGCGGTCATAAACGAAAGATTAATGGCTTCATATTATTTATACTATTTTAGAAAGCGGCACAATCCCTTGCTTGGTTACGGAGTCTGAAAACAGATGACATCAGCATACAACAGGACATCTACCAAATGAGCTACAAAAGCTCTTCATTTGAGAACTTTCCAAATGTTACTCTCAGAAATATATGTAAGCAGATTTTGTCTCTTATTTTATTCGCATTACACGTATTTTATTTTTATTTATTGATTTTCCTCGACTGAAAAAGATACATAATTTGCACAATGTTGGGTACAACCACTGAATCAATGGTACAACCTAAGATGAATCCACAACAATGGCAGGTGCAAATGAAGATTATACGATTGGTGCACTAAGAATTTCGGGAATCGAATAATTATTTTCATCCTCGCACCATTTATGAATTTGAAATTTGTTTTATTAAAGGTGGTATAAGGAATCTGCGATCATTATTAATTAGCCAAAAAAATAACATTAAAAGATTGATATGCCTTAATTTAAATGAAAAGAAGAACTCGGCTCTTCAAATATCAATTATTTAAAAAAAAATTCCTTTCACATTTTATTTTCATTTCCTTGTAAAAGCTTTATTGAGCACATTGAGATGTTGACAAGCAAGGTTCGAAAACTTTCCTACGTATTCCGCGAAGTGAGAAATATTTTAGACCCGGGAACACTAAAAAATACGTATTATGCATTATGCCAAAGCATTCTTTGTTATGGCATAATCGGGTGGGGTGGTTGTGCATCAACTATCCTCCAGCCTCTTGAAGTAGCGCATAAGTGTATACTAAAAATTATCGAGCGTAAACCGTATCGATATCCTACGAACCAGTTATATAAAGATAGTAATATTTTGGACCCAAGACTGTTGTACATTAAGATAGCCTTGATACACGCAAAATTCAAAATGCCACTTATTAACGCACGAGTGAGACTCTCCAGAGCTGCTAAGAATGACGATATGATAGTGCCAAGAACCCGTACGACTTTCGGACAGAGACATTTCAACTTCATAGCACCGAGAATGTACAACTACCTGCCTGATGTCGTTAAACGCATTGAAACCAAAAACAAATTTAAAAAATCGGTTTCTAGGTGGCTTATTAAAGAAGGCAGGGAAAACATCAATGGAATGTTGAATATTGTATATTAATTTTTTGTATATTAATTTTTCACATTATTCTTCAATTTTAGACATATATTTTTACTTTCAAACATATTTTTACTTTTACTATACACTTTAATAATTATTGTCATAGTAATAGAATTTCTACAAATTTTAATTGTTTTAATTTTATTTTTTTTTATTTTTTTTTATATAACAATTATTTAGTAATTTGATTAGATACATTTAAGCAATATTTTATAAAGTCTGCCTTAGAACAGGCCCTGGCCTAGTTAGGCGACTTTTATTCATTACTATATATCCTCGAGAATCAGTTTTTTGCTAACGTCACATATATATATACAACATGATATGGTAAACTGTACAAACGAACTTGTGTAATACTAAATAAATAAAATAAAAATAAAAAATTTAGATTAAGATAAACCTCTTAATCCATGATCCAGAAGAGCTAATTGAAAGAGAAGTGTAAGATGCTTGTTTTCCATATGATTAACTAATAATATAGAGCTTTCATTTTACTATGATTTCGAAAACCCGACTGAAAATGAATAGGTTAATTTAAGAAAGAACCGCTTTTTCTGCCATTTTAGAGAGGCAAGGGTTGTTGATAGAAAGTAGGTCATCTAGACTAGCTATGCTAGCTTTTTTGGGGAAAGAGGTCATTAGAGAAGTAGGTCATCTAGACTAGCTATGCTAGCTTTTTTGGGGAAAGAGGTCATTAGAGAAGTTTTCAGGATGTAGGGAAGGTTCATTAGTTAATGAATGCCGATTTGTAATAAATGCCATATAGAAGGACAAGTTTAATCCTTTTAATCAGAACAATCAATTCCGAGGGAGTTAGATTTAAAAATTGGTTGATTCATATTGTAATTGCATGATTGGTGTCAGAGGTGAAGAAAGCTTGAAGGTAGTTTTTTATATAGCGAGTAGTATGATTTATTAGATAATAATAGGATCAGCTGAATTGGCACTAGCACAGGATGAGAAATAAATATTTAATTGTTTCGGGTCATTAAAAGAATCGGGAATTTAAGGAGGGGATTTACCACATGGATTTAAGAAAACTGCCATTTATTCCACAGTAGTTTGAAATTACTTTGATTAAAGTGACATGCGAGTGAGAATATGCTAATTAGAAGTTTTTGTAAAGGAGTTTATTTGTTTTTTAGATTCTTGTATTGACTAAAAATTGTATGATATTTATGTTGGTTTTTACAGAGTTTATCTTTACGAGTGATCATATATTTTAGCTCCTCACTCAGCCTCAACTCAAGGGGTATGCTTTTGTTTTGTTGTGGAAGCTTGAGAGGGCATGCTTAGTATTAGAGGCTTACGATGAGAGAAGTTAAGATGGAAACGTAAGACCATGAAAAGAGATTTTTGGACAATGGACTGATGTGACTATATTATTAAATAAATTAGAATTGATTATATTTAAGGGACGGTATTGAAATTTTAAATACTTGGCTTTGGTTTGTGTTGCTTTAAGAAGAGAGGCATTAACGCATATGACATCTAACAAAGTGTTTTCTCGATCGTTAATGATGAAGTTGAATTTAGTGAAGTTGAAACAGGTCGAGAATTTCCCTCAGTTTATAACCTGAACCGGTAACAGTAAGGTAAGGTCGGTAAGGTAAGGTAACGGTAAGGTCATGATTGAGGTCGCCGAATGCTAAGAGAATATGAGCTGGAGATGCCAATTTATTTATTTATTTAAAGAAAAGCAAAATTTTCACTGTAATACATAGTAACATTAACACTAGAGGCTTAATTGTAACTAGTAGCAAAATAGAGAGCACCGCAGACCGCATTTTTTTCAAATCAACGACGCCTAACTAGGCCTAGGCCCGCACTAAGGCAAGCGTACCAAGTAAACAGTGGCTTGTGCATACTTTAGACTACCTAATTTTAAAAATATGCTAACATCAAATAATATTAAAAATAACTAAAATAATAAACACCGTAGGTACAAGATAATTATTAATCTATAAACTAAGTCATCTACGTGTAAATGCGTCTTTTAGTCTGTCAGTCTACGAATAATATCTAAAACATATCCATCCTACAATGCATAATAAGATAGGTGGTAAAGGAATTTTAATAACACATGAAAAGTAAATAATCATTACGGATGGAAAAATAACATTCAATAAATGGCGAAATAATCGAATTGAATAATAATAATATAATACCGTGATAAATAAAGAATAATATTAATGAATCGCAATAAATGGAAAAAAATAATATCGCAATAAATACCTAAAGAATCAAATTTAAATAGTCAGAGGATAAAATTATATATAAAATGTCCATGTTACAATTTAAAATATATATTTTAATATAATTGAATTAAAAAAATAACAGAAACACAAGAACAGCGATTTAACAAAATTATAATAATAATAATAATACAATTTATTTAAATTAAATATATCTACATAAGAAGGTCAAATATTTGGTGGCTAATATGCCGAGCTTCATTCAGAAGCCACCCGTGACACCGTTTTTTAAATTTGCCTTTATTGTATACAATCCTTATCGACTCATCAAATTTGTTGTATATCCTGGGGCCTATACTCATAAGATGCCTCTGACCAAAAGATGTTTTCGTTCGACGGACGTCTATCATATCCGCCACGGATCGCCTTGTTCGACGTGTTTGTTGTGTGGACGCTCTCTTATTTTGAAATAGAATAAAAACCAGACAAAATTTCAAATAAAGTTGCCTTACTTCAAGTACACTGAACTCTTCAAAAGGGTTTTTCCGAAGGGTATCTGTACGGTTTATCGTTGATAATTTTAATTATCAGCTTCTGTGCTACCTCTTCTTGATGGATAATTGTTTTGGAGCAACCTCCCCACCCAATGATTTCGTAACACAAAATGCTTTGACACAAGGCATACAGGTAGTTTTTAATGTTTTGGGGCCTAGAATATTCCTTAAGTCTACAAATATATATGCCAGACGTCTGATCCTCGCAGACATTTAGTCTATATGATCAGCCCGTCTCAGCTTATTATCTACAACTATGCCCAATTATTTTAGAGACAGTACTTATCGCAGTGACTCACGATTGCATTGATAACGGTTCATGCATTGATGGATACTTATAGAGTTGGTATCTGGTGGCTGTCCTCTCTTATCTATGCTGAATGTTAAATACTTAGTTTTTTCGATATTAAGTGTAAGTAGTGAGTCATCCAGCCATTCTTTAACATTGTCCATTTCCTTATTGGCCTTTGTGAAAACATGCTGCCAGCTACTGCCGTTAAAAATGATTACCGTATCATATGCAAATGATATAGTTTTACTGGGTGTCAGGTTGAGAGGTCATTTATTTATATAAGGAACAAAATAGGCCTCAAAACACTTCCCTGTGGCACGCCGTATGAGAGACTTCTCACGTCGCTGGAAATATCAGCGATCGAAGTGATTTGCGTCCTTTCAGATACGTAGCTTTAAAACCATTTTCAATTTTTATCTTTGACACCTATGGTCAGTAGTCGTTTTAAAAGGATATCGTGAGCGCCTTGGATAAGGACGGTAAGCAAGGAAAATAGCAAGAAAAATAGCAAGACAAGATAAGTCGAGAAAAATAGCAAGATATCCCTTGTCGACGAGCTCTGCTATGGTTTTTGTGGCCTTTCCAATAGCATCAGCCGTACCCATTTCCCGCCTAAAGCCATATTGGTTGGACGATAAAAGACTATTGATATCCAGATATTCTACTAGCCTATTTTATATAAGTCTACTAGCCTACTATAAATTGACTTACAATTATTTACATCGAATTTATCGCCGCACTTGAAAACAGGCACGATTTTTGCACATTGAACTCATGTTGGAAATATTCTTAGATTTATTATGAACGATATTAGTGAACTTAAATAACCCTTCCCAAATCTATAAATATCACTAGTTAGGATCAATACCTGAGGAACAAGACTACTTTAATGAGTTAATGCTTTTACAAATTTCAATGAGCGATGTTGGGATTAAGGAAAACACAGTATAAGTAGGTATCCCTTCAGTAAAGATGTTGTCCGATTTAGAAGTGTGTAGTATTTTTTAGAATCGTTATGTCATCCCGAGTGTCATAGGGTACCTTAACTATCCAAATATCAACGAAGTTTTTGTCTAAATGTCCAAATGTCAATAAATTAACATAAATATATCGTGTTTAGTGTCAAATAAAAAGTTTGATTGAGTACATTCCGTAAATATACATGTATGGATAAATACATAAACCACAAATATCTCATAAAAAAACCGCAATAAAAATAATTATAAATACTATAGTTCCCTTTCGGTAACGGCAGTCGTGTTTATTATTCTTTTTATATATTATTATTTATTTGTTGATCAACGAGGCAGTGGTGCCATATGTCCGTCATCCATTTACTTTTAAAATTGACATAATATAATGTGAAAATAGGGAAAAATGGCAACTACCACCAAACTTCCCCAACGGCAAAGGGTAGAAAAGGTGGTTTAAAGGAGAGTGCTACTATTTGTATGAGCCCTGGGAACACCAGCGATATAAGCATGAATTTAGACATATTTTAGTTATATTTAAAAACTAAATCCCGCCCCTAATATCTTAGTGGTATTTGAGTTTTATATTAGGTCTCTGTCGAGAAATGTATGTTAACAGATAATAATATTATTATCTATTTATTATTATTATTACTATGTATTCTTTATTGCTCAAAGTAAGAAAATATACAAGAAAAAAGTGATACAGCATGAAACGAAAGCCAACCAACAGCTGATGGCCTATGTGACATATCATATCGATGATTGCAGCCCTTCCGCCCGCTTTGTCTCGCATCTCTGATGCGATTTACCAATTATAACCAACCACTATCGTTATCTATTGCCATATATAAATGTTTACCCACAACGAATATAGAAGAGCTGTCATATAAGTATATTACATTAAAAAATCTTTCGTATGACATGGGTTTATTGTTATTGGAGGGTGGGCCTAAAGAGTGGCATTCTCCTAATTGTAAACGTGATATGTTTTCAGTTAACGAACCAGCCGATCGTCGAGCGCTGAGACTAGTGTCCGTGCTGCTGATTGTACATATTTGGAGTGGAGGAATATTCATGGTTGACCACGCCAGCAGATTATTTCGAGCAACTATAGAAACTACTTGGGCAGCTACTGAATTTGGTTCTGCAATTATATTGGGGATAATTGCGGTTTCTGGTGGACTATTCGCAATGATACTGGTAGATAGACTTGGGAGAAGAGTGCGTTAATATTTTTTAATGAACATCATTACAAGCTTCTTCAGTCTCATAATTTGCTATATTCTATTTCCAGACACTGCTCATCTTATCATATGCTTGCGGATCAGTGTGTTTGGTTATACTGGCGATATGGTTCTTTATCTTGGAAAACAACATTGCAGCACCAGATTGGGTACCAGGGTTGACATTCGCGGGGATGTCTCTTGGATTGTTTTCAAATGTCGTAGGCCCTGCATCGATCCCGCTGGTCCTACTGTCTGAAGTCTTTGATTTTCAGGTTGGTACCTTGTAGTTGTAGTAGTAAGCACCTCAAAGACGTGCTAAAATGAAGAGTAAATATCACTTTTTCCCATTTTTCAGGTCAGAAGCACCCTCACAGTCCTGGCCCTGAACGTGATGTGGCTCTGTGCCATCTTGCATCTCACATCGTTGACTCCTTTAGTGGGTCGATTTGGAATTCACAGTGTTGTGTGGTTCTACGCTGCGGCCTCTTTGATTGGACTTTTTTACACGTTGTTTTTCGCGCCCGAGACCAAGAAGAGGCCGATCGACGACATAGTGAGGGAGTTCGCAGAGGTGCGAATGAAAAAATTAAAACTACCCGCATAAAATAAGATCTGAAAAGTCATCGTTGTTACCTCTTTCATATTGAAAATTGACAATAAATATATTTCATATAAGAATACCTTTGTTTTGTGAACAGGTAGTGATACCTACTTACTTTGCTTACAAATAAAACTGTCAAAAGGTCCAATAATAATTTATACATATTGTTGCTTTCTAGAATTTTCGTTGAGTGATCAAACACAGCCAACATATGAATATAACAAGATAGGTTCAATTCTGCGTCAACTGCTTCAATTTCATATTTTTATTTGGGAAAGCCAACGAATGAATTACAGAGTGAGGTTTAAAATAATTGCTGCTAAAAGAGGCTTCATCTGATGCTTACACAGAGTCGTATGTTATGTTATATTTTTTATATCTTAGCTATATACACAATGCACGTAATTAGCTTATAATTTTACTGTGGTAATATGCCTGCAGATTCTAAATTCCCGACGAGACTCGGTGTGCGTTATCCGTCAATTTTATAATTATTAATGATTTTCAAATTCCATTCCATTACACTTGCTTTTCAATTTTAAACCAGTGTAATTCCTTGTTCGAGTCTGTATTTGCATAAACCATCCACATAGTACAGGGTCAAACTCTTAATGTAGCTGGTGTAAATCTAACTACAGAATATTTCTCCCATTTTTCTTTCAAATTGACGTGGCTGTTTTGCGTATCGTGTCACGACGTATCTAACTTTAAATGTCAACATCAGAAGGCAATTTAACCATTGTGCAATACAGAGTCATTTTATATAACACCAAATAAGGAAGACAAACCGCTGACACCTTTGGAATATTGGATATTTTAACATAGAAATAGCTAACTAAGTACCTATATAAACTATATAAAAAAACGTATTCTGCAGTCAGATTATGCAACACTCTGTTGAATAGTTTGTTGTTGTAAAATAGCCAATAAGCTATTTTATACGGTAAATGCTATGCCCGGATTCACATAGGCATTGGAAGCCCACAGGCTTCCAATGCATTGCAGACATTGCAACCTTTCTCAAATAATGAATTTAATATGAATCCGGGCATAGCTTTTTATCGCTGAAAATAGCCGATACCGTCATTCTATAAAAAACCATAATTATAATTATATTTAGAACAAGTTATGATTATACATAAAACATAATATTTGCACGAGATATTTATTTTAAAATATCACTGACGAAGATTGGTCAGAAGATAAACATTTCGAGACTTGTGATTCCCAGCCGACGCCAAAATACATCAAAATGACAACTGACGTGACAGCGACAAGTTAAAAATAAAACGGGATTGTTGCACGATGGGTATATACTTATTTTGCACAATGGCCTGGTTTAATTTTTGATCGAGGTAAATGACCCAAGGAATAACAATGCAGTAAAAAGAAGGCGAAAATGACCGAACTAATTTTTTTTATATTTCTTGATAAGGGAAAGGGATATCGGAGGTTAAACTATTGGTAGGGCTATTTAACTGAAGTGCCAGAGGAAATAAATTTTAATTAAAGAGGAATGACTTAAGCGACTTGCCTATTTTCAAAAAATAACAAGTCCCAGTCTAAATAAAACGTTGGTAAGGTATGGTACACAACAGTAAATATTTTTAGATGAATCGCTTATCAGGTTAATTACGCAAAAAGATACCTACCCATCCAACCTAATAAACCTATTATTTTTCTCTAATAACAAATGGCTGCAGAATACTAAGCAGTGATTGACGGGCGCCTAATTGATGATGAGCCAGATTCGCCAACCGAAAATAACTGAGGTTTTAATGAATAATCAGAGGTACAACTGTGCGAACTGTTGCCCCTCGTATGCAAACTCACCGCTTTTCATTTCATAAACCTCTTAAGGCAACATGAGACCTCAGAAAAATATCCGATATGGGCGGACACGCGAAAAAATAAGCGGGGTTAATTTTGTAGGGTTTGACCAATAAAAATCCAGCGTTGACGAAGCGTCAAGCGCCTATTCCACGTCCGCTCGCGGCGGCGACCGGGCGCATATTAAATGCTCTATCGCAGCGCTAGCACAGAAGAACTATCTTTACGCAGTGGTGGTATAAGGGTGTTAATGGCAAAGTATATTTAGCGTAACTCTCAGAGCGCTCTCATGTTTTATTGTAATTAATTTAGGGTCTAAATAGTAAATATGGCTAAGTGCTGCCCCACAGAATTAACCAGTTAATATAATGAAATTATAATAAAACACATTCACTGCTTATATTGTAGGAGTAATCGCGCCGGAAAGTTTTCGAAGTCAGTTTAAAGCCTTAATATCCAAGGCAATGGGCAACTTTCTTGAGTCCAAATTTTAAATTGGTTCCTTATCGAGGTATTCACTTAGAAACTTTTTTAAATTAAAGCTTATATTTTTTTTTAAACTAATAAAACTAAAATTCTTCAAATATGGTCGTTTCCAGGTATCATGTCACCTTTACTAAAGTTAACGGCGGATTAACCGCCGCTCAAAGGATTCAACCCTGAAATCTTCACATAATGCTTGGCCAAGGTCGATCTCATCTATTTATTCATTTTCTATGGCGATAAAAACTGAAAAGTAAATAACTAAGACACAAAAAATAAGTATATACAAATATAACAAAGGCCAATAGGTAGGTACTTCGTTGCAGTAAGTTGCGTAATTAAAAATAGGATAAAAACGGAAGGTTGCTGAAAAACGCCGAAACGTCGGATGCTACAAACTTCACGCGGTAAATTCGTTTTTATACTATTTATAATTTCAAACAACCATTTATATATATATATATATATATATATATATATATATATATATATATATATATATATATATATATATATATATATATATATATATATATATATATATATATATATATATATATATATATATATATATATATATATATATATATATATAGATATATATATATATATATATATATATATATATATATATATATATATATATATATATATATATATATATATATATATATATATATATATATATATATATATATATATATATATATATATATATATATATATATATATATATATATATATATATATATATATATATATGAGCTGAGTGCTTCCTTTCATAAAGATAAGGGCATATCACGCTATTAATTTTAAGGTTTGGCTGACTACTTTTGATCGCAGCTTCTTTATAACCACTTTTTGAAAATAAAAAAGAAAATTCGAAATTTAAAATTTTTCCACTTGTCACCTGTCATCTAGTTTTTAAGAAGACGGCATAAGCCGACAAAAACAAGTATTTCATTGTTTTTTTGCTCGAATTAAGATCTAGTCGAGTGATTTTATTATTTAGGAAGGATGGTTGCTTAGTTTAGAGATTGGTTGTTTGAAGGGTGAGTGTTTCTAGATTAAAAAGGCTTTGTAAACCTACATCTCTGTTAGCAAGTCAAAGACAACCAACCAATCTCGTTTAAATATAAAGCAATCCCTGATTCAAACAAAGGACCCCTTTCTCCACTATGTACTATGTATGTAAGTGGCTTTTATTATTATTTTCTTCATAATCATCCCTATAATCAATTCTATATATATGTGTATATATATATATATATATATATATATATATATATATATATATATATATATATATATATATATATATATATATATATATATATATATATATATATATATATATTATATATATATATATATATATATATATATATATATATATATATATATATATATATATATATATATATATATATATATATATATATATATATATATACTATATATATATATATATATATATATATATATATATATATATATATATATATATATATATATATATATATATATATATATATATATATATATATATATATATATATATATATATATATATATATATATATATATATATATATATATATATATATATATATATATATATATATATATATATATATATATATATATATATATATATATATATAAATATATATATATATATATATATATATATATATATATACGAGTATATATATATATATATTTATATATATATATATATATATATATATATATATATATATATATATATATATATATATATATATATATATATATATATATATATATATATATATATATATATATATATATATATATATATACCTATATATATATTTATATAGATTAGACAAAGGATTAGCTTGATTTTTGAGATATATGGATGAATAGTGATCGTTAGTCGACTGCAAAAGGACCTTTAAACTTACATTGCACAGTCGAAAGTCGTGCACATCCATAAGTATACCTATCTCATTCAAATATTAGCATTTCCCGATCCAAGCTGGGATTTCCTTCGCTGCTTTTTAAGTAGCTTTTACTAATTTTATTTTAAATAAAAACCTCATCCTATAACCGGATTTCTTTACAAAACTTATTAAATATAAAAATATAATACTGTTTTCTACAATGTTTCTTTACATATTTTTTTATATTATACAATTTTATACTGGTTTACCGTATTTTCATAACATTATACAGCCTTTTTTATAAACTCTGCCATAAATTAAGATTGAAGTTTCTTCTTTCATTTCATTAAGCATATGGAGTTTTTTTTATTTTTATTTCGATTTAATGGCTCGTTAATAACAAACTCAGCCTAATTGTATCATATTTTAAATGTTGGTAGCATTCGAAATTTGAATTATTTCGATATGTCACCTTTATTTATGTCACGGCTTTGCCGAAGTGATCAATTTGTTTAATTTTTGATTTTTTCGCTTTTAATTCGTTTCAATTGGAGGCATTTTGTGTTGCAAAAGGATTAGCTTGATTTTGAAGATATATGGATGAATAGTGATCGTTAGTCGACTGTAAAAGGACCTTTAAACTTACATTACACAGTCGAAAACCGTGCACATCCGTAAGTATATCTCATTCAAATATTAGCATTTCCCGATCCAAGCTGGGATTTCCTTCGCTGCTTTTGAAGTAGCTTTTACTAATTTTATTTTAAATAAAAACATCATCCTATAAACGGATTTCTTTACAAAACCTAATATTTATATATATATATATATATATATATATATATATATATATATATATATATATATATATATATATATATATATATATATATATATATATATATATATATATATATATATATATATATATATATATATATATATATATATATATATATATATATATATATATATATATATATATATATATATATATATATATATATATATATTTATATATATATATATATATATATATATATATATATATATATGTATATATATATATATATATAGATAAATATATATATATATATATATATATATATATATATATATATATATATATATATATATATATATATATATATATATATATATATATATATATATATATATATATATATATATATATATATATATATATATAAATATATATATATATATATATATATATATATATATATATATATATATATATATATATATATATATATATATATATATATATATATATATATATATATATATATATATATATATATATATATATATATATATATATATATATATATATATATATATATATATATATATATATATATATATGTATATGTATGCGGATAGCGAAGCAGCTCTTATGGCACTAGCCTCGAATACCATTAATTCGAAGCTAGTGCAAAACTGCATATCACTACTGAATTCCCTGGGCGAAAAGAACAGGGTAATTCTAAGATGGGTTCCCGGCCATGCAGGAATCGAGGGAAATGAAAAAGCCGACGAACTTGCTAGGACGGGAGCAAAGGGAACGTTATACGGCCCTGAACCTTGCTGTGGCGTACCAAAAAGCCTTGCAAACCTAATGCTCAAACAAATGTGTTTAGAACAATCCGTCAACCACTGGAACAACACGCCAGGGTTGAATCATTCCAAAGCGCTTATTAAGCCTTACGACCGTAAGACGGCCCGTGAGGCCCTATCGCTAAATAGGAACAATCTACGCATACTGGTAAGGGCGCTCACGGGGCATTGTGGCCTGAACAAACACATGTTCAACCTCAAGCTCAAAGACACAAAAATGTGCAGGTTCTGCCAAGGAGCAGAGGAAACTCCCCAGCACCTCATAGGCGAGTGTGGCCCGCTGATGCGTAAAAGATACACCCACCTGGGTGGTCACTACCTCCAACCTGAGGAGGTAAGACAATCTGGCGCCAAAAGCCTGCTGCGGTTCTTAAATGACACGAAACTTAGCGCAGAACTATAGTAGGTGGCGAGCACAATAGATCAGCAATGGTCGCGGTGTTACAAGTCTCATAAAGACCTTAGAAAAGCCCCACTCAACAAATAAAAAAAAATAAAAAAATGAAAGTGACATTACGAAATAATTCAAATTTCGAATGCTACCAACATTTAAAATATGATACAATTGGCTGAGTTTGTTATCAACGAGCCATTAAATCGAAATAAAAATAAAAAAACCTCCATATGCTCAATGAAATGAAAGAAGAAACTTCAATCTTAATTTCTGGCAGAGAAGTTTATAATAAAGATTGTATAATGTTATCAAAATAGGGTAAACCTATATAAAATTGTATAATATTTAAAAATTATAAAGAAACATTGTAGAAAACAGTATAATATTGTTATATTTGATAAGGTTTGTAATAATAATTAAATTTGTTATTAATTATTTTTAATAACAAACCTTATCAAATATAACTATATATATATATATATATATATATATATATATATATATATATATATATATATATATATATATATATATATATATATATATATATATAGGTAATTTGGCCAAAAATCCGACCCTGATTAGAGCGCTAATAAAAGGGGTTATAGAATAAGCGACTTAGCAGATGGCTGAATATCATTTGCTAAAGATATTATACAACATGAACGGCGATTATTTGTAGTAGAGACTATCACGAGAATGCAGAGTTTCAAAGAAGTATCAGAGAAATATTCAGTATGGCCGCAGTTACTGGCGTCTCTTTCAGGTACATCTTTTGAACTATTAGGATTTATCACAGTTGCTTAATATCCATTTTCGTTGTTTCAGCATCTCTAGCTATGGCTTCAGGCGGTGCGTCCCTGGGTTGGATGTCGCCAGCGATGACTCATCTTTCTAACCCCGTTTTTGACTACCGCTTAGACTCCGACCAAATATCTTGGATAGCATCAATGCTTCCCCTAGGATTTGCGGTCGGACCTTTGATCACCTTGAACCTAGTCGATAGAATTGGAAGAAAGAAGACGCAACTCGTCGCATCCATCTTCTACATAAGCGGCTGGCTGATCACTCTTCTCGCGCATGGGTTTATCGGATTTGCGTTCGCGAGGTTTTTGATCGGGTTGGGCTGTGGGATAACTGCATCTTCGAGCCCAATTTACGTTGCGGAAATTTCTGAGAATAAACGTAGAGGCGCCATGCTGGCTCTGTCCTGTTCATTTGTGAGTGTTGGTGCATTATATTCTTCGATAATCGGACCGAGGACTACTTTGCTAGGGCTAAGCATCAGCGTTTCTTTAATTCCTGTATTGTTAGTAGCGACGTTTATTTTTGCTCCGGAATCGCCTTATTTTTATGAAAAAACCGGACGGAGAAAAGAGGCGTTAAAATCACTGATGAAATTGCGAGGCGTTAAGAAAGAGGAAACCGTGGTGAAAGAATTCGCATCGATATCTCTGTTTCTCGAAAGGGATGTAACGTTTGGATTCGTCGATACGTTAAAAGAAATTACTAAGATAAGAAACCTTAAAATATTGTTTTTGGCGATGGTGATTTACTTCGGTGAGCAATTTTCTGGAAGCTTTGCAATATCGTCGTACACTGAGAAGATATTCCGCGATATTGACTCGCCGCTAAATCCACCGGACGCAGTCGCCGTTCTCGCCTCCACCAATCTCTTGTTTTTTTGGATCTCTTCGGCGGTAGTCGACTGCGGCGGCCGCAAACTGCTCCTCCTTATATCATGCGTAGGCGCGTGCGCCATGAACCTCCTCACAGGCACGTACCTCCTTTTATCCCAGAGAGGGATCATAGACGCATCCTTCTCCTGGATGGCGATGATTGGAATCTTCGGATTCACCATGTCAATGGCTCTCGGTCTATTTCCTGTACCAAACGTCATCATCAGCGAGATGTTCCCGGCTTCCATCAAATCTTGGAGCATTTGCATCATCTGCTCCTATCAGACTGTGCTAAGCTTTGTAGTGACTAAACTTTTCCAAGTAATTGACTCTGCTTTCGGCGGATTCGTCGCTTTTTATTTGTTTGCGTTCTGTTTATTCCTAACTGGAGTATATATTTATTTTCTGGCACCGGAAACGAAAAAAATGACATTCAATGATATACAGGAGAAACTAACTGATCGAGACAATACGTCGTAGCGTAGATAGTATTTTACACAAACTAGAACTTTGATTTTAGCTATCTATCTACCTACATTATTATATAAATGTTCGTTAACAGTTAAAGAAATGTTCAAATAAATAAAATACTTTAAAAAAAAAATTGATTTACACTATTTTACTTCGCATTTATTTTAGGAAGTAAATCCAAATCGGTTGTCAACATTTCGGGAACACGTCAACACGTCTAAAAAAAATATAGTACCGCGATTTTTTTTTAATTCTGTGAACTGAATATCGATACCGGGAAATCGCAATCAATTTCCCGATTGCGGAGGTGGAAAGAGTAGATACAATAAAGTACCTAGGATTAACTCTGGACTATACAATGAAGTGGGAAGATCATATCAGGTGCACTGCAACAAAATTGAGAAAACTTGTACATATATTCAAGTTAATAAGAAATGCCGTATCCAAAGATTTAGTACGAACGATATATTTCGCATTGGCCCATAACTTACTAGCATACGGAATCATAGCTTGGGGTGGAGCCTCGCTGCAAGCACTTGATCCTCTAATTAAAGCCCAAAAGTCGCTATTAAGAGTAATACACAAAAAACCCTTCCGGTATTCTTCTGAGAGCTTATACAATGAATCTAAAGTCCTTGACGTTCGTCAAATATACGCTAAGGTAGTCCTACTCTACTACTATAATCATGACAATTATCATCTATATTCAACACACCATAAAGGAACACGAGTAACAACAACCAGACAGCACTTAATCCAAAAAAAGAGAACAAGTTTTGCACAAAAACACTTTTCTTACATTGCTCCTCGACTGTTCAACAAAATGAATAGTGTTTTTCCTGCAGGACTGAAATCTAGGAATAGTCACGGCGTAAAGAAAAACCTAACTAAGTCACTTTTGACTATGGGTCGACAAGAAACGGAGACATTAATAACATATATATTAAAATAGTGCACGATTTGTGAGATATATGTATATATATATATATATATATATATATATATATATATATATATATATATATATATATATATATATATATATATATATATATATATATATATATATATATATATATATATATATATATATATATATATATATATATATATATAGTATTATTTTATACTTATCTATAAAGTATATATTTATTTATATATGTATGTATATATTTACATGTATGTACCTAAATTTAATATTATTACGCTTTCTTATTCTATTTTTAACTTCTCAAATGTACCATAATAATATACAAAGATGTATTACAGCTAGTTACGAAAACCACTATACCTTTTTTTATATTAAGCCTACCTTAGTACAGGCGAGGCCTAGTTAGGATGGCTTTGAATTTTAAAAATACATGTAATATTATAGATAAATAAAGAATTTTGAATTTGAATTTGATTGCCCAATGTACAATTTTGGGTTGAGTATTTCTCAAGTTACTTAAGAGAAAAATAACCCCTTTCACCCATCCGTTGGCATAGTGGTTGGGTGGCCTGATCTTACATTGTAAAACCATTTTTTAGGAATTTTCAATGGAGACATCAGGAGTTAGGGGGAGAGGAATGGGGGTGAGGGGGAGACCGTTGAAATTTTTTAAATCGGATAACGTATTCTTGAGATATAGTGCTTTAAGCAAAGAACCAGACTCGTTGTCGGAGTAACGCTGAAAGTTCCTGAAATTAAATAAACAACTTTAAAAAAACATTTCGAAATGGAATTCTTTGACTTCCATTTCGGAATAAAATATATTTTATCTAACTCTCATTTGTTTTTTCATCGAGGAGTCATTTTAAAAATTGCGTATCTGCCCTACGATTAAACTTCGAAAAATTTTCGCTGTATGATTTTCTACGATTTTAGGTGTAATTTAACAGCTAATGGGAACTAATGGGGTCTCTTGGAGTTGGCCACGAAGACCCATTCGTTTAGGGTCGGTCATAAATTACGGGTCAACAACCATCCGGCGACCTCCACGCAGAAGGGAGAGCCAGGGTAGGACGCTTGCCTGCGGGCAAGTCTCCCCTAGGAGTCAACCTTCGGGCGCTTCTGGATGGTTTGCGCACCGTGCAGCGTCAGCCAATCGATTGTGCACTCCGACTAACAGCCGGGGGAGTCTGAGAACAGTAATGTTTCCTATAAAGCTGGGGTGGTTGTAAACCTTATAGCAACTGCTCTTGAAACGACCATTCGGCCACCCGATCCCGGGTGAATAAACCGGGCAAAGGATGCCGTGGTCCGCGATAGATTCGGTTGACACCGAATCACCGCCTCATAAGGGAGAGGACCGCGAAAGCATCCTCGATCCTGTAAGCAGTCTGGAGTTAGGAGGTATCCTGAAGGTTAATTCCAGAAGGAGATATCCTTCCAAACTCGTAGTCAGGGGTCGAGGCTGTCAGCTGTTACGCCTTACGGCGAGGCACATTCCCCGGTGCCTCGCCGTAAGGCGTTGGCCTCTGACGGGCTTTTTGGAGGAGCTAGACTAATAGACAGTAGATTACCTTGTCTCTAAGTCTTCTACGTTCATCCCAGGGCTGAACGAACGATCACATATCGTTATACCATCCTGGGGTGACGGGTTCGCCCGATGTAGTTGACACCGCCCTACTGCCCCCCCCCCCTCAGTACTGAAAATATTTAAAGTCCGCCATATACCTACTAATAAAAGAGTAAGGTCCTTAAGAGGGCTCCGAGCCTATGCCGCTACACAAATGTAGGTAATTTACGCTTGCCGGCGGCGGCCACGCAGGTGTGACTAAATCGCATACATTGATAACGCTGAACAGACGGTCATCCGCCAAAGCGATGTAACCCGCATTTTATAATTTTATTGCTCATGGCAAATTGCAAATAACAAAAACTGCAAATTGTGATAAAAGCAAATCCTTTTGCACACGTATTTATTAGACCAAAATGGTCGATTTGACCCGCCGTTCCGACATATTTGGCCCAGCGGACTCAAAATAGCGGCCGTTTTTTAAGATGGTCGCTAATAAACCAAAATGATTTTTCTCATGCTGATTTTAATGACCCATGGGCCTTTTCGGCAATTTTGGGGTCGTATATTTCAAATATGGCAATAAAAATAACTTTAGTTAATTTTGAACAGGATTATAAACATTTTTAACGAGTATTTACTTTCACGTTACCGTTATGTTATACGCGTCTTCTTCGAGTATTTGCACACTGGAAAAGACGAATCTAAAGTCAAAACTGTCACAAAAGTCAAACGAGAGAATAATTTTGTGTATGCTGTAAGTAATTTCTGAAATTTGCTACCCAGAAAACATGGAAAATTTGAACTATATAATATAGAATATGTGAATGGGTCTTTGACTTTGAATTTGTAGTCGCTGGCTCAAATATGACGACTACATGTGTTTTGAACAACCTTTGAACGTATTTTGAACCGATTTGAACATATTTGTACTTTTGTCCAGAAAACTTAAACTTTTGTACTCGGTGTCATCATCAGAACTGGTCAAAATAAATGTACCGTGGCCGTTTTATTCTACACTATACTACACTATATATAAATGATTGTACACATTCTACCTTGTTTGTAAGGAATTATTTATTTATATTTATTTATGTTTATATTTTCAGCATCATATTTGAAATGTACGACGCCAAAATAACCGAAAAAGACCCATGGGTCTTTAAAATCAGCACGAGAGTAATCATTTTGGTTTATTAGCGGCCATCTTGGAAAATTGCCGCCATTTCGAGTCCGCTGGGCCAAATTGTCGGAGCGGCAGGTCAAATCAACTATTTTGGTCTAATGAACACACGTGTGCAAAAGGATTTGCTTTTATCACAATTTACAGTATTCTTTCAAAATATGAGAGGAACCGCTTCCACTATCAGGATAGCAGATACTTTATGATTCTGAGTAAAGAAATAAAAATGGATAATGCTTAAAACAATTATAACATTGTCGAGAAGGATAAAAAAACAGTAATTATTATAGGTATAAATAGCTACACCAAAACTTTAATTATTTCAAAAAGCAGTTACCTTTATAAATAAACTACTTCCGACGGAAAGAAGGTACAGATAGATTTCGCGGCTTAATGTGATTATATATTTTTGAACAACTTCAAATATGTAATTAAAATTAATAAAGAAATAAATTAATGAATGCCACTTTTAAATAGTCTCGAAGAGGAGTTTTGTGGATTTCACTCTGTGCTCCCCGGGATTCGCCCGTTGGATGAACAATTGGAAAGTTCACGAGCACCTTTCTTCTTCGGACCGCAGACTGGTGACATTTGGCATCGGCCGTCGCGTTCCCCCCACGCCACAATCCGAGTGGCGATACCGAACCGGCGACATTAACTGGGACCGGTTTGGTGAAGTCCTCTGCGAGAATCTTAAGGCCTTTCCATCGCCTTCTAGTAGTACCGCAGAGGACTTGTGTGTCGCACTTAATGCGGCCATCGAGTCTTCCTGTGATGCCGTAGTAGGGCGGAAGAAACCCCGCGGTGGTTTCGCGGCCCCGTGGTGGTCTTCCGAACTCTGCGATAATTTTAAATTTAATATTTTAAATAATGTAACGTAGCGATTGAAAATGAATGTGATTGAAAATTGTTATTTTTGTGATGTGACGCAATGATGAGATGAAAATTTTCTGCTGATCGATCAAGGTGAACAATGTATGAGATGAAGTTAAAATAAAGAAAAATAAAAAATCTCAAGTTTCATTTTTTTTAAAACTCTCTCTATACTATTGAATATCTATGATATTGAACATTTTCAAAGCCTTTTTGATTTTAAAATGTTTTTCAAAGGATTTTATTTTTCTATGGTTTTAAAATATTTCTAAGTATTCTGTAGTTTTGAATATTTTCAAAGACTATTTGACTTTAAAATGATTTTCAAATTATTTTATTTTTCTATGGTTTCAAAATATTTCAAAGTATTCTATAGTTTTGAATATTTTCAAAAACTATTAGATTTTAAAATGATTTTCAATTTTTTTTAATTTTCTATGGTTTTAAAATATTTCTAAGTATTCTATAGTTTTGAATATTTTCAAAGACTATTTGATTTTTAAATTCCCGTGCTTTTTCTGGTTTAAATGACGTGTCGCAACCTTAAATCAGTGCATATCCTATCAATGCTCTTTGAAAGCTAAAAATCTTACAGCCAACCACTTATTTTCAACTTACGAAAATGTTACATCTGCATGCCGAAATGTCCTTCGTTGCTCACTCCTGATGGCGAAACTGCTTTTCAAAATCAATATTCAAAATCAATATTCTACCTGTACGTGGTTTATGCGTCTTTCAGCATTTTTTTATTGAATTTCAGGTTTTTCACGCAAATTAACTAAACTATTCGAGATTACAAGTTTCGAATAGTGGTCCCTTCATAAAATATTTTCAATTGTTTTACGCTTATTGGAGTCGATCTATTTTTTATATAAATATGAGCATCGTATCGATCGAATCTTGGGGTTTAAAACTATCTAATTTTCTTATATCTCGGACTGAAAACAACATCGCTTTCTCATGTCTTCAGACTGAAATTTCACGCTGATTCTATGGCGTTTCTCAAAAAATGAAATATGTTTTCTTACGCTTTTCCCCATTAACTAAAATACATGTAGAGTATTATAATAAGTTATAACAAAGATGGCATAAACATCCATTAATAAAAAACAAATATAAAAAATAAAATACTTACTGCTGTTTGCTTTCTCGTGACGATGCGTGATGACGCGGCACTGCGGTGTAGAAGAATAAAATATTACGTGAGCGGGAACTGATAAGAGCTAACCGAAAAAGACGTGCTCTCGCTTCCAATAGCAGCAGGGAAGTGTCTATCTATTCATTTATATCTATTTCTCTTTATATAAGTGTATATCTATTTCATAGCGCGCCTGTGTATTTATTAACGCGGCCAGCCCATACAAAAAATGTATGGAGAATCTGATACCTGATTTTCTGGGATTTATTGTATAAAATCCTATTACAATAATTGAAATTTAAATATTTTATAGTGAAGATATGTCATTTAACTTTCTTTTATAATAATTTGTAAATCAAATTAGTTATTATTTTCCCAGTGAGGACTAAAACCCCGCGCCCATTTTTGTACATTTTCTCGGGTGCTTTTATAAAAAACTACGCAAACTATTGCCAAATTTATTAGCTCACCTTATAAATGACTTATTGATAAAAACGAGTGTTTTTTGTCACTGCTTTTATTAGCGTAGTTTTAGCGGAATAACTAAAACGCTAGACCCTAATTTAAGAAATTTCGTGCAGCACCCTCTTAAAAAGCGCCGACGCTTGCGATGCGTGGCTCGTTTGAAATTCGAATTCGAAGGCTCAAGGCGACCCGCGATTGCAATTCGATTTTTTTAATTTAATGAGATGACTCGCGTTCGAAATTTAAATTTTCATTGTGTTGCATATTCATGGGAATTTTCGCCAACTGCTCATCGATTTATTTATGAAATGAATATTCAGATAAAATAAGTCCTCTGGCTACTTGTCGGGAAATTCTTGGGGTGAAACAACCGTTTTTTTTTGTATATTTCTTAGTAAGGAAAAGTGACTTGCGTTATCGGAGGTTTAATTATTGGTTTTTTTATCTGAAGTTACAAAGGAAGCCACATTTAAGTGAAGAATAAACACCAGCCCAAATGAAACTTTATTCAGGTATTGTATTTACCAGTAAAATATTTTTGAGATGAATTGGAAAGCAATAGACTATACCTATACCTAATATTTTATAAGCTTTTATCAGCTTAGTGTCGAGCAGGAGCCCCAAATCTTGTACCACACTAGTCTCTTCAAGGCGTTTTTTGTTTGGTCTATAAATATATGCAACCTTATTCAGCTTCTGTGTATAAGTTATGTTGCGACATTTTGAAAAGTTTATTTTATTTTATTTATTTTTATTTATTTTATTTATTTAAGTCCATAAAAATACATTTAGTTACAAAGAAAAATCTCTCAGCCTAATATTTTATAATTAATTGAACAGTTTTCCAATTTACTTCCTAACTCGGAAAGAGATTCAGAAATGATCGTTTGTGGTTTACCACCTCACTAGGAATAACCTGTATCGAGGTGGTACCAACAGAAATTGTATATTGCCTGCCGAAAGAGCATGATATATCCGCTTTTAGGTTTATATTTTATTTTTTTATTTTTTTTTTAACTTTATATTGCAGTGGTATTTACATTTAATAATACAAGGATGGAGGTAATTACTTTGTTCTAAAATTTTTAAATTTTGAAGAGACCAAATTAAACGGAAGGTAGTTCAAATATTCATAAATATATATTCTTACGTCTAATATAATACATACATAGATACGATAATCGCATAAACTTTACATGAATTTATATTAAAAGTATATATAAATAAAAATTATTATAAATAAGTACATACATATAATATGATAATTTAAAATTTAAAATATATTATTATGATAATACGAGTATATATTTACATATGCAAAAGTGCCTTGATAACTATTAACTGGTTTCAATTTAATTTTTTTCAAACACTCAATATGAAATCGAAGACTATCGCGGTTGTTGCTGATAATTAAGATAAAACGAATGTGTCAGCGTGAAGTTTGTAGCACCCGACGTTTCGGCGATGTTGCAACCGCCGTGGTCCAGGCTAGACTGAAATGCTATCAATCGTCATCCGTCGTTTTGCGGATAGGCGACAAACTGCCGCTGTTACAAGGCAGATTATAACGGTGGTGGTGGTGGTGAATTTTGAAAATCCACCGTGCACCGCAAACTTACACTCAGAAAAAAACATGGTGAATTTGACAACAAAAAGTTGTTAAATATGAGCCATCAAGGTAAAATAGTGGGAGTCACAACGCCAAAATTGTCGAAAAACATTGCTTATATGACAGAGCATAGCATTGTTAATTTCACAAAGGCGCGCTTTCACAACTTTACTTTGATGGCTCATATTTCACAATTTTACTTTGTGAAATTCGCAATGTTAACACATTGCGAATTTCACAACTTTACTCTGTTGATTCGCAATCAATTCCGCCTTTCAACCTTGTGGGTTTAGCAATGCGCACTTTGCTTTATTAGCAACTTTCAAGTTGTGTTTCTAACAGAGTTGTGGTTCAACCTTGTGGGATTAGCAATGCGCACTTGGCTTTATTAGCAACTTTCAAGTTGTGTTTCTAACAGAGTTGTGGTTCAACCTTGTGGGTTTAGCAATGCGCACTTTGCTTTATTAGCAACTTTCAAGTTGTATTTCTAACAGAGTTGTGGTTCAACCTTGTGGGTTTAGCAATGCGCACTTTGCTTTATTAGCAACTTTCAAGTTGTGTTTCTAACAACTTGAAAGTTGCTAATAAAGCAACGTACGCATTGCTTCAGATCTTCAGCATATTTTATTTGTACTGCTGTATACTGTACAACCGCTGTGTAAATATTAATTGCAGGGAAAACGAAATCCATTATTGCTATTCCTGCAATATTTACACTGCGGTTGACCAGGAACAGCATTGCAAATAAAACCTGAAGAAGATCTGAAGCCTATGTTGCATTACTTGTGCATGTTTGTGTATCCAATAACCTAAAACATAAACAACAGTTACACAAAATAAAACATTTATTTACTTACAACTGACATACATGTTATAACAAAAGGAGTGTTTAATTTTAATTTTACTCGAATAATTTTATGTGGAGACAGAGTTTAGGTCGGAAATAGAAAATTTCCATACAAAATAGTCTTCCAAAACTTGAAAGACGTTTCTGTAATATTTTGTATAGAAACCTATGATTTCCGTGTTAATCTCTGTCTTCTCTTAAAACCAAGATTAACAAACATAAGAAGCCATAAATTTACAGATTACAGTTTTATTCATAGAAATAGAAATAGAAATATTTTTATTGTCCGAAATTGTGGTGGTACATTTATGGTGATAATGCGTAAAACTATGTATCTCACAATTACCTGTTATTAAAACAGATTGACAAAGTTACTTATGTGCTAAATTGACTTATCTGCTAATTATAATATCTTATTAAAAATGTAATTATTTCACTGGTTTAACATCTAAAAAATCTAAACAGACCGGATAAGTAGAACTAACAGTAGAAGACAATTAGAAAAAATAATTCACCAATAATATAAAAAATAAAGAAAAAATCAAAATCAAGGAATAATCGAAATTCCGCCTATAAATACGAAATGTATATAATTTAAAATGTAACAGTAGAAAACAATTAATAAAAAATAATTCACCAATAATATAAAAAATAATGAAAAAAAATCAAAATCAAGGAATAATCAAAAATCCGCCTATAAATACGAAATGTATATAATTGAAAATTTGTAATCTTCCTAATTGAATTATTGTAAAAACAAAATGAAAATGCATGACAATATAATATTATGAGAAATATTCGTTTAATGTGTAAAAGCTTTTATCGATAAGCCATTTTTTCAACGCTGCGGTAAACTCTTTTCTTTTTATTTTTTTGATATTTGCAGGTAGGTGGTTATAGATTTTTATTGCATTGTATAACATTCCTTTTTTAAATAGAGTTAAATTTGGCTTGGGTGCTTGTAGCTCATGTTTATTTCGTGTGTTATAGCCGTGTTCAACATTGTTTGTTTTGAAATACTGATCGTGGTCCCTTATAAATTTGCAGGTTTCCAAGATTTATTTATTTAGAGTAGGTATTACAAAATTTAACTAGTACATTTTACCATGTCACACTGTATGTAAATGAGGCAATAGCAGAAAACTGATTCTTATTGTGACTGAGACATGGTTATGACCGAAAGTCGCCTAACTAGGCCTGAGCCTGTTCTAAGGCAGACTTGAGCAATTTTCTTTGTGCATTATGATTACTATTTATTAACAATGCATATATTTCTAGACACAATCAAATAAAACTAATTATTAAAATAGTCTACAAAAAATTAAATTAAAAATAGAAAATTCAAATCTTTTTAAAATAAAAATAAAATGCGATAAAACTAAATCTAATCCAAATAATAAATAAAACAAAATCAACATTAGAATAATCAGAATTAATAAAAATGCAAATGGATTGTCACTTTTTAAAGTTACAAGATGTTACAAGATGTTGACAAGATGTTGCAGGTTTCCAAGAGGTTTCCCTTATAAACTCTTTTATGATTTTTCTAACTCACCGCCGCCCTGGCAGATGATGAACGCAGCCACAGCAGATGACAAAAACTTCTCTGTAGCATCAATCTGAGTATTACGCGAAGAGACAGTATGTGTTCAGGACCCTTCTGTAACAAAAAAAATATCCAGCCTTATTACAGGTTCAATATCATATTATGCTATGACAGGAAATATACTGCAGTTAAAACTAAATTGCAATTAATTCAGTTTTTTTTTACCAATAGGCATTCAATTATATTCGATACAAGCAAAATGTGTTATTTTTAAATTACTGTGGAAATTTTAATTAATTTATTTAAAATGGTGCACTATGAAATCTACACAAACCGCCATGTGAAGGCATGCTGTAAAATTGTTAAACTCACAAGCTGTTAAACTGTTAACCCCGCAGTTTAGAGCATTGAGGTAATAACAATGTCAAAAAAAAATTGTTAGCGCCAAAATTTTATATTGTTGATACCGCAATTTTTGCATTCGACAAAGAAAACGTTGCTGACCCCGCAAAAGGTAATTTGTCTTCGTTACAATATTCTATGGTTAATTTCGCAATTTTTCGCTCGCAATGTAAAAATGCAGCGTTGTCTAGAAAAAAATTCTATAGTTTAGGTATTATTCTAGATTATTGATCTTTCAATATCATTCGACTATATTCACCACGCTGATTCCGATACGAGGTATCTAAAGTAGAATAGTTTCGGTACAATGTAGTCACAGCCATACAACTCAAAGGTGGCGGAACGGCCGCGTGTTCTTATGTTATCGTGCGATGAGACGCCAATACAGACTCGATAAATATTTTTTTCAAAAAACTTACCCTGGAACGTTGCGACAGGTGTACGAGGTTGTTCGATATTAAGAAATCCAGCAGTAGCTGCTGTTCTTTCTCCATTTTTCTGAGATGTCGCCACTTAATCACTGATTGCACTTTTGAACAGTTCCTAATTGTGCTTTTAATTCTTTCTTGAAAATACGACGCCGTAAAATGCACTCGACGCAGATCGAGCGCTCTGCACGCGCGGCGCGCCCCGCTTACAGACTGGAAAAGCGTCGCAAACAGCCAGCGTGTCGCGGCTCGCGCGACGGAATTATTGACAACGTTGGAAGCGAACTTTGTAGAAAATAAACGTTGCGGTTTTGACAATTATAGTTTGAGTTTTTCTCAAACCTATCTGCCATTGAGAAAAAATCTACGTCAAAGTTGTGTTAATATCAATTTAAAAACATTGAGGAATTATGAAAACATTGCCTTATTCACAACTTACGTTGTTACTAGCTAGCGTTGCTAGTAAAAGTTGCTAGCGCGGCAACGTATAAAATCAATGTCTCGCTTACATTGTGGAACTGACAAACCAACTATGTTAATCATGGACATTGCTAATTTATCCACAACATTAAAAAAGCAATGTTCCGCTTACATTGTGAAACTCACAATACTCAACTATGTGAATTCCACAGATTAGCACATTGCTAATTTATCAAAGTACCGTAAAGTTGCCATCGTCGCAATGTATAAAATCAATGTTCTGCTTACATTGTGAAACTCACAATCTTTAACTATGTGAATTCCGCAGATTACCACGTTGTCAATTTATCAAAGTAGCGGAACATTGCTATCGCCGCAACGTATAAAATCAATGTTACGTTTACATTGTTAAACTCACAAGCTGTAAAATTGTTAACCCCGCAGTTTAGAGCATTGAGGTAATAACAATGTCGAAAAAAATTGTTAGCGCCACAATTTTATATTGTTGATTCCGCAATTTTTGCATTCGACAAAGTAAGCGTTGCTGACCCCGCAAAGGGTAATTTGTCATTGCCACAATATTCTATGGTTAATTTCGCAATTTTTCGCTCGCAATGTAAAAATGCAGCGTTGTCTAGTAAAAATTTCTCTGAGTGTACTGCACAGTATACCTTGGGAGCTAATGGGCCCTTGCTGAGTTGGCCACGAAGACCCATTCTGTTCGGGGTTGGTCACACTCACGGGTCAACACCCATCCGGCGGCCTCCACGCATGAAGTGCGAGCCCGGGCAGGACTCTGGCCTTAGGGCTATTTTCCCCTAGGAGTCAACCTTCTGACGCTCCTGGACGGTCTGTGCACCGTGAGGCGTAAGCCAATCGATTGTGTACTCTGACTAACAGTCTGGGGAGTCTGGAAGCAGTAAGTACTGTTTCCTATAGAGCGGGGGTGGTTGCGGACCTTACGGCGACTGCTCTTTAAACGACCATCGGCTACCCGATCCTGGGTGAACAGCCGGGCAAAGGATGCCTTGGTCCGCGATAGGTTCGGTGTACACCGTTTCACCGCTTCGTAAGGGAGAGGACCGCGCAAGCGACCAATCGAGAGACCGGAGTAATCTGGTCGCAATTGGAAGTAAGGGCGTGACTGTATGCCCGCTGGGTAATATTCCTGGTTATCTCGCGGATAAGGCGTTGGCCTCTCACGGGCATGTAGCGGAGCTTGACGGTGGACTGTTTTGTCTAAGTCTTCTGCGCTCACTTCACGGGGGATCGAACGAACAATCGTTAAAACTTCCTGAGGTGACGGGTTCGCCCGTTGTAGTTGACAACTCTATTTGCACAGTATACCGAGTGCTTGCTGTATCTTGTATTACGTCCTAGCGCCTGGCGGTTGGCATTGTGAACATTTTTAGTAGAGGGTTCCGCGTAGTAGAGAGTTTGAAGTCGTCGTCTCTATTGAAGTCCTGGGATCTTCTTATTTCAATGGCTTCCCGGATCATGCGAGGAAAATAAAATTGTTCTTTGGATAGAGATAGCAATGAGAGTTTGCAACTGCACCCAGTAGTTAGTTCCGCTATCTAATATGTGTTCGCAGATCGCCGATTATTTTCGCTGAACGTTTTTAACAGCTTTGATTTGTTCCATCAGTCGAGTGGCTATGGACCGTTTCGTTTGTCTAAAGCCGCAATTATATTAGGGCCACGCTGCGTGGGATTGAATTCGGTTTCATATAGTTAGTATGAAAATGATTATATTATAAAAAAATATATTATATATATATAGACATGGCCCGCGTGTCGCCGCGCGAGCTGACGCCACACAGATCACTCGATTTCGATCGGCGTGGGATCGGTGGTGGGGGAAGCCACGCGTTGGCTCGCTTCTCGCTAAAAAAAACTAAACTTACTATAGGTACTATACTTTTTCATAGTATAATCAGCCGTGGGCATTTTCGCGCGTGGCCGAGCAAGTGAGCAGACGCATACCTACTTAATACGCATTTCAGTGCGCATACCTACGTATTTTTATAATATCATTTTCAATAAAAGTATGTACCTATGTAGTCGAATTGTGTTTTTGTCAATCTGAAATATTGGTGAAATCTAGTTTTGTCGCTTTCTAGTTTATTTACCAATAAATGCTATTCACGTCGAGTTCCTCTTACTGTTTTATTGGATGCACCCAATATTTCCTCTTCTATCTTTTCTTCTTGAGTAGGCCTAACATAAGTAGGTACTTAGGCAATATTTTCCTTAGCATCCGTATCTGATTCGGACGAAAATATTGTAGACAAGTGCGGACGATGACGGCCACCACTGAACTGACACGAAAATTCGTCAGCACGCGCGGCGACACGACACTGTAGTATAATCGCCTGCCCGTTGCGTGAGACAGCGTTGCAACACGCGGCGTGGCCCTAATATAATTGCGGCTTGACGTAGGCTAACCCACAGCTGCATTCAATTTTATACACAGCCGGGGTTGCAGTGCTATTATATCCTTTACAGGCATCAGAGATAGAGATATAATTTAAGACGGTTTGATGATCGTTTTTATGTTTTCAATTTGAGGTATGATGTCATTTTATGTATTTTCTTCAAAATTTGTCGGAACTTTGCATTTTATATCGTCCTCGCACTCTTAAAAGAAGTATTTAAAGTTAAATATAGTAAATATAGCCAATATAGCTAGATCCACATAGGGAAAATCCGATTAAAGTCGACCCAGCGGTTGTCGGGAGGTCAGATTGACCACTTTAATAATTACACAATCGAAACGTATCGGATGTTTACTGCATATAAATAATTACACATTCTATTCAAAACCTATTGCATACAATTTAACGTTTTCCTTATTACGCAAATGAGATAATGACTTCATTATCGTATTTATTGTTATCAATGTACGTACACGGTTCATGTCTTTCATTCCAGCGAGGATTGATATTTTGGGCTTCTGCTGACTATAAATTATACAAAACAATTTATTATTTTTTATTTTATTTTATTCCAACAAAAGAGAATAACAGCGCTCGGGTCTTAAGTTAATAAATAATAATAACAATATTACGGCCAAAATAGTCTCCTGATAATATACAGTTTATGTGCGTGATGTTGTGTAATAATATTTATATACCTATTATGTTATATAATCATGTTCTCTCGATTTGTGAGTATGTATGATAGAGTAGGATGAGTGTATTTATATGTGTGTTTAATGGGTGTGTGTCACATCTACGCGTATGTGTCATAGTTGTGTATATATGAGAGTGTGTGATTCTGCACAGGTATGTATCTGTTCAAGCTTTTATGGTCTGGTCTATTACCGCTCTGATAAACTCGTTGTTGCACATTGAGAATATGTCTATATAGTTCCTGAAACGATTCATCTTAGGCTTCCATAATTCGATGCAGAGTTGAATTCCTTGCTTGATTTGTATGGAGCCTGGGTACATTGAATACCCTTGGGTGACGAGTTCGGCGCGATGGCACATTTAAGGCTATTCTGCTTAGAATTTATGGGAAGAATTTCTATCAATAATACAAAACAATTTCTTGGTAATTAGAGGTGACCCTTTTGAATGAATATCATCGTATGTCACGAATAGGGCACAAGCTGTTGTAATAGATAGTTTCCAGTCGTGCTTCGAGAAAATCCCCCCAGGAGTGCCTCAGCGTTCCCATTTGGGGCTCTTCTATTTCTCTTTTACATCAACGATATCAAAGACTGTATGTCACTCTAAAATCCTGATTCATGCTGATGGCATAATAAAGGAAATAAAATCCGTAGATGACTTTTGCAAGATGATATTAATGTCCTAACTCGGTACTGTGCCATGAACCATCTCTATATAACCGCCAAAAAGTGTCACTTTATCCCTTTTTAAGAAAAAAACCCACATAGCTATTAATTATAAATTAAACGATGCATATGTAAAGAAAGTATCGAGTGTGCTTGACAGAAAGATGCTATTTGTAGAGCGTATCGATAAGGTTGCCATTAAGAGGGCTTCGTCAGATATTAAATCTCTAGAGATTTTGAATCCGGTATTTAATTCATAATACGTAAGAAGCCAACTAAAGTTCGCCTTATGGTCTGTTCTTTTTCTTCTGCTGATTCTAATTCCTTATGCTGATGATAGCGCCGTTTTCGCCGACACTGATGCCGAAGCAACGGACATTTTATACGACATATCCGGAATTGCTCAATCATATGGATTGAAAATCAATGCAGATAAGACCAAAGTGCTCACTACGGACGGTTCGAAGGCCAGCGTTTACCTCGATGGAACCCAAATCGAACAGGTCCCACAATTCAAGTATTTAGGATCGTTGGTTACGGAAAAGAAAGTGGCTTCGACGGCCGATGTCCATAGCCGGATCGGTCAGGCAACAGCAACATTCGCCTCGCTCAAGTGGTGCATATGGAAGCGAATGAATATTACCATCAAAACCAAAGTACGACTATACCGAACGTTGGTTCTTCCCATTCTTCTTTATGGATCGGAAACGTGGACGTTACTACAATCGGACCTCAAAAAGTTCGAAGTCTTCCAAATGCGATGCTTGAGGCAGATTCTCGGTGTCTCACTCCGCGACCGAATTCGAAACGAGACCATTAGAGAAAGATGCGATCTAGTAACAACGATCGAAGAAGAAGTACAAAAACGTCGACTACGATGGTTCGGCCATGTTTGCCGAATGAACGACAATCGCTTGCCACGTAAACTTCTTTGGAGAGACCGTCCGACAGAATGGAGAATTCAGCGATCGGCACCGAAGAAAACCTGGCTAAATACCATCAAAGACGACCTTAAAAATCAACGATTGTCGGCTAGGGATGCTCGAGACGTGGCAAAAAATCGTCAAGAATGGAAGCGAATCGTGAATGGAGTACGAGATCCAGCGGCACCGACAGCAGCGTATTGGCTGCGAGGGCGACCCCCTCCCCAATCGCCGGCTACGGAATAAATAATAATAATAATAATAAAGTTCGCCTCAGTCATCTGTATTCCCGCAGTATGTATAAATATACATGAGACCGAATGGAACAAGGCCAAAGAAGATTTGGTGTACGCCTGAATTTTCTCTCCTACAAAAGCCGTATACATATGAAAAAAAAACGGTTGTCTTTCTCGGCGAGTAGCCAAAGACTGATTTCATCTTAATACTAATTTCATAAATAAAATCGATGAATCATCGAATCATAACTGGCGATGAAAAATTGATTTATTTCAACAATCCCAAACGAAAAAATATATGTTTGAGCCTCGGCCAACGGCCCCTATCGACGCCAAGGCCAGATCGCTTTGGCCGAAAGACAATGTTGTGTATTTTCTGGGATCAGCGTGGTGTTATCTGGTATGAGCTACTAAAACCAGGTGAAATAGTTAGTGGTGCACGCCATGATCAGTGGTGCACGCTACCATTAACAATTGATCGATTTGAGCCGCGCTATACGTCAGAAGAGGCCCGAATTTTAACTTCGCCATAACAAAATTTTATTCCAAGATGACAACGCATCGCCACATCGAACATCGGTCAATCAAAACTTGGTAGAATCGTACAACTGGGAGCCCCTACCCCACCCGCCGTACTCACCATGTCCGATTCTATTTGTGTTCATCGATGGGACGCGCACTCAAAGATTCGCACTTCAATTCTTACGAGGAAGTGCTCGTGGCTCGATGAATGGATAGCCTCAAAAACAAACATTTTTTTGGCGAGCTATCCATAAATTGGCTGAAAGATGGGAAAGATGTGGGAAGATAGCTAGCGAGGGAAATTATTTTGAAGAATAATTTTGTAACCAGTTTCGCAAAATGAACGTGTTTTTTTTTTAAATACCGGATTCATATTTGTACACCTAATATTAATATACCCAGTAGCTATTTCGTATGGCATAACGACCATAAAATATATTTCATTCAGTTTGCAATAAAAAATTTCGTTGTATAAGATTGCTACGACTGGTGGCTACGAGCATTTATATTCCATTCATTCCTTTGAACCTTTTCATTTTACACGTAACACGGAAAATCAAATGCTTTCTATTTTAGAGCATCTATATCGATATTTTATTACATCACAGAATATTCGTCGTTATGATCATCCGCATTAAATTTCGTGTTCAAAAAATTCGCCGTACGTGTCAAGTGCACGTCCACTATAATTCAAATTTGACAAACGTATGGCACCTAATTTTTTTGGTAATGCTAATGCTATTTGTCATGCTGTGGTTTTCAAATACCAATTGTCATACTTTTATATTATATACAAATGATGGCCAATTTTTGTCACATTTCAATCACAGTTCAATTCTCATCCGGTAGCCTCCTCGAAGACGGGCCTAACCTGTCTGGGCCGCTGTAACCTCTGCCTGCGACTGTAACCGGGAGTCGGAGGCGGTTGGGAACAGAAGTATGGATTTGGGGGAACACCTCGGGCGGAACTTGTCGGTTTGCGTGCCAGGCTTTGTCAGCCACGCTTACGCAATCCGGCGCATAACCAGGAGGAGAGGGTCTGGAGACGTATGTTTTCAAAAGAGCGGGGTAGCTGTTGACCTGGCGTCGCCTATCCTTAGAAAAGATCCGAAGGCTGCCCGATGTTGAAGGACCGTTGTAGTCGACACCGCCTTACTGATACCGAATGACCAGGCCGTGCAAAGTGCGCCACGGATCAGCAATGAATTCAATATAAATTACGGCTGATGTCAGAAAGAGGCAGCGCAAGCGACCTCGAATCCGTGGCCAGGCTGACCGACGGAGAAATCCGTCCAAATGTGAGGTCGAGCCGCTGGGATCACTACTCAGTGTCTCGCAGTAATACGTTGGACTCTCACGGACATGTTGGCATAGTTGGACTGTGTTGTCCCTAAGTCTGCTTTTCTTCCAGGGGAGAAATAATGAGCTAATATCGTTATAGATTCCTGGAGTGACGGGTTCGCCCGTGGTAGTTGACAATTGTGAAGTGTTGTATTTCAAATATTTAACATCGCGTCTATCTACACGAATCTACAACATTGTAAAATATGATTTGAACATTCGTCGATTTGACATGACAATGGGTGTACGATTCAAATGGAGTGCGATGAAAATGTTTTTTCTTTTGTCAATTTTGTAACAAATAAGGTTATTAGATTATAACCATATAAAATTGATTAAATAATCTTGAAGTAAAGGAAGTCGTCTCCGAATCGATTACGGAATATGTATTAAGATCATGTGGCAAAGCGGCGGGTCGTGACCGTCACCCACTTTTAACAAGGATTTGTCATGACTGAGTCGAAGCCATGTAAACTAAGCGGAGTCCTAAGTCAGCGGCTAAAACTAAAGCACTTCGTTTCCTAAAAATAAAAGCTCGCGCGGTGTGTGCTCACTTCACTCCTCCATGGGTCAGATGCCCGCTGCGCCCTCTAGCGGGAGAAAAGGTGACGGTAAACATCCCTATTATAATGTTTTAGTCAGTTAGGTGTACCTTGACAGGCAAAGTTATTGCAAAACAAAATTTCATTCTGAGCTAGCTAATATTACTGTTGTTTATTTTTCCGTTAAATTTTAATTATATTAGTTAAACATTATTTTAAACCTACCTAATTTAACTTTTGGTACATAAACTAACTCATTTTGTATTATTATAATAGGTATGTGTTTTTTTTTATATTGTTGAATGCCTATGTAATCATGTTGTAAAAAATAAATATTGTATGCTTAAAAGGCAGGCTGTGCGGAACTGAATAAATTGTAAAACTCTATGTTACTACACCACAATCACAATAAAATAATATAAAATAAAAAAATAAAACATAACATATTATGCATTCATGTCTCTTCTTGCAGTTTCCCTAACGATTCATTGAAAATTCAAATTATATATTTTTTTATTTTCAAGCAAAACTTGGTAATCGATCAATAGGACATAAAGGCAAAGAAGTACGTGGTCGTCCACGACCAGATACTTATTGCGCACATTTATTTTTGATTCATCTGCTGCATTTTTTATGGAATTGCCATTTTTTCTCACATTATTGTTTCGCTTTAAATCATACATACTTGTTTTAATTTTACATATACATATACAAAAGATTTTTTTTATATTTCACTCGACATATGACTCTCATATAATATGGATCTCCTTTGTCTTCCAGCGACAAAGGCGCAAAGTTTTAGAGTGTTTTATATTAGGCAAGGTTTCCGTGACGCCGCCAATCCTCCGGAGAAAGTGGTAAAGTCGACGTCAAAATATTTGCTCAACCGGAGTTTACCCCCCCCCCCCCCCACTCCCCTCCTTCGAGCTCAGGATCAGCGGAGATTTGTCGGCGAACTCCCGGCGCTCCCAAAACTACAGGCAAGCTACGTACGGAAGCCACTTACTTATTTATGGAATAAAATGTTCCAAGTGCCACCTTCGCGCACGGTCTACAAATCACTGACACACGTGAACCGACCAAACAGGGTTGCCAAAACGTCTACGCATAATAAGCTTATAAAATTAAAAGATATATATATTTTGTTTTTTATTTTATTTTGTAAATGTTAATATTTGACGGTATAAATACAATGGTTTTGGACCAGATTTGGTATCTTGGATATGGAAGACATGATCAATTTCATCCTCCAGCTGCACATCTATGTGGGATTATTATAGACTTGCAGAAGCATTTCCTTTTCCTGTAATAAATAATGTAAACTAAAATTATATTTGCCTATAATATTAATGATTCGTTTGTAATTATCCATGCATGTACCACTAGTTTGAATCTTAAGCTTTATTACCATGAAAATAAACCAAAGGTTAATGTCTCTTGTATTTTAATATTAGATTTTAAGAGGCCGTACACGAAATTTTGCGCATTTCGTAAATTTACGTAATTTTGCAGACGTGAATTTAAGGTTAAAATACTGTATTTCTATAAGTTTTATTGCACAACATAAAAGATCATTTATATTATTGTCTAATGAGTGAGCTACTTTTTTGAAAATTATTATAGAATTTTGATTAATTGACCTTAAACCGGCGACTGTTTATGAATTTTTGATGTAAGAGGTTTAGAATATAACATATTTACGAATCGTTTTGACATCTAAACGGTATAAAAAAATTACAATGTATTGCTGTGAAAGTCCTCTATATAATAAGTGAATCACTTTTTACTACTTTCATATAAAATTGTTGATAAAAAAAATATTTAACTTTGTCATTTTTTTTAGAAAATGGGCGAAGAAATGCTTTTGATTTTGGCCTTTTAGAACTCTCGTTCATAAAATAAAAACAACAGAAATAAACTTTAGTTCAATATCAATCCATTTCCTCATAAAAAATGCAAAACATTAATTAAAATTGGCCATAAAGTCTTTTAGAGCAATTTAATTCTCGCGTTATGATACTCGCCTATGATACGATTCACGCCTCAAGTCAGCTAGTCCCCGCCGAGCGCTTCCAAAGGGTGGACGTATCTCTTTGGCTCCGAAAATCCTACCTACCTATATTTATATTATACCATTGATTATAAAGGTATCACGGCTCACATCGATTTCGTACAAGGCCTCTTAATTGCTTTTTGTATTTATAGAGAATACAATATATACATATTTGTATTTTATTAAAATCCGTAGTTTAATTATAACGATATTGTTTGAACACCGGTGTTTTTATTTATTTTGCAATAATCCCAAAGGCTAGAAAATACCTGTGTCATTATGTCCGCCTGTTGTACAAATTTATTTCTTTGTTTTGTGCAATAAATAAGAAATAGTAATAATAATAATAAAGAGATAATAATATTTGTTCAAAGACATTTCTCCTGAAAGGCCTAATAATTGAAACATATAAAACTCAAATACCACTAAGACTTTCGAGGTGAGATTTAGTACTAAAATATGCCTAATATGCCACTCTCAAGCTTATTGGCTGTTGGGCCTAGGGCTCATACAAATAGTAGCATTCTCCTTTAATATCCATCAAAGCTAAGATCGCAAATATTTATGACTGATTTAGGTATATGTTATAACTGAATACAGTATGTAAGAGAAAAGGTAAATTTTAAAGTTTCGGCAACTTTTGATAACATAACCTAAATCTTTAACACTGCGGTAACAACCTGTGTGGAAATAATTGTCATTAATAAAATATATGTAGATACGTATACCTACTCACCTATAATTCAATTATTGCATTAGAAACCTAAATTATGCTCTTTCTATAAGGATATCATATGATAAGTATATTTATTGATATCATAATATGATATATAAATTATATCATAATATGATAAGTGTGTTTTAGTGCATTACGAAAATAATAAAGTTGAAAATAACTTTGTACTATTCGCGGGAAATGTTATATTCCGCTGGTATAGGCAACACACCACTGGCGACAAACCGTAGAAATATCGTGTAGTTTCATAATAAATAAATACAAACCGAGCTGCCATGGAATTCACCGACCGGAGTCGGGCCCATCATAATACAATTTTTTACACTTCTGGGGGGTGAGCAGTGGATTCCGGACTTACGAACCGGCTGTGGTAGGTTTAGGACAGCTGTCTTGCCACATGTGAGCGTTCACCTTGCCACCCATTCACTCCCCCTTCGAAGCCATAGAATTTGAGATGCGCAAATCGCAGTTTTAGATAATTTTTCTAAGAAAGAGTTGATTATTTTTCTGGAAAGGCCAAGATCTTTAAAGAGGTGAAATAGAGATTTAGCTGGCAGGCCACGAGCGCCAACTTCCACCGCGTGAAGGTGAACAGTGAAGCCGTTCCGGGTTACGGCATTTGCGAGATCATGGTATTTATTTAATTTGTACTCGTGGTCTTTTGGGATATTTGATTCCCATGGAACAGTTAATTCTACAATTCTACAATTTAAAAATATATATTTTTTTGTTTTTTTTATACATATATAATATGTTGCCTCTTTAATAAATAATAATTTACAATCTACAGATATAGATAATCTATAGATATTCAAACCTTACAGTCTTGCATGTCATAATACTTTTATGTATATCGAAGCTGATATCGCAAATTTAAATATATGTTGATTAAATATATGTTGTAATATAATACAATATCTAAGACAAAAATTTAGGTGGTCTAAATAAAATGCGTGCCTGTCCGTTATTTGATGGATTGGACTGGTCAAACTAAAAATTGTAAAAACGGACCCCTCTCACAAATATTATTTACTAGCTGCGCCTAGCGGTTTTACCCGCGTGGTGATAGAAAATTGTGATAATGATGATAGAAAACCATACATCTTTATAAATTATAGCCTATGTGTTATTCTGATGTATAAGCTATATTATTGTAAAGTTCCATCAAAATCCATTTAGTAGTTTTTGCGTGAAAGAGTAACAAACATCCATACATACATACAAACTTTCGCGTTTATAATATTAGTAGGATTAGATAACTAAGTATAGAACTATCTGTTGTGGTTTTTTGACGATCTTCAGATAAGTAATTGAACCCAGGACTTTTGATTTATTTATTTACATATTATCCTTTCTCAAATCAACACTTATAAGATAGTAATTAATTGTATTTGCACATTGAAAATAGACCATACAACATACATAATACTACAATACAATCAGAAATTGCTGAAATATATTAAGGAATTGCTAAACAATAACATAATTTATAACATCACTTTGTTTATTATACAGTGTCATCACTGTACAGAAATACTAAGCCAATATGGACATATCATTAAGCATATTGAGATGTCAACCACAACGGGCGAACCCGTCACCGCAGGACGTTTTAACGATTCATCGTTCTATCGACCGTGCAGTGAGCGTAGAAGACTTTGGACATAACAAATCCGACGTCTAGCTACGCCACAACCCGTTAGAGACCAACGCCTTACCGCGAGTAGCCAGGTATGTTACCTGGCGGGCGGCCCTCGCGCCCTAACTACCAATTGTGACCAGATTTCTCCGGTCTCTCGATTGGTTCCGAGTTCGAGGTCGCTTGCGCGGTCCTCTCCCTTACGAAGCGGTGAAACGGAGTATACCGAATCTATCGCGGACCAAGGCGTCCTTTGCCCGACTCTGAACCGGGATCGGATGGCCAATGGTCATTTCAAGAGCAGTCGCCGTAAGGTAGACAACTACCCCCGCTCTATAGGAAACAATACAGTTCCCAGACTCCCCCGATTGTTAGTCGGAGAGCACAATCGATTGGCTTGCGCCGCTCGGTGCGCAGACCGTCCAGGAGCGCCAGAGGATTGATTCCCAGGGGAGACCGGTTGACCCAGTGTCCTACCCAGGCTCGCACCCCATGCGTGGAGGCCATCGGATGGGTGTTGACCCGTGAGTGTGACCGACCCTGAAACAGAATGGGTCTTCGTGGCCAACTCAGCAAGGGCCCATTAGCTCCCATCATTAAGCATAATAAGTATTAAATATATAAGTACAGTTAACCTGAAGAATGAAACAGAGCCGATCCCTTTCTGAAGAGATTAAGTTGCGCAATGCCCATTACCTTGTAGAGGTGCGGGCTAGCAGTAAAAATAAATTGATCAGAGTACACACCTTTTTGAAGCGTTTGTCGTTTATTTACGTATCCCTGGTCAACTTTTGTAAACGGCGTGTATTTCTGAATATTTTGTCTTTTTTACTGCAAATTAGACATTTTAAAATTTAAACAATAAAGGATACCGTATAAGCATGGAGAATGGCATAGCAAAATAGTTTTAAAATACTACGGAAGGAAATGATTAGATGTGTATACGGACTACATCAGGGACTTAAGTCGACTGTACAGTTTGGAATCTGAAAAAAATAAAACAATCGACAAAATGGGTCTTTCTTTTCGGCGATTTTAGCGAATCTGACCCCAAGGGGTCTCGTGGTTTTTTATCGAACACCTCTTTACCGCTTTATAGGCCAGGCGGCCATATACATATGATTGCCCTTGTGGGTTGTTAATGGTTCTCGTTCATTTGGGCCACTACGCCCCGCCTCTTTCTTGGATCGGTCCAGATCACGGTTCAGCACCCATCCGATAGCCTCCACGAAGAAATTCGAGCCTGGTAAGGACTCCTGTTTCTCCGGCCACTAAATAGGCAGCTGGATCAGTTTCCCTCGGGTGATGTTTTCCGGGCGCATCTTGCGGCGTCAGCCAATTGACAGTGCACTCCGGCAAATAATCGTGGGAGTCTGGAAACGATATACTGTTTCTCATGAAGCGGAGGTGGTTGTTGACCTAATATTACCCGCTCTTGAAACGACCGATTGTCCGACCGATCCTGTGTGGTCAGTCGGGCAAAAGATTACCGCAGAGGTCGCGCAAGCCACTTCACACCCGTACCCAGTCGGGAGGACGGAAAAATTTGGCCATAACTGGGAGTGTGGGCACGGGGCTGCCCGCTGGTTTTACTTTCTAGTGCAACGCTGTGAAGTGTCGGACTCTCACGGGTGAGTTGAGGTAGCTGGACAGTGGACTGTATTGTCCCTTAGTCTCTACGTTCACTCCAGATTGAAAGAACAACTAGAGCTGCCGACTACAATGGGCGAACCCGTCACCTCGGGAAGTTTTAACTATATTCATCGTTCTGTCTCCCGTGAGGTGATCGCAGAAGACTTATGACAAAAACAATCCACCGTCAAGTTCCGCCACATGCCCGTAAGAAGTCAACGCCTTACCGCGAGATAGCCAGGTAAGTCAACAAGCGGGTCGACACTCGCGTCCTTACTACCAGTTGCAACCAGAGTCTCCCGACTGGTTACGAGTCGGAGGTCGCTTGCGCGGTCCTCTCCCTTGTGAAGCGGTGATTCTGAACACGATGCGGAACACGGCATAACACGGCACTCTGAATCTGATGCGGAACACGGCATCCTTTGCCCGGCTCTTCACTTGGATTTGGGTGGCCGAATCATTTCAAGAGCCGGTGGTCATTTCAAGAGCAGTTGCCATAAGGTTAACAACCACACCCGCTCTATAGGAACCATTACTGTTCCCATACTCCCACGGCTGTTAGTCGGAGTGCACAATCGATTGGCTGACGCTGCACGGTGCGCCGCACGGTAAGCAACCGTCCAGGAACGCCCGAAGGTTGACTCCTAGGGGAGACTGGCCCGCAGGCCAGCGTCCTACCCTGGCTCTCCCTTCTGCGTAAAGGCCGCCGAATGGGTGTGACCCGTGAGTATGAACGACCCTGAACGAATGGGTCTTCGTGGCCAACTCCAACAGGGCCCATTAGCTCCCAGATTGAAAGAACAATCATATATCGTTTTAACCTCCTGAGGCATATGGAGACGACAACTCGAAAGTGCCCTTATCTGAGCAATAATTTTCTTCGTTTCAGCGGGACGTGCGACAACCCTAACGCGAGGCAATCCCTGATAGCGGCTCGGCGCGGTCCTTTAAATTTTAAAGCGATCCGATCTGGCTGACACGTCTTGGCAGGCGGCGGAGGCGGGCGTCGGCGCGACAACCCGAGCAACCAGTAACCAAGTAACCAGACGCATCGCCGCCGGCCCGCGAACTAGCCGCGACCGCGCGATACGAAAATTAGCTCTATATTTGTCCATTAGTCTCGTTAGGCGTCTGGATTGTGAGAAGGGTCACTTAATACAGTATCAATCTGCGGGCTAATCTATATTTTAGCCAGTGCGCGAACCTGTTGGATAGACGACCTCACACACTTACCTAAATTCCTTTAACGTAAGTACATCTTTGTTGCTTTAAAAATTGACATGTTTGTAATGTATTCATTGTTTTTTTTCAAAATAGTGATATATGAAAGTCTTCAATAAATTATATAAATACGTACCTACATCGATTTTTGTAATTAATATAATAGATATCTTGTCAATATTTATCTAACCAACACACAAAATCTTTGTCTTCTTTGTTGTAGACCATGGTTGTAGACGCGATGTTGTCTTCCTCGTGCGTGACTCTAGCAGAAACTTTGTCTTTACTTATTTTATTACACGACTGCCCAACAAAAAATGAGTGTAATGAGTTCAGGATTCATATATGTTTTCCGTTTCATTATTCCACCATAACTTCTAAACGCTTAAACCGATTTAGAAGTGTAAGGTATTGTTATAATCGATATGTCATCCCGAGTCTCATAAGGCACCCTAAGTGTCCAAATATAAGTAGTTGTCTAAATGTCCAAATGTTAATAAATTAGCATAAATATATCCTTTTTAGTGTCAAATGAAAGGTCTGCTTGAGTACGTTCCGAAAATATGCATCTATCTATATGGATAAATACATAAACCACAAATATTTATTTAAAAAACTGCAATAAAAATAATGATATACACAATTCACTTTCTGTAACGGCAGTCGTGTTTTTTTATTCTGTTTAATATATTCACTTGTTTATTTATTTATTTCACTTTATAAACAAATCTTTGCTACAGCTAAGACCAATCAGTTAAGATGTAATACAAAGATAAACGCATGCGAAAAGATAAATGCATGCGAAGAAACTTTAAAAATATTATAACTACATACACAACATGTTTTAAATAAGCATTACATATGCAAGTACATGCATTAGAAGAAGAAAAGAAAATAAAACAGAGAACATAAAGAATAGCAACAATTATCTCAATTTTACATAAATAAGTAGGACTATTAGCACCTTGAAGAAATGTGGGCTCGCTGTAAAAATATCCAGGTCTGACGCTGTCGAATATAGTACGTTTATCGTAATGTACGCGTAAAATCGAAAAGAACTGGTTTTCTTTAATAAATAGCAGTCATCTAACATCACAAACCATCTTAATCAACTCCTTGCCCTGAAAAGTATATATTTAGACACCTAAATAATGATTATCACCGTCACAGGAGCAGAAATGTATACAAAATAAAAACTGGGTCGGGCATTTTGGAAAATGGCGTCTAAAACACCCGGTCCAGAATATGGTGATGTCTATTCAACTTTTTCCTATATTTACTTCACTCGATTTTGTTTGTTAGATACAATATATACTTTGCGTATTTTAACTCATTAATGACTTACGGACTACTATTTTGGGGAAATGCTGCAACCAGTAAAAGAATCTTTCTTTTGCAAAAGAGAGCACTGCGCAGCATGTATCAGGTAACGACTAGGACCTCACATGCAAAGAATATTTCATCAAGGCAAGGGTAATGACTATGTATTCGGCGTTCATATACCAGTGTTTAATGTATGCTAGACAGCACCTAACAGAAACACCAATTAATGCAGACATTCACTCGCATCATACCCGCGGTAGCTCCCTTTTATGCGTACCCCGAATACGACTGGCAAAAGTACAGAAAAGCTACTTGTACCTTAGCATTAAATTCTATAATCTACTCCCTACAAAATTTAAACAGCTGGAGGACATAAAATTCATAAAAAACATCAAGGAGATGCTGATAGGCCACCCTTTCTATAATTTGGCCGAATTTGAGGGCCATGATTTTTCAAATATTGTGCCCATTTAAATTACTTAAAAAAGTAGAGCCTTATTATCTGATTGTTTTATATGGTCTTATATCTGTACTTTTAGTTTAAAATGCATAACGTAGATTTAATTTGATTATTTAACATTGTACTGACTGTAGTGGCAAATCCAGCGGTCAGCGGTTAAACCGATCGAAAATCTGCCACCTTATTTTAGGGTAGCCATAGAACGACAAGGTGCAATTTTGGTGGCACCCAGGGGTGATGTGAACCGGCGTTTTACTGCCGATGGCACACCAGGTACTCGTAGAGGCGTGTCTCTCCTCGGCGAGTTGCGATACAAGGTGACCTTAAGCTCTTGTATCGTACGGTCTCCTTTTGCAGATTCCGCAGCGATCTCTTTTCCTATAAGATCGATCTAGTCTCCACTAGTTTGTAAATCTAGCCGCTCGCATAATTGAGGCATCAAGGTATAAGCTGTTATTGTCGCTTACCGTTTGAAGAGCAGTACTGTCCTGCGAAGCGTAGATATCGTCGGGGTCGGGTTATAAACTCGGTCCTGTCGAAGTCTGGTCTCGCGAAGTTCTCTCTTGTGCACTCAATTATCGAAAGTTTTCCGAACACTGACTATTATTTTTGTCTCTACCGCTTGAAGGTTGAATAAAAAACTGTTTTCTTGTCACTTTATAATTCCACTTTCAATGTGGCTCAAATTAATTATGAATTCAATTATTTCTATTTGTTACATTGTGAAAGAATGAAAATTTTAAAACAAAATATGTTACTTCTTTTTTTTTTTTTTTTGTTATTTTTCTTGCCTCTCGTTTCCATGGTTTCTCTCGTTTCCATGGTTTCTTTAATATACTATGTTAGTGATTCCCTTATTCAAAACTGTAGAATACATATATTCACGGCTTTGTTGTGTGGAATGTTTACGGTATTATGAATATTTTATTATTAATATTATTGGTAGTTAATTCTAAATACCTACAACTATTTTGCCGAGACACTGACAATTTAAATATTACGATAAATAATTTTACTACGAAATTTTTCGAATTACTAACTACTTCAAATATTAAGCTTCTATTTTGATTATTTATATTTATAGTTTGACAATCTAGTAGTTAATTCTTGACTACCTATGTATGTTCAGTAAAGAGTAGTAACGAAACTTACTACCTAACCCAATTATTTTGACAAGTCCAAGAGCGGTCTTTAGCCGTCAATTGGACACGAAGAAAATGTAATGTAATGTAATGTATACCTACTGATTTTTTTACGGGACTCCAATACAGGCACAGAAATATAAGAAGACTCCACTGACCTAGGTTCTTTCGCGAGGACGGCTCCGCGAATAGATTATATGATCGAGATCAATTACAATCATCCGGAACAATGAGATAAATCTTTGCCATCGTGCTAGGATTATCAACTGACCAAAACAGCTTATAATCTTAGGCCATGGAGCATTTCTCTGCGCAATTTAAGGGAATTATAGCCCACTATGCCTGGTAAAAACTAGTAGGGTATAAGTAAGGACAGTGCCCGTCTTGTCCGAGATATCCATGAATCTCAATTGTTGCCATGACCAGGATCGAATCCTCCAACAGTCAGGCTCGTTTCCTGTGTATTATCAACGAGAGAGCCATATCGTCTTAAGACTCTTTCCTCCAATTTTCAAGCCTATACTTGCAGCTGTACTTCATTATCAACTACTCGCGCTAATCATTCCCTGCCTGAAGTATCCGTTCGACAGCCCGAAAATTATTTCAGGCCGACATTGAACCTACTCATCTTCTTAAAAATTCTTAAACGCTGGCATATGAACAGCTGAACTTAATTCTTAATTCTCATAGCAGGTTGGATCAGCCTTAATCTGGATTTCGGCACAGCCGCGGCGGTAATCAACGTCACTGACGACATTAGATGAGCTATGAATGACCGTAATGACCATTCTAGTCAGTTCCTGTTCCATCGCTTAGCCGAATAACTGTCCCACCTGTACAACTTGATGAGTTCCTAATGGTTCCTTGCAGCTTGGGCGTAATGGACTGTCTGAGTTATCTTAGGTCGGCTCAACTCACTGCGTTCAGCTCCCATCTGGTAGCTTCCTTGAAGAGAGACTAACATGGAAGGGCTGCTGTGAATTCTGCCTGCGGCTGTTACCTACAGTTAAGATCGGAGGTTCCGATCCGGGGAATATTTCAGGCGGAACTGGACGGTTTGCGCAGCCAAGCGCGATCCGGCTTATAAACCGGGGAGTCTCGTAACGTATATATATGTTTCCTAAGAAGCGGGGGTATTTGTTGACCTGGCGTCATCTATCCTGAGAAATGATCCGTTTACCACCTGATCCCATGTGAGCTTGACGGGCATAGAGCACCTCGGCGACTTCGAATCTGTGACCAGACCAGATGAAGAAATCCGTTCAAATCTGATAGTAAGAGCGCTAGGATGGCCCGCTCGTTGGCACTTCCCAGTGCCTCGCGGCAAGTCATTGGACACTTACGGGCTATTGACGTAATCTTACTTACTGCCCACAAAGTTTTTACGTTCTTATCACGGGAGACAGAATGGTACGGTGTCTTTATAACTCTCTAGGGAGGAGCCAAAGCGGGTCGTTAAACATTTCTGGCAAGACTTATGTGGCATAGCAAAGACGCACATATAATCAAAATCCGATCGCACAGACTGGCAGCGGCCAACTGTCGATAAATTATATCAATTATACTATTACTTTGATCAAAAAGTTTATTAACCGCTCTACCTATACGAACGTACGTGATACATCCTCTATATTATCGCCCGAACGCAAAAAACCGTATCATGTACGTTTAATTAAAATAAACTATTTAAAAAAAGCCGAATAATAATAATACAAAAAAGAGTAATAAATGGGTCTATTGTGTAAAAAAAAGTTTCCTACTTAAGTATTTTTATTAAGAAATATAATTTTTAAATCTAAATATATAATAATATAATAAATAACGACGATTTTTAACCAACTTTTACTTAAGTATTTTTATTAGGAAATATAAATACTTAAGTATTTTTATTAAGAAATATAATTTTTAAATCTAAATATATAATAATATAATAAATAACGACGATTTTTAACCAACTTTTTGAATAATAACCCAAAGGTAGGGCGGTTAAACATTTTCTGCTTAGAATTTCAATTCAATGATTTTTTCGATATATTAGAAACAATTTTAAAATGTATGAATATATTGATCTAAAAGGCATGGGGCCCCTACGCCGGTGCCTACTTGGCCTATTGGATAATCCGGCACTGCGTGTGTACTCTAAATATCTGGCAGACGGGTCATTAGCTCTTGCCAGAATATGTAAATAATCATGAACGTTATTATCAGCAATAAACGCATCGTATGCGACACTGAATCTGAGTTCTGTTATTAATCATTAATTATGATGGTTATAACAATAAATGACTAAAATAGGCATACTTAATTACGTATGCCACTCGGGCATTCTCTAGACGTAATGAAACCAAATTTATTTAATGGATTCTGCAGTCAACTGATAATGCAACGCAATGAGTGGGTTTAGCTCGTAAACTTTACGAAACATAACTTTGCTGAGTGGGTGGATAATGGAGGGAGCGCTACTGATAATAATTGTTTAATTTGAAGTTTTACAGAAAACCTATTTACACAAAAGTAATTTACTATCCTATGCAAAGTTTAACACGGTTGCATGAAAAACTCATAATACAAATAACATGAGTACGTTGATAATTGGGTAATAGAAAAAATAGGATTTATAAAGCAAAAATGTAATATTAATATTTGCATATTAATGTTTATAATATACCGTTTGACCGATCAGTATACAAGTTGGCATATATTTGTATTTTTCATAGAGAAGGCTTTTATGCTATCCACTTTGTTGTAACTCGCTACTAAAACAACTTCTATACCGTTCAACCGATCGCCATGAAAGTTGGTATGCATGGGTATTTGAAATCGAATGACATTTTCGCGCTATCTACTTTGTTGTAACTTGCCACTAGATGGAAACCTGTATACATAGGTAATTGAGCGCAAATAATATTTCGGGCTATCCAAATTGTTGTAACTCGCCACTAGATACCGATGCAGCTCGTCAACTTCTATACCGTTCAACCGATCGCCATGAACCCGCCATAGAGGTCACTTGAGCACCACCGGGTTTATTCTACTAGTATGATATAATAAGGGTATGGTATAACATAATGAATTTACAACATTATATCGTGCATTAAAGACATTCCTGCTTTTGTTTTTATCTTTATCGATTCAGAAAAAAAATGCTGAATCTGGGTATAAATCTCAATTTTCTTGCCTTAAGGATATTCCTTTCCTTTTGGGCCCAATCTTGCAACGTCATTCGCTACGGTATAAATAGGTAGTTGCATAAACAAAGTTCTTCCTGAAACCCAGCAAGCCTTGAAACGATGCTATATTATTTGTTGAAATCGTAATAATTGCTGCAGCTCATAATAACTATAATGAATGATGAGGTGCTTTGGTCTTGGGGTTAAATTGTTTTAAAGGATTTTTTTTTTTTGATAGGTTGCCAAAGGAATAATAATATGACGGACAATAACATTATTAATCGAGACATATAGCTATCTAGCGAAAGCAAAGCGTTAGTGGCATTTATTAGAATTAGTGACGTAGTGGCATTAAATAACTAGTGGCATTAATGTTTAGAGGCACCGCTATTTACATTACCGACTAAAATTTCGGAAAGTACACTAATGAGGATTTATGGCTTTCTCTTTATTATTTATTTTTATTTTTATTTATTTAACAAATCAACATAACAGTACACACCAATTCGTTGAGATGTTATTAATATACATAAACATAAAAGGCATTAAATATGCAAGCTGAAGCATTAAAAACAGTAACAGTAACAGAATACATAAAAAAATAAAATACCGAAACAATCGATCTTATATTCTAGCATAAACAGGTACCGCAATGCCCATACCTTGAAGAGATGTGGGCTCGCAGTAAAAATATCCTTTATGTATCGCAAGGCATGCGTAAGGAGACTCCATCGATTTGAGTTAGTACGCGAGGACGGCTCCGCAAATAGAGTATGTGACCGAGCTCGAATGTAGTTATCCGGAACAAAGAGACAAATCTTCACTAGCATACTAGGATTATCAACTTTGCCCCGGACCAGCTTAAAAACGTAGGCCATGGTGAGCATTTCTCTACGCAATTCAAGGGAATTATAGCCCACCATGCCTAGTAAAAAAGTAGTAGGGTATAAGTAGGGATAATAGCCGTATTTCTTGAAATATACAAAGTGTAAAAAACATTTTAGTTTTTTTCCAGCATGATGATATGATGATGATCTCCAGGAGCTTTTTGAACCACTAAGTTCCCACGGTCTCGTACTTCGGTCAGCCTCTGACAGTTTATTAAAAATTCCGAGTCATAATAGTGATTTCTATTCCTATTCTTTCTGTGTCCATGGTGCAAGACTCTGGAACGATCTCCCAGCAAATATACGAAACTCGCCTTCTTTACCATCGTTCAAGACTCACCTTAAGGATTACTACCTTTCTAAGAAGTAACCAGTTCTTCCCTTTCTCTCCTGTTCCTCTCCCAATTTCCTCTCCTCGGGCACTATTAGTCTTAAATTCTTCCACTTGTCTGTATGTTATGTAATAATCTTTATTTTCACTATGCGCGCATGTACCACTATGTTTAGGTTAGCTGTAAGACATTGCCATGTGGCAATAAGCTCGCCTTTTTTGTATACTTTTTTTAAGTGCAAATAAAGAGTTTATTATTTATTTATTTATTATTATGATATAAAGATCCTCATGTGGATTCCATATTACTGCATTCGTTTCCAATCTACTTCTCACAATTGAATTATACAATGTGTGCATAGCCCGGACATTGTGTAAATGCTTTAGCTTCCGAATAACGAAACCTAGTAATTTAAAAGAGGACTTAGATAAATCAGTGGTGTGCTCCTTGAACGTAAGCTGAGAATCAAAGAGAACTCCTAGATCCTTCACCTTCGCAACTCTAGTAAGCACATCGCCAGCGATGAAGTAATCATACGAGGTGAGGTCGATCTAGTGTATGTAGTAACTGAACATTTAGAGACATTGAATGAGAGATTTTTATTCTGGCTCCAAGACCAAACGGCGTCAATATCGCGCTGGAAAAGCTCGCAGGCCACAGAATTCCAGTAGACATGTACAATTTAATATCGTCGGCGAACATTAAACAGCAGACACGATTACTTTACTCAGATAACAAAGAGATTGAACAGCAGGGGCCTGAGGTTTGATCCCTGATTCACGCGAGAGCAGGTCTGGTACGACTTAAAATCAAAAAGGCCAAGTTTCACATACTGCTGCCTATCTCTCAAGTAATCAGCAAAAAGGGCCAACCTATACACTAATACATTATTTTTCAACGAGTAGGTCGCGGCGCGACCCCCTGGGGGGGGGGGGGGGGGGGGGTCAGTGAAGAGACTCCCCGGGGGTCGCAGGCTATCTAAAAATAAAAATCGAAAATATTACAATATCTTTATTATTTAATACGCAAACATTTACAGCTTCGGAAGAGAAACGTATTTATTATATGATTTTTGCTATTTCTTTTACAAAACTTTACGTTGATCTAAGATGGAAACAGTAAGTAAAGCTTCTAAAGTGAAAAACAGTTAGATTAATGTGGTTTTCGCCATTGTTTTACAAAAAAGTTTTTTTTTCCAAAAAGGGGGTTGCGATCCATAAAAGGTTGAAAAACACTGCACTAATACATTCAACCAGAAGCATAATGATCGACCTGTAGCTAAACCCAGACAAAAACTCGCAATAATAAAAAATTATACATAATAAAATATGCACGAGGAAAACGTTAGGAATTAAAAGGAACTTAAAATAGGTTAGTTACACAACGTTTGTTTAGATTTTCCCTATGATAGTCGTATTACAAAGCTGGTACGTCGGCATCAATCATAGTTATTTTGAGCTGCAGCAATTACTACGATTTCAACAAATAATATGGCATCGTTTCAAGGCGTGCTGAGTTTCAGAAAGAAACTTTGTTAGTATGCAACTGCCTATTTATACCGTAGCGAATGACGTCGCAAGATTTGGCTTGAAAGGAAAGGAATATCGCCGATATTAAGGCAAGAAAATAATTGAGATTTATACCCAGATTCAGCATTTGTTTTCTGAATCGATGAAGATAAAAACAAAAGCAGAAATATCTTTAATGCTTGATATAATGTTGTGACTTATTATGTTATACCATACCCGTATTATATCATACGCGTTGTTTCGAGTTCTTTATTGCATCCACTGTCAACTGATGAATTTTCAGCTTTTCCTGAACACTTTGGGGGTAGTCATTAAAATTACACCTTTCATAGTACGCCAGCGCCAGGTATCCCGGAATCTGACCTGCTGGCTCTACCCCGGCATAATACTAATCTGAAAGTATCAGCTTTTACAAAACTCTTGCACTTTTTTGTCGCAGGCTCCGCTAGTATAAATACATTCACAAGTAAACGAGCAGCGCTGCGGCCGCGGCGTAGACAGTGCCGGCAGCCATGAGCAAATAACAGCAAAATTGCCCTAATCGCGCTGCAAACGACGCAATTTCTAGGGCATAATCCCGGGAGGGAACAGGGCGATCTTCAGTCGGTATCCGATTTAGGAATAGATGATTTAAAGAGGCAATTTAAAGTATTAGGACAATTTATACTTATAGGTACTAATTCCAATTCAATTCCAATGCAACTTCAGGCTGCACCAGCAAATTGTCTAGCGAGTACGTCTAGTAGGTAGCTCTAAATAATGAACGTGATATCAGATAAATAATACCATTGATTTTATAGCGTATTTCATTGCTCAACGTCGTACTACAATTTTGCAACCAAGTTTTTAATACGAAACGCAACTTGTAGATAGCACTCAAAGTTCCAAAAATAGATTAATCTTCTATTATTATGTTGAATATGTCTGCTTTCGAGGTATAAATGGGCAATCATATTATCGGACGCGTTCGTAATCATATGTCAATGTTATTATAGATGGCCAAATAAATTGCTATTAGTTTGGCCGTGAATGCTATCATCGCACCTGTATTTCGCCGTTTCAGAAGGGTTGCCAACTCTTATTTATTTATTTTATTTATTTTATTTAATTACGTAATTTAAAAACATTTACAGTTCATGGACATGTAGGTGCAATGTAATAGACAAAATAACCAGTAGCAAAAAACTGAAACCTGATATGCCAGAAACTGTTGCCAGATATTCCATTTCAATGTCGCCTAACTAGGCTATAGCCTGTTCTAAGGCAGACATTTAAATTAACATAATTTTATAAAAATATAGTAAGGTAATCGCCGTAATTTTAAGAAATAAAATTTTTGTAAATAAAAATAAATATTTTTTTACACAGAAACATGAAAATAATCCTAAAAATTTCAATATAAATTAAAATAAAATAATTGAAAGGCCTACAATTCCTACAATTTAATAGAATAAAGAAATGGTTTGGAAATATAAATAATATAAAAGTCATTGTTTATATACATTTTCATTTAATAACTACAAACTGTCAATCAAACATCCATACAAACTGTCATAAAAATAAACTGTCAATTTAATAACTATCACATATATAAATACCATTCCATATATACCATTTAGACATTTATACTCAATGCTCTATCTGTATTAATCCTCCCTTCCTTCATCAACCAAGACGTGACAGATTTTTTAAATGTTGTCATAGTGTTGATAGCCTTAATTGATTCAGGAAGTGATTATAATCCTAGCGATGAATGAGTAGTGGCGCTGTCCATATGTGGTATTTTTACGTGGTATCAGCATATCTCCTGAGTGCACTGCTCTCGTAAATATCACTCCCTCATTAAAAGTTGGTTGACTTTTAAACCGCTCATGCAGTAAGGCCAATTTAATGTACAGCTGTCTGATGTCCAGGACATTGCAATGACTAAAAAGTTCATTGGTGGGGTAGCGATACGGTTTACGCGCTATAATCTTTAAGATACATTTTTGAGCCACTTCTAATGGGCGGAGGATGGTCGCCGCACAACCTCCCCATCCTATTATTCCATAACAGAGAATAGACTGAACTAATGCGTAGTATGTACTTTTCAGTAATCCCGGATCTAAAATATTTCTCATCTCTCGGAACATATATGCCAGTTTTCGTATTTTAATCGCCAGTATATCAATATGGGTCTGCCAGCGGAGCCTATTATCGATTGTGATCCCTAAATATTTGATGTATTGTGTTCTTTCCACTATTGGACAGCTACATTGCTTTGCATTATTGCATGTATGAATTTTCAAATTGTGGCATGTAGGCGGTTGCCCTTTGGCATTATTGCTGAAAGTAAGGTATTTAGTTTTTCCTATATTCAAATTGAGTAGGGAATCATCCAACCATTCTTGTACTTTTTTCATACCTATATTTGCCTTATTGAAAGCTTCAGTCCACTTGTCACCCTCAAAAATAATGACAGTATCGTCAGCAAATGTAGTTATCTGGCCTACTAAGTTACACAGGTTATTTATGTAGATGAGAAATAGAATAGGTCCGAGAACACTACCCTGGGGGACACCGATTACGATTATTATGTAGTTAAGCAATCTAATACTATATATAATAAATGATAATACGAGAAACACTAAAAAAAATGCAGTTCGATCTACTCATATGAACGGGACTTATTGTCGTATTGCTTGTTGGGAATTATTTGTCGTTTGTTGCTTTAGAAATAGATGTCAATTTTGATTAATTCATAAAATAGCCTCGCCGTTGGTGTCATGTTTCAATACAATTATTTATATCATTTTCTACTGCGTAGCGATGTCTGCTCCTTAATTTGTTTACGGCGACGGGGTTTTATTATGCAGTAACTCTCGCAGTTAGTATTTAGTAATACACATTCGCAATTGTATTGAACTCGCAATTGTAGTGTATCGCAATTGTACTGGTTAAATTTTCATAAAAAACAAGCGAAAAATAACATCTCAACAAAACCCATTCTAATTAACTGAGAATAATTCTATGTACCGATTACCTTCTCGAGCGAAGGGACCGGAGAGGAGTGAGGGGGGGACGGGGTTCTGTAGATAAGACTTTTATTAAAACTTCGTAAGTAACATTGGTATATAGCATCATTATATAACTGGGTATCATAACATAACATAGATAAATATATGACTTTGATAGATTCCGCAGCCGCATTGTAACGTAACGTAAGGTAACGTCCGTATCCGCGTTGAAACACTGGTTCCCGACAACTTGGGTTGTCGACTACAGCGGGCGAGCCCGTCACCACAGGAAGTTTTAACGATTAGTCGTTCTATCTCCCTGGAGTGAGCGTAGAAGACTTGGGACAAAACAGTCCACCATCTAGCTACGCCACAACCCGTTAGAGACCAACGCCTTACCGCGAGATAGCCAGTAATGTTACCTGGCGGGCGACACTCGCGCCCTAACTACCAATTGTGACCAGATTTCTCCGGTCTCTCGATTGGTTCCGAGTTCGAGGTCGCTTGCGCGGTCCTCTCCCTTACGAAGCGGTGAAACGGTGTATACCGAATCTATCGCTGACCACGGCGTCCTTTGCCCGGCTTTCACCCAGGATCGGATGGCCGATGGTCATTTCAAGAGCAGTCGCCGTAAGGTCCGCAACCACCCCCGCTATATAGGAAACAGTACAGCTTCCAGACTCCCCCGACTGTTATTCAGAGTGCACAATCGATTGGCTTGCGCCGCACGGTGCGCAGACCGTCCAGGAGCGCCAGAGGTTTGATTCCCAGGGGAAACTGACCAGGGCCAGAGTCCTACCCAGGTTCGCACCTCGTGCGTGGAGGCCGTCGGATGGGTGTTGACCCGTGAGTGTGACCGACCCTGAACAGAATAGGTCTTCGTGGCCAACCCAGCATGGGCCCATTAGCTCCCACTGGTTCCCGACAGATCACAGAAGTTAAGCGGGCGTGGCGTGGTCATTACTTGGATGGGTGACCGCCTGAGTACTGCCACGTGACGTTATAAAATCCGGCGGCCTGTAAGATAATTGCCAGCTCGTTCTTTGGGTTATTATTCAAAAAGTAGGTAAATCCTTAGTTTTTTTCATTAGATTTTCAATAACAATACTTGTTTAAAATATAACAGACAAAATATATAGCGGACAAAATATAAACATATAAGCGGTATTTATATATCGGTTTCATATAAAATTTATTTTTTATATGTTTTATTTGTATTTTTCAGTAATAATATAGCGGACGTATCACGTACGTTTGCATAGGTATGGGCGGTTAGAACCAAAAAGATTTTTTTTAAATAAAACGCCGTTTACCGAATTTACATATAATTATTTTGACAAAGTCAGCCGAATTCATTTTATATGATTCTAAAAATCCATTAAAGTCAAAGAATGTGAATGTGAATATGAATAATTGCCGATTATCTTGCAAAAACTTCTCTAGCTCTCAGCTACTTTTTAATACATGTATTCTGTGAATTTGAGAATTCTACATTGTAATGTAGAATGTCTAAAGAAAATTAGCATTAAAAAATGATTCTTGTAAGGAGAATTTTACGTATGATTAACATATTTAGCTAAAATGAGAGATATCAAAAATAGCCAATTATTCCCCCCCCCCCCCCCCCCCCCTTCTGTGAGATATCATATCCTAATAAATTTAGATTTGGACACTAGGTATGATGTGGGTCGGTTAATAAGTAGGTAGGTATTCGAAACAAGCAATCAATCAGAATCCATCTTTATTGCTTTAAGGTCACGGACGAATGGCCTTTGGCACATTCGAGGCTAACAATGCTGACTGTAAAATTCAAATAAATAACGGACGTTTTTTCTATGACTTTTGGAAAAAAGGTCGTCAGTAACTAAAGTCCTTAAATGTAAAAACAATCAATTAAAAAATATAAAGTAATTTCAAAAATTCCAATTTAGAATAGATTTTTTTGAAAAATCAAGAGGTTGAAAAAAAAGCAATTTCATACATAAATGGATAAATTCTTTAAATTCTTTCCCAGGTAACTAGTGCAACGTATCAATAGCAAAATGAAATATAATCCTTACAATTCTAATTGTACACCACATTGTAAAGGGCTGACTAAGAAGAACGCTCCATATTCGATTTTAATTTGCTCTATTTATGTTTTTCTTCTTTCTTTCCAGAATGGGTTCCATATTCAGCTACATCAGTTCCATATTGTGGGACAGTGGACCTGACGAGCCACATCCAACCACCGGCCTAACCAAAAGAGATGTGGCGAACGTTCGAAGCAGCTGGGAACTGGCTAATAAAGATCCCATAGCAACTGGATGTGAGCTTCTTATACGGTAAAATTCTTCGATTCACTTGCCATTTTATTTAAATGCCTTTCAGTTCAGAATAGTATACCTACTTTTCCGGACCTCAGTAACCTCGGGTAACAAAATAGAGAACGGGAGCGCGAAGGCGGGCTGTGAGTGAATGCGTTCACCGAATAGAAAGAGATAGGGGCATATGAGACTCCCTCTATCCTTGTCTAGTTGCGCATGCGCGTTTATCCATAGCATAGATAAACGACCACGAAGCCAGCAACACAGAACTACAAGAGCATCTGCAGGCTTGAATTATGCCGTTCCTCGAGTTAATTCATCATTTGCCCAAAGGCAATTAAACTTTATCGCACCCAAAATATTCAACCGTCTTGATGACGACATAAAAAATAATGGAAGTACCTTTTTAGTCAATAAAGAAATAAAAAAATGGCTTCTGGACGATATAGGTCGTTCAAGGACAGAGAATGATCTTCTGCAAATCATCTCTTAGAAATAATATACCTGCATAAATGTGATATAAGATAATAAACATAATGTAACATATATGTGTATGTGTGTATGTATGTATATGTGTATTTATATAAGTGTAAGTGTCCTACGTCAGTTATGCTTCTCCACCCAAGTCTGAAAATAAATCGTATGCCCAGATACAGGCTAACTCGGCCCAGTTGGGCATGCGCTGCGCATGGTCATGTGAATGTGGGTCGTCGTTTACTTTGCACCATTACTTGGTATGACCATTTTATGAATTTCGCATGTTATGTTTAAAATAAATAAATAAAATAGCAAACTTATGGCGTCGACGCGTTGCCATAGTGATATAAACGCGTTGCAATTTATATATGTACCTACGTGTCTCCGTGAATGCACGACTAGACAAGGATGGAGGGGGTATATACACTATAGGCAGCTGTCTCTTTCTATTCGGCTGACTCGTTCTCGGGCTGGTCACGGGGTCTAGTAGTTATACGGTCTTTGCGTGTAACTCAATCTATTTCCGCGTGTCACTCAAATACCGCGTGTACAATTTGGAGCTGTCATCTGCAACGGGCGAACCCGACACCTCAAGCTGGTATACCGATATAGATCGTTCTTACAGTCGTGGCAGGCCAGATGCCAGAGAGTTTGGCCAACACCACCCAAGCTGCACGTAACCACAAAGAACCTGCGCGTGCATAGATAGACCTTTAGCTAGCTGGACTTTTAGCTAGGCTGCAAGTCGGCCTTAGTTAAATGGTCTATATACTACCACCAAATCATAGTGGCTTGTTAACTATCTACTTTTCTACTATCTAACAATAACAATTATCTAACTTTCTGTGGTTTGATAGTATCATTGATTATACACCCGGGTGAGTTTTTAATTAGTGACACCTTGTAGTCGGTGAAACAGTACGACGAAATAAGGAACGTTTAATTAAAAAAATAGGGAAAAACAAAAAAAATACGTTTTGTCTTTTTTTTTGACTAATTTGTCATTTATATCTATTAAAGAAAAGTTTGAGAAGCTTTGAGCATGCTGCGCCATCTAGCAGTAGGTAAAATATCGGTAATAAACAATATTAGCGATATTTTACCTACCGCTAGATAGCGCATCGTGCTCATAGTTTTTATACTATTATTTAAATAAAACATTTTTAAAAATGTTCCCAAATTTTTTTATTATAAGTTGCTTAGTTCGTCGTACTGATTCACTCACTACAAGGATATCACTAATTAAAAACTCATCCTATATTGATCAACATCATAGTACGCTTTTTCAACCCTTCTGCGCCGGCGACATGTAAGTGGCGCTGATAGCATTGTACGGCGAAATTAATAGCAATTTATATAATTATTATCATTAACTTCGATAATAATTATTCTTTTTAATTATAAATGACTGATTGATAATAAAAACCCAATGATGTAACCAATGATAACAATAATAACATTCAATTATTATTGCCATGCGAAGAGATAGAATGATATCTATTAGTTTATCTCAGTGTTTTCCAACCAGTGGGTCGCAACCCCCTGGGGGGTTGCGAAGAGACTTCCAGAGAGTCGCAGGCTATCTAAAATTAAAAATCTAAAATATTACAAAATCTTTATTATATACGCAAGCATTTACAGCTTCGGAAGAGAAAGATATGTATTTATTACATGTTTTTGCTATGTCTTTTACAAAACTTTATGTTGATGATGGAAACATCATCTTTAGTACAGCTTCGAAAGTGAGAAACAGTTAAAATTAATGTGGTTTTCGCCATTATTTTTACACAAAAAGTATTGAATGCTTACAGTTACAGATGTGGAAAAGACTAAGGGGGGTCGAGAGAATTAATTTACAGTCTAAGGGGTAAGAGTTTTAATTTTTTTTTGCCAAAAAGGGGGTCGCGATCTAAAAAAGGTTGAAAAACACTGGATCTGAACATTAAAGTGCGCAATTATTATGTATTGACACCTGTGTAGCAAATGAAAAATTGACATATTTACGTAAATAATATTAAAATAATGAGCTATGATTTAAAAATTCGTAAAATAATATAAATTATTATTTTACTTTAAGATAGGATGCCATATAGGCACAGTAAATATATTAAAGCAGTATAGAAAATAGGCCCATTTGTTGAAATAAATATTTACTCTCCGTTTGACCACTTGGGTTGTCACTCTTTATTTTTTGTAAATGAAAAGTTATTTTCAATTATTAATTAAAACATTTATTTGGCTTCTATAGTGATCAAATAATGGAATTTTTTAACTAATTTACAAATAAAATAAGGTAAAAACATCAACATTTTAAAAAGTCTTTATTCTTCGTTATTATAAATTGATTTATGTTTAATAAGATTTATAAATTGATTTATGTTTAATTGCAAATCAAAAAAATTATCATCCATCAATTTATACTTATAATTTTATATATCAAAAATACTGATTGCACATCAACTTAACCAGGGCATACATATGTTACTCTCAGTGCCCGAATAGTGGTAAATCTTAAGTTTCACTAGTAAATCATAAGATTAACCATCAAGAACCATCTCTTCTGGGCGCAATGCACCATCGATCTATCTAAGGCAACATATTTTTTCATTGCAAAAACGGGCCATTCGAATTTTAAGTAATCTGGGTTATGTAGAATCATGCCGTGGTCATTTCAGAAGGCTTAAAATTCTCACCCTTCCATCTCTATACGTTTTAGAATGCGTTAAATTGATCATAAAAAACCTAGCTCAGCTGCCGATACAATCAGATACCCATAAACACTTTACCAGGGGGAGAAATAATCTGATTCTTCCTCGTCCAAATCTTGAACTTTTTAAAAGGGATCCGAACTACGTCGGAATTATTTGCTACAATAAGCTACCCTCTAGTATCATAAAAAAAGGAAAAATGCTCCAATTTAAAAATAAACTCAAATTATATCTTATTGAAAGAGAATTGTACGACATTAACGGTCTCTAAAAACGGTACGCATCTCGACTATATCTCTTTCTGTAATAGGTTTTTAATCAATTTTCAATTTGACTAAAATGACAATTTGACTATTTCTATTATTAGGTAGGCACATATTAATTATATCTTGACTATTTTTATTTGCAATATAATCACTAAGATATTTATTTTACTTTTTGACAAACGTCACATTTTTTTTTGTTATTTTAGACATTACATTTATTAATTTTATACTAAAAAAACTTATTTCTATCGATATTTTTTAAAAAATTATTATGTTCATTATAACCTTCTTTTTTTTTCTCATTACATTATTCATTATATTCAATGTAATAGAATCACTACTTATTGAGTTAATTTCTACATATCTTCTCTATATCTTACATCTCTATAACTTTCTACATATTTTACTCTGTGTTTTTTATCTGGTAAACTAAATGGTGAGACTCGATTTAATTCTACCATAATACCTTCTTTATTCTTACGAGTAACCTTTTATGTTTTGATTATTAATAGAAGAATTTGATCATTAATGAAGAATTCAATCATATCACGGCCAAATGTAAATGTAATACAACTGTCTATACAACTATGTATTAGTTTTTAGGACAATAAATTATTTGATTTGATTTGAAGACTTGGTAAATGTATTACCCAGGTCGGATGTGTATTGGTTTTGGTAGGTTCGGTTGTGTTAGGTTTCTATGAACCACAACGCACGAGTCACGAGCCGAGATAAACGCAAAACGTAACCACTCGTCTCGAGCCGACACTCGCGACCATGCAGCAACACACCCGACCATCCTCGGGAAGTGTTATAATAACATTGTGATGGGCCCAACCCCAGTCAGTCCTTTTGTATTTATTTGTTACCACTTCGCTTCAGTATCTGGAAGATAATGATGTTTCGACACTAGAAGAGGAAGTTGTTTTTTACAGCTTCTGGGTCATATTCTGATTACGTCTGATATGTCGGTTTAGTTATTACCGCTCGACATGGACTGCTATGCGATGAAAATAGTGCATATGTACCATTCGATGCTTCATTGACTTTAGTGCTGATTCCGATTTTCACCCCTGATCGATCCGATTTCCATTACTTTCAGGTATTTCAACGAATATCCCGAAGCTAAACAGTACTTTCGATCATTCCAAGACCTCGAGAATGAACAGCTCAGAACAAATCGTCAGTTCCACGCACACTGTCTGAGTATCATGAGCTGGTTTACCACTGCGATCTCCCACCTCGACACGCCCGACTTGGTATTGGCGATGGCGGAAAAGGCTGGACAGAACCACAACAGGAGAAAAATACAAGTTCTAGACTTTAAAGTGAGTATCGGGATTGACCTACAAACACATTTATTTAAAAATAGTTTATTTAAAAAGGAAGCGAGTTAGACCTACTATAATACCTATATATTTTACTTTCCCTGCCCACCAACCTACGAGGTGTGTTGAGGGAAAGTGTTGTGAACACGCTAAAAAAATCGAGATGAAGATGGATATACACATTTTTGAGTCCTACAGATTAAAGTTTGTCGGTGTGTCAGTCTGTCTGTCTTAATTCGATGAGCTGAAGTATGGCATGCAAGCATTATTTGTCATGGCAAGAGTTAAAAAGGTTATGGTTGAAATATGTCCACCAGTTGAAATATGCACACTAGTCGTATTTCAACCTCGAATTATTGGACCTTGGCCGCCGACCGAGAGAGGGCGCTCATCGATTGTATTTATCAAATTAATACTCAGATGATATCAGTCCTTAGCTGCTAGCCAGGAAAGTCTTAAGGTGATAAAAGCTTTTTTTTCACTTTACCAACTGTATGAAATGACTGTTGATTATTTTGTTGTATATTTGCATATGAGGCGTCGAATCGTAACGTAATGATTTTCATGGCCGACAACTTTGTTTATCAGTGTAGTAGAGTATAAATCCAATAATCTAAAATTCCAGGAAAAAAACAATAAAGTACATCATCTCATTGTTCAGGCTTTTGGTGGAGAGCTAATGGGCCCTGTTTGAGTTAGGCCACTAAGACCCATGTTGTTTAAGGGTCGGCCAAACTCACGGATCAACACCCATCCGGCGGCCTCCGCGTAGAAGTGCGAGCCCGGGCACTACTATGACCTACAGGCCAGTTTTTCCTAGGAGTCAACCTTCGGGCGCTCCTGAATGGTTTGTGCACCGTTTGGCGTCAGCCAATCGATTGTGCTTTCCGACTGATAGCCGAGGGAGTCTGGAAGCGGCCTTGTTCCTATAGAGCGAATATCGTTAGCCTTACGACAACTGCTCTTCAAGCGACTAATCTGCTACCCGATACCGCGTGAACAGCCGGGCATAGGATTTTGTGCTCCGTGATAGATTCGGTAGACACCAAATCACCACTCTACGTAAGGGAGAGGACCGCGCAAGTGACGTCGAACCCGTAACCAGTCGGGAGGCCGGAGAAATCTGGCCGAAACTGTTAGCCACGGGGCGAGGTTTACCTTTCTAGTGCCTCGCCGTAAGGCGTTGCATTTTGCTGGGTTAGTGGCTTTTGCTGGACTGTAGATTTGTATTTCCACAAAGTGTTCTACGCTCACCTCACGTGAGATAGAGCGATCATTATCGTTAAAACTTCTTTGGGTGACGGGTTCGTCCATTGTAGTCGACAAACCACAAATGTTCAGCCTCTTGATTTGGTTCATAATGGTTTCGTGCAGTTTGGGTGGTGTTGGCCAAAAATCTATGTCATCTGGCCTGCCTAACTCACTGTTCAACTCCTATCTGGTAACCTCCTCGAAGAGGTGCTTACCCTGTCAGGACCGCTGTGAGTTTCTGCCACGGCTGCAATCCTGCAGTTAAAGGTGGTTGGGATCAGAAGATCGCAGATTCGGGGAAATACATCGAGCGAAACTGGGCAGTTGGTTTGCTAGGAGTTGAATGCCCAGCTGGCAAATAACCAGAGGGGTCTGGAGATGTACGTTTGCTATGACAGCGGAGCGTAGTTGTCGACCTGACGTCTGTAACCCTTGAATCGGTCCGTCGGCTACCCGATCCCGAGTATCGTGGTCCGCGCAATATTCAAACTAAATAATCGTAAAAGCGTTCTCGAACCCGTGACCAGACCGGAGGAGGGAGAAATCTGGCCAAATCAAAGGGTGTGAGGTACTAAGGGCGTGAGGTTGTGTTCCGTTGTTTTCACATTTCAGTGCCTCGCGGTAAAGAGTCGGCTTCTTACGGGCATGTTGGGAGAGCTAGACTGTGGACTGTGTTGTCCCTGTCACTGTGAGATCACCTCACGGCTGAAAGAACGATCTATATCGTTAAAATAGCCTGAGGTGTCGGGTTCTCCCATTAGAGATGACAGTTCCAAAGTGTTCAGCCTCTTATATGTGTTTATTTCTTTATTTGTTTATATTCATCATTGGGAAATTTTACAATGTGCGGGTTTATTGTCATATGTCGATCTCTTACAACCAACTCTACTATGACGTATTTATATGCATGTGTGCGTGTAACATGTGTGTAACGGTATGTCTTGTTATTGCATTCGATCGACAGAATTTATAGTATATAAATATATTATACACAAGTCTATATCTCCATCTTTAGTTAATATATTATTAGTAATTCCCTCCCATAGTCCCTCCCCAAACCATAAGTGACAGTAATGTCACTTATGGTTTGGGGAGGGACTGGTCTGATACAAAAAACAAGAACCGTCTGATTTATTGATTATCTAATAACTGGCGACTTACCGGTCGATGCTTGGCTCATCTACGCTAAATACAATTCATTTTATATTTCAGAATATCAGGAAAGTCCTGGAAAAGCTGCTGGTGGACGCCCTTCAGATCAACCAGGAGACACAAGAGTCCTGGGACAAGGCATTAACATTCATGTTAACACCGATTACTGATTCTTTGCAAGACTAACGGACACTTCTGCGATCCAAATTTTAAAACATGACAATTCCAATTATGTAAATGGACATAAAGTGAAAATATTATAGGCCAGTGGGGAAGAACATTGTAATAAATGTTTAATCGATTTATTTTATTCTGGACTTTTTTCAAAATGTGTATCTAAAAAAATAATTTTAATATTGTGTAATATCATACGAATTTTATTATCAAAATTATTAAAATATACAGTAATTTCATGATGTTTAATTATTTTCATTATTTATTATTATTTCTAGACCACATAGGTATTGAACATTTTGTTAGCGGATTATTGCTGGACGCTCATCAGGGAATCACCAGCAACAAAATACAAAAGGCAGGCAAAGCGATTGCGCAATCAATGATCTTCCTCCGAGGGAGAACTATATGGTAAATACATGCATAGGCATTATAGGCAATTCTGAAAAGTTTCAATAACTAAAAAACAAGAACTATACTTGCATTTTCATTATTATTTCCGTGTTCAGTATATTGTATTGTATTGTATTGTTCAGCACCCTTGAAAACATAAAGATCAATGTTACAGAAAACAATATTTCTTTGTTGGCTAGTGTAATTTATGTTAACAAAATAAAAAAAAAAACGAAATAAATGAAAAACTATAAGATTTTGCTGAACATATTATGTCTTGTTAATTTGTTGGTGTTGACCAAAGCTAACACCACCTAAACTCTGTCGGTCAGGTTTTGTATATGTGGTGATATAAAGTCTTACACAAACACATTTTTACATCTTTTAAGTGTTAATGAAGGTCAAATTATAATTGTTTTAGTCCAGACCTTAGGGGAAGCCTTTTAAAAGCATATTTGTTGTATAACAGCTGCGATGTCATCTACACGGTGTAAGGAAAAAAAAAAAAAAAAAAAACTTCTAAGTGATTTTTATTCTTAAGAGGGTGGTGCACGAAATTTCTCAAATTATGGTCTAGCGTTTTAGTTATTCCGCTAAAACTACGCTAATAAAAGCAGTGACAAAAAACACTCGTTTTTATCAATAAGTCATTTATAAGGTGAGCTAATAAATTTGGCAATAGTTTGCGTAGTTTTTTATAAAAACACACGAGAAAATATACAAAAATGGGCGCGGGGTTTTAGTCCTCACTGGGAAAATAATAACTAATTTGAATTACAAATTATTATAAAAGAAAGTTAAATGACATATCTTCACTATAAGCTATTTAAATTTCAATGATTGTAATAGGATTTTATACAATAAATCCCAGAAAATCAGGTATCAGATTCTCCATACATTTTTTGTATGGGCCGGCCGCGTTAATAAATACACAGGCGCGCTATGAAATAGATTCACTTCCCTGCTGCTATTCGAAGCGGGAGCACGTCTTTTTCGGTTAGCTCTTATCAGTTCCCGCTCACGTAATATTTTATTCTTCTACACCGCAGTGCCGCGTCGTCACGCATCGTCACGAGAAAGCAAACAGCAGTAAGTATTTTATTTTTTATATTTGTTTTTTATTAATGGATGTTTATGCCATCTTTGTTATAACTTATTATAATACTCTACATGTATTTTAGTTAATGGGAAAGCGTAAGAAAACATATTTCGTTTTTTGAGAAACGCCATAGAATCAGCGTGAAATTTCAGTCTGAAGACATGAGAAAGCGATGTTGTTTTCAGTCCGAGATATAAGAAAATGAGATAGTTTTAAACCCCAAGATTCGATCGATACGATGCTCATTATATAAAAAATAGATCGACTCCAATAAGCGTAAAACAATTGAAAATATTTTCTGAAGGGACCACTATTCGAAACTTGTAATCTCGAATAGTTTAGTTAATTTGCGTGAAAAACCTGAAATTCAATAAAAAAATACTGAAAGACGCATAAACCATGTACAGGTAGAATATTGATTTTGAATATTGATTTTGAAAAGCAGTTTCGCCATCAGGAGTGAGCAACGAAGGACATTTCGGCATGCAGATGTAACATTTTCGTAAGTTGAAAATAAGTGGTTGGCTGTAAGATATTTAGCTTACAAAGAGCATTGATAGGATATGCACTGATTTAAGGTTGCGAAAAAAGCACGGGAATTTTAAAATCAAATAGTCTTTGAAAATATTCAAAACTATAGAATACTTATAAATATTTTGAAATTATAGAAAAATTAAATAATTTAAAAATCATTTTAAAATCAAATAGTCTTTGAAAATATTCAAAACTATAGAATACTTAGAAATATTTTGAAACCATAGAAAATTTAAAAAAATTGAAAATCATTTTAAAATCTAATAGTTTTTGAAAATATTCAAAACTATAGAATACTTTGAAATATTTTGAAACCATAGAAAAATAAAATAATTTGAAAATCATTTTAAAGTCAAATAGTCTTTGAAAATATTCAAAACTACAGAATACTTAGAAATATTTTAAAACCATAGAAAAATAAAATCCTTTGAAAAACATTTTAAAATCAAATAGGCTTTGAAAATGTTCAATATTATAGATATTCAATAGTATAGAGAGAGTTTTAAAAAAAATGAATCTCATACATTGTTCACCTTGATCGATCAGCAAAAAATTTTCATCTCATCATTGCGTCACATCACAAAAATAACAATTTTCAATCACATTAATTTTCAATCGCTACGTTACATTATTTAAAATATTAAATTTAAAATTATCGCAGAGTTCGGAAGACCACCACGGGGCCGCGAAACCACCGCGGGGTTTCTTCCGCCCTACTACGGCATCACAGGAAGACTCGATGGCCGCATTAAGTGCGACACACAAGTCCTCTGCGGTACTACTAGAAGGCGATGGAAAGGCCTCAAGATTCTCGCAGAGGACTTCACCAAACCGGTCCCAGTTAATGTCGCCGGTTCGGTATCGCCACTCGGATTGTGGCGTAGGGGGAACGCGACGGCCGATGCCAAATGTCACCAGTCTGCGGTCCGAAGAAGAAAGGTGCTCGTGAACTTTCCAATTGTTCATCCAACGGGCGAATCCCGGGGAGCACAGAGTGAAATCCACAAAACTCCTCTTCGAGACTGTTTAAAAGTGGCATTCATCACATTAAGCCGCGAAATCTATCTGTACCTTCTTTCCGTCGGAAGTAGTTTATTTATAAAGGTAACTGCTTTTAGAAATAATTAAAGTTTTGGTGTAGCTATTTATACCTATAATAATTACTATTTTTTTATCCTTCTCGACATACATTTTATCCTCGTACTGATGAGAATAACAATGTTATAATTGTTTTAACCCCTCAAATGAATGGCGATTAGCTCGGGTTGCCTACGGCAAAATGTATATAAATTTATATTTACATTTACATTTACATAGAGCGGGGTTAACTATAGAGCTATAGCATAACTATAGAGCGGATTACTATAAAGCGGCGCACATTTACATTTATATTTACATTTATATAAATTTATATACATTTTGTATACATTTTGCCAAGGCATCCCTTAAGGGACGCCTCACATTTGAGGGGGCATTATCCTGTGTATCCATTAAGCATGATCCTATAAGTTCTGATGATGACACCGAGTACAAAAGTTTAAGTTTTCTGGCCAAAAGTACAAATATGTTCAAATCGGTTCAAAATACGTTCAAAGGTTGTTCAAAACACATGTAGTCGTCATATTTGAGCCAGCGACTACAAATTCAAAGTCAAAGACCCATTCACATATTCTATATTATATAGTTCAAATTTTCCATGTTTTCTGGGTAGCAAATTTCAGAAATTACTTACAGCATACACAAAATTATTCTCTCGTTTGACTTTTTTGACAGTTTTGACTTTAGATTCGTCTTTTCCAGTGTGCAAAAGAAGACGCGTATAACATAATGGTAACGTGAAAGTAAATACTCGCTAAAAATGTTTATAGGTAATCCTGTTCAAAATTAACTAAAGTTATTTTTATTGCCATATTTGAAATATACGACCCCAAAATAGCCGAAAAGGCCCATGGGTCATTAAAATCAGCATGAGAAAAATCATTTTGGTTTATTAGCGACCATCTTGAAAAACGGCCGCTATTTTGAGTCCGCTGGGCCAAATATGTCGGAACGGCGGGTCAAATCGACCATTTTGGTCTAATAAATACGTGTGCAAAAGTATTTGCTTTTATCACAATTTGCAGTTTTTGTTATTTGCAATTTGCTATGAGCAATAAAATTATAAAATGCGGATTACATCGCTTTGGCGGGTGACCGTCTGTTCAGCGTTATCAATGTGTATGCGATTTAGTCACACCTGCGTGAATTACCTACATTTGTGTAGCGGCATAGGCTCGGAGCCCTCTTAAGTAAATTGAAATTTCTATGAGATGATTTAATTTAATTTTAGATAATTTAATTTTATATTCGCGAACCTGCTGTGTTACGTGACGCAAATTTTCTACTGATTGATGTAAATTATTGTGATGCTCAAAGTGATTAAGGTATGAGATGAAATTAAAATAAAAGAAAAATAAAAAATCTAAAGATTGAAATATTTTTTAAACTCCTTCTATGCTATTGAATATCTATAATATTGAATATTTTCCAAGACTATGTGATTTTAAAATGATTTTCAAATGTTTTAATTTTTCTATGGTTTCAAAATATTTCTAAGTATTCTATAGATTTGAATATTTTTAAAGACTCTTTGATTTTAAAATAATTTTCAAATGTTTTAATATTTCTATGGTTTCAAAATATTTCTAAGTATTCTATAGATTTGAATATTTTCAAAGACTATTTGATTTTAAAGTGATTTTCAAATAATTTTATTTTTATATGTTTTCAAAATATTTTTAAGTATTCTATAGTTTTGCATAATTTCAAAGACTCTTTGATTTTAAAGTGATTTTGAAATTATTTCATTTTTCTATGGTTTCAAAATATTACTAAGTATTCTATAGTTTTGAATATTTTCAAAGACTATTTGATTTTAAAATGATTTTAAAATTATTTTATTTTTATATGTTTTCAAAATATTTCTAAGTATTCTATAGTTTTGAATATTTTCAAAGACTATTAGATTTTTCAGATTCCCGTGCTTTTTCTGGTTTAAATGACGTGTCGCAACCTTAAATCAGTGCATATCCTAAATGCTCTTTGTAAGCTAAATATCTTACAGCCAACCACTTATTTTTAACTTACGAAAATCTTACATCTGCATGCCGAAATCTCCTTCGTTGCTCACTCCTAATGGCGAAACTGCTTTTCAAAATCAATATTCTTCTACCTGTACATGTTTTATGCGTCTTTCAGTATTTTTTAAATTGAATTTCAGGTTTTTCACGCAAATTAACTAACTATTCGAGCTTACAAGTTTCGAATAGTGGTCCCTTCAGAAAATATTTTTTATTGTTTAACGCTTATGGAGCCGATCTATTTTTTATTTAATGAGCGCCGATCGAATCTTGGCGTTTAATACTATCTCATTTTCTTATTTCTTGGTCTGAAAACATCATCACTTTCTTATGTCTTCAAGCTTAAATTTCACGCTGATTCTATTGCGTTTCTCAAAATTTACACATTTCTACTAATTTAAAAGTTATAATAAAAAATTGGCTAACTGAAAATTACAGACTCTTTTATTAAAAATTTGCCCTTATTTATATCATTCTCAGGGCGTGAATTACGTATTGGTATTTTACTATGAGTAAAAAAAACTAGTTATTTAGTGAAACAATATTTTATTAATTAACCTTTAAAACATGACCAAATTGTATCGTCTTACACTCGTAATGTACTTATGTGAATATTTTCAACTATTTTAAAACGAATTGTCTTATTATTATATATTTAAACACGTTTTTATATCGTATTTAAATTAAAATTAATTATTTACAAATGAACACTGACGAACTCATCTCGTCGTCAGTCCTAAAAGTTACTCGTTCTTTGTAGTATATTTACCCACGGTAAAAACTACGTTTTCTTATGCAAAATCATATATCTAAAATCGACTAAAAGTTCGAATTTTATTTAGATATTACAAAGCGATATTTTCTGCTGGTTTTCAAATTTATATAGCGTGGAAAAGATTAGCACGCAAATATTTACTGCTATCTTATTCCAAATTCAGCTTCAACTTTTAAAAATAAATCTTTTGTTATATAGAAAATAACCAACTAAAACTAATATGTTTTTCTGGCCAGTAATCTTATCGATTACTCAGCTCAATCAGAAAAAAAACATTTTACATAAATCTTTTAAAACTACTTACATATACAGTACATCAGAATTGATATTAAACGTGACGATATGCTGTTGGTGACAAGGGCGGTCCCAGGGGGGGGGGGGGTCAAGGGGGTCATGACCCCCCCCAAAATCTTAAATATATATGGCTTATAATAAGCCCCTTATGCAAATACACTTGTATCCATAAATAAATTATTGTATATTAAAGGGGAACTTTAAGTTTTATTTACAAATCTACAAGAGTCTAAATGCGAAGACAATATTTAGTCAACTTTATTCAGAAATTACTGAGGTAGGGCATCAGAATTGGACAGTGTTTTTAAGATGCCGAGAACAGTATCTCGTCAAACGCAGCGTGCAAATGTCCCGGCTAACTCTACCTAGGATTACTTCCGCAGAGTAATGTATGTGCCATTGTTAGACAGTGTCATAATTGATTTGAAAGATCGCCTGTCTCCAGACATAATGAAACTTTCAATTTGAATGTGCTCTTGCCACGAACCTCTTACAGTGATGACGACATACAAGTTTTACGAGAGGTAGCCAATGCTTACAGTGGACTTTTGGGAGTAGGTACCAGTTTTGTCTGTTGTTGCAGAATATCAATTGTGGGTAGCTACGTGGAAGCGACTGTCACAATCTGCCCCAAAACAAGCCATTCTCAGTTGTCTGATGCAAATAATTGAACAATGTGACAATGACTTGTACCCATCCATCAACTGCCTGCTTCGGATTCTTGCGACATTGCCAGTAAGTGTTGCCAACATTGCCAGTAAGATCACCAACTTGGTGATCTTTTCCTTTTTAGTATTTTATATGGCTTCCTCTTCTTTGTAATTCTATTTCATCCTTCTGGTGTTTTATGTAATAATTGGTCTTCCTTCTTGTTATAATATGGATTGGTCTTCCTTCTTGTTATATGATAGATTGGACTTCCTTCTCAGTTCTCGGTATTTTATAGTATTATATCGTCGTTCATTCAATTCGTAATATTAGGCTTTTGCCTCCAATTTTCAATAAAGCTTCAACGCTTCGCGGTATTCGTATTTTCGCAAAACTATTCGAACAATATATATTTAATATAGCAAATTTATTTTATATTATTACTTTATGAGCCTTGGAGGACACGCAAAATGCATGCCCCCCAGGCGAATTAACACACCTATGCGTCTGCTATTAATGCTCGAATTATTGACTGATGACTGATTGACTGTTGAAAATTTAATGATGCCCCTTTTTATGGCTGGTTCCTTTTATAACATCGTGTTTATTTCCTTTCCACGATCATTATTTTTCTGTCATAATTTGACCCCTCTTTGCATTGGCGCCATCCTCCCTTGCTCGAGGATGTTCAATAATGTGATATTAATCGTTTGTTATTATTTTTTTAATATTTTGGTGTGAGTTTACCATTGATTTTTCTTATTTTTCATAAATCCTATTATATTTTAGTGTAGTTATATGTATTTCGATATTCTCGTTCCGAATCTTCTTAATTACTATTTTTTAAGCTTTAATTATATGAGTTTTTCATGTTTAAAAATTTTATTTTGAAAAACTATGTTCTACTAGTTTTTTTTAAATTTAATATATTGTATTATATGTGTTTCTTTCCTGGCTTTTCAAAGATGATATTATTTTTTTAATTTTTCTGTTTATTGTGGTAGTTTTTTATCTTTTTCTTCAATTTTTGTTTTTTTTCAAAACGGACTTCATTTCTATTACCGTCCTATTTTTAAAACATTTTCTATATTTTTTAATTATTTTTATGTCATACTTTTAAAAAATCTTTCCCATACAACATCTATGACGCCGCGAATTTGCTCTTTCCCGCGCTTTTTCTCATTCTTCTGTCTTTTTGAACTTCCCTTAGGCATTGTCGTCTGAGCTTTTGCCGTCAAATTTCTGGGGAATTTCCATGACCATATATGGACATGCTTTCTACGCGTGTATAGTGTTGCTTTTTTACTTTTTATCGTAATATCTATTCTTTTATATTCCTCTATTCAAATATGACATTTCAAACCCGATCTTATTTTCAAAAATCATTTTGATTTTACTTATATCTCTGTAATTAAATTTAGATTTTATTTGTTTATTTTTATAAATGAATCAGTGCTATCTGTCATTTCCTAATAGAACTTCTTGAGTTTAATCTGATATTTTATGGATATTTTTTATACCTAATCGTTCCACTTTTTTTACACATGTGTCGCTACTGGTATTGTTTCAAAATTAAATATTATTGACTATTTTATCACCTTATCGCGATTTTCAAACTTGATAGGTTTGAATGTAATGAATTTTAATTCATTACAACGGATCAGCTGCAAAAGCGCCCATTATGGCATAGATAGATGATGGCTTTAGCACTGGTTGTAATTTTTTGTTATTTTTTTTTGTGTACCAGGTTTAGATATAATAAAAATGATATAAAAATGTATTGTAAACGTAGAATTTAACAACAACAGAAAATCTTAATTTTCGACAAAGATCTTGCCTTTACTTAAATACTTTTCTAATGCTTAAATAGCGTAAAATGTGGTTTTCAGGCATGCAATTTTCAAAAAAAAAACAAAATGTCTTCGTAAAAGAATCTTTTTCAAAAAAGGGACTCTTCTTTAGTCTCTAGCCGAGGGCCCCAAAAGAGCCAGTACGGGCCTAGCACATTTCTTCAGTTTTAGAAAATGCCGAGTAACTATTTTAGTTTGTTATGTTAAGAAGACAAATGGGAGTACCTATATCATACTTCGACAAACATTTACCGTCAATAGTTTTATTATCCATATCATCCGTCAATAGTTTTATTGTACCATTTTATTGATTATTATATTATTACTACTATTTCTAATTGTCTCCCATAATCAATTGTATTTCTTATTTATAGGACCATTTAATTTTAATATTATAATTTCATGACTATCTGTAGTTATAAATATCTAATATAACTCAATTGCGTGGTGAGTCTCTAATGAAATATTTAGTATACATTTTAAAGTTATTTTAACATTAAGCGGCTATAAAAAATGTCTAAACAACTATGTGAAAGTTTTTGAAGACAATAAATGCGATTTGATTTGATTTGATTTGATTATCAATATTAAACGTTTATTATTAATATTGAAAAGTTTTAAGATAGCCAATATAAGATGTGGTCAATATTTTTGGTACATTGCAGTCGCTGAAAAGTATTTCAATAAGGTACCAAAACGTACGAGACCGTCACTAAACGCACAGAAGCATTAGGCTGCCGGCACACTTGAACTACGTACGCAGCGTACGCAACGCATTTATGACATCTAACCCACATCTGACCCTTTTTGCATGAAAGCAGACAGACTTATCTCACGCAACGTTGCGTGGGATAAGTGTGTCTGCTTTCATGCAAATTTAAGGACTAGACGTAAGAATGCGATCTGTACGTGGTACGAGTGTGGCGCTGGCCTTATAAAGGCAGAATATTCGGACCAATTATGCTGGCGCCACACATATTCCACTTTGGTTTGGCTTAATCCCCATTAAAAAATAAGAATAAATTAATCAGAAAATCACTTACTTCTTCCAATTATTTTTGAAGTAGTCGACTAACTTAGATTTTTTTTTGTAACGTACCTATGTAATAATAATAATTTTATAATTTAGCATCAATGGTAGCATAAATAAATAGTCGGTTGTGTGGAAATTCGAATAGTGTTGAAGGCAGATTTGCAGACGGCAATCTTGCAGACGGCATTCTTGCAGGCGGCAGTTTTGCAGAAGGCAATCTTGCAGAAGGCAGTTTTGCAAATGTCAAACTGAGGTTTCGAGGGTCGGCATTTTTGCAGACGGCATTTTTGCAGAAAATGAAGTTAGAAGCATAACATCGTATTTAAAATTTAGTGTTACCAGAGTAGAAATCGACAAAAGCCGCGTTTTCATATGTCAGGGTACGGAAAACAGTCCACTTCTTTGAGTGTCCTCTCCATCGCGGATCTCAGCAATCAACTTTCGATTTTAGGGAAAGGAAAACCTAACCTAACCTAACCTAACAGAAAAACTTAAAACATTTTTTAGAATGTTCAGTTTGATGTACTGAATCATCCACTACAAGGATGCCGGTAATTAATGTCACTTCGATTTTAGGGAAAGAAAAACCTAACCTAACCTAACCTAACAGAAAAACTTAAAACATTTTTTTTAATGTTTAGTTTGATGTACTGAATCATCCACTACAAGGATGCCGGTAATTAAAAGTGGAGAGGTAAAAATATTCACCACTTTAATTTACCCTGACATGATAATTTGCTACTTCTTTTTCTAAATTTTAAATTAATAACATATGACCGCTTTACTGCTTTATTTTTGGTTTGTAAAATAATATAAAATTATTTTATTCATGTAATCATGTCCTAATGCGCCATTCTCAAACGTTGCTAACTTCGGGTTTGTATGCAAGTTTGCTTTCTGCAAGAATGCCGTCTGCAAAAATGCCGCCTGCAAGGTTGCCGCCTGCAAGGTTGCCGCCTGCAAGGTTGCCTCCTGCAAATCTGCCCTCAACAGATTTGGAACTGTCAAAAGTGACATTTGTGCAAGACTGCCGCATGCAAAACTGGCGCCCCCCAATAATTCGAATAGTGTCGAATAGTGTTGTAACCCGACGCGTGCAATTATAGCCGTAACAGACGCTCGGATTTGGTACGGCGGACCGAATCCGCGGACCAAATCCGTCTTACCCGTACCAATAGACGACCGGACCGGACAGTTGCTCAAAGTATGTCGTCAAGTTTACACTATCATCAAGCGGCCGTCGTCCAGGCACGCAAGTATTATATTAAAAACTAAAAAATGGGCAAAATTATATTTAAGCTAACTCGACGTTTTTTTTACATGGTCACAATTTTAGGTGACGTTTAAATTCATATATACCCGCGACTTAACGGCGAAACATTCGAGGAATTATTATAAACTTAGTTAATCCTCTTATCACAAATAAACGATACTGTTATGATAAAAGCTGTTTCTGCCCAAGAGTTTCGAGCATCTCTGTTGCAATAAAGCTCTTGGGATTTATCCCACAAACATGGGAAATCTTTATAAAATTGGAGAATTTCAATTATATCCCGTTCGGTGATTATTTCATTCGTAATAAAAAATGAGGCTTTCGAACGCGACTTCGAGGCGTTTCGAACGCGACTAGCCAATGGGCGGCCAGCCCTGACGGTCCCGAGCACTGATTTTGTAATATTATCTTTAATTTTGTAGGTACGGAGCGGACCATATCCGATGTGCCGGCCATCGTGCGGCGGCCATCCACACGCACGGATTTGGTATGGAGCGGACCATATTCGCATGGAACCGCCGCGGACACAAATACAGTAGAGCGTCGATTATCCGAACGTCGGTCAACCGAACGACCGCTTAACCGAACTGCTGCGGCCGCAGATTCTCGGTTAAAAACAGAACTCGATTGCCATGAATGTGAAGAAGAAGACGTTCAAGAATGGATGAGGGTTGATGATGCAGATCCAGTGTACCAAATCATGCAGGACAGCGATATTGTAGACCTCGTTAATGATAATGCTGACGCCGCCAGCATCTCATCGACTAGTGAATCAGAAAATGAAGATGAAAAAATACCTACACCTTCTGAAGCATTTACATGTCTAGATACTATCTTGCGATGGTTTGAAGCTCAAAATGAAAGCGACCAGTATCAGATATCTGTACTGAAAAAAGTGCGGGAATTAGCTGCTCGTAAGCTGGTAGGCTTGCTTCGACGGACCAAAATTAAGGACTTTTTAAAGCGTTAATTCGTTCCTCTTCATGTACATGTATTACATACACACATATCTATTTTGTTCACTGGATTACTACTCACTATTGTAATAAATAATAAAAGTTAAAACAGATTACATAGATAATACATATTATTATGTCCATATATGGTTTTATTAATACAGTTTTTTATACAGTTCAATTATCCGAATAAATCGGTTTTCCGAACACCCTTGTCCCCCAATTAGTTCGGATAATCGACGCTCTACTGTAATTATTATTGTAGCCGGACACTCTACAGACGAACAGCTGATATGGTTCGGAGCGAACCAAATCCGCGGTCCGGCCGTACCAAATCCGAGCGTGTTTTACGGCTATTATTACATTGTACAGAACATCACATAAATTTCAACTGTTTTAGTCTGAGATAAAAATATGTTATTATTAAAAACTTATTGATAATAATATTCGAAGTCTTCAAATAATGGAGGAAATTATCTCCTCGTATCACCATCGCAACTAATTGAGAGCCGTCAACACCGAAATATCTGTCAAACGTCAGTTGTGTCAAAGCAAAAGAGATAATGGCATGGACGGCTCTGTTATTGTTTTCGTTTTTATTTAAATCAGTGCATCTTTTAAACCCCAAAGAATATACAGTCGACTGTAGTACACTGCGCTTAGGGCAATACATATGCCCTGATCCATCAGTGAATCATATTGACCCGAAAACTCAGCAAATATCCGGATGCACTCCACAAGGGAAAGCTGAAGGTACGTAATTAAAAGAAATAGTACTGTATCTTATATGTGGGTAACAAAATTCGATAACACGTATTTTATTTCACAGTACAATGCATAGCTGCGGATGGAATAACGTGCCAGGGAACGAATAATTCTACATTCAAAAAGGAAATGCCGTGCAAATGGACGTGAGTGATGATCACTGCTAAACTACCTACTAGAGTGACTTAGGAATATATGCAGTTTAGTAATGGTCTATTCAAAGAAAAAACACACTACTAAATTCAATCATTTTAAGTGCTGAATCCGAGCGAAAACTAGGCTGGACACTCAAAAATATCGATATTTTAAGACAAATGGAATTTATTATTGCATTATAGGAACCTCTTCTAGATTGTTGATTTTTTAACGCCACCCGATTATATTCACAAGCTAGATATAGGCATTCAAAGAGGTGTCAAACCCATACATTTTGGTAGGTTAAGTTAGTTTTTTTTAATAATATATAAACACCTATTTGACGGTAGGTTAAATTAGTTTTTTTCAAAAACAATCTTAAAAACTGAGTTTAAAATAACTTTTTTTTTGTATGTAAATTTTGTCCTGAAATTTTACGCGTCCGAAGCTTTTTTCTTTCAAATTTAGCATTACAATGATCGAGTTTTGTAGTATTTCTTTATTTTTTCGATTTTTGAGAAAGGTTCCTATTCTGCAATAATTCCAATATCAAATTACATCACTTAGTCTTAACAGAGCATTTGAATACAAACCATACAGCATAATATCACATTATGAACAAAATACCACATGAAGAACGGAACTGCGCTACAACATAATAAACTTTGCGTAGCTGTTATTGCGGCCGCAGCCTTTCCCGTTAGCTTTTACCCCTGGCGTGGCGGCCCTCAGCGGCACGAGGTTATAATGTGTTACCAATTCGGCACTGACAAGAATAACTACCTTGCTACAGCGCATGTCGGTGGTAGATTTTAGTACAAAAGAAAAGCTGAAAAATTAGGAAAAAGAAGTCAATTGTTGTGTCTAACACAAAATATGATGGTGTTTTGGTCTCTCTTGTTTCAGGAATAATGCATATTTGTTTTTATATTTCACTTTATAAAAACGGACGAGGTACAATAGACAAAGTGTTTGTTACATGTAACATACACATGCATATGTTTGCGCCGCAGGCAAAAAGTTTTTGAATCCTTAAATCTTCAAAAAAAAATTGGGGTTGGATTTCACATGATTTGTTTAACGATACTATTTGTTGAATATACTCAATAAATCATTGAAAAAACGTGGCAAAATATCACTTTTGAAAAAGAAAAAACCTCCAGCCCTTAAATATTATCATTGCTTAATTTTCAACATTTAAACTACTAAAGCTGTCTCAGCTGGCAACGCTACCTAGCAACAGGCATACTTATACGTCACATTATAAAAGCTAAATATATTTGTATGATTTATTGGACTAGGTATTTCAACATATTTACAGAACTAGGTATTTCAACATAATGATAATAATAATAATAGTAATAAAACGCTTTATTTTATTAACCAAAAAGGTGAGCTTATTGCCTAAAACCAATATTTTACAGCTAATCGTAACCTAATGGAGCAATATGTTACGTCCATTCGGTTAAGGTTAGTTGTAAGGGCAATAAGCTCGTCTTTTTTTTAAACGCCATTTTGGTGGAAACATGCACGTTTCCAGTCGATCGCTCATCGTTTAATCTTTTTCAGAAATGGATATTCGCTGGAAGTAGCTTTATTGCTCTCCGTCTTCCTGGGGATGTTTGGTCTGGATCGATTTTACCTCGGCTATCCGGCAATCGGACTTGCTAAATTATGCACATTAGGATTCATGTTTATCGGGCAGTTGCTGGACATTATTTTAATAGCAACACAGGTATTGCATTTAATCTAAAATACTGGTATATGTACATTTCTACATCTATTAACCTGTACACCATACTATTAATCCGACATCCACTCCAAAATGGAGGTGGTTTTAATTTATTTTTATATTTTGTGTTTTTTTTTACACCGTGTCCGTTTATCATGCTGCTTACAACGGAAAATAGTTCATGCGAACGAAACAGAGCAGTGCGTTAGAGCGGATCGTAAAATGAATGATTGTATCCTTTTCTGCATAAAAAGTAACTGCCTGACACAAAACCGTCTGAATTAGTTTGAAAACAGTTCGTCCGGCCGTAGATTATACAGCTTTATGTTTGATTGGTATTTATTTTGCTAGAGAAGTGATAATCATTCATTTCATCTACCGCTCTACATATTGGCCTGTCTCGCTGGCATGAACTAATTTCGATTTATGTATTCAAGTTATTCAAAGGTAAAAATGTGGTGGTTGACATTTTATCTTTCGAATGGCAGTTGCACTATTTTTCTTAGCTATAGATATCACGTATTCAAGCAATTTTATCAAAAAAAAAGCGATTTTCATACATTGTCTTAATTGTCTGACTTCATAGTCATAATTGTCAGAATCTGATGCTACTAATCTATGTGTGTGAATAACCACCTAATCGTGGGTGCGCCCAGAAACTGTTGTGCGGGTGCGGTGCAGGAGGTATCTAATTCCAGCGCTATAAACATAAAGACATTTCGACTTATCCTTTATTTCTCGATATTATATTTTTTTAAAGAAAAATCTTTGATGAATATTTCTTGGGAATGGGATGAACATGGTTTTAAACAAAAGTTGTTAAAAATGTAAATTGAGTGGGCTGTTTCAGTTTCTGTTTTTAATTCTTGGACACGGTGTATACATGACTTATTTAGAAATAATTTCTTATGTTTTATCTTTAATTTTTTGCAAATTCCTAAACTTTATGCTAAAACGTGGGCGCTGTACAGGTCATTATAATATAAATAGGATAAAAACAAATTTACCGCCTGAAGTTTGTAGCACCCGACGTTTTGCGATGTTGCAACCGCCTTTGTCCAGGGTAGACTAAAGTACTGTCAATCATCATCTGCGGGTAGGCGGCAAACTGCTGCTGTTACTTTGAATTTGCACAGGGGGGGATTTTCAAAATTCGCACACGCTGAACCAGCCTCCCCACCACTGTTATAATCTGCGAAGTAACAGGAGCAGTTTGCCGCCTACCTGCAGATGACGATTGACAGCACTTTAGTCTACCCTTGACTACAGTGGTCGCAACATTGTGAAATTATCGGGTGCTCTAAATTTCAAATTTCAATCTGTAAATTCGTTTTTATCCTATTTATAATGTCGAATAGTCTTCGATTTCAGGTTAATATAAGAAGACTGAGACTGATTTCAAAACACATCTTTAATAGCTTTAATTTGAAGTAAATTTGAATTTCGGATGTTAAAACTGACACTAGATAGATTGAGAATCGGTAATTGTATAGGCGATAGTCTTCGATTTCAGGTTAATATAGTTTTATTGACTACTCAATTTGTGAAGATGCTAAACCTCACAGCATCACTCAAATTCTGTTGCATTATAATATGCGACTTTCAAAAATCATTTTGTGAAGGAAGTCAGCTTAAAAAATGTATAAATTGTTAATTTTTGCAAGATACTTTTTTAATTTTGTGTACTTTATTAAAATCTATAATTTAAACAGTTGGTATCTTCATTAATTATTTAATTTGTTACGCTGATACAGTACTAAAATATTATGTATATTTAGGTCGTGGGTCCTGCGGATGGTTCTGCCTATGTAATTCCGTATTTTGGTGCCGGGGTGGCCGTCGTGCGCAGCGATAACAACACTTACAGATTACCGCAAGACGTTTGGAACAATGTAACGTGACTCTTTCTCCAAATGATCATTTTCACAAGTGACTAGTCCTTATCTTATAAAATAAATAGGTAAATTTTTGTAAATAAAGTTAAAGCGATTTTTGTTGTCTTATTTACTGTATGTTTCCCAATTTACTCGCACTGTCCAATAAATGGCTGTTTAACAAACAAGACTGCTTTCTGCCATGTCTGTTGCTATAGCTACTAATGTAAGGGCCTGATTGTTTCTTTGTGAACTAAAATTAGGAATTTTCGATGACGAATGAGACACAGCAATGCATTACAGCGAAGTATGACAAGAACGGCTGTTACTTTTGCCACATAAAAACTCCCTACCGAACATAAAGTTACTGAAAAGTTACTGAATGGCCCGACACTAAATGGCCAAATGGTTAAGGGAGATGAATTTGGCAATAATTCTATAAATTTGAATTGTGTCAGATGCTAAAAGGATGTCAACTTTGGTAGGAAGTTGAATTTTAATTTGGATAAGGTTACGCAAATAAAAGAAGGAAATTATTAAGGAAGGGATTATTGAAAAATAAGTGATCCACTGTGTAGGAGAAACCACAGTCGCACTCGGGAGAAGAGAGAATGTTAAGGCGATAAAGATGAGCAGTGGCCCAGGTGCATTCTGCTTAATTTCCTTCCGTTCAAACGGCTTTTGTAGAACCAGGGCTTATTGGGGATCAAATGATTATTTTGGGAGTAGTGTATACCCTTAACCTTATTTGAGGAGCGCCAGACCTTCTCCCACTGATTTCTCATCTCCAATCAAAGGGAGAAGGTCAAGAGCTGGGATCTTAACATGAAGGACAATTGTCTTAGAGCGGGCTATATTAGCCAGACTGTCGGCAGTTTCATTGCCTACTATTCCTCCATGGCCAGGGATCCATGTGAGGACTACTTCGTCCTCTCCTTTCCTAACAGTGAGAAAAAGAGACCTGAGAAGTTTTCTATACATGATTCGGTTATTAAAAAATTCAGGGTTGTTAATTTTTTCAATCAGGCTTAGGGAGTCCGAGAAGATGGTGCATGGAGATATATGGTTGATTGTAAGGCTTTCAAGAGAGCGACACTCTCATCAGTGTAGATTGAGGCGCAGTTGTGGAGTTTGTAGAAAAGAGGGAGCTTGCAATTGAGGTGAAAAATGCCCACACCTACATACGTGCCAGCCTCAGCTTTAGACCCATCTGTGAAGATGATATCCGACTCTGGGAAAGCACATGACACAAGATTGGAAATTATTGCATTGTTCAGGGTGGATGACTGCTCTCCCGTTGGGGTTTTTCTCAATACAGATTGAGGGTGGTGAGCCTCTCGAAAAAGGGAATACTGAAGACAGGAAGAAGAGAGTTTCTATATATAAAATCCTTGAATCGGTAGAGCTTTCTGGGACTGATGCAAAGACAGGGGGCTTTGCTGTTTGGGGTATTTCTTGATAATTCGGAAAGTAGGGTAAGTTTTGGAATTAAGGGGCAGTTATTGAGTTGAAGGCGTTCAAGGTAAAAACTATTTACCAGAAGTTGACAGAGCGTTTCCCAGCTATCCTAGAGCAACGACATGCAGTCGACCCCTTATGTGTTGTCGTCTATCCTAACCTTACTTCTGACGATTGAAGGACTGTCAAATCGCTTCCAGAATTGCAAATATCGTCGATTGACGACAATCATGTATCGTATCGTCCCTTCAGAATCTAAAGGATATTCGATTTAATAAATAAAGGACACGATCCGAATTGCCTTTAGTTCAAAGCAGTAAGCACGCTGAGAGCCCGGTCCGAATTGAGCATACGCCGCTCACTCCTAAACGGCCGATCCCGGCCAATCAGCCCCAGGATTCTGAAGTGGCGATATGCTACGTCAACGCGACACGATATTGAATTGGATATTGTCCTCGATCCGATAACTTGACTGATTCAGTTTCAGAATCGTCAGCTAATCTTGAAACTCTATAATTTGCACATGATTCCCACCCCGAACACCCCGTGTTCTGATTGGCCGGTACTTGTCATTAGCTACTAAGTGAGTTCAAAAAGCCAGTTGTAGTTTGTCTGGATGGCGATCTGGAAAGGGCAAAGATGCTAAAGTAGCTAAATTCTATGCAAAGTCCCGTTGCTGCCGCGATATTTAATTCATGCGGAGTTGCGTTAACTTCACACTTGGCATTTTACAATAATTCCATCCGATTTTTGTTATTTATCTTTTTGAAACATTCGTACCCCGGAATATTCGACATTTGCACATTAGTATCAGTGATCATTACTTCAGTGATCACTTTTCCTTCGGTTGCTAGATCTGGATCGGCAAGGGCGTTGCACACATAGAGTGTTCAGACATCGTAATATACGGTACTATCTTTCCTTTTTCTTGGATTATATATATTTCTATTCCTTCATTCCTACCTTGCCTTGCCACCGCGACAGCAACAGCCATCGTTGCGAGATCACATAGTACGCATTATTGCAATTTCCATCCCCGACAGCAGCTCCAAATGTGTGCCCCCTGAAGCCAACTTCAGTGCACTACCGAACGTTCGGAGAAACAAAGTGAAGGAACTGGTGAAGTGACGAGTCCTCCTCAGCAGCGCTGGAAGTGACTCGCTCATACGGCCAACGGTTTGCCTATTATGGCACTCAGAACCTTAAGCAGGAAGAGCCTGGTTCAGACGGCCAAAAAAAAACATGTTTTTCATGTTTTTTTTTTTTTAACAGTTGAAATCTATTCATGAATCTTTAACCTCTAGAATAGCTGATAGTCTCAGATTGCTGTAAGTGTAAAAAAACTTACTACTTATCTTTAAACAGAACTTTAAATGCGTTTTTCTCAAAAGCATATTTTTGAGGTGATAAAAAACCAAGTTGTTCCAAAAAAAAACATGAAAAAAACAACATTATATATATGGTTGTATCAGTCGTCTAATTGAGTCAATGATGCTACTCCTCTATTGATCCAGTGTCTTTCGGGTTTATCAGAGTTTATAGTCATGTATGTGATGAAGTTGGTAGAATGGCCTGTCGTAGAGAGTATGCCTCTTCTTGCACTAGTTTTGTAGATGGGACAGAAGTAGCACGGAGGAGGAACGTAATCGTCTTTGACTCCTGGCTTCAACCAAACGAGGGGAATCGTATCGAACAGAATCTTCGGAAACGATTCGTCAAGTTCGCGTAACTCACGGTTCCAGCGAGCTCCTTCCAGATATAAACCCTGCAACGGAAACACATTAATATAATAGGTATGTCACACTGTCTCTTACCCTAATTTCACTTTGAATATCTACTGGCACCAAAGAGCGCGTTACAAGGTTGGTCAGAATATTTCTGAATAGGTGGAGAAAGAGCGCGGAGTCACACAGGGTTGCATAAGATCACCGGTTTTTAATATTTTTCACTGGGTTCATCTTTTAGGATGGAATACATAAGTCCAAAAGTGAGATCAAGATAAATTGCGTAAATGTTAACAATAGATAAAATATGCAGATAATACTTTAGTAATTGCCAGCAGTGCGAAAGAACTACAGCCCATTGACAATGTAACAACAATTTGGGTTGTCGACTACAACGGGCGAACCCGTCACCACAGGAAGTTTTAATGATTAGTCGTTCTATCTCCCTGGAGTGAGCGTAGAAGACTTGGGACATAACAGTCCACCATCTAGCTACGTCACAAGCCCGTAAGAGGCCAACGCCTTAACTGCGAGTAGCCAGGAGTGTTACCCGGCGGGCTTGCACTCACGCCCTTACTTCCAATTGTGACCAGATTACTCCGGTCTCTCGATTGGTTCCGAGTTCGAGGTCGCTTGCGCGGTCCTCTCCCTTACGAAGCGGTAAAACGTATACCGAATCTATCGCGGACCACAGCGTCCTTTGCCCGGCTGTTCACCCAGGATCGGATGGACGATGGTCGTTTCAAGAGCAGTCGCCGTAAAGTCCGCAACCACCCCCGCTCTATAGGAAACAGTACTGCTTCCAGACTCCCCCGACTGTTAGTCAGAGTGCACAGTCGATTGGCTTACGCCGCACGGTGCGCAGACCGTCCAGGAGCGCCAGAAGTTTGATTCCCAGGGGAAACTGACCAAGACCAGAGTCCTACCCAGGCTCGCACTTCATGCGTGGAGGCCGTCGGATGGGTGTTGACCTGTGAGTGTGACCAACCCTGAACAGAATGGGTCTTCGTGGCCAACTCAGCAAGGGACCGTTAACTCCCGACAATGTAACAACAGTATGTGACAAATATGGGTTGAAGCTGAACACCACAAAGCCAAGCACGTGATAGTAAAGTGCTCGTAAACATACCTACAGTTATAGCTTACGGAATATGACTGAAGAAGACGTTAGTATTCTTCTCATAAATAATCGGATAAATATCGACTGGGATATGAGCATTGAGATAAAAATTCACTTTGGAAAATCCAGAAGTGCATTCTTTAAAATAAAAAAGTGTAGAAGATAATAATAATAATAATTAAATGCTTTATTTGGTTTAAAACAATCAGTAAGCTTACTGCGTTAAAGTAATATCTTACACTCAACCTTAACCTAATGGAAAAAACATGGTTTGCGGTAAAAATGAGATAAAACTATTAGTAAAATTACTTAGGCAGCTGGTATCAAATGTATGTAAAATTAAAATCCAGCAGAAAATGAAACATAAGTTAAAATTAAAAAAAGGCAATAAACCTATAATGACGCAGGGAAGGGGAGAGGATGGGATGAGAGAAATTTACAATCGCTTCCTAAAGTGTACTTTAATCCTGCGTTTCAAGCAATGCAAACTCGGTGTTGTCCTTACATGTGTGGGTAAAGCATTCCAGAAACGTCTCCATGCAAGTAGAAATCGCTCGTGTGACCAGGGGGATCGAGAGCTGTAGGTTGTCTTCAGATCTCAGAGGGCGCCCGTGATGCGTATACTAAACGCTATTTATTTGCATTATTATATAGGATGACGATTTGGAGGTACGGTGAATCAGAGTAAATTTATTTATTTATTTAAAGTAAAGCACCGAGATACAGCAGTGTTATAAAACATTCGTTTTTAAACCAGTAGCAAAAAAAGAACACACTGCAGCATCTTCATCACTACATCGCCAAACTTTATCACTACATCACTTAACGCCAAAACTATATCAAATCCGGGTAACATTCCGTTAGTTATTAATATTTGCAGGATATTGTAGTCACAACGGATTTTCTGTGATTAAAAACTTTAAGAAGACAAACACTGCAACTCCAATTATCCATACCAGAAAAGTAAATTGCAATACTTACATCGTAGAAGATGCTAAATTTATGCTCCTTTTTTCTTTGCTGCTTGCAAAAAAATTATTATACATAAGTTTATAGCGCTATATAGAGTGTATTACCTAAATATATTAATATATATTACAAATATTATTCTAAATCGTTTGCAGATAAATAAAATACAAACGGAGCTGCCATGGCATTTACCGACCGAAATCGGGCCCATCATATACAATTATTACACTTCTGGGAGGTGAACGGTGGATTCCGGACTAACGACCGGCTGTGGTAGGTTTAGGACAGCTGTCTTGCCACATGTGAGCAATTACCTTACCACCCATTCACTCCCCCTTCAAAGCCATAGAATTTGAGATGCGGAAATCACAGTTTTAGATAATTTTTCTAGAAAGGAGTTGATTATTTTTCTGAAGAGACCAAGATCTTTAAAAAGATGAAACAAAGATTTAGTTGGCAGGCCACAAACGCCAACTTCCACCGCGTGAAGGTGATCAGTGAAGCCGTTCCGGGTGACGGCATTTGCGAGATCATGGTATTTATTTAATTTTATTTTGTGTCCTGTGTGTATGTCCGAAATCTCAATTGCATTATGCGTTTATTATATTGTGCTACAATTTCTTTGCCCCCAGAACAAAAATATATGTTTTCAACAGTGTAGATCAGTGGTTTGCAACCGGTGGGTCGCGAAGAGACTCCCGGGGGGTCGCGGCTTTCTCAAAATAAAATATTAAAATATTATAAAATCTTTATTTATCTAATATGCCAATATTTACAGCTTTGAAACAGCAACATATTTATTATGTGATCTAAGATGGAAACAGTTATTTCAAAAATGTATAAAATACAATCCAGAAATTTATAAATTACGAAGTGAAGTAAGTGCACACAAGGTCTACGAGAAATAAGCACCTAGTCAACTTTACATTAATAAGGACTTAATTGAGCAGGAATGGACCAAAATTCTCCTGCATTAAATATTATAAGTCTTTCGAAAAATATGCAATCAATGACACAGATGGATGGATTTTTTGTTTTAAGATTTATTTGATTTGGTTATTTTATTTTAAAAATCATATACCTATGTATCAATAATTAATAGGTGTGTCCTGAAAACCAGGATAAGAGATATCCTGAGGATACCCCTAATTTGCAGCGTTTGTAGCTTTATTTCATAGTCTTTGTCTATTTATAGTTTTAATTTTTAATCTGTGTGTTCTTGTTTTTTTTTTGTATATGTTTTTTATAACAGCTGCAAATAAATAAATAAATAAATAAATAAATAAATAAATAAATAAATAAAACAATTACACACACTTTACAGAAATGGCTAAAAGAGAAATGCTTTTATAGCATACAATAATTTTTAACCGACAAGGGAAATATAATATAACCATGCTTTCGTTACTCAATATTTTGAATATTTATTTTATTATAGTCGGTTCTTTTCATATAACTTCTACTACCTGACAAACTGAAGAAATTAATTGTTGATATAATACTGTTATGGTAAGATTATATATTTTTTTTGTTTTTATTCATGGACTATTTTAATATAATTTTTATTACAATTGGATTATTGACGTGACAACGTCTTATAAATCGATGGAGCCTGCTGCACGCACGAAAAAACATGACTCATGCGGCGTTACCTCGCTCTGAGGCGTTCCATTTATTATATTTATTATTCAATATAAATGCTGCCATCTACCGGTTGCGACAAGAATTATTTACTAACCTCAGTCTAAAATAGTACGAATGAAAATCACTAGATTGATTTAAATTCTTGACATAATTTTATATGTATTCTTGATATACGGAATGTTATTACTGAACGGACAATTTTCTTGTGGGTACAACAAAATGCAACAAAGTAAGCAACTTTTATTAAAAAAAAAAAAAAAGTATGAAAAGCTATCATTACGATGCACTATCTAGCGGTTGGTAAAATGTCGCTGATATTGTTTATTTACGACGTATTACCTACCGCTAGATGGCGCAGCGTGCTCAAACGCTTCTCAAACCGTTATTTAACAGTTTGAGATTTCAAACTTTCAAATTAAAAAAAAAACAATAAACTTTACACAATAAACAATTATACAATTATACTGCTATACAATAATACATTTACATGTTGTAGTCAAATCGGTGAGTATAAAAGCATATATTTTTGGGTGTTTGTAATAAACAATATCAGAATCTTAAATGAAACTGCTTCAAATGCAACTATACCATCAGTATTTTCTTATGACATTGTCACGTTTAACTATCGTCAGTAAACCGACTTTACAGACAACCGATTTTTTTTAATGTATATTGATTATTTGACTAGACTGATTTTTAGACTCACTTTGCCACTCATTTTTTGTTTTTACTTTTTAATTTCCTACTCGTAATTAAAAACATAAGTTATAAGCTTGAGTATCTGTGCTTATAACCTGCAGTTATAAACACGAAATTGAAATTTTACGCCCTGTGGGCAACTGTATTAAACCATTTTGTACAAAACACCTGTACCTCTGTACCATACAGTATATAATAAAGATCTACATATTATATTCTATTCTATATACAGCTTCGAAAGTAGAAAACAATTAAAATTAATGTGGTAGCTGTGGAACATACTAAGGGGGTCTAGAGAACTAACTTACTGGGATAATAGGTTTTTTTACCAGAAAGAGAAAAGCGATCTAAAAAAAGTTAAAAAACACTGGTGTAGATGATGATTCAACGGTGTATTTTTTTTATATGTTGTGTGGGGCTTTTCTAAGGTCTTTATGAGCCTTGTAACACTGAGACTATTGCTGATCTATTGTGTTCGCTACCTACTATAGTTCTGCCCTAAGCCTCGTGTCATTTAAGAACCGCAACAGGCTTTTGGCGTCAGATTGGTTTACCTCTTCAGGTTGGAGGTAATGACCACCCAAGTGGGTGTATCTTTTACGCATGACGCTAGGTGTGCCTTATCAGACTGTGACTGACAAGAGATTAAGCTTTGTTACGTTCAATCGCTATATTTTAAGGATGTAAATATTGTTCTTACCTTGCTGTAAACTCCAAAGGCAGGTTCATCAGTCGCCTCCGACTCAAAATCCGTAATTTCAAACTCCAAATGCAGGTGATCAATGGGAATCTTATAGCTGCGCGAATAGTTTTGCAGAACTCCGGTAAGAAATGACTGCGTAAAGTAGAATCCAGACAGCCAAAAAACTTTGGGGACGCCTCCATCTATCCAGCCCTGAAGGAATTTTAACCTGAAACATGTTTAAAATAAAAATGACTTTTGATAGTTGTTCTTCGATGATGTCCTTGGTAAGTGAAGTTGTTCACCGTATCGAAAACTGAGAATTCATTAGTTTAAGGATACTTTTATAGGTTCATAAGAGTTGTGTTAAGAATAGCTCTATTAATCATATATCCTGCATTTGCTGCATCCCTGCATTTGAAGCACTTCTGTACTGTTTTTTTTAATTGACATGTTTAATTATTTGACTTTCACCAAATAATTTTCATGGTATTTAGGAAATTATCAAAATAACACTACAGAATGTACATTAAATGTACAAACCACCAAATAAAAATTTAAACAGAATGTACAAAGCTGACATGGAATTCAACGACCGGAATCGGGCCTATCATAATCCTGATGGATTAGACCTTTATCTACTAATCCGTGTATAAGTTATATAATTCGAAATATTACAGAAACTGTGATCCTGTGGTGAAATATTACAGAAGTGACAGGGTGCTGACCCTTAAGTGCTATACCAAGCACGACTTTGTGCCGTTAGCCTTATCCCACACTTTGATCTATCATCAAAGAGGTTCAGTTAGTAATAATCCATCTTTACCTGGCGATAAAATCGTTGATGTATGATCCGAGCAGCTTGAGAGAAGGGTATGATTTGGACGACCAGGCAACGGGCACAACACCTACGCTGAACGCCCTTAGACACTCTTCTAGTTCCGCATTCATTATGGTGAGCCCTTGAGCTGCCAGGTTTGCGTCGTGTAACGTTTTCTTTAGGATGGCAGTCAGATGGTTGTAGCGGATGCATTCCTGAAAACACATCAATATAAGTAAACTAGGAGTTGTTAAAGTTGCTAACTGCAATATCCCTACATAACTTTAAATTCACTGCCCGCTTTCAAGATTTTGGTCTGTTATTGAGGAATATGGATTGAACCTAAACACCACTCAATAAAGAAGCCTATAAACAGACCTACATTTACAGCTTACAGAATTCGGCTAGAGAAGACCGATCACCCATCACCCTACGCCTGAAGATCAGATTTCTAAGATACTACGTATTTTCAATATACGTATGGCATGAAAAGTGCAAAAAACGCAACCGTGCAAAATTTAATTGAAATCCTCCAAAATAGAGTGTTAGACATGTGTAATAGACTACCGTTTGAAGTGATTATGCCGTCAATCAATTTGTACCTAAAAATTTGTAATGGGTAAGTTTTAATTAACTGGCATCCTTGAAGGGGGTGAATCAGTATGAGCAAGTAAGCAACTTTTAATATAAATTTGTGGGGAAATCAAGTCAAAATGTTTTTTTTTTTTTAAATTTTAAAATTTTAACTTTTTGGAAAATAGTATAAAACGCGCTGAGCATGATGCGCTATAGGTAAAGGTAGGTTAGTTAGTTAGTTTGTCTGGGCTTTTTTTCCCGCACTTGGCCTCTTGATTGGGCCGTTGTGCGTGGCTCATGTTTCTATTTATGTTACTCCAGCCAACCCAGGCTGTCCCAGAAGGTTAGCAGCCTGTTTGGGTTGCTAAAGGCCTCCGGGAGAGATGCTGGAGATTGTAGTATTCTTGCCCGTTGCTCTGCCACGCTCCTGCATTCCATGAGCACATGCTGTGGCGTTTCTTCTTCCTCCATGCATCCTCTGCATAGAGGGCTGTCTGTCACACCTATGGTAAACAGGTGTTTGTTTTTTGTTTAGGTATAATATCGCTAATATTATTTATTAGTGATATTTTACATACCGATAGATGGTGCAGCGCGCTCAAACATTTGTCATACTTTTATTTAACAGTCAAGTTCTTCAAATCTTCAATTTTAAGAAAAAAAACACTTTTTTTTTTTAATTTTCTTATTTTTTTTAATCAAAGTTGCTTAGTTGCTCATACTGATTCATACCTTTGAAGGATGTCAGTTAACCCCTAGAGCCCCGATTGGCTGATATCGGCCAAAACACGATTCAGCGTGACTCCCCCGTTTTAATTATAATTTAATTTAATTTGTTTTATTTTATTATGTTTCAATATGTTTTATTTTAATTATGGATACAGTGGCTTGGCAGTAATTAATGTTTTGGTGAGACAGTGTCATAATTCAATTTTTTTACTAATTTTTACTAAAATTTTTTGGGACATCAACTTGTCAATCGGCTGAGGGGCCGAGGCCTGAAGGGTTAATTAAAACTCACTCTGTATATGACTAGTTTTACAATATCTCAAAGCCTTATCAGCAAAGCTGCCTATCCAGATTAAATAATAATAAAGCTAGGCACTTACAGACAAGCTGTTAAGAAACATTAAAAATGTGGGTCTGTCGGAGGAAACTACATATAAGTTGCGTTGTCAGTCAGAAACAAAGATTAAAATTGCTTCTGGATATATACATAGAAGGCTTTTGGACCGCTGTTTATGATTTACAGCTCAAAATTTATCCTTGCATTCCAGGTCATTGAGACGAGTGTTCGCTTTTTGCCTTTAACTTTTGCCTGTGAGAATTTCTTTAGAACATAGGGCATAAAGCAAACATATTGATTCAATACAAACCTGCTTGAGCACTGTGTTCATGCTATTTTCATAGAGTATCGGATACTTTTCGGACACTTGTTCAATGTTAAACAGATCTGGTATTCTCTCCATAATATCCTGGACGAGCTCTAACAGTTTTATATCTTTGCCTTCGCCTTCGCCGCCACTGCTTGATGTAATATGCGTCTGCGTAACAAGCACTCCGCCAAAAAGCTGAAAAATGAAGACAATATTATTTTACCAGTTGTACACTTTAAACGATGAGCCACTTCAATGAGAAAAACTTACACCGAAAGTCTCTTGATTATCTTTTGTGATTTCCGCATTGTCATGGAGGCCAAATACTTCAGGGTGTGGTAAGGTTGGCAACGATTTGATGTGGGATATAATGTCTACATATTCGAGGCTCGTAGGCATGTGATACAGTCCGCTCGGAGAAAATGAATAACTAGAAATAAAAAAGAGGGGAAATAGGAATTGTGTCATCTATAAAAACCTGTCCATTGAAATTATATTAATGTCCTGTCCATTGAAACTGTCCATTGAAATTATATTAAATGAGATTAAAGCAGTGATGGCCAGAAATTTGAGTGCTGAATTCTACTCACTTTATTACTTCTGACAATTGAATACTATTTATTATTTTTAGTTACTTTGTTATTCCAATGACCATTGTAGTACGTTTAAATAGTTTTTTTTATAGGCTATAAATATGCTAAGTTTCAACAATTTGTTGATATTTTATCTAAATAAATAAATAAATCGAAATTAATAAAAATGAAAGAATCCTTTGTTGTAAGGGTGCAATGATTAGTGGATTAGAAGACCTAAATAATAATATTTAACACTATGCATAGACAAGAAGACAATTGTTCATATGACAAATGTGAATGAATGATTTACATCTGGTTTAAAATTCTTATTACACACAGATAAATGATTAAAAAAATCGATTAAAATTAGGGATTGAAAAATTGCATCAAGATCATGAATTCTATTCCTAGACTTTGGTATGGAACCCTAAAACTGATTCAACATACCCTGGCGCGGTGATAGCTTCTTGGCAGTAAAACAATGAGAGAAGCGACAGCATGAGCCGTCTATCCTTGTCATCTGTCACCCTGCCACCATAGTTGCATTCCCCAGCCAAATAAGTCAGAGCTTCTAATGGTGTATCCTCATATTCTGTGATGAACATCTATAAGCATAAAATAAATATAAGGGAATAAACCATTCGATGTCAAGCTCAAGGTGAATGTTTACATTCGAGGTGAGTGATCAGTGTGGTGCATTCCATAATCTTAACTTATGTCGTGAAAATATTCATGAGTGTCCATACAATTCTAATACAAGGGTAAGCAAGTCATGCACGCTTTTTCACTTCGAAATAAAAAAAAACTATTTCATGTAGATTTCAATTTCACTGCAAGAATTTATTTTGTAATAATACTATTTGAATCAAATAAAATAAAAACGTCATTCTTATTTAATTCTAAAGTATTATTATGAAATACAATCTTGCAGTAAGCACATGAAAATTATTATTTTTTTTCTTATTATTTGTCGAAAATATTCTTTCAAAATTGAAATAAAACTCACACCGATTTTTATAGTATCAGATGTGCATGATTGTCGATATTATTTATATGAGGCTAGTATGAAAATAAATATGTAATCAAACCTGAAGTTGCATAACACAAATCTTGAGATCGGACTCGTTGAACTCATAGGGAATGTTCCAGCCGAGAGGTCCAAATTTGCGACGTTCTTGAATAAGAGCATGGAAGAAGCATAGGGAGTAGAGCAAGTGTCGCCACTCTGCGACCCGAGGACAGCTGTGGTAAAATTCCGAGTCAGATATGGGGTCCGAGGTGTATGAACGGAGTAGATTATTTTTCAGTCCCATCGGTGGTTCGTTTGTCATTTTTATACCTGCAGAATATACAATAATGCTAATAAAGAAAACTGATAGAAAAGCTTCATATTAGTTCATTCTATAGCGACTTATTGAGGTCGACAGGCGATAGTTCGCAATCGGCCAATGACAGGCAGGGACCACAAAGTGGGGGGGGGATAGGCGCTATAAAGGTCCCTTCTTAGAAATTTCCCCAACTGCGGGTGTGAGAAATTTGCTTATCCATTTTTCACGATGGTACTGTCATAGAAATGATAAAAAGCTCTCTCGTGTGAACTTTATGAGTTTTATTGTGATCGTCGGTACTTGTGGTACGGTCACATCCAGCGACGCCCAGATGATCACATGGTAAAGCTTGCCCTGGACCTGGCAACGACGAAACTTGCTCTTGGAAGACCATCTGCTACCTGGTTGACGACGGTTGAAAAAGACCTGAGAGAAGCTCAACTCAACGCCGACAGTCTAAGATCGTACTCAGTGGAGGAGAAGGACAAGGAAGGCCGACCCCAAATAAATAGAACAGGGTCTAGGAAGAAGTGCCAGTGACTCAACAAAGTGAAGTGACTAGGACTAATAGATTAAATAAAAAGAATGTTAATAAAAAGAAGAAATATCGTCCCACCTCGTTTAGACTGATATTACCGATCGCAAAATTAATAAAAATTGTGGAATCGGTTTCTCCGCCGTTCCATGAAATATTCATGAGATATTTTTACTGCGATTTTAAAGCAATCTCATAACTGAAGCGATTTTCCTTATTATCTGGGGAGAAATTTTCCAATCAAATGTTTGATTACCCATAAAGGCAATAACAGAAAAGAGAAGGGACTAGGATTAACTGCCAGTGACTCAACAAAATACCCCTTCCTTATTTGTGACAGCGTAACTAAAAGTAACCAGTGTGCGGAAACACTGCAAGACCATAATAACTAATACAAACAAAGCTGCCACAGAATTTGTCAAACAGCATTGCTATCTTATTACATACAAGCATTCATCTTAAAGCCTTTTTCAAGTTGAAAGATCTGTTAAAATATGATAAAACATAAACATACCATTCTGCAATATGGAGACGGGAAAGGTCGAGCTGGGGTAACTCGTCAACCAGCATCTAAAATTTGGATGGGTATTGTGCGGTACGATTATTTCGGAACACAACTTATCCAATTCTGTCATCCATTTATCAACCAAATGGCAGTTTTGAAGCACCACCCAACCTCCGGTCTTGATCGCCACGTTAATCAAGGCAGTTGCAATGGGACCCTGTCAAAAACATCAATAAATAAACTATTAGGAAGCTAGCCATTGACAAGCAAAATAAATCATTGAAAGTTTTTTTTTATATCGGAGAATGGATTAAATTGAATCCCCATATTTAATTATCTAAGTCTTAAATGGAATAAAACATTAAAAGTGGAACTCTTTCATCCCGATTTTAATATTCGTAATAACAACTTTTCTATAAAATTAATTTTGATAACATTCGATGGCTTAATCTGCAAATGTGTTAACTCCACTTTTCATCAAAGTAACGTTTTTATTTTTAAAATGGAGCAAATTTCCTATCTGTATGTTGGTTGTGAAAGAACTCCATAAAATGAGAGGAAAAATCAACTAACTCCATATAATATCATTCACAATAAGGACAATGTGATAACTCCATTCGCCGACTTTATTTTGTATTGCAACTGTCAACTGAAAAGATACAAACTCCTCCCGCTTCTGTGGTTTTAATATTTATAAAATGTTGATTTATTACAAATCGTGATTTGCTGATTGCTTGTGATTTGCTACAATGTCTAGTAAGTCTTTTTGTCATTTTATGTTATATTTTTCGCTGAATACTCGATATTGGAGTTTAGGCATTAATCACATTTTTTAAAAATCGCTAATAACTTTTGGGTCTTTCGTACCATTTAAAATATGTGTCTTTAATAAACTTATAGGTATGTCACGAGGAAAACAACTCGTACATTTCATGCCTAACCAACTCGAACTCTAATACTAATTTGTAAGTAAATATTTTACCGACTGTCGCAGCATATAATGCTACAATAGTATACTACAGTGATGGGTGCACCGCACAAAACCGAAATATGATTCGATTTAAAACTACTTAATTTGGCCATAAGAAAAATGATACAATAATACATAAATACCCCGAAGTGGGCCATACCCAGATGGAGACAGATTCAACAGTAATCTAGCGATGCTCCATAAACTCCTCCTCAAACCGAGTGAAAGCCCTTAAAATTCAAAATTCACCTGTCCTTGTCCAAGTGAAATGGCCTCGAAGCTGACGACATTCTTTTCAATGGAAAACTTAATGAGACCGGACATAGGATCCGATCCAGCCGACAAAATAAATACGAGCGGAGTACAACAATCGCTATCATTGTAAGACTCCTCCAAGTTGAACGGAGGCGGATCGACAAAATTCTTATCGAGCTCCTGCACGACATACCGCTGGAATACAGGTGTTATTTTGTCTGGACGAATGCATCTGAAATCACAATATCAATATAAATAAATACAAACGGAGTTGCCATGGAATTCACGGACCGGAGTCGGGCCCATCATAATACTATTTTTTTACACTTCTGGGGGGTGAGCAGTGGATTCCGGACTTACGAACCGGCTGTGGTAGGTTTAGGACAGCTGTCTTGCCACATGTGAGCGTTCACCTTACCACCCATTTACTCCCCCTTCGAAGCCATAGAATTTGAGATGCGCAAATCGCAGTTTTAGATAATTTTTCTAAGAAAGAGTTGATTATTTTTCTGGAAAGGCCAAGATCTTTAAAGAGGTGAAATAGAGATTTAGCTGGCAGGCCACGAGCGCCAACTTCCACCGCGTGAAGGTGAACAGTGAAGCCGTTCCGGATTACGGCATTTGCAAGATCATGGTATTTATTTAATTTGTACTCGTGGTCTTTTGGGATATTTGATTCCCATGGAACAGTTAATTCTACAATAAGGGCCACCTTCCGAGATAGAGAGTAAAGAGTTATATCTGGACGGAGGGCGGTGCATCCAAGACTTTCAGGGAATTTATACTGCTTAGAGACCGAATCAACCTCCAGAATCCAATCTGTAGCTTTCTCAATTATTGGGAAAGGTTTTGTAGTTAAATGTTTTTTGCCTTTAGAGCCATCCCGCACAAACTGTATTGGAGGTTTGGAGGATACTGTCAAACCCTTGTTGGCACGAGCCACTGAGAGACTAATTACCTCGAGAATAACAGCGAGAACTTTGTAATGGCGGTAAGTGTATCATCATTGATTATATAGCGTATTAGATTGCTCAATGCAGTGCTACGATTTGGCAGCTAGGATTTTACTACGAAACACAACGTGTAGATAGCACTCATAGTTCCAAAAATTGATTAATATTGTCTTATCTTTAATATGGCGGCGTTCGTGGTATAAAAGTTTGGTGGCCCACTTATTCTTATTCTTATAACAATGCCAATTTTCATTTGGTTTATAGGTTTCAATATGTAATCATTATGCTTTTATTTTAGATAGACTAATAGATGGCATTCTATCACTCCGTATTATTGCTGTGAACGCAATAGATGGCACCAATAATTGAATGTTATTGCTACTAGTTTTGCTGGCAATGCTATCAGCGCCACCTGTATTACGCCGGCGTAGAAAGGTTCCCAAAATGTAGTATGGCTAATACCATATATAATTAATCAATGGTATCATACAGATAGAATCATATACTGCAATTAGAATCGTATAATGGCGGTTAGACTCGTAAGTAGAGTAGAGTAAAATGAAATTGAGAATGTTTTATATTTTTAGGGGTGTATTTTGGTATGCAAAGCTGTACATAGGACAATAAGGTGCGTGACCACCTTGATCGGCGAAGGAAATCATAAATCTTATGGAGGGGCTGGGATGGAAGCTCTGGAGTGTGAATGTGCGGGGACCGATCAGTTGGACCGAGGTAAGCGAAGATTGACATACCTAGATTTACTGTTAAATTTTAATGCATAATAATGATGTCAATTTAAATACAATATTGATGCATAATATTTTTAAGGCAAATGTAAGGTGAGACCTCACTATCCGCCAAACTGATCCCAGTGCTAATTTAACAATGTAATGCGCTTTGGTGGGAGAAGAGGAGTAGAGGGGTGGCGAGGAAGAGACGCGCCGATGAAGCAGGGTGAGTCAAGGCAAGCAAATGCAGTCGGCCGGCTGGCAGACCCGAAATTTACTTTGTCGAAGCAAGATGCACACTCAGGGCGGAGGGGGGGGGGGTCTCATTCCATCAAACCGCTATGTAAAGAGTGCAATAAATGTATTCGTAAAAATAAACAGCTGACATTGTATTATTCGCATGTGAAAACGCAGGACAAAATGCACCGGAAAGACAAGTCACGTTGGACGGATCACAGTCAATGTGCCATGTTAGGGGAGTTTATACAGTCCCCTGAATTGAGGCCATTTTTGATCTACATCAATGACAATACTAACCACATTCATATTGAAAAGATTGTATGGCTATATTCTCCTATGAAGTCGAAAGCTACAAAATTCCTGAGTAAATAAAGTCTACGTGTGAGTCTATCGAAGGATATGTCGTCCGTTTAATCTGGATTAATAGGAATGGAAAAGTGCTAGGCCATTTGAGCAAAAAGACAGCAATGTCAAGAAGGGACAAAAATCTGCATACTCAAATACTTTGCTTAAGTAGGTATGGCATGCGACATCCAAAACGATATGCACAACTAGAGCTGTCCACTACAACGGTCGAACCCGTCACCTCAGGATTTTTTTGCGATATTCGATTGTTCTGTCTCCCATGAAGTGAGCGTAGAAGACTTAGGACGAAAACAGTCCACTGTCTAGTTACGCCACTCGCCCATCAGAGGCCAACGCCTTACGGGGAGGCACCGGGAAAAGTAATCAGCGGGCAGCCTCGCCCCCTGACTGCCAGTTTAGAAGGATATCTCCGTCTGGAATTAACCTTCAGGATACCTCCTACCTACCGACTGGTTACAGGATCAAGGTCGCCTGCGCGGTCCTCTCCCTTATGTAGCAGTGATACGGTGTCTACCGAATCTATTGCAGACCACGGCATCCTTTGCCCGGCTCTTCACTTGGGATCGGGTGGCCAAATGGTCGTTTCAAGAGCAATTTCCGTAAGGTTAACAACTACCCCCGCTCTATAAGAAACATTACTGTTTTCAGACTCCCCCGGCTGTTAGTCGGAATGCACAATCGATGCATTGACGCCGCACAACCTAAACCGTCCAGGAGCGCCCAAAGGTTGACTCCTAGAGGAGACTGGCCCGTAGGCCAGTGTCCTACCCTGGCTTGCACTTCTGCGTGGAGGCCGCCGGGTTTCGACCCGTGCGTTTGACCGACCCTATACAACTGGGTCTTAGTGACCAAACTGCAACAGTGCCTATTAGCTCCTAGATATGCACAACGATATGCACAGCGGTATGCACAATACACAAGGAAATATAGCCGGAGAAAAAAGCCTGGGGCAAGGAAGAACAGCCCTTCGAGAATGGTTACAAAAAAACACCATATCAGTTCCGAGCTGCAGTCAACAAAGTGGTAGCGAATACGGCACCATAAAAAGAGCAAAAGAAGGTTTTTATTCAGCTTTAGCATAACAAATAAATTTTTAAACTTTTAGAAATCTTACCTAACAACAATCAATCGTTCCAATCCCATCAGTTTGTTAAAAGGATCCGGGAGTGGCTCATCGTGAGGTGCTGACGAGTCGTAATATGCTTTCCATTTATCAGGGTTTGAAGCGACCATTTCTTTAAAACCTTTTAAGCTGTGAACAGATGCATGATTTTATTATTGCTCTTGATGATTTTTTTCTTTATTCATATACTAGCGACCCGCCCCGGCTTCGCACGGGTGCAATGCTGATACTAAATACAGTACAGAAAAACTGTGAACGTTGTATATAAAAACATAGCGGCCCGCTCTGGCTTCGCACGGGTATAAAATATATAGCCTATGTGATTAAAATCGATCCAGTAGTTTTGATTTATTCATTACTGCCCGTGGCCCGAACGCGTTAAATTTGGAGTAAAACAATCCCCCTTTCCCTATACCAAGAAGATTTTCTGCTATCTTTGGAATATCTAAATTCATACACTACATTTTTACTTATTTACTTTTTACATTTTTAACTATTTATTTTATTTTTACAACATATTGCAGAATGTCTTTATAAACAACGTTCACAGCTTTCTTGTCATTAGACTATACAAACATGTTTTCTCTGGAGGTCACTCTTGAAAGAGCGACATACAGTTGTCCATGTGAAAAACAGTCAACGCTCAAATCTAAGCCTGCAACGTTGAAGGTTTGACCCTGCGATTTATTAATGGTCATTGCAAAAGATGTCTTTACCGGAAACTGTAAACGTTTAAATTGGAAGGGTAAATCTGATGGTATCAGAGGGATTCGGGGAATCAATACATCTTCTCCGGTACCACATCCTGTCAGTATTGTGCACTCTATTATGAAAGTATTCAATGATTTTACCAGCAAACGCGTGCCATTGCAAAGTTTAGGTGGATTCAGGTTTCTTAATAAAATAACAGGACAACCTACTTTCAACACCATTTTGTGAGGAGGGAGTCCAGACGGGTTCAAAGAGTTTAGAAATTCTGTAGGAAAATGAACAGCTTCTTCCAAATCGAGAACAGTATCGACCGAGTAGTATATTTTCGTCGGCGCATCAATCTTTGAAAGAATCAAGTTATTTACTTTATCTACTTGTTCGTTAGTTGGTGACAGAATCGCTCTTTCTTTAAACCAAGATATTGTCTTATAACTTATGTTATCAATGTCAGGATAGACATTGTTGACTAACTCTTGGATGTTGTCTATCAAAACGCAAAGGTTTTCTAGGTCAATCCTTCCCTCACTTTGTGTTAACTCTCCATTGCCAACTTTTAGCAGCATCTCTGGAAATAGCCTGTTCTCACGTGAAGATGACGAAACCCTCATATTAGTTTTAAGCTTTAATTTATTGACATGTGGCCAAAGGTTGGATCTTTTTAGGCAAGCATTTATTTTGTCAGCACGTGTTCCTCGAGTCACAACTGGTAGGATTTGACGGAAATCTCCTGAGAACAGAATTGTACATCCACCCATAGGTGAATTTTTGTTGCGCAAATCGCGCATTGCCCTATCCAGTGCTTCCACAGACGTCTTGTTTGACATGGTAGCTTCGTCCCAGACTATTAATGAGCAGTCACGCATCAATTTCCCTGTATTGCTCTGTTTAGAAACACTACAGACGCTGTTATTATCATCGGTGGCGATTTTCAGCGGGAGCTTGAATGTGGAGTGTGCGGTTCGGCCTCCTTCCAAAAGCGTAGCGGCAATGCCGGATGACGCAACAGCTAACGCAATTTTTCCGATAGATCTCACTTTTTTTAAAAGCAGATTGATTAAAAATGTTTTTCCTGTACCTCCTGGGGCATCAAGGAAAAACAATTTCCCTTCATTGTTATCAATTGTTGATAGTAATGCAGTGAATACTTTTTTCTGATCGATGTTTAATCGTGGCTCATCTTGAGCTATATTTTGTAAAAGTCTCGTTTGATCGTATGATGTTTCTCTTGTGTATTCGGCACTGTTAGTTAAATCTGAGTTAGTAGTATTAGCTGGCATCGGCAGCCCAAAATCCTTGATCGATTTACCCGAAAGTAATTGCACTACTTTGTTCAATTCCAATAATGCTTCGTCAAATATGTTTTGATCATATTGTCCATCATCTGAGTTTAACTCTCGCCGTCGCCGAATCAGAATATCACTGGCCATATTTTCTTGAAATTTATTCCATAGATTAACAGAATCAGTTACTTGACGAAACACTACTATGACGGCAAATAAATATCTTAATGATGTAGCTGAACTACAAACAGCTGCTTCTGATAATGTGTTTTCCCAGTGAGAATCGTCTTCCAAGAGCCCCATAGCTTTGCATGCTGCTTGATAAGTATTGTAAACAACACCTTGTACAGTTCTTAGGTGTGCAAAGGATGTCGGGCCTTTTACAATATGCAATAACATTCTCAGATAAAAGCATTCGCTGTTGTTGGGATGAACCACGTAGACTCTGCCAAGAGCATCCGTTTTTTTACTCCGGGGAAATCATCAACCGCAGTACCTTGTTTTCGCCGTTGAAAAGTTTTAGAACTCTGGTTCCATGTATAGTAACCTGGAACTCTGTCATACGTCAGTGTTTTCGCGAAATCATCTTGAGCACATAACTTGAAGAATGCTGTCAATGTTGTATCCCGCGGGTTATTAACAACTTCTTGTATATTGTTCTCTGTGAAATATACTCTTTGTCCATTTTCTAAATGAACTGCAAGGTGGACAATTGTGGGAGCCCGGTCGTGCACTTCGAATGATAAAATCCTCCATACAGCTTCAGAGCTGCAGATGTAACGTCCAGACTGATATTTTTCCACTTCATTTGGTGATTGTATGCTGAAAGTGGCTTGATCACTGCCTTTATTAATGTACTTAGTAACATATTGAATTGACTTTTTTGAATTGCACAACTCTACGTTGATGTGGGCATCAAAAATTTTCAAAAGGAGCGCATTATAGGGAACGATCCATCGGTTATCAATATCATGGTTTCGGACGGTAGCATTTTGCCCACCCTGTTCTGGCGATCGTCGACGATATTTGGGATATCCGTCATCGATAGTACTTGTTTGAGTTTGGAACGACTTCGGAATTTTTTTTCTGCCGTGTACCATATGTTTCTTTACGATTTCGTACAGGATAGGATCTTCATCTTTATCCTGTAATTCAGCTGAAATAACCCTGTCAATTTGGTTTGGTCTAATTTTGTTCACTAACCACACCAACAGGTGTACATGTGGCAAGCCACGTTTCTGCCATTCTATTGTGTACATATGACAGCGCGGCGGACCGAATATATGAGACTTGTTAATGAGGTGCAGGAGTTTCTGTACTTTTAAATGGAAGACTCTGTTAACTATATCGTATCTGTCTTGTGGAGTTAAATTGGTGTTAATATTTTCTTTGATTTCCGGCCAATTTGGGTTACATGTTGCAGTTATAAATAAATCAGGTTTGCCGTAATTTCTTACGTAAGTCATGGCGTCTTGCGATTTTTCGTGTAAATATCGAGGTCCACCTGTGAATGATGAAGGTAGTATAACCAACTGCCCAATGCGGTTGCGGTGTTCATTCGCCTGTAAAGCATCCTGAAGATGAACGTAATTTTCAGCTCTCAATTTAGTTTGATTATTACGGATGTAGGCCAATCTCTCAGATTCAATTTTCGCATATTGATCTACCAAGTATTGGTTTGTTAACATTCCATATCTAAGCAAAGTATTGAAATTGTTACGTCTTGTCATTATACGGTAGCAATAGTAGTTCATACATGACACTGTTTTACGCAGAGGTGTACCACCGATTGGGTCAACTTGAGAAATATTAATGGCATAACCATTTTCTCCACGACATAGCATCAAAGGATATTGTAAGCTGTCATAAGATCTGTGTAACTCTGAATTTTTTTGCAAATTATCATCACGACTATGCAATACAATATCTCTTTTGTCAAATTGCTGTCCAGCTATCACCACTGCTACTTCACTCGTGGAAGGCGCATTGTATCGTCCTCTGTGTTCTCCAACAGGAACTTTATTTGCATGGATTACGACATTAAAGTCAGGAGTATCTGCTGGAACACTCTCAATCGCAGTTTTGAAAGACTGTATGTAGCAATTATGAGAATGTAACATATCTTGGAGAGATCTAATCAAATCTCTATCAATTGGCTGTGCAACACTTGTACACCGCGTAGATGCTTGTGTATCTGGATCTGCAATAAAATATATTTGCAGAAATTTGTGATCATCGGGTCGAAGTGGTAGCAAGCTCCCAGCTAAGTGGTACACTTGCCCTTGAATTTTAAATGTAGGCATGAACCCACGCTCAACGACTTGCTTACTCATAAAAGAGGTCATTTGAAATGCGTTATTATAACGGCGTATATTGCGCATGAATTGCTTGGATTTCTGATGATCACCCGTAAGAAGAGAGTGAAGTGGTTCAGGTGGAGGGAGAACTTCTTCTAATTTGACTTTTCCTTGTAAGCAACACATGCCTTTCGATTCGTCCTTGAATTTCAATGCCAAGCAATGTTCACACGCTACTGACATAGTACCTATTGATACTATACGATCGTCCTTGTAAGAAATCGAAGGATCGTAATTCATGGCAGAATTTTCTTTATTCACCCATGTATTAGTAACTCGTGCTGATGATTCTCTGGCTCTCTGTATTCGATGTCTTTCCCTATCTCGGCTGCGGTGAACCTCACGCTCTACTGAAGATTCTCTCTCTCTCTCAGCTCTATATCTATCCCGAAGCTGACTGAGGCGAGCCTCACGCTCTACTGACGATTCTCTGTCCCTCTGAACCGTATGCCTATCTCGATCCCGGCTGCGGCGAATCTCACGCTCTACTGAAGATTCTCTCTCTCTCTCAGCTCTATATCTATCCCGAGCCTGACTGAGGCGAGCCTCACGTTCCGTTGACGATTCTTCATCTCTTGCTGAACGTACTCTTCTGGCATTCACTGTACTACGACCTATGTTCGAACGACGACGTCTTCCAGACATGACTTTATAATTTCTGTACAAAATTTACTCAGTTCTATATATATGATTACCTATGCACAAATTGCCATTTTATTAGTATGTGCCGCAGTAAAAAATATCTAAATTTTTACCATTTAGAAACAAAAGATAATCAGCAATCATAAAAAACAAAAGATACCTATTCTATTCAGTTCTTTTTTTTTTACTGAAATACCTCAACTTAAACAACGATTTTAATGATAAAAAATAATTTTGCTATTCGTGCGACTAAAAACAAAAGATAATCAACAATCATCAACAATAAAAGATACCTATTCTATTAAGTACTTTTTCTGAACTTACATATCTCACCTTAAATCACGATTTTTGAAAATAATTTCCCTAATATTAAATTGATCTAACTGTAAATTTTAATCAAAATCTTAATAGAAAATTGCAATCCATAAATTATGGTTTTATTTAATCTAATCTTATCTCACCTTATGTAGGTACTTATAATTGCTATAAGTGCGATTTAAAAATTAACCTTAGAATAGAATATAATTTATATTTTAAAACTACTATCATACAATTATTTATCGTAACTTACTTATAATTACTGATACGTTGTCGCGCTGGAAAGCACGTTTTTATTACCTAAGTATTGCTATTTTCCTCGCTGGAGAGCTCCGATATAATAAACGCGTCCGATCGCTGCTAAATTCAAAGTGCTATAGGGAAAACCGCGGCCTCAGACGCGCTATTTATAGGCACGCTCTTGCCGCACCGGGCGGCCGGCCGGTACCGCCGCAAACGCTACGTCCCGCAATTTTTAAATCTGTAATATCTTCGAAAATATTCACATAAATCATACGGTGTAAAGGGCCATATAGATCTATATTAAATGAACAATGTATTCAAGGTATTTAATTGGTTAAGGACTAATGCTGTATTGGTTAAAATCGCTTCGAAAATTAGCCATTATTTGTCGTAAAAAGTAAATGACAAAAAAAAGTTATTGTGGGTTATCCATAAGAGATAGACATATACCATCACGGACTTTTCTGTAGACCTTTTCAATGTGTACAATACTTAGTACTATATTTTGATAAAACTCGTAGGGTTCAGCCTGCGTTTGCAATGTAAGCGGAAAAAATGTAATTATTTACGACATCACATTAGAAACCTCAAAAATAGCAGTACTTCTCCACTATTTAATGGATGTTATTATACATATAAACCTTTCTCTTGAATCACTCTATCTATTAAAAAAAACCGCATCAAAATCCGTTGCGTAGTTTCAAAGATTTAAGCATACAAAGGGACATAGGGACAGAGAAAGCGACTTTGTTTTATACTATGTAGTGAAGTGGAGGGGTTTTTCAATAAATTATGATAGATTTTTTCCTGTGTAAACATTTATCCAAATTCCTGATAAAGTGGAAATCTGTCGGAGTATAGTGGGTGAAGAAGTCTCCAGTTGCAACTTTGCAACTTTGCAACAAGTTGTTGTGCAGAAACAGTGGCGAACAGCGATCGACCAGGCTCGGTCGTTTAATCTAGAGCTTCTCCATTATTGTTAGCAGTTCTTAACAGTGCACTTATATGTTAACTGTAATACCAGACCACAAGAAGCTGTAATGGATAACATTGGCACAAGACCTCATTTTCGAAAAAAATGTTTTTTTTTTCTATGAGTGCAGAAAGACAAATAAACAACTCATTTAAAAAAGGCATACAACGCTGAGGATAACTTATCTTTTATATGATTAAGATGATGGTGCCAATCTAGGTTATCATCCATGTGAATTCCCACAAATTTTACATAAATAAAATGTCGAACCCCTCTGGCCGCATTCCTCGCACCCTCTTCCCGCATTGCCTTGTAGCTCGAGAGTAAAGCTACTAGGTGGTATACTGTGATATTACAGTTCTGGGGGGTGAGCGGTGGATTACGGACGACTGGTTGTCGTAGATTTAGGACAGCTGTCTTGCCACATGTAAGCATTTACCTTACCACCCATTCAATCCCCCTTAGACGCCATAGAATTTGAGATGCGGTAATTGCAGTTTTAGATAATTTTTATCTATGGCTAGTACTGTAGTGCGAGAAATTAAGCAGTACGGTCTCAGACATATTCAAGCACATATTTTTCCTGTAACAATTCAGTGGTATCTTTTACACGCATTAGAGCGTTGATTTGTTCTCAGCATTTCCATTTGATTCCATTTACAAATTATAAAAATATGACGTAATCTCGTATATGGCATTATCTATATTGATTCAAGAATCGAACCAGAGTCTTGCTATTATTCTCTCTCCCAGCAGCGTCGTCCCGTTTCCTCTTATTAAAATCGGCGCTGGTTTTGCATGCAATTCATATGGAACGCCTGGTCTATACATATATATATATATTAGTGTGTACAGCACGCATTATTCTAAGATCAGTAAATGAGAAAGTTACCTTGCCAAATTAGAACATCGTGTAATTTCAGCCCAGCTTTTATCCGACAGCCACTCTGGAGCAGGATTTACGTGCGGATTATCCAGTGTCACACCTCCAGTCAGTAGAAATGCGAGAAGCTCTTCATCAAGCTTTCCCTAGGTAATTTAAACAGTGGCCTTCAAAACTTTCCAAAGCAAATTATATATTATATCGCCGTTTCGAAAATCTAATATGAGTTAGCATTTCAAAACAAGGTTTTGTATATCCCGGTAGGACATATTTTCCACATAGTCTAACAATCCGGCACATACACATACCTACTTATTCGGAAGGGTTAAACCGACAAAAAGGCACCAATGCAGCATTTCGCCTCTTTCTTAAGAAAGAGACGAAATGCTGCATTCTTGAATGATTAAAAGACCATCGAAGCAATACTCACCCTTGATCTCAATATTCCCAGAGTGAGAACAATTGAAAATACAAGTTTATGCTTCTCGAAAAGACTGCGGCACACGTTTTTGTAGATGCTGAGAGTGAAATGATCATTGAGGCCGCTGAGCCTCTTTTCGAGTATGTCGGAAGCTTCAGCATTTGTGATTGACTGGCTGTACAAATTGATAAACCTGAAAAGGGGAAAATAAAGCTTATATTAAAATATGAGCAGAAACCACTTCAAGCAATTACAGCAATGGGTTTTACATTTAATAAAAAAAGCGAGATATTGCCAGATCAAGTATTTTGCCTGTCTTACTAGCTGCACTGTATTGTTATTTATTATTGCTGTTTGTTTGTTTCAATAATTTATATATCTATAGTTTCAAAATATATTAATAGAAATAGATGTTTCAAAAAATCTCACAGTGTCACTAGAATCTAGTCCATACATTGACCGAATAGCCCTCTTTTACAGCACAGATACCACATCAACAGCCCTTCCCCACAGAAGAATACCGTAAGACATAACATAATGCTATGGAAATAGTTGAAGCAAACCAGTTTCACTGTTTCCACGCCAGTCAACTGTCTGATTTCCTTAGCAGCAAATTCTAAAGCGCTAGGTCTACCCTCTACTTTTGATCATGCGGACCCCATTGCAGTCTATTATAGTCTATGATTATCCCTAAGTTCATCTACAATTTCAAATCTATCTTTTCTTAACATCAAATTTATATCAACAACAAAATACAGAAACAGCCTATATGGTTAGCCTCTGGACTAGTCGCTCGAAAGAAAAAAAACACTTAAGCAAAAGGAGTAAAGTTCAGTGGCGGTCTCTTCATATAAGCCGAAAAGCCCGGCTTACCTATTCTTCGTAATTAACAATTAAATAAATTAATAACACAATTCGTAAAAAAAAAACAATTAAATAAATTAATTTGCTATCTAACCAGTGCTATCAAGCGGACGCAGCTCGCTCCACACGACGAAATTTATAGACAGAACTGCGACAGCTTGCTATCGTAATGAGCAAGCTGGCCGCGCTTGCCCATGAAGGTGAAAGCGAACGTGTCAAATGTCGCAACGTGAGACGGTTAGCGCGAACTTCACTTCACTGTAGTTAGTGAAGGTTTGTGCGACTGACGTCCCGGTATTTTTTTATTGTGTAATTTCAATTCATTTGTGGTTTTTAGTGCCTGATAAACAATGGAGGAAATTGTCCCTTGTGGTGAGTTATGTGTACCACTTTTAATCGGCGAAGACAAAGTAAAATCTTTGAGTTTTGAGCAAAAGAAGTTACTAATTTCTGGACCTAAACCTACACCCGATTTGTGTATTTCTCAGACAAGTAAATCGCATAAAAGACAATTTAATAGATCAGTGTACAAAACTCACTGGGTAGTTGGATGCTCCCATGTCAATAAATTGTTTTGTTACTGCTGTATTTTTTTTTCAAACGACTTAAATGTTTGGAATTCGTCCGGTTATGATGATCTGAATAATTTAGCCGGCGCGATAAAAAGACACATGAATTCGCAAAAACACATGAATGCGGTTATTACGTTTAGTATTTTTTTTAAACAACGAATTGAGACATCTTTATCTCAGCAGTTAAATGATGAAATTTTGAAGCACAATATTCGCGTTGATCAAAATCGTAGTGTTTTTCCGAGATTAGTGGATATTGTTTGTCATTTAGCTCAACAAGAACTTCCATTCAGAGGTCACGATGAGTCCAAAACTTCGTCGAATAAGGGAAATTTTTTAGAACTCGTATCACTTCTTTCGAAATACGATATCGTTTTAGAAAAACACAAGCAGCTACAACAGTCCAATAAGCGAGGACCGAGTTATTTGTCTAATAAAATTCAAAATTATATTATTCATTCCGTAGCGGTTGTTATGAAAACTCGCACTGAATTTGAAATCAAAACAACAAAATTTGTTTCAATTATTATTGACAAAACTCCTGATATCAGTCACAAAGAACAATTATGCCTGATTCTTCGATATTATTTTGGAAACGACATTCATGGCCGTTTTTTGGGGTTCGTTAATGTATCTGAAAATCGTATAGCAGACACACTGTCTAATATTATTTTAGAATTGCTAAACAAACAGGAGTGTACCGCAAAATTAGTAGCACAGAGCTATGATGGCGCTAGTGTTATGTCGGGTGTTAGAAACGGAGTACAATCAAAAATAAAAGATGTTTGTCCACAAGCAATTTACATTTGGTGCAATGCACACATTTTAACCCTGGTGTTGTCTAAATCATGCAACAGAATTGGAGAAATCAGTTCGTTTTTTTCAACACTACAGTCTTTGTGTAATTTTTTTAGCCACAGTACAAAACGATCTGCCTTTTACGATACTCATTGCAGCAAAAAAATTACCTCTTGCCCCCGATACGCGTTGGGCGTATATCTCGCGAACTGTAAATACAATTTTTGTGCAAAAAAATAATCTTATTACATTGTTTTCTGACATATGTGACAACCCTCAGGACTGGGACGGAAATACGGTTTTAGCAGCGGAGAATTTTGAAAACTCGTTGCGATCATTCCATTTAAATTTTTTTCTCCTTGTTTTCCACCGAATTTTTGAAAAAACTGATAGCTTGTACAATATCCTTCAAAAATCACAAGTCGATGTAGGTTATTGTAGCAATAAAATAAAGGAATTTCAGACTTGGTTACGTGTTGAATTTCAATGTAAATGTAATGTAATGTAATGTAATCAGAATTTGATCTCCTTTATGAAAACATTCTGCAAAATAACTCAGCTCCTCGTTTGAGACGTAACGTACGCTGTGCTTATACTGAATATAAGCGACTTTTTGTCCAGGTAATTGACAACATATTCTGCGAGATTGAGGATCGATATTCGGAAATTTTCAAATTGAAATTTTTCCAACTCTTCAACAACAAACTATACGAGAAATACCGTTTAGATTTTCCTACAGAGGCATTAGATTTATTATTTGACATCTATGCAAACCATTTTGACAAACAAGTTTTAAAGAACCAATTGATCTGTTTGTACTCCTCTCCTGAATTGAAAGATTGCAATGTTTTTGAACTAATTGTTTTCATTAGTCAGAATAGCCTCGAAGACGCCTTTCCCCAGTTGTTGAAGTTAGCGTATCTTGTCGTAACTATTCCTGCTACAAGTGCTTCCGCGGAACGTGCATTCCCATCTCTTAAGCGTATTCATAAATACCTAAGAAATACACAGGGTCAGGAACGTCTATCTGAGTTATCAATGGTTGCTATTGAAATACAGTTGTTAATAGAATTAAAGCGTCCGCCATCATTTTACTCAGACGTAATAAACACATTTTTGAAAAAAGATAGACGCTTCGATGTAGAATATAAATAAGCTAGTTAAAGCTATGTACCTAGCACCTAATTACTTTTTGTTCCCTTTTTTTATAAAAAAGTCTTACAGCTCATACAAGCAAGGGTCAACTTCTTAACTCGATGTCACTCGCTCAAGCAAATAAAACGGTTTTTCTTAAAGCTACCGGAGGTATTCGACTGCTGATAAGTGTATGTTAAATTCTGTCTAGCAGTAGTATGCCTTCAGTGTGCTTTATTGAATCTACGACACAAGCAGTAAATTTCAAATTGAAGATTGAAGAGGAAAGAGGTACTACTTTTTGTTACTATAAAAAAAACACAAAAAGGTATGTCGGGCTTGCCCCATTCACCAACCCCGGGCACGCCACTGGTAAAGTTGTATTCACAAAATAGTCAGTCGTATTTACCACGCCAGAGAATACTGATACATCGGATCGATGTTAGCCAGATCGGATATGCAGAAGAATAGGACAGCACTGTGTTTGGATACGGGAACATAGAGCAATCGCGCCTCGTCAATTTCTCCCTCTGTTATGGCGGCAGCCTTCTGCTTTAACTGAATTTCCTCCGACAGCTCTTTACTGGATGAGAGAATCCGATTCGCCGACTCGTCTTCTAGAATATTGCTAGCCGTTGACAATACCTGTAAATGGAGTAACGTAATTTCAAAACAAGGCGTTTAAAGAAACAACTGCAAGTACAACTGCAGAGAGAAGAAAGTGCCAATCTCACTTCTAATATCTGATCTTCGATTTCTTTCAGCGTCTTCTTATTCTGCGCTCCTTCGATGATCAGTTCATTCTTTCTCTCCTCGAGTTCGGGTCGGTCGCGAGCCACCACAATGCCTAGGAGCTGGTCCTGCAACCCTTGCGGTGTAATCATGAAGTTGAGTAGCGTCACCTGAAAATACACATCGTCATCTTCTAGACATAAATATACCAGTACGAAAAGTATTCAACATCTGGTCAGCAAAAATACACTTATACTAAATAAAGAAAATCGGTACATGGAGATGTGTAAAAATATAATGTTGGATACTTTTTGAACATTATTACATTAATGCTTCTCTGTGGCTCGTTCCCACAAGGATCTGACAGGACTTTCCTAACCTCTAGTACGGTTTGTGCGGGATGGCTCTAAAGGCAAAAAATATTTCAATCCCTAACCTTTCTCAATCGAGAAAGCTTCGGACTGCATTCTGGAGGGCAATTCAGTATCATTTCCCTGAAAGTCTCGAATCCAGATAAAGCTCTTTACTCCCCTATCTTGGAGAGTAGCATTTATTGCAGAATTAACCGTTCCATGGGAATCAAATATCCTAAAAAGCCACAAGTACAACTCTTTAAGTACCGCAATCTCGCAAATGCCATCACCCGGAAAGGCTTCCCTGTTTACCTTCATGCGGTAGAAGTAGGCGCTCGAGGATTGCAAGCCAAATCTCTGTTTAACTTCTCTCAGAGGCCAAAGATCTTGGTGTCTCTAGGAACATAATCAATTCCTTCCTAAATATTTAATACTGCGACTTCCGCATCTCAAATTCTATGACTTCAATGGGGGAGTGAATGGGTGGTAAGGTGAAGGCATGTGGCAAGACAGGTGTACTAAACCTGTTGATCTGGAGTCCATTGCTCATCCCCTAGAAGTGTAATAATAGTATTATGATGTGCCCGACTCCGGATGGTAATTCCATGGCAGCTCCGTTTGTATTTATTATTTATATATTATAGGTGTAATTATTTCTATTGAAATTATTGTTAGAAGGCTAATAGTTTTAATATTTGTACAATCTTCAACTTTCTATTAAATTATAATCTGTACGCTGTAATTTCTTCATTAAAAAATATATAATTAATATACGTACGATGCTATCAATGCTATTTTTAATTTTAGGACATTTCTTTTTACAGGAGATCATTGTATATAAAACACAGTTTAAACACCAACTTGTTTTGTTTCACGTTTTCCAAGGAAAGCATTTATTATATTATATAAGCATTTATTATATTATAAATGTCACGGACATTCAGTATTTTTTTCTCAGTAACAAAGTCCTAAATCAAAAAATGTTTGTGATTCCTAACTAGTTTTTCATGTAAAATAATCTCCTGCGAATGAAAAAAAAACAATTTAAAAAAAATACTTATGCAAGATTTTTGTTATGTTTTTCAATTATCTTGTTTAGTTTAATCTCTCTCTGAAGCTTTATGCATCAGGAACCAGCTACCCCATATAATTATATTTGTACCGACTCAGAGTACAGTTTTTCAAATTCAGACTCTCAAAGTTAGCAATATAATTGTTATTCGGTACAACGTCGGTTGTCATTTTATTGCTAATTTATATTTCTTTTTCCAGTCGATAGCCCGTTTATTGAGGAAGGTTTCCCGATTTGAAGAATTCTTTGCATTGACGGGAAGGGAAATCGTGCGGGTGTAACCGCAGGGCGTCCACTAATACATAATAAATATATCAGTAAGCTATAATGATGTAATAGTTGCAAAAACAATTTAAACTTCATGTAATATATACAGTGTTTTCATACCTTCACCGCAATCTCCGGTAGATAATGTGGATTCCTTAACCTGGTTGTGATGTATAATCGAAAGTCTGGTGAATATCGTAATAGGTTATCTCCGAGCTTTAAGCAATCCATACCTCCGGATCTGTAGAATAACCAAGTTTGTTTATGCTCAGAGCATTGATTAGTACCCAGCGACTGACTATTTACTGTCAAATCGATTAATACTGTCAAATAATTAGTGACTAACTTAAATATATTTTTCAGTAGAACTGGTTCCAGAATGGCATCAATTGTTTCTCCAATATTCTCAAGCATGACAGGTAGTCCGAGCTGAATGGCATTCTCGAGAACTTTCAGGTAATTTTTATCCGATAATTTGACTACTTTCATTTTGTTTTCTCGCTCCAGTACTTTGATCCATTTATTGGCCTGCTCTGTTCAAAGAAACATGAAATAACGTTTATATGCCACTTATTCATATGATTCTATTAATCTACCTTCTAAGTAGTGAGAAATTTAGTTAAGTAGTAAGAACGTTTTTATTTAAATTTCGCCCTATATCTCTTTTTACCATGATTGCTAGGTTGATTCTTACAACATAATCAACATCCTAACAAAAAAGTGAGAGAACCCTAGCTATAATTATTTATTGGTCCTTCGAGCGAGATTTAAAGGCTTCCATGTGTTTGATTTTATACATCAGCAAGGGGTTGTATCTATTGTGTTTTACCGATGAAGCTAGGAAAATGAAAAGAGAAACACAGTGTGAGCCACACATGCATGTATTTTTTTTTATTTCACCTATCCTCTCCCCACCCCAAAGCTCATAGATGTGTTGAAATAATAAAAAAATAATATTTGTAGATTTTCTATTAAAATAAATGAAGTTTTAATGAAAATTTGGAGAAATCCAGACGCATGATGAAATAACCCCCTTAAAATTTGACAAAATCTACTTCAAACCCAATTCGAAGTATCAGGAGATCATGTGACACAAGGAGATATCAATCCGATTTTTACAAGTGAAGAAGAAGAACATCACTGTCTCCAAAACAGTTTCATGTCTCTGATGCTGCCTAACTCAGAAGGCGCGAGTGAGCCGTCAGGACGGCTCTCTTGACCGCGATGAACTCCCACAATATGTTTATACTCCTAATATCAGAAAATGCACTGATCCAGCCTAGAACAAAGGAACCTTCTTTCCATACTATTATAATATTGTCGGTGATTATATTTAATGCAACTTTTTAGTATTACATGCTACTTTTTATCACTGCCACCCAGTGCGGGATTTAGACTTGGTAAGGCCCTAAGCTATTTGAGCTATTGCTGCAGTATATTTAAGTATGTATAACAATTGCTCCCCCAATGGGGGAGTAATGAAAAGGAGTATGTATAACAATGGGGCCCCCAAGAAAGTGGGGGCTCTAAACTATAGCTTGTGTAGCTTATACGTAAATCCTGCACTGCCACAAGCCAAAAGCTAAGATCACAAGTTCAAATGTAGGGTCACTCACAATTAACCCCTTGAAAGCCAGCCATGGAAATGAAACTAAGGACAGCATGTTTTCAACCCTCAACAAATTGTTTGTAGGGGTGTTAGTGCACGCATACTAATATATAACGGTTGCTTATTCAATGACAGGTGACTTTTACCTGTGAAGGGAGAAATAGAGCCGATATTTGCATAAATATGGAGATCGGCCGCCACGAATTGTCACAACAGAGAACCCACCAAATGATGGGAATGGCGTCCCAGAGGTTAAGCAATGAGGGCTATTTCATTTACTACGTTAATGGTTTCATCCGGTTGACTTTGCGTGGTTTAGCAAATAATCTACATAAATTTAATCAGACCTTACAACTAAACGGCTGGAGATGCAAGCGCTTCTTGGACCTGACTATGTATCTATTGTTCATGGAATTGCTCTCAAAAACATTTTAGTTTTTTTTCTATAGATATCTGAATAAATTGCCGTTTTGGTGTGTTTAGCGTGCAACATTAAAGTGCGCAAACTTGACGTTTGAAATTATGCAAACGATCTCTCTTAGTGTTTCGTAGTAAAATCACGTCTACCAAGTCCGGGTATGGGACTGAGCAATCTAATATCCTCTATAATCGATGGTTCTACTTGAAAAGTGGTCCACGTCATTTATCCCTATTACAAAAACAAAGCATTTTATTGAAACAAAAACAAAGCATTTCATACTGAGTGATGGATAGCCTGTCTTCATTGTCGGCCATTGATTTAATGGTACTAGGTCTACTAATGATGGGACGCAAGGTCGAAGACTTAAAACTTTATTGACTTCAATGACTATCCTTTCTAAATTTATTATGAGACCAGCCTTATCATGAAAAAAAACGAAACTCACCTTGAGGATCAATCATCAGAGGCCACCTCCGCGACTCCTTGACTATGATTCCATTCTCAATGGAAAATGCGTCGACGGGCAATCCAGCAATATTCCAAGTTCGTATCTCAACCGGCTCGCCCAGTGTGGCGATGAGCGAAAAGTTATCAGAACAAGGGATTTCTAAAAAGGAATGCATAAAACTGTCATTTTAATAGAAGTATTGAATGATGATGCTGGAGCGAGGGTACTTGCAGACTATAAGCCTAAAAATGAGCAAATCATTAGGGCGTCACACCAAAGATTAATAATGGGGGTTGTAAGATTCCGGGTTCGATTCCCGGCTGGGTCACCATTTTCCATTGGGATAAAATTAACAAAATTGCATTTCAATTCTGTCGATCGCATGCAATAATAAAATACACTTACACAAATGCTATACACATACATACATATATGTAAACACTTCATAGTGGTTGGTCGGTCATAAGAGATTATCGTATGGTAATAAACCCGCCCATTGTAAAATTTCACAATAAAGAGTAGAAACAAACAAACAATTCCTAATGGCAATCAGGTGAAAAGGCAGTATTTTCAGACCTTTTCAATTCGTGATTACGTGATTCGTGGTCTGCAAGCAAGACCACAGTTACGATAGATGAAATGTTTATAAAGGAAAGCATCTATATAAACGTTCTTATTATACGTGCACTAATTTGCGCATAATCAAGAATAGAAAATAACAAGCAAGCAAGCAATCAAGCAAGAACAAAAGGTTGGTCAGAGGCAAGCAAGACCGACGTAATGACTTTGCGGAGATACTCGGATGACTGGTGGTCCGCAACAGCTAGCGGCTAGCAATGATACGGCCATGCAAACTGACCAATGAAATATCTGGCAACGCGAGACGGAGAACATCGTAAAACGTTGCAAAACAAAAGTAATTACTGAACTGTCGGGGCTTAGGCATTGCAGCGCGCAGTTTAAGCAACGCGATACATTTTGGATGCTAACAGCGTGGTAGCGAATCAGAAAATAGGGAGAATGGGCGAATGTTCTAATATTACCCAATTTCGTGCATTCCATGTTCCACTCTTTTATTAATTCAATGCGGTAGTTGACGGTGAAGGGTCCTAGATATGCAATGAATCCAGCAGACAATAAAATATCACCTGTAAAACAAAGCAAATACATCATTTATGGTATTGACAGCTAACAATTAAAAAAAAAAAATTTTAGTAATTTCCAATTTTACTTGAAGTTTTTACAGACCAATAACATTTTCGAGCAGTATCCTGAGTTGTTCAGCCAGCTCAGACCATCGGGTTTTCTCGCCGCCGAGACCCCCAATCAGCTTTTCGGCTCGTTCCAACTTTTGACCGCACAGCTCTATGTCGTCCTCGAGTCCTTTCTTTTTGCGGCTGTACTCGGCCAACTCGTCGTTGAGAGCTTGCAGTTTTCCCAATACCTTAAATGTTGTATCTGATTAAGCAATGTTAAAATTAAATTATGAAGGATGGAGTGTTACCTCGGCTAACTGTGCTCTCTTTGCGTTTAGGGTAGCCATTTGCAATTGGAGTTCCGCCTCAGCTTCTGCTAGAGCCGCTTTTTTCGGTGCAACGACCTGAAAACGTAAATTTAATGTATGTGCATACCATGTATACTTCTTCTATAAAATGTATATAACCAGTAATATTCCTATGGTTGAAGTAATTTTAGGTGAGGATTCCTAAAAAAAGTAAACGCCAAGCTACCGGACTATCAGTGTAAAACTCTTCCTGTGAATAAAAATCAGTCTCACGCCCTAAAACTCTTCCTGTGAATATTATAAGAACATAAAGGAACAAGTAAGCGATCGGTACATAATTTAGAATCAACAGCAATCTTTATACTTAGTTCATCTTTAAGGTAGCTTGCATAAGTAAGGTAAGGTAGCTTGCATAAATCTAGTCAGGTAGAAATGGCATAAATACACAGTACGAACAGTCAGTAAAATGCTTGTAAGCACACCTACAGTTACAGCCCACGGAACTCGACTGGAGAAGACTGATTACATTATCTGCTTTGGCTGCAATTTTAACAATTGGAAAATGAGTAAGTTTTTTAAGAGGCCGTGTACGAAATCGATGTGGGCCGTGATACCTCTATAATCAATGGTATAATATAACTATAGGTAGGTAGGATTTTCGGAGCCAAAGAGATACGTCTACCCTTTGGAAGCGCTCGGCGGGGACTAGCTGACTTGAGGCGTGAATCGTATCATAGGCGAGTATCATAACGCGAGAATTAGATTGTTTTAAAAGACTTTATTGCCAATTTTAATTAATGTTTTGCATTTTTTTTTGAGGAAATGGATTGATATTGAACTAAAGTTTATTTCTGTTGTTTTTATTTTATGAACGAGAGTTCTAAAAGGCCAAAATCAAAAGCAATTCTTCGCCCATTTTCTAAAAAATTTGACAAAGTTAAATATTTTTTTTATCAACAATTTTGTGATTCACTTATTATATTAGAGTACTTTCACAACAATACATTGTAATTTTTTCATACCGTTTAGATGTCAAAACGATTCGTAAATATGTTATATTCTAAACCTCTTACAGCAAAAATTTACAAACAGTCGCCGGTTTAAGGTCAATTAATCAAAATTCTATAATAATTTTTAAAAAAGTAGCTCACTCATTAGACAATAAAATGATCTTTTATGTTGTGCAATAAAACTTATAGAAATACAGTATTTTAACCTTACATTCACGTCTGCAAAATTACGTAAATTCACGAAATGCGCAAAATTTCGTGTACGGCCTCTTAAGATGAAAAAGATATTTTGCAAAAGAAACATCAGCATACACCTGAAGATCACACTAAGAAGCTATGTATTTTCAATATTATTATCAATGCCGAAACGTTGGGTGCCACCAAGTTTAGATACATGGCGAAATCCATTTTGAATTATTTAATAACGTTATACAATCTCAATAGTTATAAATAGGATAGAAAACGAATTTACCGCGTGAAATTTGTAGGACCCGACGTTTCGGTGACGTTGCAGCCGCCGTTGTCTAGGGTAGACTCTAGACAACGGCGGCTGCAACGTCACCGAAACGTCGGGTCCTACAAATTTCACGCGGTAAATTCGTTTTCTATCCTATTTATAATGTCAAACAACCGCGATAGTCTTCAATCTCAATAGTCTTCAATTTAATAGGACTTTCGGAAATGTTACCACTTATGAAGGGGCAAAGACACATTTAAGTAAATAAAGCAGAGATATTTCTGAAGATAAGCATTAATAAATAGTGAAGGTGAATACAAATGGAGTGGATTACCTTCCTTTAATTCATAATTTGAAATCAGTTGATCTTAGAATCAGTGGAAACGAGGATATTCCAGATTTACATGATATACGGATTGTTCTTCGAATGGGTAATGGACTATACTTGAACTACCTAATATAAAGAAGAGGGGGTGAGAAGGGTGCAAAATCCAGGAGGCCCCCAAATATCCTAAGCACATTGAGATATCTTAAGACGGCCTTGATTAACTCGACAGTGAACGAGCGAGTTCATGACTGCCCAATTTTCTTTACAATCATAATCTTAAGCTTGACGTAATAGCACTCAAAGGAAATATAATTTGAGAGTTCTTCAAACCTTAATGACACGATCGTACACCTCCATCGCTCGCACCCACTTGCAAAGACCCTCGCAGGCTGACGACATTTTCGCAACGATGGCTGGATCAAATTCCCTGTCTGATATGTACCTAAAAAAATCATAGTTGAATTAGATTAGTCCGACAGATAGAACAATATAGAGTAACAATATGTAAACCAACTTCTCTCTAATCTTTTTCATGATTGCAGGATTTATATTATCTTTATCGTAGGTTCGCAAAGACTCCAGGAACTTCATATCGCTCAGCATTTTTACTGAAGGACCCCAATAATCTTCCACCATTCTACCTACAATGAAGTAAAATAAATAGATACAAATATAGAACAGGCCGATAATAATATTATTATATTTGTGGAGGATGAACGCTTGATTTGGGACTAAAAACCTGCAGGTTTAGGACAAGCATACTAGGTACAAGCAAAGTCCGAATCGGCAAATCATTTTTTTTTTAAATGATTCATTTGTGAAAACAATTGCCTGACATTATAATTTCTTTTTACCACTTCTACTTTTACCATCATCCAGAAGCTTTAGGAAACTTAAATAAGTAGGCTGGTCGCCCCCTCCCCCCCCCCCCCCCTTCCCTAAGATGTTATTTGTCTTCCTTAAGATGTTACAAAAATACACTTTTGCCCCGCCGATAGGGAACAAGTTTGTTATGGCCACCTTTACCGTTTTTCGGTCACCGTCAGATGCTGCCTTCGTCTGAAAACAATTTTAAATCTTTCATCTAAGGAAGATGAAGCGCAACAGAAATAAGCTCAACAAAGCATCCGAAGTACCTATGCATCGATGAGCTCATTTCTTCTTTAGGTAACGTCTCGAGAAAACTTTTGAGGAACCTTAAGATCGGTTTCGGGGAAGGAGAGCGTCCAGCCTATCCGATGAGTTGGTTAAAAAGACGATCGAGAGAGCGATCGGCGAGTCGATCGATAGATTAAAAAGTAAAGAAACGAAACGCAATAAGAAAAGGGGAATCAGTTTCGGAGCGGAAAAAAAAAGTAAAAGGGGACCTGCGGCGTCGGGCTTCTTGTCGGGCTTGACGGCCTTCATGATGCAGACGGCCTCGAGCACGGGCTTGATGCCGGCGGGCGGGTTCTTCATGGACTTGACGAGCGTGACGTCGGCCGGCTTGAGCGTGTCGAGCGCCGCCAGCGCGGCCGCCAGCGCCGGCGCCGCCTCCGCCAGCTCCGACTCGCAGTCGTCCTTGATGGCCTGCGCCGCCGCCGCCGCCTCGTTGGCCAGCGCCTCGTCCGCGCCCACGATCTGCGGAAGACGGACGCGCGTCACCTACGGGCCCGCTCCCAGTCCGGAGACCGTTCCCACCCGAGTAGAGTGGGATCGGCCATTTAGGGATTGGCCTTTGGCCCGGCGCGCTCGACTTTCATTTTTATTTTATTTTACTCATGAAACAGACGGTACTGTGAGAAATCTAAACTCTTACAAAATAAAGCTCCTAAAAGCGTCCGTCTATCCGTATGTCTCTATAATCGCAATAAACTCAAGAGCCACTACGGATTACGACATGGTTTACACCGTTCATTAGAGTGTATTTCTAGGAATGTTTGTGTAATCGACTCCTCGCAAATGAAATGCATAAGGAATGAAGAGCTAGAACCAGGATTAGGCACCAGATCATAAAATTCCACATGCTATCGTGCCAATATGACCATAATTGGTAATGATATTGATAATTGGTTATGATATTGAATCAGACCTTAATTGGAATCGATAGCATGTTTTATATGTGAGAATTTTACATTTGTAAGAATTCTATGCTTGTGAGAATTCTACGTTTGTGATAATTCTACGTTTGTGAGAATTTTAAGGCCCTGGCCCTCGTAAGGCCTGGATCTATGACAATTATCTAACGTCACATTTGTCATGGCCCTTTCTTATTTACGATTTTACCAAAACCCAACTGTCCCGTCTAGATGCACTGGTGACAGCTAGTTTAAAATCCTGGCTGTCCTTAGCCAAACCAGCTGACCCCTCGACTCTCTTCAGGTCCAAACAAAATTTTGGGCTAGCGCTTAAACTGCCCTCTCTGCTCTACGCCAACTCCAGAATAACCAAAAATTCGATTCTGTGCAATTCCAAAGATCCGGCAATATCGAAGCACGTAATAAGTGGCTGTAGTGATTCAAATGAACTACAAGCCCGCGTAGACTTCCACAAAAGGTTCCTTACTGGAATCAGCCAGAATGGCACTGGTCTGGGGTATGGCAGTACAACCACGAGCGACGTGGACTTGAAGAAGTCTCTTTTGCGGGGAGATTACGACAGCAAGAGTATGGCTCATGCTATTGGCCTTCAATGCCAGAATGATTGGACAACAATTGGTGACTTTTGCATTCCGCCTCCAATGCACTGGAAGGTAATGCTCTATGACTGGACGCCAGAGATGCTGAAATTTTATTTGAATGCCTTTCAGCATACACTTCCAGACCCCAGTAACCTCGCTCGTTGGAGCTTTGCCGAGGATAGTTCTTGTCCCCTCTGTAGCAATACCCCTTGCACAGCTAGACACATTCTAGCTGGCTGCAAGGTGGCCTTAGATCAAGGACGGTACACTTACCGCCATGACAAAGTTCTCGCTGTTATTCGCGAGGTAATTAGTCTCTCAGTGGCTCGTGCCAACAAGGGTTTGACAGTATCCTCCAAACCCCCAATACAGTTTGTGCGGGATGGCTCTAAAGGCAAAAAACTTTTAACTACAAAACCTTTCTCAATAATCGAGAAAGCTACAGATTGGATTCTGGAGGTTGATTCGGTCTCTAAGCAGTATAAATTCCCTGAAAGTCTCGGATGCACAGCCCTCCGTCCAGATATAACTCTTTACTCTCTATCTCGGAAGGTGGCTCTTATTGTAGAATTAACTGTTCCATGGGAATCAAATATCCCAAAAGACCACGAGTACAAATTAAATAAATACCATGATCTTGCAAATGCCGTAACCCAGAACGGCTTCACTGTTCACCTTCACGCGGTGGAAGTTGGCGCTCGTGGCCTGCCAGCTAAATCTCTATTTCACCTCTTTAAAGATCTTGGCCTTTCCAGAAAAATAATCAACTCTTTCTTAGAAAAATTATCTAAAACTGCGATTTGCGCATCTCAAATTCTATGGCTTCGAAGGGGGAGTGAATGGGTGGCAAGGTGAACGCTCACATGTGGCAAGACAGCTGTCCTAAACCTACCACAGCCGGTTCGTAAGTCCGGAATCCACTGCTCACCCCCCAGAAGTGTAAAAAATAGTATTATGATGGGCCCGACTCTGGTCGGTGAATTCCATGGCAGCTCCGTTTGTATTTATTTATTTGTGGCTTGGATGCCGTCGATGTAAATGATGATGCAATATTGGCCGCCCACGTATCTCGACTAGCAAGTATAACATATCAAAGCGAGAGTCTTACGAAAGCGAGAGATTTACGAGTGAGAGGACGCTTCGAAGGGGGACATCGTACCTCAGACATATTGTCAAGATCATATACATATCGCTCACCCAGGATGCTCTCTACTCACCTCTTTCTGCGCCTCTACTACTACAGTGTCCTTCTCGATCTTAATCATGAGCTTTTCAGTTTTCTCGCTCGTATCCTTCAGCTGCGGCTGAAGGGCAGTCAGCTGCTCCTGCATTATCGCCACTTGACCAGCTGCAAACTCCAACTGCTCCAATCCAGTTTCGTACCTGGAATGACGGCACAAAAATTCACATAGAAACACTGTTTTTCCTGTTTTCTTCCCTATCTGCACCCACCATTCTCTATAAATTTGAGTTCAGACAGCAATTGGAGCTGTCAACTACAACGGGCGAACCCGTCACCTCAGGAAGTTTTAACGAAATTTGATCGTTTTGTTTCCCGTGAGGTGAGCGCAGAAGACTTAGGACAAAATAGTCCACCATCAAGCTCCTCCGCATGCCCGTAAGAGGCCAATGCCTTTTCCGCGGGATAGCCAGGTATGTTATCCAGCGGGCTGAGGGCAGGCGCCCTTACTTCCAGTTGCGACCAGATTACTCCGATCTCCTGACTGGTTGCGAGTTCGAGGTCGCTTGCGCGGTCCTCTCCCTTACGTAGCGGTGAAACGGTGTCAACCAAATCTATCGCGACCATGTCATCCTTTGCCCGGCTACTCACCCGGAATCGGGTAGCCGATGGTCGTTTCAAGAGCAGTCGCCGTAAGATCAACAACTACCCCCGCTCTATAGGAGACAGTACTGTTTCCAGACTTCCCCGACTGTTAGCTACGCCCTTGCTGAGTTGGCCACGAAGACCCATTCTGTTTCAGGGTCGGTCACACTCACGGGTCAACACCCATCCGATGGCCTCCACGCATGGGGTGCGAGACTGGGTAGGACACTGGGTCAACCAGTCTCCCCTGGGAACAATCCTCTGGCGCTCCTGGACGGTCTGCGCACCGAGCGGCGCAAGCCAATCGATTGTGCTCTCCGACTAACAATCGGGGGAGTCTGGGAACTGTATTGTTTCCTATAGAGCGGGGGCAGTTGTCTACCTTACGGCGACTGCTCTTGAAATGACCATTGGCCATCCGATCCCGGTGCAGAGTCGGGCAAAGGACGCCTTGGTCCACGACAGATTCGGTGCACTCCGTTTCACCGCTTCGTAAGGGAGAGGACCGCGCAAGCGACCTCGAACTCGGAACCAATCGAGAGACCGGAGAAATCTGGTCACAATTGGAAGTGAGGGCGCGAGTATCTCGAGCCCGCCGGGTTTATTCCTGGCTCACTCGCGGTAAGGCGTTGGACTCTCACGGGTTGTGACGTAGCTGGACGTAGAATGTACTGTCCAAAGTCTTCTGCGTTCACTGCAGGGCGATAGAACGACAAATCGTTAAAACGTCCTGTGGTGACGGGCTCGCCCGCTGTAGTTGACACCGCAAGATGTTAGCTACGCCGCACAGTGCGCAAACCGTCTAGGAGCGCCAGAAGATTGACTCCTGGGGGAAACTAGCCCTCAGGCCAGAGTCCTACCCGGGCTCGCACTTCATGCGTGGAGGCCGCCAAATGGGTGTGACCCAAGAGTGTGACCGACCCTGAACAAATAAGTCTTCGTGGCCAACTCAACAAGGGCCCATTAGCTCCCAAAGTTTAGACAGCAGTTGTAACTCCTGGATGCATGGAAAAAAAATCGCATTTCTGGGCTCAACCAGCTATTCTTCTCTCTTGTTCAAAAGGCTTTTCAAAGAGCGGAAAATAATTTCATCGCCTCTTTTACGTTGACAAAAAAATGTTGTTAAAAAAATATATATTTCACCTTTGTCGTGTGGTCTTAATCTTATTGACTTTCATCCCGTATAATTTTTCAAACACTTTGATCAGTTCAAGGTATGACGTCGGTGTGACGTACACCTTGCGGCCCAGTTCACGGAAAAATGATATGCTAGCACGGTTGACAGTGACATGAAATAATTGGCATAGGGATACGCAACGTTGAACAGTATCTGCATCCACATTTTCTATTCTTGACAAGTACATGCTCGCGACACGTTGCAGTGCTTCTGGAGGCCATACGGTAAACCTAAAAAAAAAAACAAGAATAATTTAAAAAATTAAAAAACACAACTGCCCTTACAAAAAGTGAAGAGTAAAATTATTAGAAAAAAAAATCACGCTGAAAAGCAAGTTTGTAAGAGAATAAAGTTCGCCCTGCACCCTGCGGCAGGTATCCTGAAAAGATCGCGCGCCGCTGCGCTGCCACCGCACTTTAGTCGGTTGCCCTCGGTGCTCTAGTAATAAAAAGGTTTTTTTTATGAAATATTTGTAAAAATGAAATATTTCCCAAATGTACTCTATCAGACTTTTCATTTGATACTAAACACAATATATTTATCCTAATTTATTGACGTTTGGACATTTAGATCATTATTTATTTGAAATTTGACCACTTGACCACATGACACTCGGGATGACATAACGATTATAGCAATACCACACACTTCTAAATCGGTTCAAGCCATTAGAAGTTATGGTGGAATAAAGAAACGAAAAACACACATACATGAACACATAGCACTTCTTTTTTTAGGCAGTCGAGTAAAAAGAATGAAAACCACCAATGAAAATTGGCAATCAATAATAAACATACTGGACGGCTGAATGAACCACAAGTAAAACCCTGTATTCATGGTAAAATTTTGTTTATTAACAAAATTGAATCAACAGGTTGCTGAGTTGCCGCTCGGCGAGCAGGAACTTTTCAACACGCAGTGGTAAACTCAGCAACACGCAAAGTTGCAAAAAACATTTCAGCAACTCAGCAACTTGTTGATAAACAAAATTTTACTGTTAATTTGTGGCTTAAGAGTTTCAAAATTCAGCAAAGTTTTACTTCCTGCTCAGCAAGTGACTGGACAGCAAGAGTACTCACTTTCTCCAGGGCCGGATTAATGTTAACCGGATCAAAGCTAGCTATGGGCTCGATCTTTGAGCCACCCTCAATAATTTTATAATTAGGGTTCCATACCAAAACGTATATACGAAACAGGAAGACTTCCCCATCTGTCTGTTTAGTTTGGTTCACAATCTTTTCTCAGTGTAATAAATTTCATTTTTGATAAATATGTCAGCTAATAGCAATATCTTTCAAGTATTTGTTGTCTTTAAGAGTATATGTTGAATCAAAGTTACTTACCAATCGATGGTGCAGCAATTTATGAGCGAGGGAAACATGCGCAGACGATTCCTAAATGAATCTCCGATAGGGGAGAAACACAGAGCTATATGCAAATTAGCCTTAACTCGCTCTATGAAGAAACCGAACAGCACTAAAGGTGTTGTTTCAATTTTTTTACCCTGCAATTAAAAATAGGTGTATTTAAATTTCTATCTCTGAGAAAACAGGTCGACTGGGCGTGCTTTAGGCAAACTACAGTAGGCGCTGAAATCCTAGATCGCAATCACAAAAAAACACAGGAAATAAAATAAAGAAGCCAAAATTAAAATTGATAATTTCGAAGAATATGTTGCAGCAACGTGTGTGCAAAATAAAACACTGGTGATGTGTGCACACAACTTTTTGTAGGTGAAGCCAACGGAGAATGCTCCTGAAAGGTGTGAAGTAAACAATGCACCGCTTGAGTGGGCATCTGTACGAAGCTCAATGTTTGAAAAGTGAGTGAAAATATAGATAAATTATAATACAGACCGTCAGTGGTGGCGGATCCAGGATTTACATTTGGGGGAGCTGAGGGCCGGTCTCGCTAATAGCTATATCAGTAAATAACAATAATTCCAGATTCTACTTAAACATATTTTATTGCTCTAAGGTTCACAAAAAAAATAAGATGAAAAAACTCGTAAGAACCATTAATATAAAATCGAAGACTATCGCGGTTGTTTGACATTATAAACAGGATAGAAAACGAATTTACCGCGTGAAATTTGTAGCACCCGACGTTTCGGTGACGTTGCAGCCGCCGTTGTCTACCCTGGACAACGGCGGCTGCAACGTCACCGAAACGTCGGGTGCTACAAATTTCACGCGGTAAATTCGTTTTCTATCCTATTTATAAGAACCATTAAGTTTTATTTTTATACAGTTTTTATACAGTTCAGTAACAAATCTGAACGTTTTATTTATTTATGTTTTGGGGGGGGGCTTCAGCCCCTTAGCCCCCCCCCCTGGTTCCGCCACTGCAGACCGTCCTATTTTTCAACTGACAAATAAAACCAAAAGTTAATAATGTTTCTTGATTTTTATAATTTGTTTTAGAAATTAGGATATTTTTACATTTACTGGAGATTATTGCATATGAAAAATTGAGTTGAAAAAATGTGCAACTTTTTTACTTAGGCTTTGGTTAACGAGGAAAAAGTATTTTTAATTTAATTAAAGGATATTAAATATTTTATTTCCTGTAACGAAAGTCTAAACCAAAAAAAAAGATATTTTAAACTTCTTTTTATTTAAAATAATCTTCTGTGAAAAAATCCAGTAATTTGTTTTTTTTTTTTTCAAAAACCTTTTGTTTTGTTTGCTTAGTTTGATGCGCAGAATAACTTCTTGAAATAAGAATTTTAGGTCCCGAACATATGCAGCTAAGGGAGAAAAAAGAAAACATGCTGTATGACGGTTGGGAGTGCTGCTAGGTGGCTGAAACATTATTCAGCCATAATACAGTTAAAAAATCGAATAAATAGTAATTTCCTAGAAATCTTTCCATATAAATAATATTAGATTACAGAGATTTTTTCCGACTTTTAAAAGCAATAATTAAAATTAGATAATGGGGATTTCTTCTAATTTTTAAAAGCTTTGTCTAAAAATATGACAGCCATTTGGCAACACTATGGAAGTCGCCTATGCACCCATTAGCAAGAAAAAAAAATGGCAGTAAATATCCCCATTACATAGAAAAATTATGAATTTCTCAAATGGGATGTTAAAGACTACAAGTCCAATATCACGTCCAAGTCCTAGAATACAACAACGAAAATCTGTTTGAGTTCTCTCAAATACCTATCGATAAAAAATCACGTAACAGAAAAGAAACTTTGAGGACAATAAGGCTAAATTAACTTTATAAAAGCCTAAAACTCACGCTTTCCCTCACTGCGACCTGCATCTTATCTAGAATCTCAACTTTCTCATCGGGTGCATACAAGTTCGGCAGATCGGCCGTATTTAAAATCATATTGATATCTTCCGTCATCTCTTCCATTTGAATCTGATTGTCGCTGAAAAGGAAGACGATAGGGCGGCCGCCGATCCCAGCTTTCATCAGGATCTTTTTCACGTCATCGCGCCATTCGTTTTTGCCATAATTTGTCGAGATTTCAATCTAGAAAATAATCAATATTAATATGTACAATGAAATGATTTTGTTAAGTAGGTATGAATGCGGCTGAACATACCTGCACGCAGTTCATTTCGAGAATGCTGGCCGCTAGCTTCACAGCAGTGCTTCTACCGCTACCGCCTACTCCTACCAGTAGTAAATTACCTAAAAATAATAATCAAAACAAATCCTTCAAAATCAAATTCTTTATTGTCTCAAAATCATAGTGAATCAGACAAATATGTCAAGAACAGAGAAATTTCAACTCAGGTATCTCAACAGTTTCTGTTGACGACTCTTAACAGTACCTTCTGAACTTTAATAAGCCGACTGAGGTGCGATAGCGCTGCACCACCTCAACCTAATATCCCATATGCTATAATGCTATGTGCGAGCGCATAATAAACAACTTTTGGTACCGGTTTTGACATTACGTTCCGTAAAAACTGAAATGGATGCATTAGTTTACATATTTTAGCAGCTGTATTGTAAATATGATAAATTCAAGTCAGTCTATTGTCCAAAGTCAAGCCTGAGTATTTAATCATGCTCACCTTATCGATTGTAGAGCAAGTACAGAGATCTGATGGACTGTCCTCACTATGAGGGATAGTCCAGCCGTTCGATCCGACATATTTTGTATTTTGTTTTCAACTTAATCAACTCAAAAAAAAATGATTACCCTCGTTCTCCCGTTGATAGCTTCAGAGATTAAAATAGGTAGAGGTTGAGTAAGGGTTTGGAACTGCACAAAATATTGTTTTACCTTATTATTGGATCAGTGGCTAGATATAGATAATGTAACAGATTTATCGCTGAACTACTTAATTTAGGTTGCAGAGCACAAACTCATAAAGTCCAAAAGATGAGCCCGCAAGAATCGTCACATTGCTAAGATATGCGAGTTTTCAATCAAATTTAACTCTAACTTGCTGAAGAGGCTGACTTCCTGCTAGTGAGGAGGTGTGTGTGAGTGAGGGGAACAACTGGCCTAGTGAATGCCATTTAAATGTCACTGAATGAAATGAATTATTAACTAACCGTTATCTTGCAGGAGCACTCTGCAAGCTCTACTGATATGATCGAGCGCATAACGAAACATCACCATCTGCATGGGAGTCGACGATACCAAATTGTACTCTTCGAGGTAGTATTCCATCTTTTCCGCCATTAAACTGAGATTAGTCACCTTTGAAAGAGAAATTTACCTCTTTGTCAATAGCAATATTGTGGAGATTAGAGATTTTTATTGAGATTAGAGGATACAACGGTGGTACCGCCTGCTCTTGGCGATTAGGTTTGGCTGGTTCGGCAATTAACCAATGGCGAAGTTGGTAAGTATATCAAGAAGCAATGGAAGGCCAGTTTATAATTGTCAGCTACTATGGGAGAACCTGTCACCCCAGGAAGGTATAACGGCATGTAATCATTCTTTCAACCGTGGGGTGAACGTAGACTTAGAGAGAAGATAGTCCACCATTTAGCTACGCTAACTCGCCTGTAAGAGACCAACACCTTACTGTGAGGCACTGGAAAGTAAACCCAGCGGGCGGGGCGGCCTCCCGGTTACCACCAGATTTGGCCAGATTTCTCAGTTCTCCCGTCTGGTCACAGGTACCAAGTCACTTGCGCGGAATCTATGTGATATTGGCGGTAATTCAGTTCGAATTTAATGATGAGTGTGCTTTGCCTGTCTATCACTCGGGACCGGGTGGCCAATGGGTCGTTTCAAGAGTAGCTAACATCAGGTCAACAACCACCACCGCTGCTTAGCAAAATTATCAGATCGTTTCCAGACCCCCCCCCCCCCCTTCCCCAGTTATTCGCCCGAGTGCAGTCGATTGGCTATAGGATCCGATCTCACCTGTCCACGACACAGCTGTGACAGGGGAAACAGAGTCTTTACCAGGTTTTTCCTTCTTCGAGGAGGCTACCAGATGGGAGTTGAACCAACCCAAGGTAACGCAGGTCATTTGGCCCAAGCTGCATGGAGCCGTTAGCTGCCAGGTAGGAAGTCCAGTCTGAACCCTGAGTTTAGAGACCGAGCTCCTTTGTTCTTGGTGGTGGCTAAAAAACTAGTATAGTGGGTAGAGCTAGATGGATGATGACAAAGAAAAATATAGGGATGGGCGACTATCACTCATTCCCAATCGCGACGACAACTCAACAACATCGACACTGATCAATTGCCGAAATTTTTACCAATTAGGCATTTCTTCTTGTTACCCTTAATCGACGAATATATTCATGGGTTATAATTATTAGAATCCAAGGGCATACCCAAGATTTATTTTTGAAAGAAGGAGAGCTGAGACTTAACATAAAAATTCGCCTATAAGGTAATAGTAGTTAGACTTTAAGGTGGGCCATTACCGTACAGGGTATAGAGTTTAAAAAAAAAAAGTTTGTAACAGAAGGGGGCAAAACAATCGTCATCAAGATAAATATTTTGTTTTACCTGATCATAGATTTTCGGATCTGCATCGGGCTCCATATAATTGCCGAAAAACAAATTTGCTAAATGCGAGTTGTTCACCTTCTCTCCTTCAGGTAAGACGCCAATGTTAGACAATATACTATCCAATGGCATACGGAAATGGTTATTTATTGGCAGTATTACAATATTGAATAATTTGTCTCTGCAAAAAGAAAAGATTTTTAGAGCATCTGTTGTAAGACCATATGGTATGCCTATGCTATAGTACTGATTGTGCAGTGCATATTAGACAATACACTTTCATGGTTACAAAGGTTGCAGAACGTCTGTATCTGCTTAATTTATGGCCTCAGAAAATATGACTATATCACAGAATATCGAAGTAGACTGCAGTGGCTTACCACCAGGGAGATGAGACAGATTAGAACTATCTATATTAAATAGTATATTACAGATCTAGGTAATACATATTCCCTTATGGAACTGAAACTTTGTAACTCGGTAGACAACTTTCAGCTTTATTTATTAGCTATTGCAGATACAAGCTCATGACAAACCAGTGAAAATACACTTAACCCTATTGTAATAGTCAAAGCGCAACTACAAACTTACCTATCAACATCATCGACAAGTCTATCCGAAAACACTCTGTATATCTCGTGTATCCACAACATCAACATCTTTTCGGGGTCTTTCATGTGTGTGCTCGGGATGAGCAAGATTCCACTCACGACCCTTGCAAAATCTCTCAAATTGAAGAGGTAATGGGATTTCTTCGGCGTTGGCAGGAAAATTGCCATCGCTTTTTTATATACTTCAAGAGTAGCAGTGACCAAAGTCTGTAACAGAGATAATTTTATTGCTGGCTGATAGAATTAATATAAGTGCTGTGATTTTCCATTTGCATTTTTTTATCTAGTATGGAGATGATATATTTTTTAATGGATTCTTATAGGGCCGACTTATATAAAACATGTTTTTAAAAAAAACAGAAAATTTATCACATTATCACAAATTTATCTGTATTGAATGACACTATTCCTGAAATGCAAAATCTGCTAAAGATAAATTATTGTTTTTTTCCCTTACCAGGTATTACGCTACATTTTTTATTATATTTTTATATTCCAAGAAATATAGTTAATAATTACAATAATTATTTCAATAAAAATAAAGTTATAGCCAATGATATTTCTACTGATTTACAATATTATATTAGTGCAAATGAAAAGAAATAAACGAAATATAATAAAATATGACAAAAAAAGAAATTTAGAAACAAATAGGTATTTCATTTAATTGTAGGTGAGAGGCTTGATTTCTACAACCAATACCGTTTATCAGAAACGGAAAATAAGTTCCTGCTAAATGTTTTCACTCTACCATTGCACCTGCTAAATGTTGTAAAGAAACCACTATGCGAGAAGATGATATCTATCTTCATGAACTACCATCTTGGTTTAAACATTGATGTATAAATATATATATAGCTCTGGCATCAGCAGAGGCCAGGCGGCTTCTTCGCAAAAGGTACCTTTTTCAATCAGTCAGCAGTTTAGAGTCGCGCAATTAACATCTCCGCTCCGTTGTTTCCTCGCCATTCTACAACTTAAAAATCTTTCCCATGTAAAAAAAAAACAAGAAGACTTCTAGCCAGCAGACGAAAGCAGTTAGAATTACATTTATCACATAGGTTTTATTTTCATCTCTCATATATCTACTATATTGATATATCTCTCTCTCTCTCTGATATTGATAAATATATTTTTTCTGCAACGATTCAGTGGTAATTTGTACAAGTTAGTAGTGTTGCAGCTTTCATTTGTTTTCAGCATGGCTATTTATTTTCATGTTAAAAGCTAGAGATATAATGTCATCTCGAACCCCAGTCTTGCTATTACGCTCTCTTCCAGTGGCGTTGTCTTGCATCGTCATGGCAAAAACAGCATTGGTTTTTGTATGCAATTCATATTCATTGCCAGGGCTATATATTTCCCGGTGGCTATACATATGTAGATTGACATCTCACCCTGGATAATTTTTGCACAGGCTCAGTAAAACCTTTCGCCAGATGCCAGTCCATAATTGCAGAAAAGATCTTTAACATGGCTGGATCTTCAAAGGAGTCAATGGATAAGACAAACGTGTGACGGGTGAGCCTGCTGGTGATGACGTTAGATCCTCCACCCGGCGGCAACATTGCACTCACAAAAAGCTGAAAATAAAAGATCTTACTTTAGTAATAAGAAAATATAATAGAATACAGTGCGATTAGGCATAACTTTTGGATGACGGTTATGAGAAAGTATTCATTATAATGTATACAAAATAAATTGTCAAAATGATTTAAAATTGATAAAGCAATAAAAAACAGTGATAATTTATTTTTAATTGCATATTCAAAATCAATGCTAGTACTTTTCTTTATTTTAAAGACATATATCTGATCATTAGTACATCATAGGAAGGGTGTCATTTGCCATGGGAAAATCCACCACCCCAGGGAGTTATAACCAAATTGAGCCATTCTGTCTCCCATGGAGTGAAATAAAGACTTAGCGGTCAATAAAATCCACAGTGAAGCTATGCCAACAGCCTGTAAGTCTAATGCCTTACCAAAACGCACTTTGAAGACATTGCCCTTACTACCAGATTTGGACGAATTTTTGGTCACGGATTCAAGGTCGCATGCGCAACCTCTACGTGACATTAGCGGTACTTCAGATAAAATTTTATGCGGATCCGTGGTGCCCTTTGCTCGTCAAGATCACTTGGGATTAGGTGGCCAATCGATTGTTTCTAACGATAGATGACGTCAGATCGACAACTACCCCCACTGCTTAGGAAATGTAGGTTTCTAGACTCCCCCGGTTATTCGCTCGATTGCGCAAGCTAGGTTGACACAGTGCCCCTGTTCCCTGATGTTCCCCTGGATCAACACTTCCGATCCCGTCACGGCAGAGTTCACGGCGGCCCTTCTAGATTAAATCACTCTTCGAGGTGGCTACTGGACCTAAAACAGACAGGCCATTAGACCCAAGCTGCACGGAATCATTAGGAACCTATCAGTACATCAGTACATCAAACAAGTTTTGAGTAAAAATAAAGACATTGTTGATCATCGATATATAAGGGCCTAGATAGGCCTTTGCGTGCGAAAATTACCACCTTAATACCAATACGGATCGGCGCCACTAGTAGTTCCGCCAGTACAAGCGTATTGTGGGCGATCCCGCAACGAATATTGCCGTGCTATTCTCTCGTATACTGTTCAATGTATTGCTCTTTCTCTGTCACATGTTTTCACGGACAACGGATATGACCTACCTCATTTGTACCTGGGGGCATATCTAGGCCTTATATATCGATGATTGTTGATATCCAAAATGTATATTGTTGATACTCAAAGTCTGCCTTAGGGACAGGCAGCGGATGGCTATTCCCCTGTTTGTATCAATGATTAATTAATGTATATTAAGGCCAAAATACTGAGTGCCTGGTAAAAAATATTACACTGTGGAGAATTTAATTGGCAACCAATTACCATTAGAGCCCAAATAAAATAAACGGCGCACTTTGGAAAGTCGGTCCCTTGAGGTGTCAATGCAACAATTGAAGGGATTACACTCACATATACACTCAAGCGTCAAAAACGCTGGAGAGGTTAATGATCATTTTTGACGTAGATAGTTTTATGGTATCTTGTACAGTTTCATCTTAACCCGTTGAGTATGATACCACCAAATCTGGTTGTGAAACAATTATCCGTTGAATATGATACGACCAGATCTGGTTGCGCGTTTTTTTCACTTCTTTGACGTTCTCATATTTATTCATAATTATCTAATTGTTTTACAAAATGATATTTCAATATTCTATATTCGAAATTTCAATGCAATCATTGTGCAGTTGTTCTTTTTATGATTGGTTTAGTAGTTTCGTAGTTATAGTACTTTAAGGTCGATGTCGCCGAAAATCCTGCAAAAGAGACAGATGCATCCATGAAAATACCCATTTACTCCAAGGGATAAAGTTGAAAATAAAACTGAGAAAAAGGACATATTTTGAAAAGGAGAGGTCGCTTTAACCCCTCAAATGAATGGCGATTAGCTCGGGTTGCCTACGGCAAAATGTATATAAATTTATATTTACATTTACATTTACATTTACATAGAGCGGGGTTTACTATAGAGCTATAGCATTACTATAGAGCGGATTACTATAAAGCGGCGCACATTTACATTTATATTTACATTTATATAAATTTATATACATTTTGTATACATTTTGCCAAGGCATCCCTTAAGGGACGCCTCACATTTGAGGGGTTAAGTGGAGGTGACAAAGAGTTGTGAATTTTAAATACCCCTCCCTAAGGTATCGCATATCATGGATTTGAAAACTTCTTTATTTTCCAATACATCGTAATCTAGAATGAACCAATGAACCTACTAAAAGAGTATGCGAACCCTGAGGTCTAAATCTTCCCATTTCTGATTTGCTCACCGATTTCGCCAGTGGTTAATTAGCATAACTGCCAAATCTAAGCCATTTTCAGTTAACACATGATTACTACATAAAAGAAAAAAAGTTTGCAATAAAAGCAACATACCACATCAACAAGCTCCTGCTTCGACATGTCCTTCAAGTCATACCAGTGACAATGATCGATCCATTGCCGCAGTAACTCTAAAGGTGGTTGAGCTCCATATACTTCCTTCTGTGGCATGCTTAAGTCGTCAACAAATAAAACACACTGCAACGAAAATATTAGGTAAAATTAATGGATAAATCGGGATCTGGATTTTCAATGGGCGGCATCTAACAACCACCAGTGGCCTCTCATAAGCCAATAATGGTGTTTTTTAAAAAAAAAACAAACAAGCAAGAAATTTAATAAAAAAACTCAATAATGTATGCCTCTTCATTTACATATTAAGAGACTAAAAATATTAATGTAAACTAACATAATATTAATGAAATTAAAAGTAAACTTCTTACCTGTTTACCCATAGCTGGCCCATAGACACCTTTCCGTCGTCTATCTAGCTTGGACATTATAATATCTTGAGTCTGAAATATGCATAATAATACTATAGAGACGTCAAGTATCATTGAGGGGATATACTCCTTACAAAGATAAAGAAATTAATTTAATCACTCCATAAATTATTTTTTAACATCTCTAATTGAATATTCAGCATTGACGGTTTGATTTCAACTATCTCAGGACTAGTACGGACCTAATAAATACTAGAAATACATTTGCTCAATACCTGATTAGCCGTAGTGCGAGCGGAGAAGTTGATGGTGTTTGTTATGTACTTTTGCTTCGGTAAATTTAGCAGAAAATTTTGCATAACGCATGACTTTCCAGTGCCAGTCGGCCCGACGAGCAGCAGAGGAATCTTGCTCGATACCATCTTGGATAAAAAGTAGCGCAGGCGGGCATTCTCGTTCGTCAGTATTATCAATTCACTCACCTTGATATGAAAATTAACAAATTATACAAGCTACGTGAAATAAAAAAAATCTCGGGCATTGCTCAAGGCTGTGTCCTAGGCTGCCCCACATTTTAGAGTTGTCTCTTACTACAGTCGAACCCGACACCCTAGGAAGGTATAACGATATATAATCATTCCTTCAACCGTGGGGTGAACGCAGAGATAGGGATAACACAGTCCACCGTCTAACTATGGCAACATGCCCAAGGGAGTCCAACGCTTTACCGCATGGCACTAGGAAGTGAAGCCAGCGGGCAGCCTTGCTTCCTCACTACCAGATTTGGCCGGATTCTCCATACTCCAGCCTAGCCACGAATTCGATGCCGCTTGCGCGGCCTCTACCTGATGTATGTGGTAATTCGGGTTTGAATATATTGCAGACCAAGATGCCCTTAACTATATCTTAATAATGGTCACTAGGAATCGGGTAGCCAATAGATCGTTTCATGGATAGATGAAGTCAGGTCAACAACTACCCCCAATGTCATAGGAAGCATACGTCTCCAGATCCCCCAGTTATTTTCCGGATGGGTAGCGTGTCTATCAAACCAGACAACTAGAGCTTGTTAACCACAATGGGCGAACCCGTCACCTCAAGAGCTTTTAACGTTATTAGACCGTAGAAGACTTGGGACGAGAAATAATCCACTGTCTGACGGGCAGGTGGCGTAAGTTACGCCACCTGCCCGTCAACATTGTAATAATAGCACCGAAACGTTTGGAATCGCCTGCCACAAAATGCAATCGATTCAGTGAATGTGAACCAGTTCAAAAACCAATTTTTCAAGTTTCTTAAATCCAGTGATTGATATGATTCATATGTATAGTTCGATATGCACATATCAGCTCAAGCTGCTCGTCCATTATACTGCAATAATAATAGCAATATCACCTTCTCCGGCAAGAGTTAGAAATGCCTGTCAGTCTGTTGTTAAACGTCAAAGTAATACTGCAAACGACGGACACAAATTACCTCAGGATATATCTAGACAGGAGACTCGATGGAAAAAAGCATATCTTTATAAAAATGATGAAGCTAGGACTTCTCTCAACTCAGTAAAATATAAACTGAGCTTCTATTATACCCCTAGTACACATTTTTAGGAAGAGCTTAAGTACTAGATAAAACATAGAAGATGACATAGATGAACCATATGGAAAACTACAAAAAATGAATGTAAGCTCAGATAGCCTATCAATAAATACAGATAATTCAAAAACATATAAATGGTCTAGAGCGGGTATACTTGCAAGCTCTAAAACTAAAAATAGGCAAGTCTTTAGAGCCTCATACAAGAATTTTGCAAAGAATACATAAAAAAGAAAAAAGTACCTTTGCGTTTGGCGCTATTTGCGCTTCTTTCTCAATATCCGACCAGGTGATCCAAGTACCATTATTTTTTTTGTCATATACATATTCAAAGATAGTGCCTTTCTCTGGAAACAGCTGACTCTTGGTCAGCTTGAAGGATTTGGGCTTCGGATGGTCGGGGAAACCACCATCCAGGAGCTTCCGAAAGAATGCATCAAAAGGCTTTCGGTGATCACCTGAATTCGAAAATTGATATTGAAATTTGTAAATTGAAAGGAAATTTAAAGGAGTCTCACAGAGAGGTTCTTGGACAGATTTAGCTAATGCATTGAGGTAAAAAGGAATGGAGAACGTGCTGCCTCCCACCAGGTCTCTTACCCAAATAAAAGCACATCATATTACAGTTGCTATTTTAGAGAGTGCAGCCTCCATCAATGTTCACCATCGGATTAGTAAGAAATTTAATACCATGTTGTCATAGTAGATAAATGTAAACAGTGGTTCAACTTGATATAAAGAATGAAAAATGTCTCAGACACACCACTTACACGGAGTTCGAGAAATGTTGCCTGAGGTTGCCGCAGCCCATTTGCAAATAAAGAAAGATGATTTAATGAAATGCTTAGTGTTTTTTTTTAAATCAGAAGTTACGCTAAAGGTTTTGGTTAAAAATGCATGTATTGCATAACTTCCATTTTTAACTACGATGAGACAGAAGACGAGACTTTGTGAGAAATGTTGCCCGAGGTTGCCGAAGCCCATTTCACTTTGCATGCGCTACCAGCCGGCATGCTGGTTCACGAACCGAGCCGACTTTAATTGGCAAGATTCAATGATTTGGCACTCGACAGATTGTGTGAAACACAAACTGTGATATTGGCAATCACAATCTCGTCTTTGACGCGATATACTGGTGTGGATGTCCGAAGCTTACCCACTGACTCGAACAGGTAATAAAATTTATTTTGTTTGTTTGTTAGTTTATACTCTTTATTGTGAAATTTCACAATGGGCAGGTTTATGGTCATACGACAATCTCTTCCAACCAACCCTACTATGTAGTGTTTATATGAACATGTGCTTGTAACATGGATGCAAGTTTTGTTAATGTATTTGATCGACAGAATTAAAATGCAATTCCGTTAATTTTATCCAATCGGAAAATGGTAGCCCAGCTGGGAATCGAACCTGGAACCTTATAAAGTAAGATCAGGCGATCTAACCTTTATGCCACCGGGCCTTTTGATTCGTTAGTTTATTATAAAATCCTTTGTTATGTAGAGTTCCCTATAGGAATTTCGGTATTTGACATTGACGAATAGAGCAAAACCTGATCAATAGAGGTTTGTATTGTAGACATACATGTCATTATACATACTTGTGGTAATTAATATATTATGCAGTTCTGCTAAAGATTCAATGACTCAGCACCCGAAAAGATGATTTTCTAAAGAAGTGGCTATGAACCTTAGGACTTACAACATTGGAGGAACGCAGAGAGCGAGGGGACGTGATCTTCAGTGACCTACGAGATTACTTTAAAATGATATAGCTGTGATGATATTGAAGCCGATAAGAACTCGCATTTCCGAAAGAACGACTTAAATCTAATTCGGACAAGTGTATCGATGAATCCACAGAAATATTTTCTATCTAACGAACTTGTGAGGGATGGGATCAAACTTCCAAAATAGTGTTGGCTGTGCTAAAAACATTAATATTTTAAAAACCAACTGGACTTTCATCAAGTGTGAGAAGACTGAATTAAGAATTAAGCAAATCGACAAAGTTCCTAGGTATCATGATCGATCATCATCTTAGCTGGAACATCCATATTAATGAACTATGTAGTGCGCTTTCTTCGGCAATATATGCAATAAAAAAGATTAAATTCTTAGCTGGTGAAATCGCTGCAATAACTGCGTATCATGCCTGTTTCCATTGTAAAATGACTTATGGTATACTGATATGGGGGAATGCCACAGACAGTTCTAGGGTTTTCATTTTACAGAAAAGTGCATTGAGAGCAATTGCAGGAGTATCCCGTGACACGCACTGCGAACCATATTTTCTGAAGTACAAAATACTGACTTTTACGTCTGAATATATTTTACAATGTCTACTATATGCTAAATCAAATATTAACGAACAAGAGGTAAACGGGAATATGCACTCCCACAATACACGCAGACGTGATGACGTTATCCTGCCTAAAGTACGCCTTACGCAGACACAAAAGTCCTTTGGATATTTGAGCTATAAGCTCTTTAACCAGCTACCACTCTCCACAAGGAAGATGGAAACAAAGGCGTTTAAAAGATTTATAAAACAAAAGCTGCAATCCACACATGCTTTCTATAAGCTGGGTGATTTTTTTGAGCATGCCAATTCTTTGAAATGGGAATAACATTAATATGTAACTTTCAGGTACCTCATTTTAGTTTTTATTATTTAATTATAATATTATGAATTTAATATTTAATATGTAGATTACAATGTGTAATGTAACATACCTGATCATATACATACGTTGTTTTTTTCCAATTTTGTTTCGATACTTCCAATTGTGTGATTATTTTTTGTATAAAGTGCTTGATGACTATTAATATTCTTATAATAATAATCTATTTTATATGTATACTCATGTACATGGATTCAGCTCTATTATTAAAAAAAAATATATATTTGTCTGTCGTGTAAAGCCGACTTTAGTCAATGCTATTGTTGAATTAATATTTATGCTTAAATAGTTTTATATCTACATATAAACTGATGAATTCTAATATGCGATAATTAGCTTTAATTCCTAATTCATGCTGTTATTGTATATTCTGAATAAATAAACTGAATACTGAATACTGAATACTGACTGAAAACAAAATGCTCAATCTGATAAGGCCACATTAGCGTATGTCACTTGACTATTTATTAATATCATTAATAATAATAGCTACCTATACTATTAGATTCTTCACTAGGGCCAATTCTATTAGATTATTCACAACCGCCCCCGATCGTAGATTACAGCGGTGGCAAAAGCTCACAGCGACCATGATGCATGAGGTTGGGCATCATAGCTCACAGGGCTATGATGCCTAACTCATGATTGAATTCCATATAATTAAGCCATCTAGGATGTGCACTAGGTGGGAGCATAAAATACACGGGTGACACCCTATCTCCTAACAATTGTCAAAGAGATGTCAAAATTGTATGGGTCAATTAATAGATGCGGTCTCCATTCTTTTTTAAGTCGTTAGCTACTGTAAATTAGTTACCTGTGATAGCGGAAGCGAGACCCCAGATGAGACAGAATAAAACTGTGCATTGAAGCCAAACAGTGCTGAACAGAGGTTCACCGTCGAGCAGCAAGGTAAATAAGCGCATGAATGACTGCAAGAAAAATAAGTGTTTAATAATAATAATACCAAATTATTCTAAAATAAATTATAGCGTCCGAGCTTAATGGCAACACCTTGCAACTAATCTAATCATAATGGAACATGCGTGCGTTGTGAAAATAAAAATATTAGGTAAAATACTACTGATGTATGAATAAATAAGTTTACATTCTGTGTAAAATACATACTATATTTAAAACTAACACTGCCTGAAGAGAGGGAAAAAGCGAACAACTGGTTATTTCATAGTGAGATATTCTAAGGGTATCATCGGTATTGAAATCCACTGACACGCTTAAAACCCTCTATAATTCCTATGTAAGAATTCAGTTGGAATTTGCATCACTGGTCTGGAATCCCCAATATTTGACTTACATATCAAATATACAAAAACGATTTGTGAAGCAATTAAATTTCACTTCTTTCACTAAGCCCAGCTCCTATGAGGAATCCTTAAAAGCCCACAAGTTAATGTCATTGGAGAGCCGTAGAGTCTTGATCGATGCCATATACTTGCATGGGTTGGTAAATAATTCCATCGATGCGAATGCGATTTTGGAGCGCATTGAATTTTATGTTCCTCCTCGCCCTGTTCGATCGCATCGACTATTTCATCTCCCTGTGGTGAAAACCAACGCATCTCAAAATGCATTTCTGTACACAGCGTGTCATAGATATAATACAGACTTTTTAAGTGTGGCCATATTACACTCATCAAAAACCTCCTACAAGAATTCAATAAAAAAAATCTAGAGTCTATCTAGATGATCACAAAACATATACATATTATATTTCATTTAATTTAGTTCATGGACATAATGTTATCTCAAGTATATTCATTATAATACCTATATATCATACCTAAAATTAAATATAAATATATTAATATACATAATATTTTTTTATTTAAAAAAAAACTATTTTGTCTCTTTCTTTCCCCTCACTTCCCATCCTGATTCCCCCCATTCTCAAGCGGAAACAATATAATATTATATTGCGTTCATTTTGTATACTTTATATTCGGAATCACATTAATGGATTTTTGTCACTTTTAAATACGTTTTTATTGCAATGTATGTAGTTCTGTTTGGTTCCAGAATAAAATAAAATAAAATAAAATAAAAATAAATAAAAATAAATAAGTACACTTTGAGGTGAGCCTTAAATGACTCTAAATAAAGTGAGTTTCGTCGATTTGCTGGGAGATCGTTTTAGAGTCTTGCGCCATGGCCACTGAAAGAGTAGATGTATAAATCAGTATTATGGTAATGAATTTTCAGTAAATTGAGAGAGGCTGACCGAAGCATAAAACCTAAAACCGTGGGAACTTAATGGTACAAAAGGCTCATGGAGATAGGATGGTGTAGAATGGGTAAGAACACAATAGAGGAGGGCAAGTATATGAACATTTCTCTTTTGGGGTATTGGCAACTGCTTTAACTGTGCCCTATAGTCGGACCTGTGATCATACTTTTATAGCCCGAAGATGAAAAGTATGCAAACATTGCAAATGTTTGAGTTTGTTGAACAGTTTCTCTGATAGATCGGGATAAAAATACTTTTGTTTGTTTGCGCTTCTTTACTATTCTCTCTTTTTCAACCTATCCATTCCAACTACTCGATGAAGACCTCCTAAGGGCCGGGCCGCTCGATGCGGTGTGGCACCGCACCGCAGAGATTTCGCCGTATGGGCGCACGGAGCGGCGCCGCAACGTTGTTACGACGAGATGCCGCAGTAGGCGAAGAGTGTTGTAGTATGATGTACCTAGTAAAGTCCGGGATCGGAAATGGATCGGAAGAGACGTGTGTTGTTGCTTCTATTACTTTGTCACTGCCAAAATCGATCTAAAAACAGATGACGATACTGGATCACTCCAGTTATTGCATTAAGGAATAGCGAGAGAGTTTTTTCTCAAAGAATACAGCTTTTGTTTTTAAATTATTATTCTTAGAGTCCACATGAGACTTATTCCATAAAATGTATCTTCTTTGAACTAGTCAAATGAGGTACTTAATGTCAATATCGTCTTCATTGGTACTCATTTTATACACTTCGTTTAAAAATTACCAAATATACAAGAAAACAAATGAAACAGGCAAGCATGTACCCTCCTTAGACTGCACTTAACAACCGAGCAGCGTCGGAGCGGTGCCGCTCCGGCGCACATTTCTACCCCCTTTTCCCCCGCGCCTCGTCTCGCCTAGTTAGTCCGGTATGCTTGCGGTGTGGCGCCGAAACACACCGTGTGACATACCATGGATATTTGTATGTAGGACGCCGCAGTGGCACCGCTCAAGCGCCGCACTGCAGCTGCACAGCGTCGTGTGGACCAGCTCACAATCTGACGGAAGTCATCAGCTCTCCGTCAATAGCTCTGCTTATCGACTGAGGACTGGCAATTTTACATAGGTCATCGCTCCATCTTGTTAGCTGCCTCCCTACATGTTTTCGTCTTCCATTTCTCAGACGCTACTCCACTAACTTTTGCAATTATCTATTATCTTACTTGAAACAAATGGTGCTCTCCCATTTTGATGAAGAATTTGCAGTGATCTCTTAGATAATTAAAAATGGGCTGTATGATCCACTCCATTAAATCTTGCAGCAGGTCATAGAGCTCTATTTGCAGTTTGCTCAGTCGCACTTTATTGTAGGATGCTAACAGAGGACGCCAACCTGCAATGAGATTATTATTATTTTTGGCTGACTAGAACTTTATGTTAACATGTTGGTATGTTATGTTAACAATGTTTTTAAAGATCGCCAAATAAATTGCTATAAGTTTTGCCGGACAATGCTATCAGCGCCACCTGCATGTTGCCGGCGTAGAAATGTTGCTAAAACGTACTTGATATTGAACAATCTAACAGCCTATATAATCAATGGTAGCAGGAAGCTTGTGATTTCCTGAATGGAATGTTATTCGACAGGTGACTTACCTAAATTGTGAGGCTCAAAGTAAATCATTCCACATCTAGACACAGTAGCAGGAGACGCTTGCTCCAAGTCTGCCGGCTCAAATATTAGATTCATGGAGTTACTCATCTAAAAAAATTAAAGATACAGTAGAACCTCTTTAATCTGGACTAATCGGGGCTCTAGGTGGTCCGGATTAATGGAAGTCTGGATTGAAAGAAATGACATATTTTCTACTCAACAATAAAAATATAAAATTATTACAATTTTTATTAGTTATCATCTTTGGTGGACTGTACAAACAGTTTTGAATCAATTCTTGCCGAACAAAAATTAAGGGTCTATCCTCGATGAGTTGTTATTTACTAGCAAAGGTGTTCTCTTTAATTCGCTCAATTCATTAGTGTGTTAGCCTCGAAACAGACCTTGATTGTTTGAATTGCTACTACTCAGAAAATATATTTTTTTAAACATTGATCATATTTACTAAAAACAAAAGTTATTAATTTTATCTGCCACTTACCATCTGAATGACCGTCTTCTCGAAAATGTTTCTCTTATTAGGAACCTAGAAGTATGCCTCAACTGCAAACACCACTATGATAAACATATTGAAAATGTCAAGAAATGTCTTCGAGTGTCAAGAAAGTTCATTCAGACTCACTGCTTTTGCTGTAACAAAGCCTTAGTGCACTTAATGCTTGAATATTCTTTCGCAGTCTGGAATACTTTTTACTCCAAATACTGTAACATACTAGGGATGTTACAAAAGATTTTTTGCAGAACCGTGCAGTATAGAATTCGTGAGCCCCGTAAGTCTTACTTTGATCTTATTTTGATTCTGAGTTAAGTGTGAATGACAGACACGCTCTTATTGATTGGCGAGATTTATGGATGCTGTTGCAATGGTGTGCCAATGTATCATGTCATGAAGAACGTAAATTATTGTAGTAAATATAGAGATATGATTCCTGATATGTCCAAAATGAATATATAAATAAATGATATCCCTCCACTAAATCTGTAATAATGGTTTCTATGGCTCAAGCTTTGTACAACAGCTTAGTTTCCATGTTCCATTTGTGTGGAAATTCCAGTATAAAATACCTTTCCCACCTGCCAAAGCCGGACACCAAATCTGGGCTCAAAGAACCATTATTCAGGGTGTGAAACACATATAACAATGTTTTCGCCAACATTAACCTGTTTCTTCATAGACACATTGCAGTTCAAGCGCTACATCTAGCACCACCTTCAAGGTGAACCCTCTCCACTTCTTCAGTAGTGCTAGTGCCCTGAAATACACCATTACACAGCGCTCACATGAGAAATTTTCCACTCGCAAATCTGCATTTTTTTATATTGTTGACTTTAAGTTTGACTGCTGGTATTTTTTCAAAGTTTTTTAGGATAGTGAGAAAAATTATAATTTAAAGTTTTAAAATAATTATAATATTTAATTTCTTTAAAAAAAACTACAATTTTTCTAATGAATTAATAACCAAAATGAACCAAAATATGTTACTCAATTCACAATAGTCTGTGGGTTAATTGCTGAAAATATGTCAAAAACATTGTTGACTTTAAGTTTGACTGCTGGTATTTTTTTTCAAAGTTTTTTAGGATAGTGAGAAAATTGACAATTTAAAGTTTTAAAATAATTATAATATTTAATTTCGAATTAATAGCCAAAATGAACCAAAATATGTTATAGGATAGAAAACGAATTTACCGCGTGAAATTACCGCCGTTGTCTAGGGTAGTCAGTAGACTGTCTACCCTAGACAACGGCGGCTGCAACGTCACCGAAACGTCGGGTCCTACAAATTTCACGCGGTAAATTCGTTTTCTATCCTATTTATAATGTCAAACAACCGCGATAGTCTTCGATTTTACAAAATATGTTACTCGTTAATTCACAATAGTTTTGTAGGTTAATTGCTGAAAATTTGTCAAAAACGTCACCGCATCTGATAATGTCAGAAGTGGTTTTAAACCCCCCCCCCCCCCCATCGTTGCAATTAGGTAGATCGCAATAGGTGGCATCTCATGTTTGTATTTTTTTAGGCGAATTGACTATGTCAAATGCGATGCACATATTTAATTTCAGCATCAAACTCATTTTGAATATTGGCTCATTGGTTGTGAAAAAATACTATGTATATAAATTGAACAATCACTAGTGTTTACCTGTATAATTTCACCGGACATTAGGCAAAGCTTCTTATTATCATCAAGAACTGTATTCATGTTTTCAATCCAAACAGCATCAACAGGCCCATCAAAAAGAATCCATTTTCTAGTTGTAGTAATGGCAGAAGCATATTCGCGAAACGAAATTGCCAAAACACCATCAGACCTACAAAACATACTAAAGGGTTAAGAGATATTCGAAATTCAATAAGTCTTAGAAGTCCCTTAAAATTTAACAGACAGAAATTTGAAAAATCTGATTGATACAAGATTATAAAAGTTTAAAACCCACATGTGGCCATTTTTTATCAACTCAATGAACTTTACTCATCGCCGCTCAGTCCCGTTCTTGTAAATATTGATGTTTTTCACAGTTTTACCTTCGTCGAAATATGATCTAAGCAACGGTGAAAACTAAATTAGAATTTTCCCAGCGGTTCTTGAGTTTATTGCGATCTAAGAGTGCGATCAGAATGCCTAAAATTTTTCATCCACGACACTTGCCACTTTTCAACCCCATTTTTAAAAATATTGATGTTATTACATGCAACCCTTATTTAAAAGATGCTCTAAGGAACATTGAAAACCACATCAAAATCTGTCAAGCGTCATCAGATACACCTTTTGGGGGCTTTGTTTTGTTTTGAATCTTCAAAATTGTTTAATCCCACAAAAAAATACATGGCACATTTTGGGATCATATAGGGATAGAGAACCCCAACCGCACTTCTCATTACATATAATGGCTCCCTCCCCCGGATTTTTGATAATAAGATTTTACACTGAACGTCAATTTCCATGCTATGGCGCTACTGATAAGTTGTTTTGTAAGACATTTATATTTGACCTGCCGATCTCTGTTATTGATTAAATTCACCAGTAAACATACACGATGTTCCTGGTCTAATCTTATCCAGTAGTTTGTCTGCAAAGTCGTGTGAATAATCGGGTTATTTTCTGAATCGTTCGACCTGAGTTAATTTTCTAAACTGTTCTACTTACCATTCGTGTGTAGCTGGATCAAAGCGCCCGTACAGCTGTCCCATTGTTATCGCTTTAGGATTGAGAATTTTATATATCGCTCCATTTTCGCGGTGTTTTGCTGGAGGTCTCTGAAGTTGCAATGCTGTTAAGGCCTCAGCTAAAACCTAATAAAGGCATAAACAGTGTGTCTCTTTAGTGACAGATCAGTTACTTCAGAAAATGTATTTAATGTCATAAATAATTTACAAAGCCACTAACCAGACGAGAATAAGCAAATGGTATGTGATATTAGTGTAAGCAAATGGTGGCTATTTACAAACTAAAATTGCAGTGTATAACATCTAGCAACTGAATATAGGCAATTTTGTTATACATCATTAAAATTTTATATCCAGTATGACCATACTCTAAAATTGATAACCATTTAACAGGCAATTAAATGGTATGTAGATTTTAGTGCAAATATCAGATGATTGCATAAGTTCGTACCCGATTTAAGTGTAAACTTCAACTCATTTTAAAGACAGGACTTTAATTAATCGAGTATATAGCCTCCATTCCTCTCTATAATTGATTTCTAACGATTAACAAGCTTGTTGATTCCAATTTTTTAATAAAATGCTTGGTTTTCCTTGAAAAGTTTATGAGGTGGTTTTCCGCAGCTTAGAAATGTATCCAAGCTTTTTCAAATGGCGAAAAGCGGTCAAATTGACAATATTCAATCTCTCAGCCAGTGTCGTAGTTAGGTGGTCAAAGACCCTGGTGTGAAGACGAAATCGCACCCCCGTAACCCATCTCCTCAAATCAAAACAAAACTATGAAATTTAATTAAAAATGTGTGATATCGCTATACCGATAAGTCCACCATTTGTGCATAAATTATTTTTTATAAACCAGTGTAATATTCATTAACTACTGTTTTTATAGCACAACAAAGTTATTCTATTCTATTTTATTGATTTCTAATGGATATAGTTCAACCAATCATTATTAGTTAGGCACGTTACAATGAAGTAAAAATCAAAGCATACTATCATATAAAAAAAATACATTAAATTTAAAATCCCAATTTTCATTGTGCCTTGTTTTTTGCGAAGCTATCAATGACTGTACTCGCAGAAAGAGACAAACGATGCGCGCAGTGCACTATCACGCTCAGCGAAGTAGCTTCGCAAAATGCCGTTTTTATAAATAGTTCTACTAGTTGCATCTACATACGTGGCATTTTTGAAAAAAATGAGGTTGATTTGAATAATCAAGATATCAAAAAATATTGTCATTATTTTAGTTAGACTAACAACTAAAAGCCTCGGGGACCCCAAGCACTGTGGGCCCTGGTGCACTGCCATACCTCGCACCTTAATAGCTACGCCGCTGCTCGCAGCAATCTCGTCAGTTGTAATCCTTGGATTTTATTCCACTATCTAACCCACAACGTCATCATAAATACGAGAAGGCCGTCCAGAGCAAGTCTGATCTTAAAAGTTTAAATCACCGTTTGGAATCTGACAAACGACTTTTTAATGGGCCCGAGGGGAGGAGCATGGACCAAACAAAAAGTCGTTTTTGTGAAAGTTTTTTGTGCACTACAATACAATACAATACAATCAACTACTCCAGTAGATAGGCATTCCCACACTTGGATGCGTCACAAAATTAAATGGTTAAAATTTTATTATTAAAAACATAACTATCATGATAGTTGTCATGGCTATAAAATTATAATCAATAATACCTACTTACAAATAATCAAAATATACTAATGTCATTAAATAGTAAGAGAGAAAATTATATTTTAATAGAATGCAAATTCTATGTAGAATAATCAAAGTAAAATAATTTTATTGTCAATCCAGCAATATGCCTTCGTATTTTTTAAACATAAATAGATGTATAATAAATTATATGAGAATTAGAATGTCAGCTATCATAATACCTTTATGTTTAAAATTTTACAAATTATCAAAATGGAAAATAAACTCGGAATTTTCAAACTCCCTTATACCATAAATTGGGTTTCTTACCAAATTATTTATAATTATCTTTTTAAATTGGTCCCCTCCAAGGCTTTTTATTTGCTCTGGAAGCTTATTATAGAAGGATAAATTTTGGTGAACAAAACTGTATAGCACTTTGGTAAGTCGCTGTCGCTTTACTCGGAGATTGGATTTATTCCTCGTATCGCGATGATGAAAATCACTATTTACCGGAACTTCTGCTAGGTGTCTACGAGCGTATATAATATTTTGGTAGATGTAGGAAGAAAATAGGGTCATGAATCCTGATTCTACGAACAGCGGCTTACAAGAACTTCTTGGAGACCCTCTATATAAACTGCGTACCGCTCTTTTCTGGAGGAGAAAAATTCTTTTTGAATTTGGTGGCATTCTCCAAAACAGAAGGCCATACGTTACTAGGGAGTGGAAATATGCTAAATAAACAGATTTAGCGGCTTCAAAACCGCATAAATTTCTTATCTTTCTAATGGCGAATACGGCACTGCACAATTTGGCACTGCACTGCACTCCGAGTTTTTTGTGCAGAAAACAGAACAGCATATTCATTCGCTGATCTATTTTGAGTTTCGGCCACGCGCACAACATCTTCACTCTACAATTAGCTGTTTCCACACGATAAATAGACTCGCAGTGCCGCCGCTCGGGAACTGGTTCAGATCAGTCTCGACCTGTCCAGCGCGGGATACACCGTTTTTCTACTCTTAAGCATGTGAGCACTATGACATCATTCACTGAAGTTTCTGGATAGAGGTTGTATAAGCACAATCACCACAAACTGTGGTGAAAGCCAGGCAACAAGAAATTATTTGTATCGTTAATGATTAAAACCGATTATTCAGAGTTCCGACTAAAACCTGATGTCGTATCATGGAAAGAATAAAAAAGTTAGATGATTGTTTTGAGCAACCAAGCTATTCCTCAAACTTCTGCATCATACTTAAATGATCTGGGGATGTCAATGCATCTATGTAGATTATTTCTCACTGGACATTTTCAAGTGAAATCCTCATCTTTAACCCTTATACTACCGACCCTTAAATCTTAGAAATCTAGCCATGGGAATGAAACTCACGACGGCATGTTTTCAACCCTCGAAAATGTCTTTGTAGGGGGTGTTAGTGCACGCATACTAACGTACAATGGTGGCTTATTCAATGAAGGTGACTTTATTTGCATATAATTACATAATTGCATTAATACGAAGATTGGCCGCTCGTTGTCGCAACGGAAAATCAACCGATTGGTGGTATTAGCATTCCAGCAGTTAAGTATTGCCCCGTTAAGCTGCTTTTAAATGCTTTTGTGTGCTTTTAAGTTCTTGGTGTCGCGCGTCGGTATCCGGCGGGTTGGAAGAGTTAACTAAGCAAGGATACTAGAAATAGAATTCAAACACTAACCACCAAAAAATATGGGAAAACACCTATCTTACGATTATGTTAATATTAAATATACAGCACTTCCTCCCATACCATCTTTACCTACCTGATAAGAGCAAGTCTTTCCTCCCATTGGGTCGCCCACTACCATGAGACCATGACGAACGAGAATCATTTCATATACCTGTAAATAAATTAATTAAACTTGTTGCACTGGCTTTATAACTTTATATAATATAAATTATACAATAGGGTATAGTCTGCGTCACTTGAGAGGATTATTTATGAAACCAGAATAGGCGACTGGTCATCCACCTGCTCATCATTATCATCAAGCTTTCCTACGAGTTTGTTATTCAGTGTAACCAATTATTTTATGTCGTTATTTAGTGTAATGATTTTATTTAATTATCTCTTTGTATTCTCTTGTACTTTCTCTTTTAATTTTCTTGTGTTTTCTTTATCCTATTTTTATTTGTTTGTGTTTTCTAACATTTATTACGTTTTTAAAATTTACAATAAAAAAATCTTCGCTTACCTTTACTATGACTTGTATACCCTGATAAAATGAATATGTATAAATAAAATATGAATATTAATATGAATAAAACTATAAAATGAATATGAATATATTGCGCACCGTACAAAACACACGTATGCTCCAATCATTAATCCACCATTCGAATAATTGGTGAGGAGTTAGGCAACTATATTATCAAACAAGGACTTTACCTGCATAACTTTCTCTAGATACCAGGTAGTAGCTTGAAGATTTCTTTTGTCGAGTTCATTCTTAATGTGATGAATTAGTTCATCTCTATCTGGCTGAGGCAGCTCCACGCTAGGGAATAGATCAGCGAATATGGCTTCAAACAGCGGAACATCCTGAAAATATCAAATAATTTATGAAAAGAATCATGGGCAGCAGTGGAGGACTGTTAAATAATTTTTTTATTGATATTTTTTATGTCATTTCTGAATCGATTAAGAGTTTGTAACAAATATATAAATTGCCATATTGATAGAATTAATTTGTGTCAATTGACATATGATTATATTTTTTGTTAAAAGGCCTTTTTGTTTAAAATACATTTTTAATTTTAGCGGTTTTGTTAATAATAGAACTAAAATAGGAACTTAGTTCAACACAACGAGGCAGAGCAATACGTTAGAACGGAATATAAAATGAATTATTGTCAATTTTTCCGAACCAAAACTACCTGTCGAATTTATCGACGCCCGAATAAATTTGTCGAAAAATAACATAAATTAAAAATAATATTTAATTGTGTCTATATGAATAAAGAACATTTTGATTTTTGATTTTTTATTTTGATGACATAACGATTCTAACAATACCCCACACTTCTAAATCTGTTTAATCGTTTTAAAGTCATAGTGGAATAATGAAACGGAAAACATATATAGATGAACCCTGACATATTACACTCCTCTTTTGTTGGGTAGTCGTGTAAAAATTAATTATCCGCATAAAGATTGTAGCACCCAATGTTTCGGCGATATTCCAATTGCCGTTGTCCAGGGTAGACTGTTCAATCTACCCTGGATAACGATGCCTGCAACGTTGCCGAAACATCGGGTACTAAATGCTTCACGCTGTGAATTCTTTTTTTATCTTTTTTATGGAGTGTCAATATTTTGTAGCCTTTCGAAAAAGGTATAGGATTGAATAAGCTTGTCATTATGAGCAATTATATTCTCATACTGTTTCCGGTCTCTGCCTACTATGAATCCTAGACCCTTCTGTGAGACAGATTTAGGTTCAACCCCATCTATGATGCATCTATATACTTCTCTTCAAATAATTTTGCAAACAAACACTTAATAATTTAACGTACATACCTGACTAAGAAACTTTGGCAGATTGACGTCAACGATGGCCCTGAGCACCAGCCTGTCTTCCTGAGCAGTGGGATGAGCTTTCTTGAGAGCACCCGCTGCTAGAAGTACTGATTTCACCGCTCTCATACCATAATCGTAGTGATTCTGTGACGATAACTGTTCAGAGCATAGCTTATAGGTGGCCACGATTTTATGGGCAAGTCTGAAACCATTACAATAATCAGTATTATTTTTCAGTAATGATGTTACAGCTGAAAATCTGATATACTGAGATGTGATTTTGCTAGATTATGTACAAACAACACTTACGGTCCCGCATTGACAAATCCGTTTGAATACAAAGTTATCTCCCCAATGAGAGCATAATCAGGAACCATCATTGCTACTGTCCTAAATAAAACTTTTAGGTTATCTGGAAGTTCTTGGCGTCCAGCATATCTAAAAAACAATTAAAATTATTAAAAATACATATTTTTTTTTAATGCTTAACAATTTTGATGGTGTGTAACATGAAATCACAGCTATTAGACATCTATACTAATAATAAAGCTGAAGAATTTGATTGTTTAAACGCGCTGATCTCTGGAACTACCAGTCGGATATGAAAAATACTTTTTGCATTTGATAGCCCGATTCTTGAGGAAGGTTAGGGTCCTAACGACCCTTAGGAGCCGAGTAAAAAGAAGGTTTAACAAAATTATTTATAAATAATCTGATTTCTTTTAAATTAAACGGCGGGTGATGAAACTGCGGTGCACAGCTGGTTATATATAAAACAAAATCGATTTTTATTGTGTGAAGTTAATGATTTTGTTAGTTAGGTTGTGTACAAAAAAGCTAATGTACAAAAAAGTTTAATAAAATCGTATCAGAGTATAATAAAATTTTTGTCTTGACAATCGATTTTAGACAGAGTATGTCAATAATAAAATCATACCCAGGATTCATAGTAATGAAGCAGGTACACGTCGGATTGAGAGTCAGTTCAGTGCCCTCAAAGGTGAATTTCTTTAATTGCTTCATTATAGCCATCTGTATGCAGAGAATTTGCTGAGCGACCACGGATAATACTTCGAGCTCGATGCGATTGAACTCGTCGAAGCAAGCCCATGCACCCGATTGCGCCAAACCCTAGAAAAATTACGGAAAATTATGGTGGATAGTGGATACACGAATCCTTCTCAGCGTGGCAGAAATGGAAAACAATTTAATAGTAAAAACACATTTTATTTTTTTTTTCTCTTTTTGTTAATGCCATCTGTCTTCTAGATATGACATTCAGCAATTGTTGTGGTTCTTGAACATTTTCATCTCTGATGTTCCTTTGATTATCTTGACTGGACTTGAATGGTATAAGCCCAACGGCACATCCACAATAATGGGTGCTAGCACATTATTATGCTAGCAAGTCTTGGGGCGCTCTCCTCTTCAATCTGCGGAAAGCCCGGTTTTTCATCAGCTTTGAAGCTAGTTGATTTGGATGAAGTAGAACTCGCTTTTGGTAGGATACCATTTTAGTTTTAATTTCTTCTTTCACTGTTGAGATTTCCAGGTCATCATGTAGACGGTCGTTCGTGACATACCATGGTGCATCAACTATTATTCTTAGCATCTTGACACATTTTAAAAAATAATATTTTATGTAAATGCTCTGTCCCAAGCCAACCCTGGGTGCAATATCCATGTCATAGTGAAACTCAGAACAGGATATCATAATTGAATACTATAACGAATTTCAAGTTTGTGCTGTAAACCGTTGAGGAGTCCCCTCGTTGGAAGCCAACCCTGAGTGCAGCAGCCCTATCGCGGTGAAACTTAGAACTGTCTATCATAATTGAATGCGTATACAAAATTTCGTTTCTGTGCTTTTGACCGTTCAGGAGACCCTCATTGAAAGCCAACCTTAGGTGCAGCAACCCTGTCACGGTGAAACTTACAACGGCCTATCATAATTGAATATTGAAAATTGTGTGAGTGCTGTTGACCGTGGAAGAGTATCCTCGTCGGGAGATGTAGAATCAGGTCATGCTAACCATAAAAATGCATTGTCATCGAAACTGAACCAACACTTTCAACTTCATAGGATAAGAGGAAGTGGTTCTAACTCAGCTTACAAGATGTCACCATAACAAACTAACAAAAATTGCAAGGTAAATAAAAGCTTGTACGAGTAATAGATGGAAAACAGGTCGAGGGAACAAATCTAAGGCAAATCAAACGAGTCATTTGGGAATTGGGAATCCCTCTAGGCATTTTTGATGAGACTGCTAAAGACACACTGCCGGCTAAATTGATCCCACATGCACAGAATACGTGTTACAATGATGCTGAACAAAGGACTAAGTGCAGGTGGTTGGGCAGCCAGTCATTCCCCACTCACTATCATCACTGCAGCATATTACGACACCTATTTAAGATAAAAGTAAAAAAAATGGCTCCTTTACGAAGTAGGTCATGCAAAAACTGAAAAAGTATTGCTTCATACAATAATTTAAAATATGTGTGTATATAGATGTATGTGTGTGTGTGTTATTATATATGTATGTATGTATGTTTGTATGTGTATGTGTCTATATATGTATGTAACTAACCCTTTATCATATATATTTGTATTAATATGTGTACTATTTTATCCCATTATCTTAGTGTTAGTATTGAAAGTAGTCTATTAGTCAGTACTACTAAAACGTCAGTACTACTCAAAAACAAAATAATTATATATATTTCGTATGCCCAGATACAGGCTGTTCGCTCTAGTTGGGCATTCGTCTAGAATGATCCTATGGGTTGTGTTCATTTCTTTATTGCTTATATAAATAGTTACAAATTATATCTGGACAATCACACTGTAACTCTCTACTCTCAAGGACGCCTTGGTCCGCGACAGATTCGGTATACTCCGTTTCACCGCTTCGTAAGGGAGAGGACCGCGCAAGCGACCTCGAACTCGGAACCAATCGAGAGACCGGAGAAATCTGGTCACAATTGGTAGTTAGGGCGCGAGTGCCGCCTGCCAGGTAACATACCTGGCTACTCGCGGTAAGGCGTTGGTCTCTAACGGGTTGTGGCGTAGCTAGACGTCGGATTTGTTATGTCCAAAGTCTTCTACGCTCACTGCACGGTCGATAGAACGATGAATCGTTAAAACGTCCTGCGGTGACGGGTTCGCCCGTTGTGGTTGACATCTCAATATGTAACTCTCTACTAAGATGTAACAAATAAATAAATAAATAAAATATAACATTGATTGAAATTTAGACAGACCTTAAAAAACTTTCCCAGCGCCTTGTAATCAAGTCCGTCGGAACAATTGAAGACGACACATTTCTTTGCGACTGCCTTGGCGAGGTCTTTGCAAGTCTCCGTCTTTCCCGTTCCTGCAGGGCCTTCAGGCGCTCCGCCCAGATTCAGCTTTAAGGCACTCATTAGAGTTCTGAAAAGAATTGGCAATTGTATTTTTAAACTAAGGATTGGATTCTTCAAATCAAATGAGATTGACAACATTTTTGTTCAATGTAAATATGATGCGTATATATAGCATAACGTCAAGAGACACTTTGGAATAGTCAACTGGGGTAGCGAGTTCGCCCGTAGGAGCAAACCCGCTACCCCAGGAAGGTATAACGATATTAGATCATTCTTTTAACCGTGGGGTGAGAGCAGAGACAAGGACGACACACTCCACCGGCTAACTACACCCTGCCTGTGAGAGTTCAACGCCTTACCGCGAGGTACTGGGGACTACACCTATTGGGCAGACCTCACTATCAGATTTGGCCTGATTTCTCCTTCCTCCAGTCTGGTCGCAGGTTCGAAGTCGCTTGCGTGGCTTCTACCTGATGTTAGCGGTAATTCAGTTCGAATTTATCGCAGACCGTGGTGCCCTTTGCCTGTCTTTCAAACTTGAATGGGTGGCCAACTGGTCGTTTCAAGAGTAGCTAACATCAGGTCAACAACCATCCCCGCTGCTTAGGAAACATATAACACTATTTTCAGACCCCTTCCCCTCCTGGTTATTCGCCGGAGTGCACAGTAGATTTGCTAACTCCGCACGATGCGCAAACCCCCCAGCAGCATTCAAGGTCTTCCCAAAGAGGATCCGGTCCCACCTGTCCATGACACAGCCGTGACAGGGACACGGCCGTGGCGTAAATTCAACAGACAATTATAGTACATTTGTAATTCTCTTCTTCTCTGTCGTTCCCTCATTACTGAGGATCGTGGCCACAATACAACAGTTTACCTACGAGACTCCTCCACTTCGACCTGTCTTCTGCATGGCGGGTCGCAGACTGTATTGACCCTTACGTAACTTCTTTGATGAGGTCGTTCCATGCCGGTGATCTGCCTCTGCTTCTTCTTCCCTCCACTTGACCCCCGGAAAGCATTTTCTCTAGATTCTCTGGGTTTCTCCTGGCAACATGACCGAAGAACTGCAGGACCCTTCTCATGCATACGGTGGAGAGCCTGACTTAGATGCCGAGTTCTTCCAGGACAGATTTGTTGGTGCGGCGTGCTGTCCATGGGATTCCTAGCATTTTACGCCAACACCACATCTCCAGTGCATCGATTTTGGTGCATATACGAGTCTTCAGGGTCCATGTCTCCGATGCATAGAGAAAGATTGAGAAAACCAGAGCTCGAACCAGCCTGACTTTAGTCCGCTTACTTATACCCCTATTCTTCCACAGCCTTTCTAGCTTGCTCATGGCCGATCTTGCCATCTGCCATCTGGCTTCTGTCATTTGTAATTATAGTACATTTAAGATTTTTTTCACTTGGTATTTATTCTATGAGCTCCATTGAGAAGAGCCGTCAAAGAAAACAGATGGCCACCTTTTTGACACTATTATTGTAAATATACAATCCATTTTTCAAGTCTATTAAAAACATCAGAAATAATAGAGTAACAAAAAAAAACAGAAAAATAGGTAATATAACAAAACTTCACAAAGGCTTTTTTCCAGGCCTAATAAAACATGATTGATTAATACCACTTTAGGGGTATTAATCAACCATGTTTAAGGTCGAGATAGAGAAGATTCAACATTTTTTAGACCAGTGTCTTTATTACCTGTACTTAAAAAAGTTTATGAAAAGATAATTTTAAACCAGATTCTTTCTCATTGTATAATTTTAATAAGGCTGGAATAATGTACAGCAACTTCAGTCATGTTGCCAGGAGAAACCCGGAGAATCTGGAGAAAATGCTTTCCGGGGGTCAAGTGGAGAGAACAAGAAGCAGAGGCAGATCACCGGCCAGATGGAACGACCTCATCAAAGAAGTTACAAAAGGGTCACTACAATCTGCGAAGACATGCAGAAGACAGGTCGAAGTGGAGGAGCCTCATAGGCAAACTGTTGTCTAGTGGCCACGACCCTCAGTAATGAGGGAACGACGGAGAAGAAGAGAATGTACAACAAACAATTTGGTTTTCCGATAGCAGTTTCACAATAGGCACCGGTTTCACAAATTTTTCTATGACCTCTCGAAGGCATTTCATTGCGTTGATCATGAAAAACTCTCGATCAAACTCACACATTATGGAGTGAAAGGTAAAGCCCTAGAACTTATTGTTTCATATGTAAAAGATAGGTTACAAAAAGTTTACATTAATGGGATACAATCAACAGAATCTTTTGTCATAACCGGTGCTTAGAGATCAGTGTTCAACTCATTTCTATTCCTTGTTCATATTAATGACCTACATTACTTGGTGCAAAACATATCAGACATAGTTCTATTTGCATACAACACATCTCTAATATTTAAAATTGTTTGTCAAAAAGAAAATTTATAGAAATAAATACAACAGTTTTTTTTATATTAAATTGGTTCATGGCAAACAATCTTGTATTAAATTTTAAAAAAAAAACAAAATGTATACATTCCCAAATATTGAACAGTTTGAATCAAATTTGATATTCGGAAAAGATAGACTGGAACCTGTAGATGAAACATTTTTTTGGAGATAACCATATACTATAAACTGCAATGGGGTCTGCATATATTAAAGTTAGCTGGTGGACAACACTGCAGATTTAGGTGTTAGGAAACTTACTGATGCGGAATAGAAGCGACTGGTCTACTTTAGCTATTTCCATAGCATTATGTTATGTCCTATGGTATACTGGGCTGCGATGTGGAATCTATCTTTGTGCTGCAATAGAGGGCTATTCGGTCAATATACAGACTAGGTTCTAGACACACTGCGAGAACTTTGTAAAGAAATTAATTATTTTTACAAATATAATGTATGTTTGCAAAAAACTTAAACAGTTCACCAAAGTAAGTGAACAATGTAAGTATCAGAAACAAAAGCAAGCTTTCATTTCCCAAGTTTCGAGTAACAAAAGTAAGATCCTGTTTTATGGGACACTGTAACACTTTTATGATAAAATTCCTGAAGAAGTTTTAAATTTGCCGGGGAAACAATTAAAGTCTCTTTTTAAAAGCATGTGGTGTAAAAAAAGTTTATTATAAAATAGATTATTACGTAACAGATAACTATGCATGGTGTTTCAATCTACATATTTTTTTCTCAACATTGTAATTCAATATTGTAAGTGCTATAAGTGTTTATTTACAATATCTCCATTTCAAATGCATATCTATAGACGAAGGCATGCCGATTTCGTAATGAGTGCAGATTCTATACCTGAAGCAGCGATCAGTCAGTGGGGTGGCGACCAAGCGACCGTAGTTTCCGAGATACTCAAAGCCATAAACAATTTCAGTGGTGATCATCGCGCACTGGATTGTGTCATCCCGCCAATAAATTCGCAACTGCGAAATCCAGTTGAAGTCCGCAATCGTTTGCACATTGGCATCTCTTAGAATCAGCAAAATATCGCGCGCTGAGTAAACAAACAAAAATACTGAGTTTATCAAGTTTTAAACCTGGTAGGGTTATATCTATAATATCTATGTATATATGTAGATGATAGTTTTAATTACGGTGATCAGATCAGTTTTAAAGCGACTTCAGAAGAAGATAGGATCAACTCCTTAACGCTGGGAGATTTATGCTTTGGTCGCAAAACATTAATTAAAGGTAATCACAGTTAATAACTGTTCTAGTATGTTGATTCCATACTCTGCTGGAAATAAACTAAGACATTTTTTAAATCTTTCTTCGTGGACAATTGAAACTTAGTTCATGCGAACGAGACAGCAGCACGTTAGAGTGGAATATGAAGTGAACGATCGTCGATTTCCCTGCACCAAAACTACCTGTCGAACTTATAGCCATTCAAATAAGTTAGACCACATTTCTTGCGGTCTTAGATTCAGCTGCTTTATTCTGTGGTTATTTATAATAAGGAAAAGTGACAAGCCTTTATTTCATTTCCGCTCTGACGTATTGCCGTCTCTCATTCATATGAATTAATCTTCAATTTTAGCTCATAAAGAAACGCAACTGGACGCAAGAACTGTTGGGGCGCCAGAAGGCCGATAGGATTTTTGCAGTGGTTGACAGATCCGCACATAGCCGTTTTAGCTGGCCTCCATATATATTATATAAATATACTAGATGACCCGGTGAACTTCGTACCACCAAAAATTGATTTGATTGTAACTCTTCATAAGCGTTTATTGATCCTAATCAACCTTCCAAATCCAATTCATTGAAATCTATAATATGAACGAATCATGTACGGTTTGAGTTTGTCGACTTTTTCGGCTTTTACAACTTTTCGGACTTTTTTGAATTTTTCGACTTATCGGACTTTTTTGACTTTTTCGAATTTTTCGACTTTTTCGACTTTTTTGACTTTTTCGACTTTTCCGACTTTTTCGACTTTTTCGACTATTTTGACTTTTTTGACTTTTTCGACTCTTGACTTTTTGAAATTTTACACAATCGCACGGAATGAATAACAGTTATGGATGGCGCAGCTGTCAAACAATAGGATGCCGCGAATGCCATCTATTGAGAGTGGCTTATTTCCCAAAATGACCAATTTCGATTTTTTCGATTATCAGTTGTTTCTTTTAATTTTTACTAAGTATTTTTTTTTGTAAACCACCCCTGCATCAAGGCAAACAGAACAAAAAAATAATAATTTAAATTGGTTGAGTCATGTTCGAGATCTTGCGAGACTAACGCACGGCGATTTATTTTTATATATAAGATAATATTCATGACTAATAAGATTAATTATTAGATAACAATGCATAATTCATAAAACGATATTGTTAGTATTTATATACAAAATCGACCAATAAAAGTGAATTTCCAATTTTGCGCACGAAGGCTTGCTTCCAAAATGTTAAATCCAATATAAAATCAAAATATAGCATTCAAAAAAAAATGTCCTGAATTAGGCAATGATAATAATAACTCACCATGAACGTCAATCACAATCAATGCTTCAATCGTGCTTCTGTGCCTGGGTTCCAAATCACTTTGCACCATTTTGACGATATCGTTGATTTGAAGGTTGGCTTTCTCTATATAAGAAGATAATGTTCCTTTGTCTATAGCTTCAATTACCTATAAAAACAGGAATGACCAATCACGCACAGGATTTTCCCTGCCTTGAACATCTGAACATAGATAAAAGCATTCATTAGTAATCAATTATAAAAACTAGATAAGAATCTACTATTTCTCAAGCTAGCTGACCGCTTTTACTGGATCATCAATTCTGTTGACTATTAAGTCAGTTACAGGTGTCAGTGCTGGCGCCGAGGACTGCATTGTTAGGTTAACCTAACAACGGACCTAAAGTCCACCTAAAGTCCACTACATACGATCAACAAATGCATCGATTTCCAGTGAATTCCACTGACACAATTCAGCTATTATTTAAACTCGTGCAGCGGTGAATCAGCACAATGAAACAATACTTTTACTCAGAATATTTCCAATTGCATCATTTAACGGCCTATATAAACTGGCCAAAAAGCAACCAAAGCATTCATTCATCAGTTCAGTCATTCGGCCCGCGAGACACTACATCCGCGATTACATAGTCTGTTCGGCAAGCGTTATAACTGGCAATATTCAATCAATAAATACCTTCTGCTTCATCAAACCGCCTTTAAATACGGAGATAACTCGTAAGTTGACACCGCCACCTCACATCGAAGAAATTGGAGTCTTGTAAGGGGTGGTCCCTCACAAATTAATCGAAATACTGACCCGTATTATCTATGCAGTTTTGCCATTAAAATGAGATTTGATTAGTGGCCCTGCTGTATAACTCTCGGGATAGAAATCAATAAATGCTTTGAAAGCGTTTATTTGCTGCCTGTTGGGAGTTGCATTTTTTCCTTAGTAACAAGTTACCCAAATTCCGAAAAAACAAGGAAGTCTCGAGTCGCAACTCTTGCGACTGTTTGCTGTGAAGTGTGTGGTCGTGATCTCAAAGATCTCAAAGAAGAGATAACTCAGGAAACAAAAGAAGGCTCTACTTTGCTATTATAAGCCTCCCTCTCTATGCTCTGTTCAAAACCTGAGTCATTTTCGTCTGTAACAGCAGCTCTGTCCGTCAAAATTATAAGTATAGTTTTTTTCGCAAGTTTCCAATCTCAGTTCCCGATCTTAGGAGTTACTAGGAAAAATTACTGTGAAAAACAATCTTGGGAAATTTTAGTTAGAAATTCTCAAAATCCGGGAGATTAGATGGGTGAACAAAACAAACTTTACTTGTATGTGGCTATTTATATTACATAATTTCTCTTGTTCAGTTAATGTGTTTGAGTGCGTACACCTTTTTGAGACTGATATAGGATATTTCAGATTTTGTTGTTGAAAAAAACTAATTCCGTCAAAATTCATTGTTAATATTTAGTAGTTGTTATCATAAACCTTTTTCCATTGTAATTGTATTTGTTTAAACTATTTGAATATTTCAAACTGATAATAAAGAATAAGTTCTCTTGAGGTCTATATCATTAACATGACTAAAAATGTTTTAAGTGAGAATAATTTATTGAAAATTATAAAAATTAGTTTAAAAATTGTAAAATAGATATTTGTTAATGATATATTCATATTATTCATATTCATATTCATTTTATTATATACTGGTATACAAGTCAGATACAGATTAGCAAACATTCATACATATTAGCAAACAAACATTTTTTTTATCGTAAAGAAAAGATAAAATAAACAAAACAAAACGAAGAAAAACCACAAGAATAATGTAAAAAGAAGAAATACAAGACAAAATGCAAAGAGATCATTAAATACTTTAGCCACCAAAGCATTTTAGACTTCACTCGAGTAATATTCCTCAAGTGAGTAAAACGCCTTAAGGTATCTCTTAAGGCGTCTCTTAAACACGTCAAGAGATTGCGCCTGCCTAATGTGCTCGCTGAGTTTGTTGTAAACCGCTGGGCCGGCGATATAGGCTAGCCTCTCCGACTTGGATAATGCATGACTTACCGAACGTAGCATGCTACGGGATCTTGTTGGATAGTGATGATGCACACCATTTACTTCAAAATCGGCTAGATTTCTGGGAACGAACAGCGCTACTTCCATTATATATGTAAATGGACGGCAGCGTCATGATGCAGAGATCTCTAAACAGAGGCCTAGCTGGCGTATCAAGCGCCACACGCGCTATTGTGCGGACTGCATGCTTTTGCATAACGAAAGTCCTCTGCCTGTCGGCTGCTCGCCCCCATAACTCCGCGCTGTACGTTAGCAGTGAATGAACGTATGCAAAGTAACACATGCGCATCGGTCGAGCGATATTGCTTGATACCTCGCTTTCCAAAATCGCATCCCTAAAATACTACATAAAATAGTCTTATTATGATGTGCATTGTCTATATTGTGGGAAAATACAGTATTTATAATAATAATTTCAACTGCGTTTCTTAATATTTTCATTGACCATTGAAATGGGCAGTTCAGGCACAGTATACCAACCAGTAGCTTTACTCTCGAGCTACAGGGCAATGTGGTAAGAGGGTGCGAGGAATGTGGGCAGAGGGGTACATCCCTACGAACGTAAACGCTTAACATTATGAACAGGTATAGGCTGGCGACGTTTTCGAGCGTTCGGATATTTGCGTAGGCCGAGTAGCAGAACATCTGGTGACCATGTCCAAGCCCTTACGACTCATGACGTATTCGCTTTGATTTCAATTTCGTTTTGAGGGAAGTTACTGTCTGGCGTATACTGTGGTTCAGGTAAGTACCAGATGATATTTTTTCAGATATTTATTGTGATTTTTTATATCAATAATATAATTAGCTACAATAAATAATCATAATATGCATCCACTATTCTCGATTCACTTCAAACATGAAAACAAATATCTAGCCATGAGAGTTAAAAAATTGCTGTATATGCTGCTCGGTTGCCGTCGATCTTGGGGGTTTCAGCGTATTTTGGATAAAATTTCCTATTTGCCCTATAAGCAACAGCGGCATACATACAAATTTTGCAAAATATCAATTCCTGGGAATTCCCGGAAATAATGGTATTTTTTCCCGGGTCCCGGCATCAAAAATAAGCTGAGAATTAAGAAACCCTTATAAGTATTCATTTTAGATATCAAAATCGATCAAATGTGATAACAGAAATATACATATTTCATCCTCTTCATTGATTGACAAATATCTTTTCTTACAAACAATCCATAATCTACTCCAGTGGATGTCGCTGTATGTATTGGTCTGGGAATCCATTACATTCAAGAGAAAGGAATTTAAAATTGGGTTTTAATGTCTGCAACATTTTAGGGTCCACTTCGAAAGCGACCTTTACCTGCATAGAAAAACTTTACAGTGAATAGAAAATAAGGAATTTTTCAAATCACCTCGCTAGTGTAATGTATGCAGTTGCAAATTTGCACCACTTGTCCAGGCCAGTTCAACAGCCATTTTGTCCGTGCAGTTGTAAAGTAAGCTGATATGGCCTCCAAGCAGATATCATGAAGACTCATCACCATCTGCTGCTCCATCAGCAGAAGCCAGCGTTCCACTAAACCCTAATCAACAAGAAATAAAACAGATTATCGTCTTGTTGCTATTGTACAAGCAGTGCCGGATTAACCCATGTAAAGGCAATTAGGCCGTTGAAATCTCGGGGCCCCTATTTTTTCAAAAACGTCCTCTTGATCGTACAATATTCAGAATGCAACTAACCTATGTTGTACAAAAGACGAACGCAACAGCAAAATCGACTGCTCTAGATGGTAATAACGCTATGTTAACAAGACATGATCGTACAGTACGATCGTGTACAATTCGTTTTGCCAAAGTGGGTTAAATATTTCTGGCAATCCTTATGTAGCGTAACAAAAATGCACATGCTTATAAACAAAATACAAACGCTCAGGCTGGCAGCGGCCAACTGTCGATAATTTATGACAATTATAGTATTAGTCGGATCAAAAAGTTTATTAACCCGTTGAGTATGATACGACCAAATCTGGTTGTGAAACAATTATCCGTTGAGTATGATACGACCAGATCTGGTCGCGCGTTTTTTTCACTTCTTTGACGTTCTCATATTTATTTATAATTATCTAATTGTTTTACAAAATGATATTTTAATATTCTATATTCGAAATTTCAATGCAATCATTGTGCAGTTGTTCTTTTTATGATTGGTGTAGTAGTTTCGTAGTTATAGTACTTTAAGTCGATGTCGCCGAAAATCCTGCAAAAGACACAGATGCATCCATGAAAATACCCATTTACTCCAAGGGTTAAACATTTTGTACTTAGAATTTCAATGATTTTTTTCTATGTCTTAAAAAATATTTCCCTTGTTGCGGGTCCCCTAAAAGACGTGGGCCCGATAGGCCGATGGCAACTTGGCCAATTGGATAATCCGACACTGATGCAAGGGTGTAGGAAAGAACCCCCCATTCGGGAACTAATAAAATCTAGTGATATACCGAATAGTGATTGAACCGGAGTCTTGGATATCCGGTTAATATTAAACCGAATAGTACTTTTATTTGATACAATTCCTATCTAAAATAGGAGAAAAAGGGAAACACGCGGGAATAAGATCCATACGAGGGGGTGGAAAGAGAGCAAAAATAACATGTACCTGCGCAATTACACGACTTTGTTTTACCTATCATTAGTTTACTTTGAAATGCCCTGAGTACAGGGCAATGAGACCAGCTCTTTACCTCGTGGAGTATCCGGGACCCTCTTTGTCTCATGGAGTAGTAATTCTAATAATTTCTATGTAGACAAAGTTTTGTATCATGTTTGTGTCTCTAACCGCTGAGTACCAATTTTTTTATGCAAGAGCTAAGGACGGTAAGGTCTCTTTCCTAGCATGTTCGTCTAAGTAAAAATGTGTTTTTTTTAACATGTTACATTGAAAATTAAATGAAATTTAAAAAAATATTTCGACATAAATTGCGCACATATGCTGAACATCATTTTACTGTTAACGCATCGTATAACGGTTTCTACTTAACCAAATATTCCATTCGTAAACCGGATATCTGCCGGATAACGAATGTGTAAAATATTGCCGGATATCTAATTTAACCGAATAGTATTCGGTATTAGACTCATCAGTAATAAAACTCCTCTATGTATGAACCGACCAAGACACCATATTTCATTCCCTGTATAGTACACATAATGTAGTTTTAAAAAAGACATCACTCAGTGGCGGCCCATCAACTCCCATCGTTGAATACAAAACAGGAAATCAGATACAGTGAGCGTTGTGCTTTAGAGTGAATTTCAAAATTCAAAGACGCCGTCCCATCGTTATAATTTGTCGAGTAATCATGGTGATTTGCCGCTTACCCACATAATAACAGCTGATGATAACTGACAGTATGTCAGTGTATCTCGGACAATGGCGATTTTTGAGATGGACTAAACGTCGGGTGTCCGCTTCAGTCCTACTATACCAAATAATTGAATATGAATGTGAATATGCTACAAACCTTTGCTTCTGCAGGGCTAAACTGCACTGACAGCATCACCACTTCGCCTTCAGAGGACACCATCCCGACCACCTCCATATCCTTGTTAAACGCCAAAGAGTAAATGCCCTCAAAGATTTTGCGAAGATGCGGCTGCACCAGAGTCGGATCTTTAGTTTCAGAAAGGATCTCGAGCAGCTCGTCGTTGGACAGGAAAAAGAACCTCGGAAAGAACAGCCTCTTCGTCTCGAGATAGTCGTTTAGCCCTCTCTGTATGTCCTCCAGAAGCTCATTATTAACCTTGAGAGTCTTCAGCAAATTAGGGTAATTCGTGGTCTGCAGAACGTGCAGCGTCTTTTGAGTAGCGGCCATTATGACCCTCCATTCCTTGTCCACGTCCTTAAAATTTTTCGCCTCTGTCGGCATCTGCCTCATGATATCTTCCGATGAGAAAATTGGCTCCAAGTACATCCATGTAGCTTGACACTGAAAAGAGTAAGAAATGTAAAAATTCAGAATGTTCAGAATTCAGAATTCATTTAAGATTCGGCTATTTAAAAATATTACCATCACATCTATCGAACGCAAATTGGTCGGTCGCATCACCTCATAATGAACAAAATTATGGCATTTTATAATGCGCACGGATGTTAAAAAACGTACCACTAGATAACTATCAACCTGCCTCAACCTGCATAAACTGGTATTGCATTGCAAAAAGCGTAAAATCTGTTTTTCCATAAGGAAAACTATAACTTGTGTATATACAAAAGTTATATTAAATCTATCCCCAGCTGTGGCCCTTTTATAATAGTGTAATTTATGATGAAGTGATTGTGTAAAATCAGATCCCGCATTGTGTTGAAAATATTGAGCGTAACAGCTAACATTTACCAAAATGAAAGTCACACATTTTATAATGTCTAGAAAAGGCCATGTTTTGCATAACAGCACAGCAGGATTGCGTCCAGATGGAGAAGTAACATACACTGAATTGCTGGTCCACACTGGACAAAAAGAGCTGTAACGGATTTTTGGGTAATATTAACAGGAACTGCAGATTTCCAAAAATAACTATAAATTTTAAAACTCAAGATTTTTTTCTTTAAATAAGATAATAATGCGTATATAATTAAAAAAAAATATTAAATATAATTTTTTTTTAAAAATAGGAGTTTTTCATAACCCTAGACCCCCCCCCCCTCCCCCCTCCTATTTTGAGTAGACCTCATATTTGCAGTCGCGGTCACAGTGAAAATATAGAGGCTAAAAATTCCTTTTGGTAGATAACATGTAGCTAGGTAAATATTAGATAATATTGATATCAAACTAGAATTAATAAATAGCTATTGGAGTTGATGCATTCTGGAAAGGAGAAAGAACTAACAATAGTACAGTCCGGGCGCAAACTCAGAGTAATCGGAGGCTGGGGAAACGGGCGGATTACGACTCCCCCAACCGTCGCGTTATACCTAGCACTCTCCCAGTACCAGTACTGGGAGCGTGCAGGGTATAAAGTGACGGTTGGGGGCGGCGTAATCCGCCGGCGTCCCCAGCCCCCGATTCCTCGGAGCTCGCACGCGGACAGTAGTTTAATTTGTTTAAAATATTAAATCTATGAAAGATGTCAAATTGATCGATTATAATTAGTGTTAAAACTTTAAATAGGTAGTAAATATATTGTTTGTATTTTTTTAATCCCTACGTAATAAACGCTATTTTATACATCAGCTCGCAATATGAATTAAGTCGTAAATCTTACATCTAGGTACAGGTGTAAGCCTAGTTAGATGTGTGACAGGCCTCAAGTTGCATAGGAATGGGATGAACCCATTTATCGCTTTATTTTAATTGAAATATCATTATTTTTTCCTAGTGTAAACATAGTGTTGAATGAAATATGAAATAAATAAATATATAAAAGTAGTGAATGATTCTATGATAATTTCTAATCTCCAAATGGAACATACCGGAAGCCATTGATCGAGAATATCTTGCATGGAAAGGAGCTTCTCTTCCCAAGCAGCCATTTCAGATTCAAATGGCTTGACAAAAGGCGAACCCCGCATGGTCTGCGATTTGAGAATGTGGTCATCGAGTAGTAGCTGTATGTCATCCACGGAACTGAGAACATCTGCAATAAAATTGACAATGAATTAATCGAGAGAATCAGCCCTATGATGTATCGTCTCTAGCTTTTCGCTATCGTGCATTGTATCGGCCATGTACCAAAATCCAAATAAAGTAAGGCCAATTTAGCGAAATTAACTGTCAAAATATATCAGACACAATGTAGGCCCTGTCAAAACGAGCCTGCATTCAGTGAAATGTATTTTTTTCGAAACTACCTGATTGGTCGAGGCGATCATTTAACAAAGTGGGAATCCTCAGTCTTTGGGAAAGTAGCGCACTAAACGCAGACATTAACAAAAGGCCTGTCATTGCAAGGCAAAATCAATAAAAATGGACTTTCTATTTCTTTTAGTGATTCAATCAAATACCTTTAAATTGAAATTAATTTTCATATCAGCTAAAATCAGGTGAAATTGACAATTTGAAATCGATTTTTATCTCTTTCTTTCCTACAACGGGCGAGTAACACCATTTCTTTTTCTCGCTTTGTCTAAAATTCGATAGCGACATGTTTAACGTTTAGCGAATAGCAGGTGCAGCGAGTATCATAGGGCAGAATATCTCCCTTGCGTTGAAAGGTCTCTTTCACTCAACTGTTGCCTCCTTAGTATACAACATTAGTATGATTGCATCCGTGCATGCCTGGACCGAGATGGACTACGTCTACTGCGTCTCGTTTGATCGAATCGCGAATTAAAAATCTCTTAAGACCAAAAATTTAGTTTCAAATATATTTATTTCATTAATCGAAATAATGTCATTTAAGTGAATCAGTTATTTTTTCCAGTAGAACACTCGTGGACAAGAATCAATGAAGCTATGAAAGCTTTTTCCATTGCTTCTTCAGGTTTTTTCCATTGCCTCTTAATTATATTGATTTGTTTGATTATTTTTGATGTTTTTCTACTATTGTTGTTTTTTTTTGTTTTAGTTATTGATTTTTTTTAAATATTTTTACTGTTGAAATATAAGGTGAGTTTTAATTAATGATAGTTTTAACAGTTTCTTTTTTTTTGGTAAATTTGACAATCTTGACTGATAAATAAGAGTTTGACAAACGTTGAGGGCGCTGAACCAGCAATAGGTAAAATAAACAATATTTGCAATATTTTACTTACCGCTGGATGGCGAAACGCAATCACCTCTTTTTATAATGTTTTTAAAAACAAAACTTTCACAAATTAAAAAAAAAAAAAACAACAACAAAAATGTTTTTATTTGTTTTATTCAAAAATTGTCATCAAAACATGCTTATTTTCTCATACTGATTCACCGACTTCAAGGATGTCACTAATTAAAAACTCAGCCTGTATATGATCCGATTCTAACAATTCATGATTATTTTTAATTATTTTGTTCAGTTATGATACTGAAGGCATTCAATTTTCGATTTGTCTTTAACACAGGTGAGATACTCAAACTAGTATCATGCAAAAAGCTTGTAATAACTACCTATTACTTACAGTACATTACTACCTATTCCTAATTCCTAAAAAAGTGGAAATCTTTGAAGCAAGGTCTGGCGAGTACAGTGGGCGACGAAGAGTCACCAGTCGCAACTCCTGCAATTTTGCGACTGTTTCCCATGAAGTGTGTGGTCGTGCAGTGTTATGCAGAAAAATGTGTACCGTGAATTCGAGATTGTCCTAAAACGTACTCCAACTGAGAAATCTGATGATTTAATGCTAGGGGTTTTCCAGCTTTCGATACTTGCTCTAAATTTACGAGTCTAATCTTTTTTTTCCAACCTTATATTACAGTGGGTGAAGCTACTTACAGACTCCAGTATCGCGATGCAGCTTGACGTCGAAAACCACATTAGTCCAGTCCTCCTTCATGGAGATGAGATTTTTCTCGAGAGCATATTCCTCGGTGGCCGCACGACTGATATCCGTTAATGCGGCCGTATGACTGAGAACATTCACCTCTATCATAGCTGATAAGCTGGCATGGGTAGATGGCCTTATTTCCGTTTCAACAGCCATGCTAATGCGCTCCCAGTGGCGTTCTCGGAGACCCTACATTCCAAAATATACAGAGTTTGTTACGACACTAAAGCACAGAAGCTATGAGGACGGCACCTACTGAGTCACTTGAAGTAGCACTGTGTCTACCTTGCCCTAGACCTTTTTATAAAATAAGATTCTCCAAGAATAGCCATTCGGCTGCAACAGCTAAAACTTTGGAATACAAATGGAAACTAGTGATATTTGATTATATACGGCAGCGGTCGGCAACCGGCGGCCCGCGGGCCGCGTGCGGCCCGTGGACTATCTCGGTGCGGCCCGCAAGCCTGAGGTCCGTAAGAAAAAATACCAAAGCAAAAGGCCATATAAATTCTCTAGAATTTATACGGCCATGCTACTGGGCCATAAGAGTATTCTTGAAAGTTCGCTCTTACGCGGGGTGATAAAAATGTACCTATTTCATTTCCTAAGAACTGTTTATCAAGACTGTGATGTTATATATTGTTTCTACCGAAAATAAAGATTTGCAGTATTCAATTCTTAGCAATTTCTTTCACGATTATCCGCCGCATCTTGCCATCGGCGGCGGCGCGGCGGCTCCCTTGAGACAATAGGCAGCGGCACTCTTTGATTAGACGCAGGTGTGCGGCGGTGAAAAAATTCAAAGCGACCGGCTTTAGTTAAAATCACACCCGCGCGCAGCTCTCGCCTCATTCCGTTGTGTAACTTCGCCGGGAAATCACGTCTCATCTGGTTGCCAGCTACGCGTTTCGTTTCACCTTTCTTCCCTTCGCTGATAGCTTACGAACGACGTATGAGGTAAGTAAGTTGTATGCACTCGCGAGCAATTTCTTATATTTTATTTACTGCTTGTTTATGTGAACCTTCAGATTGATGGGCAAATATTATAAGGACAGGGATAGTACTAGACATGACATGAAGATAGTAACATAGCGAGCATTTTTTATTATAACTGGAAGAAGCAATATTTATTATAACTGGAACAAATTTATTTTTAATTTTACACCGAATTTAAATTTCTTCATTATTGTTACAGAATAATTACATAAACATGGCTTTAAGAAAAAGGAAGCTAGAAGAAGAAAAAAGAGTTTTTAACGAATTATGGACAGAATTATACTTTTTATCGAGTTTAAAGGAAAACCGTTATGCTTGATTTGTCGAAAGAGTATTTCTGTAGTAAAGGAATATAACCTGAAGCGACATTACGACACTGAACATAAAACTAAATTTGACTGTCTTGAAGGAGAAATACGAAAAAGTAAAATTTCCTTTTTGAAATCGTCATTAAAATGATATCCCTTAACATGGAAATATTCCAAAACCCTTTTGCAATTGATATTAATGATGTACCAAGCAATTTGCAAATGAACATAGTAGAATTGCAAAGTAATAACACACTTAAAACGGCATTTACGGAAAGCACTGACTTGGTACAGTTCTATGGAGGTTTGAGTTCTGAAAACTTCAAAGAATTGAAAAAGTTTGCTCAGCAGATAATCACTATGTTTGGTAGTACATATTTGTGTGAGCAGACTTTTTCAATTCTTAACTACCGCAAAAGTAAGAATTCTTCGCGGTTAACGGATGAACATTTAGACGCGATACTGCGCGTGTCTACGACTAAAATGAAAGCAGACGTTAAAAAACTTGCAAGTCAAATGCAGCCGCAAAAATCTCACTAGTTATTATTTTTATGTTAGTATAGTAATTCAATTTAAATAGACATGATTGTATGAATATATATGCGTTTTATTTCAAATATTAAAAAGACGTAAAAATAACCGAACATTATATAAATAAGTGCGGCCCGCACTGATACTCTGGCAACATTATGTGGCCCTGCTATAGCAAAAGGTTGCCGACCCCTGATATACGGTATTAGGTTGCTCATTTCTTTAGTACATTTTGGCAACCTTTCTGCGCTGGAGAAATGCAGATGGCGCTGATAACAGGGTTGATAAAAATCATGATTTTTTATAAAATCAAAAAAATCGGAATAATTTGATTTAAATCGGATTTATTTGATTTAAATCAGACTTTTTTGATTTTTATATTTGAATTTTATTAAATTCGGAAGTCAGGAAAAACACAATACAATTGTTATTTATTTAAATATGTTTTAATAACATTAACAAAAATCAACATATTAGTTCTTCTAAAAAGTAAAAACACAGTAGCATATTTCTTTGCCATTTATTTAACCAATCTATTGTAAAATGTACAAAAATCAAGGAGTTCTTACTTCTTCTAAATCAAAAACTTTTTCAATAATTTTTTTAAACACAGAAATTCTGTAGTTTTCGTAGGTTTTCTCTATGACTTGTTTATCAACTAATGTTGGGGGAAGTCCCTTGACATTTTTTGGCTGAGGTTGACATTTTTTGGTTGCAGTAAAACATATTGATTTAAAATAATTTAAATCGTTGTTTTTTTTTAAAAATCACTTGCTTTAAATCATCGATTTAAATTAAATAATTTAAATCATCGCAACCCTCGCTGATAGCATCGATAGTGAAACTAATAGCAATTCGTTTGGCCATCTTTAAAAACATTGATAATGCATGGTTTTTTAGAAATCACTGATTATAAAAACCCAGCAATTTAACCAATGATAACAATAATAACTTTCAATTATTAGTGCCATCTATCACATTGGTACGCTGATTGGTAGGCTGATTACATCACAGAAATAATACAGAGATATAGAATGCCATCTATTAGTCTATCTGAACGTGTGCGGAATTATTACTTATTGAAACCTGCATACCAAATTAAAAATTGACATCTGTATGTAAATAATTTTAAAATTAAAAGAACTGTGATTTAAAATTTTGTTTATTACATTATTTTATTTCGGGATAGGATACTATACCATATAGGCGTGCTTAGAGCGCCACCTGTAATGCACCGCCCTATTGTTACACCATGAGCGCCGTTATATTGAACACTAGCGGAACCCGGCGAACTTCGTCTCGCCACTATATACTTCTGACACAGCTGCAAATTTTGAAAACTGTCGCTATCATCTATATGCTGACGACACTCAATTAATGCATTCCATAGACACGAATTGTCCATTTTCAGCAGTCAGCCTAATCAATGCCGATCTTGAAAGGTTATCCGCTTGGTCCAATAAACATGGCTTACAAATCAACCCTTCGAAGTCATGTTTTATGATTATTGGGTCGAAACAGGGCAGGACTAAAATTGCTAACTATGACTCTCTTCCTATAATGGTGGACAGTTTGCCAATCAATACCACTGGTCACTATGGCTAAAAATCTGGGTATTCTATTTGATGGAAAATTACGGTTTGAGGAACATGTCAGCAAAAGCGTTGGGTGGGGTTTCTCACGTCTAAAGGCCTTATACAGAATTCGGGAGTACCTCAGCGTCAGAATCAGAATACTACTTGTAAATGCCCTTATATTGTCTATAATGGACTATGGCGACTGTGTGTACGGCCCCTGTCTATATATGAAGACTGAGCGGAGACTTCAGAGACTGCAAAATGCCTGCGCAAGATTTTGCTTTAGGATTCCTCCACGTCATCATGTGTCACCATTCCTTGCGAAAGCTTCCATGTTGAATATGAGTAAAAGAAGGCAGCTCCATCTTGCGACCCTTGTACTCAAGGTAGTACGCAATAAACAGCCGCGATATCTTTACTCGATTATGACGTGGTCCCGTAACCGGCATGTCCATTCAACACGGGCACGTGAACAACTTGCTATAATACCCAAGCACAAAACTACACATTTCCAGTGCAGCTTTTCGTATTATTCTGCGGTTGTATGGAATCGGTTGGGAATGGCTTTGCGATCGAAATCAATTGCAGTATTTAAGGACCACTTTAAAAGTTTATTATTAAAGGAAGATATTTAGATGTCATAATTTGATTTTATTTTAAAATAACTATTGCTAATTGGATTATTACTATTGTCTTCGTTTATTTATTAATTTGTAACCTGATTATTTAATGTTAAATATTTTGATTTTGATTATTTTTGATTTATTATATGTAGATTATTAAATTTATGTAATTACGTTATTTTCTTTTAATATCATTTGATGTTAAATATCTTGATTTTGATTATTTCGATTTGTGTATTTATTTGATTATGATTATTTGGATTTTTTGTTTTAAGATTTATTTGATTTGGTTATTTTATTTTAAAAATCATATACCTATGTATCAATAATTAATAGGTGTGTCCTGAAAACCAGGATAAGAGATATCCTGAGGATACCCCTAATTTGCAGCGTTTGTAGCTTTATTTCATAGTCTTTGTCTATTTATAGTTTTAATTTTTAATCTGTGTGTTCTTGTTTTTTTTTGTATGTGTTGTTTATAACAGCTGCAAATAAATAAATAAATAAATAAATAAATTTGTTCGCTTAGCAGCAAATGGCGTTACCATAGGTAATTTTCATCGACAGTTGTTTGAAATTTGCATTGTTTGTTTAAATTCTTCATTGAAAGCAGTCTGATTGTTTATTTTTTGTCTCACCAAAAGAGCAGTTTCATCAATTGCCATTTGTGGATTGCTAGTGCTCGTTGTGTCTTAAATGGAGGAGAAAAGTGTGTAAAAAGTACGATTTTGTTTGACAGAGAATGTTAGACATAAAATGCTTAGAATCTGGTGCATTTCCAGACACGAACGATCCTAATGGAACCAATGGTGTCAATCTCATTTTACCCCCTGCGCAACACAAAGCGAGTGGTTCGTGGCGGTACTTCAATGCATTGCAATATTGGCACAAATGGTCCATTTCTCCAATTTGCATGCATTTATAATCGCTGTATTGTTTCGTCAGGTCATAATAGATTGCCTCTCTGTATGTGTTTTGTCTCAAATTCAATCGTCTTCGCACTGCAACATTACGGATCCGTGCCGCTTTATTCAATTTTTGGCGACGCTCATCGCTTTCAGTTGCTCGAACCTCTCTTCACGAGTTAGACAAATTCATTTAATTCAGTTGATTTATCTTCAGAATCACGAAAACGCTATCAACAAATCGTAAAATTCAACTTAACTGTCAAATGTTAACTGTACTGCCATCTTGATTTTCGAATTTTTATTCTTGTCAAGCAACGCCATCTATGATCAAGCTTAGTACTAAAATAATTTTCGGTTTTTCACATTTTTCTCACTTTTCCGAGAGATTTTCCGGATTTTTTATTGCCTATAGTAAGACCGAAGTGATTATGAACAAAACAAAAAAAGAATCATCCAAATCGGGTTAGCCGATCGTGAGTTATTAGGTAACATACATAAAACCCGACTCATTTTTATTATATAGATTAGAGGATATTAAACAATTTATGAAACTATGAGTGTGATCTACTCATTGTGTTTTGCAGTAAAATAATAGCTGCCAAATTGTAGTACCGCGCTGAGGATCCTAATACACTATATAATCAATGCTAGCAGTAATATCGGCTCAGATCGGCTTGAATATGGCACCTTCTTTGGAAACTTAGGACTCTAAAATATAAATCTAATCATCTCATCCATACGACAAATAAAACTAATCGGCAAAAAAAATCCAAATCGGATAATTCGTTGAAAAGATACAACCCCTTAACCCTTCAGGCCTCGGCCTCTCAGCCAATGTTGATGTCCCAAAAAATTTTAGTAAAAATTAGTAAAAAAAAATGAATTATGACACTGTCTCACCGAAACATTAATTACTGCCAAACCAGTGTACCCATAATTAAAATAAAACATATAAACATAATAAAACATAATAAAATAAAATAAATTAAATTAAAATAAAATTTAAATGGGGCCGTCACGCTGAATCGTGTTGTGGCCGATATCGGCCAATTGGGGCTTGAGGGGTTAAGCCAATCAGCTTTAAATATTGTAACTCAAGAAAGCTACGTCCGATTTAAAAAATCTTCCCACAATCTATTTCTTGTAAAGTTAGTGACCTTACGGATGAAAATGTGGTTTCTCAGTCGTCCGTTCGTTCGTCCCCATATCTATTTCATGTACGGAATCCTAAATCAGTACATAAAATCCTAATCAGTCCCTTTATTAATGAATGAATAATACAGATTGGCGGAAGAATTTTTGAAATTGGACAACACATTCTTGTTTTATTTATTTATTTATGGCCCCTTAAGCCATCATAACTCAATAATGCATATTCCGATTTCAAAAATTAATTTTATGGTCGATTTTCCCTTTTAATTCAGAGAACTGATAAAAAGTTGGTAACCTTTTGTCTAAAAATGTGATTGTTCAGACATCCGTTTGTATGGCCACAATCTGATGTAGTTTATGGATGACCCCTAAAATATAAATAGCTCTTCCCATTGATGATTAAAACAGATTGGTGACAGAAATTTGGAAATTGGACAATGCGTTCTTGCATTATGGCCTCTTAAGCCATTCTAACTCAAGAATGTATAGTACCGATTTCCAAAATGTGTTAGTCGGTTTTTTTTTAATTTTGAGAACTAAAAAAAAGTCAGTCTTCATATTATGATTTGTCTTAAGAACATGATGTGCAAGTGCGAGATCCATCGAAAGACACTTTCGCACACGCTATTTAAGGCCACTTGAAGCCTAGCCGAAGTTCTAGAGGATTGAGAAGCAAGAGGAAATGGTTGTGCGCAAGGTCAACTAGAAAAGTCTTATAAAGACATCCTGGCATAAAACCTCACATCATTGGCTAAATCAGGGCCCCACATATCTCTTCAGACATAGTAATGGTTGCGGCTGACATGGTAAAGGCCATTGATTACGGACAATTTTGGAAACCTGCGATTGTAGTAACTATTTTTTTTTAAATTAAAATATAAGAAGGAATATACCTTATTGCAAATAGCCAGTAATACTGGAACCATAACTTTAAATTTCTCTACTCGTGATTTAACCATCTCGGCGACTCGCCTAGCTCCAGGGTATTCAACCAGCTGCTTGCTCAATTTGTATAAAATTTTCCAAGCATCTTCTACTTCATCTTTAATTATGTCCGCGTCCAGGTCTTCAAAAGGACCGTAATACCTGAAAAATTCAGAAGGTTTAGTTTTGAAGTTTCGATCTTTTCGTTGTTCAATATCTGGCAGATTGGCATGTTTACCACGGTGATGACGAATATTGACTATGACGGTTTTACTTATTCTTTAACAAATCATACAGTTATCAAAAACGCAATCTACTGTAGGTATACTATGGTTAATAAAGGTATGTTTCCTATATATTCATATATGAAAAACGGAAAAAGGTAATAACTCCGAAAGTATTTTAGATACAGTTAGGAGATTTTGTCACTTTGCAGTGTTTTAGTGAATAAAAGTGAAAATGGTCAAAATTTCAGATAGATGTTTAGAACATTTACTAGGTTTAAGCATGGTTTTTATTTTGATTACGTTTCTTCTACAGTTTTAAAGCTGATTAATAAAACAGTGACAGATAAATTTTGGTTATTTTATTAAAATACACAGAAGCAAATATGTATGGAAAACTAATCCGTCACTTTGCTTATACCATTGGGCGGCTCCTTGGCTTTTCAATAGGGAGGGGGAGAAGAAAGAGGTTGGGTGGCATCCGCTCAAAGGGTGAACAAATATATTTTAAATCAATCTTTCGACAGTTACGATAAAAATTGTCACACTGATGGAAATCAGTACAACCCCGATATAACGAATCTCAATACAACGAATTCCTCAATGACCCGAATTCTATAACATGTCCTTGAACTTACCGTAGGATCCAATTCTAAATATACTTGTACCTCTGTATTGCGAAAATAATGTTCAAATAACCTGGATGTAGTGAATTTTTGATCCTCTCGGAAAAAATAAATGCCTCTATGTAACAAAAACCTCAGTATAGAGAATGTCAAACAGTGCATTAGAACAATTAATTAATTCTCGACGTGAGTCTGTAAGAATTGGCGTAAGTGATGTGATGCAACAAATGTAATCAGATCACAAATATTGTTTTTTTCTGTAAAACTTATGCTTAGGATAGTAGGCTACTATATTACTGACAAATGATTTATTATATTACTGAATTATTTTGTTTCTTTTCATGGTTCAGTAGTGAAATATTAAATTTAGTCAAATACAGTATGAATGTAAGTTCATACAGTATTACAAAATAAACTTCTGTGTTTTATATTAGTGTGTTTTCATTTTGTAGACCTATAGGACTCGATTTAGCAAACCTCAATGTTAGAAATGCCTTGATATAAGGAACTTTTTAATATCCCCTTCAAGTTCGTTATATCGAGGTTGTACTGTAAGCATAAAATGAGTAAAGGGCGTTGTAGCCAAGGTAATTTACTCTGTATATAATAAAATTTATCTCTATACACAAGTTCATAGTTTTTGAGTTATTACAGTTTTGTTTCTGTGGGTAATGAAGTAGCTAATACTTTATTTCCAAGAAAGCAGCCATGGCCAAGATGACTTCAAGGTTTCTGAAAGGCAAGATTTTGCATTACTTTCTTTGTTTCTTAGGGTTAAAAAATCATTTTTAAGCTGACCATTTCTCGTAGCCTTCGTGGAAGCTGAGTGAAGTGTGCCACAGTTTATGGAAGGGATCGATCGCGGAAATCATCGCTTGAAGATTTGTAAACGATGACAATTCTTGATCTAGAAGTGCTTCTTCTTCGAGCACGCCATCAGCCTCCGCTTTCGTCTCCTAAAAAATATTAAATTGTCTGTCAAAATTAAGGTTTTAACAGTAGGCCCTTCATAAGGAACAGGGGTGAAACGAGGGGCGATTATTAAACATGACGCCCTATTGTCATAGGTCAGATACTTAACGGACACTGTAGTATATCTTGTCTGAATATACTTGACCTGCTTCGAAGATCTTGACATGTTTTTAAAAATAAAAATGCTCACCATGAGTTTATCATAGATTTCATCGACTCTTGCCGTGTAGTCCAGCATCAGAGGCATCGTCACCAGCGGAGGATCTTGTTTCCGGAATGCATCTATGTCTTTCTCGTAGCGTTTTAGACGCTCGTCAAAGATTAACTGAAAAAATATTTATAAATATTTTTTAAGATGTAGAAGTTGCTAATCATCACCCGTCCATATTTCCTTCATAGCGCACTTCTACATCAAAATTATTCATAAATTTCCCCTCCGAACACATACTAATTGACAGCTAGACGAATAACACGACCGCAAGGTCCGTCAATAGCAGTGTGCATTGGTTAAAATAGCTTTTTGGTTAAAATAGGCATTCATAGGTGTTTGCCCCAAGCTTTCAAATGCTGAGCACTTCTTCAATCATATGTTATACAATTTCATTTTATAAAAGCGCCGCACTCCTAGATAGAAGGGACGCTTAATACGAGGGTCATTTTAAACACAGTTGATTTCTACCAGGAACTCGCCACATTTAAAAAGCAAGCTCCACTTGTATCGGAATCAACAAAACGACAAGTGCATTCAGCCTGTCGCAACATATGTGCAAACATGACTTGTAAGAAACCTTTTCCAATATTAGTATAGCTTTAAGGATATACTGAACATTACCAAGGACATCTGTGAGAGGGCTGTGAGAGAAATTTAAACAGACTAAAAATAATTAAAACGTACCTACGTTTAACAATCAGTCAGGGATGTCTCTCTAGCCTAGACGTGGACGCCGCACCGGCGCAGCGGCGCCACACTGCAAAACCCCACACATCACAGCGTTTTCAAATTTTTGTGCTGTATAGTCGGGGCGAAATTTTTGATATTTTTTCTAGGAAGGAGTTAATAATTATCCTGGAGAGACCAAGATCTTTAAAGAGATGTAACAGAGATCCGGCTGGCAGGCCACACGCGCCAACTTCCACCGCGTTGAGGTGGACAGTGAAGCCGTTACGGATGACGGCATCTGCGAGATCATGGTATTTATTTAATTTGTACTCATGGTCTTTTGGGATATGTGATTCCCGTGGAACATTAATCCTACGATAAGGGCCGTCTTCCAAGATAGGGAGTAAAGAGTTATATCTGGACGGAGGGCTGTGCATACGAGATTTTCAGAGAATTGATACTGCTTGAAAACCGAATCGACCAATCCAATCCAAAGCTTTCTAGATTATTAAAAAAGGTTTTGTAGTAGAATATTTTTTTGCCTCTATTTTTTAGAGCCTCCCGCACAAACTGTATTGGAGGTTTGGAGGGTACTGTCAGACCGTTGTTGGCACGAACCACTGAGAGGCTAATTATAGCGCCAATAACAGCAAATACTTTGTCGTGACGGTAAGTGTAGTCGGTAATAGACGGTAAGTCCTTGATTCAAGGCTACCTTGCAGCCAGCTAGAATATGTCTAGCGGGCCAAAGAATTCAGTATCTCGAATGGTGCGCTGAGAAAAAAAGAGAATCGCTGGGTTAAGCCTTTCAAAATATCTACCAAATAAAAGCACCTTTTTATTCCTCAATGATTCCTCAACCATATTTCGCTTCGAGTTCAGCCTGGTCAGCGCCACGTCGAGTACAGTCTCCATCACAGCAGGCCACAAGAAGACATTTGTATTTAAGGAAATATCCTCATCTGTAAATAAAAGTTTTTGACCTTACAGTGCGACAGGTTAGGGTGCATGTGTGCATATTTGTTATACAGATCGGCTGGGCTAAGTTGGACTGTACACAAAACACACACAGATACAAAGTAGTATAAAATTGATCCGTAAGAGGGCGGTAAATGTCTGCACACTATCGATTAATTTTAGCAATCCTCGGTTTTTGCCATTTGTATAGAAGTTTCAATTTAAAGGTGGGGGTATATTGGTTTTTACTTTCCCAAAAAAACACTCTGTGTTACATAAAGTAAGATAATAGGAAAGACTTAGTTTTGAGCAAAATCTAGAATTCGGTAAAGGTGGCAGGCTTTACTCCATGCAACCTGTGTTTTCGTATGGCCAGCTCTATGTGGATGTTTTCAGGTTAGTTCCAGCAGGAATTTTCCTTCCAACCTTCTCGCCCCGATAGCAAAACCAAAAATATAGTTCACACTTGGCTGGAGTAATTGGACATTGGAGTAGTTAAGACTTCTTTGACTTTGAAGATTATATTAGTGTAAACTAACAAAAAGGCACGAACTTGTTAAATGAGCATAATCCATGAGGAACAATATGTTTGCAGCGGATACTTTCGACTTGTCTCTCAATTCAAACATTTTAGTGTCGCGAGCGTCCACTATGTAGTTCAATAATTCTACTAATTCTGCTGTTGTTGTGGGGATTTCCGAAGCGCGCTGAGACATCTCATCGTAGACATTGCAAATCCTATAACAAAAGATATTATCTAGTTGTTCATTACTACCAACTACTGCTTTTTACTACCTACAAATGGCATTACTAAATTATAATATTTAAGCGTTTACAATCTGCCATTCAGCAAGTTCTCCGAAATCACAAGACAATATGCTATAATATATACACCCGAGTCTTTCAAAATCTGTCAGACTATCTGGCTGTTCTGGGAGTAGGGTTGCCAGATGTTCGGTTTTAGACCGAACCGTCCGGTTTTCAGGGTCCTTGTCTGCTTTCCAAATTAAACAGCAAACGGACGTATAGTTGTCTGGTTTTTGTATGCAAAAATAGCGCGGGGACAGAAATACGGATTTTAGTGTTTAACCGGTCGGAAGCCAGCCTGCGCGTGTCAAAAACTGCACCACAACTTTATGGTCAATTTTGTAAATAAATACTAACAATATCGTTTTTTCATGATTTTTCTTTTGTTATCTTGTAATTAATATTGTTAGTCATGTATATAATATATTTATATAATACATATAAGGACCGGCCAAAACGGCTACACGCGCATCTGTGAAAAGATGCAAAATGCCTATAGGCATTGTTGGCGTCCGATCGGTTAATCCAAAGTTGTGTCCTGGAACTCTGAATAATATTCCGATTTTTCATAAAAAGAAAATTATGTCATATAACTTTCATGGGACTTTGACAGCATTTCGAGATTATAATTAAAATAATTAAAAACATTTTTTTGGCATGACTGTATTTATCACTAAGAATGGCATAATTTACTCATAAATCCAAGGAAAAACTGAACAGGTACTTGGAGAAATAATATTCTTTCGATAGTAAACTGTACGAAACATTAACTTGCCTTAATTTAGGCACAAAGGCTCCAATAAACGAGCTGCTAGCTGTAAGGAGGCTTATATGATGGAAAGACGACAGAATAAAATTTGTCTTCAAATTAGTCTGTGTCCGTCATTGGCCAAATATGGCCAAAAATGAACATTTTATATAATTGTTTTTTGCTATTGATCCAAACCAAATTTCATACAATAAAAAAACAATTCTTCCATCGGCTGTTAATCTTCAGATGAAAAAAAAAAACTAAAATATAGTACGCTACTGAGCACATAGGTATGGCCCTGTTTTTAGCAGCCTATATCGAATTCCTAAATGTAGGGACTGGCAGATTTGAGCTATGTATACATATATGTAAATATTATCAAGGGGGTGGCTTTCTGTGCTGACTAATTTTAAGTAATGTAATTGAAGCATATATATTATAATATGGTCAAGATGGCCACTAAAGTTGCACTGAAAGTCACCCTATCATAATCTCCGCAGGTAAGCCTTAGGGTTGGCTGGATTTTATTCAAAAATGTATTTTAAAAAATGGTGATTAGATAAAAAATAACAAAATGTTTTTCTTCACCAGTCAGTCCAAGCACTGTCCGGTTTTTTTAAAACCCATCTGACAATCTTGTCTGCATAGTATACAGACAGTAGCCTCTCTTAAACCTAATTTGAAATCCAAGCAAGCGACTTCACGAGTCCTAAGGGCTACTATATGGCCGATACTCTGTCCACGCAGATATTTAAACGTTTGAGAAATTTGCCAACCTCCACCTGCCCATAACGCCAAACAAAGGCGTATCCCTCTGCTCACCTCTGCACCCTATCCCCTCATCGCCCTGCCGCTCGAGAGTGCGCTTACTGTTCGGTATAAAAGAGAGCAGTGCGAATAATTGCAAAGGTGAAAAGGGAAGAGTCATGTCGACCCATTTTTAAAAGGCTAAGAATCCTCACCTTAACCTCACTCTATCTCTTTAAGTTACTAACTGAGTTTTTTAAGAATAAAGAAACACATTATAAAAAGTTTTCAGATACACATACTAAAAATACAAGAAATAAATTAAACATTTTTATACCATGTATTAAACTAAACACAGCAAGGCAGGCAAGGCAAAACAAAAAATACTCAGGGCCATATTACTTTAACAGGCTACCAGAAAGTTTAAAAACTATTCAAGTGGAAAGCTTATTCAAAAAGTTACTTAAAGAATTCTTATTAGACAAAGCTTTTTACTCGATCGATGAGTTTGTTAATTTTAAATAATTTTTCAAATTTTTTGGTCATTTTTTTGACAATTTTAAGTAGCATTTTTTAATTATTCTGACTTTTTCTGATTTTAATTTCTTGATTATTTTTATCAATTATTTTAATTTGTGGTTTTAGTAAATAAATCTTAAAAATGATTTGGATGCCCTAAAAGCAATAATGAAGTAACTGTATGTACGTGGTGATAAATTTAAATATTGTAAAAACGAACTAATATACTGTAATTTAAATGTACCTAAATATTAAGTTTCTACAATCTGTTAAGATTTTTTTGGAAATAAAATAAATTGAAAAAAAAAAATTTAAAAAAATTATGGTGTGCTGTGTGAGAGTGGATATAAAGTATACAAACTTACCCGCGGTTCCAAGTTTTGTTTTGCTGTATGAAATAGTTGAGTATATGATTTTGCAGATCGTCCACGATAGATTGCAAGTGCGAAATGACAGATTCGCAATCCAGCATTATCAGATTCAGGGCGACGTGCCCGAGCAGATCGTAAAAGTCGCATTTGAGTTGAGAATACTTGTTCAACTGCCTTGTCCAGTCCTGGAAATAAATTAAAAAAACATTTAAAAAAAAAAAAAGAATTTACTTTCCATCAGGGTGTTCTATCTTCAGGGCTCCATCTTCAGACCCGCATCATCGTGTGTAATGGAAAGTACTCATGACAACAAAACAAACGAGCCCAAACTCGACTATCTTAGCACTTTCCATCAGGGAGTTCCAGTGGCAACCTTCCGGCTCCATCTTCAGACCTTCGTCAACATTTATAATGGAAAGTACTCAAGACAATAAAACAAATGCCCAAACTCGACTAGCTTACCACTTTCCATAAGGAAGTTCGTGGCAATCTTCCGGCTCTATCTTCAAACCCTCTTTCCATCAGTGACTTCCAGTCCTTACATCCTGGCCCCATCATCAAATCAGCTCGATGATACCATAAATATTGCATTGTCATCGAGCTTACATAAGTATGCTAAATTTCAGCTCAACCGGATACCAGAAAGTGGTAGAAAAATAGTTTGCGAATTTTAAAACGGCTAACTTACAGTACCGAGCGAATTAATTGGAACAAAGAGTATTTTTCTTAGAAAAAAAAGTGCTTTATTGGACATAAACATACAAAAACAGTACTGTAGTTATAGATTGTTAGTTTTAATATAGGATGTGTCCTCCTTTTGCGTTGATAACACCTTTCACTTCGAATTAATTTCCCGCACTTACGACCATGATGAGTCCGAAGTAGGCCAGCTAAAATGCTTTAACATATTCAGAGTTTGATTTTTAACATCCGCCGTATGCCCACTGACTGTAATTTATTTGAGGAATGCAGGGAAAAATATGAGGTTTATGAATTTGAAGATTATCGCGCTTGTTTCACATTATAAATAGTATAAAAACGAATTTACCGCGTTAAGATTGTAGCACCCGATATTTCGGCGATGTTGCAGCTGCGTATTTTTTGTTAATCCTATTTATAATGAGTTTTTTTTAAAAGAAATAACTTCAAAAATTAAAAAATCTACATGATAATTCTGATGCATTCTAGGAGTAAATTAAATTCTGCATTGGTCTGCATATTTTATTTAAACTTTAATAATAAGCCTTTGTTTTTTATTTATTAAAAGCAAATTCTGATCAATGCTAATACATTTCTTTATTTTGAAGGCATAATTATGTGATCTTTAGATTATCAAGCTAGTTTTAAGCAAAAAAAATATTGCTGATATACGAAATGTATAATGTTAATACTTAAGACATGGCATGCCAAAACAAAATAAACTATGCATCAATGGTGATCTATACTACCACTTCTCTCTAGCTAGAGGGTGTAGCGGCGTTGGCCCGAGGTGTGAAGTGAACAACGCACCGCCCAAGCGAGTGATTGCCACTCGCATGCATCGCTCACTTCACACCTCCTTAACCTTTAGCCGATCGCCACTAGATCTACCTACAAAAAAAAATGCAAGCACATCCCCATTATAAATATATCAAAAACACTAAATAGTTTATTTGTTTTCAAATTTCAGCCTCGTTTTTGAATCGGCAGCTTATAAAGATAGTCACATCAGAAAATATTTTTTAAATATTCAAAACATACCATTTGTAAAGGAAACGGGTCTTCAGAAAACATCTTCAACAAATTTTCTTTTTCCGATCCATTCAGTAAGTATTTACAGTAATCATAGCTGTCCCTGTACTTATCGGGGCCTACAGTATTTCTGTATAAAATTTCTACAGCTTCATTTACGGTCTTGACCATATAATCTTCACTGTCATCTACGTGGTTCAAATATGACGCTCCTTTAGGATCTGTTGGAATATAAATATTAATAGATACAGATGGAGCTGCCATGGAATTCACCGACCGGAATCGGGCCCATCCAGTAGTGTAACTAAAAAAAATGGGCTCTGGTGCAAAATTGAACAAAATTGAACAAAAGGCCCCTCCCCCTAATGACTTACATTCGTAATGCCAAATAGGATGTAAATACTGTATATCTGGATACATTACATATGTATATTGAAGTTACATTATAAATCGGCATATTAATTGCCCCCAGCATTGTCTCGAACATATTGCGGAACAAGTTCCCAGTAACTTCAGCAGGACACGCAGGATCACATACTTAAAAACATTCTTGAGGGAGGGAGTTCGAAACATGTGTTCCATATTAATACAGCGTTTTAATGTTAAATTAATTACTGAATTATATTTCTCCACCTTTAAATGTTAATGAGAAAAAAAAACAGTTTTAATTACTTTATATTGAGTAGAAAAACTGAGTGCGACATATGTACCAATTTTTTAATATCTACATAATTAAATTTACTACTTAATCTATACTAATATTATAAAGAGGTAAAGTTTGTGAAGTCGTAAGAAGTAATCTCTGGATCTACTGAACCGAATTTGAAAATTCTTTTACCAACAGAAAGCCATGTTATTTGTGAGTGTCATAGGCTATATATTAATCCAAAAAATAAAAAGACTTTTTCGTGGTAGTCGGATTTGCAAAGTAAGTCGGAAAAAACGGTCGAACGAAAGCGTCTCTAACTAACGCTACCTTAACGATGAGAGATATATGATTAAGTTCTAGAGTAAAGTTGTAGAGCTTGATAATGCCTACAAAAAATTCAGCGACAGCATATGTCTAACCATCTATGCAGAGGATGCATGGAGGAAGAAGAAACGCCACAGCATGTGCTCATGGAATGCAGGAGCGTGGCAGAGCAACGGGCAAGAATACTACAATCTCCAGTATCTCTCCCGGAGGCCTGTAGCAACCCAAACAGGCTGCTAACCTTCTGGGACAGCCTGGGTTGGCTGGAGTAACATAAATGGAAACATGAGCCACGCACAACGGCCCAATCAAGAGGCCAAGTGCGGGAAAAAGCCCAGTCAAACTAACTAACTAACTAACTATGTCTAACTTTTATATTTAAGTCACAAAAAGTAGTATTTTATATTTTTAAAAATAATTTAAATCGTTAGGTCATGTTTATTGGTCATATTATCAACAATTATGAATTCTTATCAAAATAAGTAAATTTATCGTCTCAAGTGTTTAAAACTAAAGACTTTTCCCTTTTACTGCATATAATTTTCCTTTTACTGCATAAATGGTTAAAGAGATAAGACACTCACAAGAAGACACTCACAAATAACGGTAATATAGTCAAATTGGCATGCAAATACATACATGCATATGCAATAAAAATATAACCCTTCTTTTGGCAGTCAGGAAATAAATCATAGCACTCAGTACTAACCGAACCACATTCATAATTTCATCACAAGTAAAAAGTTTTACCGCCCAACGAAGTGGGCACGGGTCAGCTAATGTATTATAAAATTTACATATTCAAGTTTTCGTATTGATTTGAAACATCCATTTTTTTCGGCATCCTTAGCTTCCTAGTAGAGTTGGATGGAACGTGGATTGTAGACGAATTTTCATTATGGTCCCCCGAACTACCCCGCACCGGCTGCACTGGGGGGTGAGCGGTGGACTCCGGACTAGTCACCGGCTATTGTAGGTTTAGGACAGCTGCCTTGCCACATGTGAGCGTTCACGGAACCACCCATTCCCTCTCGCTTCGAAGCCATAGACTTTGACATGTGGAAATTTATTTTTTATATATTTTTTCTAGGAAGTATTTCAATTGCTACTACGATAATTTAAACTGAATATTTACCTGGGTAAAGCAGTGATTCAAGGCGAGGTATACCCCTGTTAACATCGATTATTTTATGAAACCATTTTCTTACGTATTGTTCCATTTGCTGGAAATTTGGCTCAAAGATAAGTTGATCCGTATCTAAAAAATAATAAATTATCAAGACATTCCTTTTTTTGGTACAATTCGATTCTTTATTTGGGAAATCACAGTTAAAAATTATAACAAAAAATATATTTTACTAGTGGAATGTTATTCTATTGGTTTCATAAGCTGTAATGAAATTGTTACAGTACAATAAAAAGAGTAATAGGACCATGCAACTATTCCCGTACACATTCACCACTGCCTCCTTTATTTATTTATTTATTTATTTATTTATTTATTTCATAACAAATCAACATTACAGTTTCTACCAATCCGTTGATATGCAATATACACATAAATATAAAAAAATAATAGAATTCTTACAAGTACATACATAACATGTTTAAATAAGCGTTAAATACAAATACCGGCAATACAAATTTTTGATAAAATTTTAATTTGAAAAATAGATTTAATTTTTTTTGTTTGTCCATGAAAACATAAAATTGTTATGATAGTTGACACTCTTATTCTCTTTTTTTTTACATTTAATAATTTTAAAAAGTACGAAGGCATATTGTTGGATTGAAAATAAAATATTTTTTTATCTTGATAATTCTACATAGATTTTGCATTTCTATTTTAATCTATTATTCTCACTGACTATTAATATAAGTATATTTTGATTATTTGTATGTGGGTAACATTGAATATAATATTACAGCCATAATGGTTGTGTCTTTGTGTTGTCGTTGTGTTACCCGGCGATACTCGGGTATCCGCATCCCTCCCCCTTCCACTCTTTCTCCTCTGTCCCTACTCCCCTAAATCCTCCTAAGTAGCCTATGTTACTCACCCTCAGCTATCTCCATTTTTAAAAATCACACTGTTTCATTGGTCCTTATCAACTTCCACTTTCGCATTTATACAATTTTCATGGCTATAGGTAGAACGGTATAGAAGTTGATATGCTACAGCGCCATCTACTGGCGAGTCGCAACAAAGTGGATAGCGCGAAAATATTATCTGTTCTGAAATAGTTGAAGCTGACAACATAAATACGCTCACTGCCAATATCAATACATCTCTTGGTGAACTTGATGATTGGTTTAATGCGAACAAGATGTCTCTAAATATGTCTAAAACTGTTATTTTAAATTTTAATAGCAAGACATCATCTATAAAAGTTAACTACCCGGTTGAACTTGCGGAATCAGTTAAATTCCTCGGACTACATCTGGATGCAAAGATGTCATGGAATCTACATATAGAGCATGTTAAGTCAAAACTTTCGTCAGCCTGCTATGCTCTATTACGCATCAGAAATTGTTTGGAGAGAACTGAAGTAATATCGGCCTATTACGCGCTAGTTGAGTCACACCTGCGCTATGGTATTCTTTTATGGGGTAATGCAGCACACATCAACAGTGTATTCACTCTCCAGAAAAGAGCCATACGTGCGATAGTAGGTATTGGTCCACGGCAGTCATGTCGTGAACACTTCCAAAAACTAGGGATATTGACCGTATATGCGATTTTTGCTCAAGAAGCTCTTTGCGAATTCTATTGCAATAAGAGCTCGGCCATATCCCACGAGGAAGTACATCGGCATGACACCAGGAATAAAACCCTGTATGTCCAACCGTTCGTAGCACGTACTGCCAAAATCCAGGCGACTAGTCGATACTTAGGCCTCAAACTTTTCAATAAATTGCCCGAAAGATTAAAAGCAATTAAAAACATCGATATTTTCAAGAGATCCATCCGTGTCTATCTGCTTAAAATCAACATGTATGCCCATAACGACTTCTTAAAATATTTTGAAAATACATAGCATCGTATCTACCCATTTAATCTAATACATATTATTTACCGTTAATTGTTTTGTTGTAAACTGTTATCATATAGCCTATGTTTTTGTAAATTGGTAAGTTTAAAACTATATATTGTATATCATCTCTTGTCTAAATTGAGTAACTAGTTTAAGATTAATTACTGTCATTCCTACACAATTGTATGGTTGTATTGGAAATAAATACCTTTTACTTTACTTTACTTCAAATACCTATGTATACCAATTTTCATGGTGATCAGCTAAATGGTATAGAAGTTGATACACTTCTTCACAGCTTCCTCGTTCTCCTGATTATTGTAAAAACGTTTCCGACCCAAAACTCCTTTAGTTTAGTGAAAAGGTTAGTTTAGTTTAAACCGAAGGCGACAAGTAGCATAAATAAGGGGAATGGGTGACAATATCCCATCCAAACGACGTCAGCAGCTCCTAAGAAACTTGCGCGGTGTGGGGTCTGGCGTTGTCATGCAGGAGGCTGACTACCCGGGTCAATATTCCCCTTCTTCGCTTCTGAATGGCTCATCTGAAGTGTTTTTAGGGTATTGCAGTAAGCCTCTGCTTTAATGGTAGTCACTTTACGTAGAAAATCCATCCTTACGGACCGATAAAATAGACGCCATGACTTTTCCGACCCAATGGGTCGTCTTGAAATTTTGGTGGCTGGGGAAGATGAATGACGCCACTGATGTGGTTGTCTTTTGGATTGTGGGGTGTAGTGATACATCGGCGTCTCATCCTCCGTCATCCGATGGATATTCGCGACGGTATAGTTTTGCAAAGCCAAAAAATTAATGACCGCGCGGATCTCGCACGGACGGTAAGGGGGGACGGTAGAGTGAGTGCGCGACTCCCTCTCCATCGGAATAATTTACTGTGATTGAACAAAATGGCCGACAAATACGTGGGACCAAAGGAATTGACCGTTAGGACCCACACTAAGCGCCAGATGTACCAACTTTGAAATACATAAAATCTTCAAGCCTCAGGAGTTTTTGTAACGTTACTTTCTGGATGACCTTCGTGTGTGTCAAGCGTCATGGTGATCGGTCAAACAGTTGCGAATTCTATTAAGCTCGCAGACAGATATACCCACATCCATTTTTATATAGTATATAGATAAAAATAAAACCGCTTACGGATTTTATTAAAATTATACAAATTACGTTGAAAATACTTATTACAACTAAAATAACTAATCTTTTTCTAGCTCATACAAGGCTATGTGTGTGTTGAATGTGTGAGTGTGGAGTGTGAGGGTGTGAGCAGGTATCTAGCATATTAGACATATTGTGTAAATGTTCCCGTGTAAATATTATTTTGTTTATAAATTGATATAAAATAATAATAATTGTCATAAAATTATAAAATAGTAATAATAATCAGTAAAATAGCTAAAGACCAATAGTCAGTTAATTGTACTGTTTAGGTTAAGTGCCTATTATTTAAATTATTGATAATTTTAATCCCGTTTAAATGGGTATAATCATTGATTTTATTACACGATAAAATCAATGGTATTATAAAGCTTATAGCAGCGTGCGGGTGTTCCATTTCTGTATGAATTTATTTTCAAACGTGGCAATCGAAAAAGTGAATTTCATGTTTTTTTAATTTTATATTACCTGGCACACAAACGAGTTTCGTTTGCAGGAGAGGTCTACGGTTCAACACATATTGCACATAACAATCGCCGAAATTATTGCCATCCTAAAAAAAAATATTGTATTTTACTTAATTTACCACATTTTATTCTATTCCAGTAGTGTTCCAATATGTTCAATTATTTATGTAATAATTTGGAAGTTCAAAAAAATTAAAACATTACCGCATATTGGAAAAAAGCATCCGCAAAGTGGTTAATACTCTTCTCAACTAAACGTCGCAATTGAATAGATGTGAAAGCGTACACTGACCTAAAAAAAAAAGTGTTTATGAAATTACAATGACATGGTAAACTCGGGTCAATCTTAATAAAATCTGCAAACGTACTTGAAAAAGTTATCTACCAGGGTGGTATCAGCAATGGGTTGATTCGGTACAAGATTAGCCCAGGAGTGGCGATATTTTATCATTAAATCAGCCACGTCGATTATCCAATCGTCGAGCAGTCGCTTCTTAGCCTGATTGCATGCTTCTGATAGAATTTCATCAAATTCATCACAGTACAGGGGAAATGTGTGTTCCCTCTGCAGTGTATCCATATTAACAATTAACATGTCCTTGTATCTGAAAGTAAAGGACATTTAATTTTTTTTTTTTATAATACTTTCTAAGCAAATAAAACCGAAAAGATAAGGTGGATATTGAGAAGAGAAGTTGGACTATAATTACGTATTACTACGATTCAGTCTCAATCTCTCGGTGTGTTACCCGCACTAGACCCTCGATGTGAAATAAAATACCTACTAGCTGAAACCCGTCGAGATCGACGGTCATGTAATGTTTCAAAAATAAACGGAAAGATACTTCTTATTTATGTACAAATAATATTTCTTTGGATTCATTCGATTACGTTGCGGTACCTTGCTCGTTTGATCTACGATCAGGAATGTCACCAAGGTCTTGGAGAAATCGGACGGCAACAATCGAAGAGCGACGCGTACGTGATATGACAAGTGATAGAAGTATCGCGCCAATTCAGCTTACTTCAGCAACTATACGCCAGATGGATGATTGAAATTTTAAAAATATATTGAGTAAAAATATAACTACATTGAATAAAAAAATCAGTTGTGTCACCCCTAGACTTTCTCAGGCAAGCTGACAATCCCCCTTGCATGCCAAACCCCCCAACACCTCCTCCCCCAACCCACCCCCTAAAACCAGCTCACACTCCTCCCTCTACCCCCCTTCTCTCTCCCAACCCCTCCTCTGCCTACCCCCCTCTCCAACTCCCCCCAACCCTCCCTCTCTCCCCCCCCCCCCTTTCTCCTCCCAACCCCCTCATCCACCCCCACCCCGTCACCCTCTCCCATAACTACCCCCTCCACCTGCATACCCTTCACCCCCTCTCCCCGCATTTCCCCCCACCCCAGGTGGAAATCCAGCAGATCGCATCATTTGTTATTTTTCTCTTTTGATGACATATCTACAGACCAAGAGCTTTTATTGGACACCTCAACCAAAATTTTAAACCTAGCACTTCTGACAATTTGGTGATTACAGGAAAAACATGAAAGAAAAAACTTTTTTGGTGACTATTTTATTTTTTCTGTTTTGATGACACATCTAGAGACCGAGAGCTTTTTTTTAGACACCTCAACCAAATATTTACACCTAGCCGTTCTCTCAATATGACCGTTACTGAAAAAATTACTTATGAACAATGATTATATAGCTTATTAGATTGTTCAACATCATACTACGATTTGGCAACCAGCATTTTATTATGAAACACAACGAGTAGATAGCACTCATAGTTCATAGAATTATTAGTCTTCTATTATTATATTCAATATGGCGACTTTTGTAATACAACATTATGGCAGCGCACTGTAGATGGCGCTCTAAACATGCCTATATGAAATAAAATAATATAATAACAATGGAATGTTAAATCATAGCTTTATTTTAATATTATTTACATAAAGATGTCAATTTTAAATTTGGTATACAGATTTCAATAAGTAATAATTACGCACTTTAATATTCAGATTGTCTGATAGATAGCATTCTCTCTCCGTATTATTTCTGTGATGTAACCAGCCTAAATGAAAAATGCAATAGATGGCACTAATAATTGAATGTTATTATTGAATGTTATTTTCTACACCCTAAACAGGTTTTTTGAAAATAAATGATTTGATTTGATTTGAAAAATCTAATACCATATACTATCAATGCTATGAGTATACACCTATAAGTACTTATGCCTAAATAAAATACCTGTCTTCCCAAAGCTTCTCCAGCTCCAATAGAATAGCGTGCCCGTTGAAGTATTTCAGCATTAAACGCTGGCCGCCAATCATGCGAGAGTTATGCCAAGGAAGTGGATGAATGATTGTGACGGGACTCCATGCGACGGGAAAATGGGAGACCGCCAGACGCTTGCACTCGCAGGGATCGTGAAGGATGTACTTCAGTATCGACTCCTTCATAGCGGTCTTGTATGTTCCGATTAGCTCTTCCTCCATAGATTTTACCATTTTATTGTATGTTTCTGCTGGAAATGACGCGCAGAGGAGCTTTGATTTTCTTTCCAGGATTTTTTTCGCTTTTTCATATAAATTTACAGGGTATTCTGCTACTAGATTATCTTTGATATTCTGAAATGACAAAAAAAAAGAAATGTTCTGTATTCAAAAAACTTCAGAATGGACTGAAAAAATATCATACATTGAGATAATACTGGATTCTCTGTAAATCATCGGGATGAATATATTTATAGTGATTGGCTTGAATTGAGGATAATCCGATCCTGAGTTGCTCGTCTAAATCAACTGGTAAATATGCTTGTAAGGTTGCCATCATTCTGAAAACATAGTTCATTATTTAACAGAGTAATAATGGAGATGGGTAGGCCAAATTGATTCGTAGGTAGTGCCAGCGGCAACTAAGCTCCCGAGAGGTGCAAAGTGAACGATGCATCACCTGAGAGAATATCCATATGAAGGAGCGAGGAAGAACATAGATAAATTAATATAATGTTTCTTCTTCGCGAGAAGACTCATGCGCTTTCGTCTTAATCTTGCGTCGTCACTTTCAATGCCATCTTGCTCCTAGTGTTTGAATTATTGAATGCCTTAAGAACGCATGCTAATATATCATCTACACTTATGCGCTTTCGTCTATTCAATTGCGATCACCGACAGTGACCTGGCGGAGATTACGATGGACGAGTATCAACTTGTCGCAATCAGTGTGTCATATTAAGTCTTACGAAGTTAAGGCAGGCTTTTTATTAATTTTTGATTATTTTCACATTAAAATTGTATTTTTGGCCCAAAGTAGTCGATGGCTGGGGAAGGAACTTAACATCGGGCGTTCACCTCTCTCCGCTAGCTATACCTTGGCGTTCACCTCTCTCCCCGCTGGCACACTATCTTCGAATTGAAAAGTTGAGCGGATGAAGTAACATTTTTCGAGTTATGAGAAAACTGATTTCAAAGTTTGACATTAGCACATTTTTGTTGGGATAACTCAGTTTTCGGTTGACCTGAGTTTGGTTAACTGGGGTTTTACTTTACGTTTTAAAAAAGGAAAAGTGGAAATTTCCTAGATCTTGTCTGCGGCAATGTCGTCCGACTGCAATGGTTTCTACTCGATGCTCGGTATCACTCATTTTACACCTTTTAGGAAGTACGTCCAAGCTTGGCCCTCTAGTGAGATGTAGTAGCAGTGAACATCCACATTCATCAGCAAAATTAAATCTAATTGTTTTTTTATAATCAAATAACAGTCAAACAAACCTTATCTCCGCCAAAGCCCGTTCTTGCTCTGCAATCTCGGCAAGTCTTATTTTTTTTAAGTACTTTTTATGCCTTGCATCTTTTTCCCTCTGTTTTTTCATAGCGTATTCGCCTGTTAGCAGGTCTCGTAATGGTACCAAACCTTTTCAGAGATGGGATAAAAAGAAGTTGTGGAGATATATGTACTAGTTGAATATATTTGAAGCAATTAATAGTGAAAAATATTCAGAAATGTCATGCACAATCTAAAATCTTTCCTTAAAGTACTGAGTTCCCGGTTAGTATGGTCTGTGGATAAGTGGGCCTGAAAGGCAGAGCGAGACGGGAGTGACACAATGGCCTGCTATTTATCTCCCTCCCTCTATCTAGTGAGAAGGATTACTTTTGTATCATGTGCAGTTTTGTAGTTTTGTATTATGGGCAGAAGAATTAACAGATGTCCGGTTTTAGACCGAACTGTCCGGACCTTGTCCGGTTTCTAAAATAACAAAAAACGGACGTACTATTGTCCAATTTGTGGTCCATGTGTCTCAGGCCTCAGAGCTGGTGGATCGGTTTCCTTCCGGCGGGATTGCATCCCGGCGCCACAGGATGGTTTGCGCATCGGTCGGCGAAGCCAATTGGTTGTGCATTTTGAATAATTGCTGAAGGGGTCTGGAGACTATGGAAATACACTGTTTCCTAAGCAGCGGGGGTGGATGTTGACCTGTTGTCATGCCACTCTAGAAATGACCTTGGGCTACTCGATCCCGTGTGGCACTACGGGCAAAGAACGCCCAGGTCCGCGATAAATTCAAACTGAATTACCGCTGTAATACAACAGGTTGAGGTTGCGTAAGCGACTTTAGACCCGTAACCAGTCGGGAGGACGGAGGTATCCTGAAGGTTAATTTCCGTCGGAGATATCCTGCCAAAACTGGTAGTTAGGGGGTGAGGCTGCCTGCTGGGTACCTTTCCCGGTGCCTCGCCGTAAGGCATTGGTCCCTAACGGGTTGCTGGTGAACTAGACAGTAGATTGTCTCGTCCCCAAATCTTCTATGCTCATCCCAAGGCTGAAAGAACGATCTATATTGTTATACCAGCCTGGGGTGACGGGTTCGCCCGTTGCAGTCGACACCACCCTCCTGTCCAATTTTTGGTTTCTGTAAAACAAGTGCAGGGACAAAAATATGGATTTTATATAGATAGATACAAACGGAGCTGCCATGGAATTCGCCGACCAGAATCAGGCCCATCATAATATTATTATTATACTTTTGGGGGGTGAGCATTGGACTCCGGACTAACGACCGGCTGTGATAGGTTTAGGACAGCTGTCTTGCCACATGTGAGCGTTCACCTTACCACCCATTTACTCCCCCTTTAGCCATAGGATTTGAGATGCAGAATCGGATCTGAATTTGTGTCACCAAAATCTGAATAATATTCTGATTTTCAAAATCATTGATGTGTTTGTCAATCATTGATAATATTTCAAAACCATGCCTAATTCAAATATTCAGGCGAAGCGTTTTGCACTCTTTTTACTTTCCTGGCACTAGGGAAAGTATTGTGAACGGGCTAAAAAAAATTGATACAAAGACGGAAATATCCATTTTGACACCCCCTGAGACGATTAGAACCATTTCCAGATCGAAGTCTGTTTGTGCATCTGTGTGTGTGTATTCCTCCACGATAGCGCCTAAATGTTTCATTCAATTGAGCTGAAATTTGGCATGCAGGCATCATTCGGTCATGGCAAGAGTTGAAAAGATTGTAGTTGAAATCGGTCCACCAGAGGGCGCACTAATCATACTTCAATCTCGAAATATTGCAGTTAGAGACTCGAAATTCAGTACACGCACAGTATACCACCCAGTAGCTTTAAAGTACTGACACACATGCTCATTAATAGCACAAAAGCATGCTACTATTGATCAATTGCCACTTAGTGGCATGTGTATCGAAGCATTGATAGTAATGAGCATGCTCATTTCGAGTATGCTCATAAATCAACAGAGGTTTGATTTTCGAGCATATTACCTGAGGGGCGGGTGGAAGGGCGTGTGCCCTTGAGCACATGTGAACAGGTTTGCTTATTATGAGCATGCTAGTGTCTATTCTCTCCTCACGGCGGTGTGCGCGCCTTCACAAAAAATAATAAAAGACATGGCCCGTTGGAGAGACGATAAAACATTGCTTTCGTGACTCGTAATCGGAGTCACGAATAATGCTTAAATAATGCAAGAAATAATGCTTATGAAGATTTATTAGGTAACATGATCGACCCAACTTTGATTAACATGAACGACCCAACTATGTATGCTGCTCTCAATTTTAGAAAGCAGCCCATCAAATTTCTGCGGAAGCTTGCGTAAATGATTTTTATAACCGCTGACATCTTCTCGCATCTCCACCAATAATCGATTACTTGCCTTAATGGTTTCTATTTTATTTATCCAATTATGGGCCCAAATCATCCTTTTTATTTTCCTTTTTTCCCAATAGTTTCTTAAATAATTTTGTTGCAAGCATTAGAATTATTATGTTGAGTTCTGTGCAAATGGAACTGACTGAACTATCTTCCATTTTGGCCGAGAGCCTGCGTTTAACTAGCACGTGTGTTTGCTTTGAGCACACTCATTCAAGAGTATGCTTAAAACGAGTATGCTTGAAATAAGCAAATGTGTACAGCTAAGGAGCATGCTAATTTTGAGCATACTCATAAGCATGCTCATTTATGAGCATGTGTGTAAGTACCATTACTCTCGAGCTACAAGGCAATGCGGGAAGAGGGTGCGAGGAATGTGGCCAGAGGGGTTCGTCCCGACGAACGGGACCAGTACGCATTACGGGCAGGTAAAGGCTGCCGACCTTTTGAAGCGTTCGGATATCTATGGCTCGCCAACTGTAACTTGCCTGTCATCTGAGGTGACTGGTTGACCTATGTGATTGGACATGATAACTTTTTGCCATTGACAACAATGGAAAATATCACAAGCAATATGGATCTCATCATTAAAATTCACAAAATAAAGCATTTTGTAGATCTAAAAATGAAAAGATCTGATACAGCTTATGGTCCAGAGGAAGGCTAACAGTAAAGGAGATTCTGGAAGAAGATATGTTTCCTTGAAAATTATTAGTTAGATAGATAGATTAGCTCATGATCACTAATGCAGCATCACTAATTCTAATATCTCGCACCGGCAGATAATAGCTTAAGACGACAATAATATAGTCACCTTTAGCAGTTCTCATTTGCTTCGCTCTTCGCTCCGCCTCTATTCTATCTTTCTCCTGTTCGGATTGGCTTTTTACCTTTGGATATTGCAGCTCCCCTTTATCGTTTAAAGGACCGTAATAACTTTTAGGCAGATGAAATTCCTTTTTTAAGTTTGTTAACCGCATCGTTTTGGTCTGAGGTGTAAACGCAGCACCTACATATCGAGAAAGTATTAATATCAACAGGTTGTGATTATAAAATCAGTAAAACAAGGCTTGGTTTTGGTCCAGTGGGGAGAGACATAAGGCGGCTCGTGCTATTTTTACACAACTGCCTGACAAAAAAGGAGTGTAATGTGTTCAGGGTTTATCTATGTATGTTTTCCGTTTTTTTATTCCACCATAACCTCATTGTGCTATAAAACATTACTTAATGAATAATACTCTGGTTTTATAAAAAAAAGACAATTTATGCACAAATGGCAGACTTATTGCTATAGCGATGTCTTACAGTCAACCAAGGTTCACCCCAATTGATTTGCATTTCAATTCTGTTGTACAAATGCAATAACAAGCCACACACTTACACACATGTTACAACGCTCTTTATACATATAAACACTTCACAGTAGGGTTGGTTGTAAGAGATTGTCGCATGATAATAAACCCACCCATTGTGAAATTTCACAATAACAAGAAAGAGTAGAAACAAAGAAAAAGAAACAACCCGGGGTTTGGGTCTTAGGCGAAAATTTTGGATAATTAAATATAGTTGTTAAAAACCGATTTTAATGTCTCCCTTGACTCATTAACATTGTTTTTATTATTTGCTAAAAAAAATCCATTGACATGAAAGCAATATAAAATCGAAGACTATCGCGGTTGTTTGACATTATAAATAGGATAGAAAACGAATTTACCGCGTGAAATTTGTAGGACCCGACGTTTCGGTGACGTTGCAGCCGCCGTTGTCTAGGGTAGACTGTCTACCCTAGACAACGGTGGCTACCCTAGACAACGGCGGCTGCAACGTCACCGAAACGTCGGGTCCTACAAATTTCACGCGGTAAATTCGTTTTCTATCCTATTTATAATGAAAGCAATAGTTTCTCTTTGAATATGGTTTATTATATTATAAACAAATATTTATTTATGATACAGTACGACCTCACTTATTATAACATATAAAAAATATATATTATATACAGTACGACCTCGCTTATCCGATTATCCGAGGTAATGTGGACCAACCATACATACTAGAATAGATCACGCGACCAGCCTGAAAAATAGATAGAGGAATAGAAAGAGAAAGCTGGCATATCCCCCCCCCCCCTCTATCCTTGTTTAGACAAGTATGCAAGTGACACTCGTAAATATATACTGAGTCCAAGAATGACAAGGATAGAGGGGGGCGATATGCAGCTATCTCTTTCTATTCCGCTATCGCATTCACTGTATTATGAGACGGCTATGGTACTATCATTGATTATATAGTTGTACTATGTAAAAAGCTGTGATTGAACAGTCTTGAGGAGATCGCTACGTGGAATAAAACAAATATTAGAAAAATTACCAATCGATTCCGAAGGTCTCACTCCACATGGCCTATCCCTCCGCCAAATGCTTTTATTTTGAAAAAGAGGCGGAAACATAGCACAATCGCAGTTTGAGACACAATCGTTTACGTTTCCATCCTTCAATCGTCGTTTCATCTTCAAATTACTAGAACTTGCGCTCATTGTTATTTGTTAAACAACACAAACAACTAAAAAACCTTCTAAAAACAAACAAACGAAGGCGGAAATTCAAAACTCAGTCATTCACACACCAAATGTCACAAAAAAAAACTCAACTGTCATTTTTGAAATGTTTCACTTGCCGCCCGATTTAGTGTTACTACGCGTATAATAATGATTACTTAATTAATTATCATTTCCTTTATAGATGCGCTATAATTTCGATATTCTGCAATAAATAATCAGAAATGGATTAAACAAAAATCGGAGACGTTGCTAGGACGCGAGTGTTGCTAGGAGACAGTCGGGATACAGATCAGGCAATTTCAAAATGGCGTAACTGGCGTAAGTTCAAACAAGCACCATAGATAGCCGTGGTAGTCGCTTTTAAAAAATAATTAATGGCAACCAAAATAATCGATTTTATTTATACATGTACCTACCTATTTCTGAGAATACCATTCTCAAATTTCTTGATTCAAACTTTCAAGCTGATAGCTGATAGCATTGCTTTTATAGGGTATAAAATCAATGCTGATAGATAGTGCCAGATGCTATTTTCTATAGTTTTTCACGTTAGGTGACCTCTTGGTCTCACATGTGCTCCTAATAACCGACGGTCAGGATGACGGACGGATTTGACAACTCGGTTCACCATAGGTTCACCGGATTTGGGTAGCGTGGATCGAGCAGTTTTACCTTTTTATCCATCCACCTCAAAGCACTTGTTTTTAGGATATGTTAATTTTAAAAGACGTTTGATAATTGAGAAAATTTTCTTCAATATCTTGTCTCTTATTTTTATTATGTTTAATAAGAAATTTATTTTTTTCATTAAAACTGCGCCATCTACCGGCATCGTTATACTACTAACTGACTTACTTGCGGTATGGCTCCAATGATAGGCTCTCGTACTCGCATATGCTCCTGATAACCGTGGGTTAACTAAAACGAGGCGGGTAAACGAAGTTTAGCCGAGGTTGGACGACCGACGTTCGTTTCAAATTTCAATACAGCCGAGTCACTAACTACTGCTGTGATCGCATGAACCCCTGATAGCAAATAGTTAAATCTTACTCACTCTTATTTGAGTTTTCCCAGCGAGAGTGGTTAGGAATTTTAGTAGCGAAAGTTGATAATAGTGGCGCTAGTTTACATTTAGTATTTTAAATAATTTGAAATTTTATTGTTAAAAATACAATTTTCAGCGTTTCCTAAGAAAAATTTCTTTATTTTACTTTATAGAAATAGTTACAACATTTTAGGTCAAACGTCCTGTATTTTTTTGGGGTTCACAAAACACATTTTATTTTAATGTGTATTGTGTGTGTGTGCGTATTGCTATTTTTGCGACCATAACGGTTTTATTTTGGTTAAGTATCTCGAAATTTGGCCTTTAAGTGGGTTTTTTGTTAATTGTAGTATTAATTGGTACATTTTGGCATTGGTAAAAAATCAAACATGTATTTCTTAATATTGTAAATTATTCAATGTACATAATAGGCACCGTACATAATATCCACATCAAGCCAAGCTTGACGAAAGCATTGTATTACAAGCGATTACAAGCCACACATTTATATTAGTCATGTACCAATGTATTTTTGTAATGAGACATGACAATTTGTAGTATTTTCAGCCAAAGCATTCTTTTTTCGTATTTTTTTCGAGTAGTATTTTTTTCGAGTAGTATTTTTTTCTAATACGATGCGATGACATTTCAAAATCTGAGCACCACTAAGTTTGGCATCCCGAATATAACATTCCTGAATCTCTTGTGCTTTATGTACCTCTGATATCTCAGAACGTCATGCGCAACAGGACGTTTGCTTTGTTTTCTCTTGTCGTGCGCCCCTCCGTCGAGGTTTTTGTGGCCAAGGAACTTGCCCAATAGAACGCCGAACTACCAGGAGCACAAGTGCGAAGAAGAGTTCATTCGACAAACAACACATACGGTATTCGCGACGATATCGGTTTTTATACATTAAAAAAATCAGCGCCATCTATTGGTCGAATGTAACCAATGAAAGTTAAGTTGACACCACATCGTTCATAAATTAACTAATAGATGGACAACACAACATATATTTTCGAAAACAGAAAAACAAAAAACAAAAATTCCACTCGAAACGAACTCCTATCATGCACACCCCCGTTTAAATCGCGAAAACCCTCTACGGAAAAGTAAAAATTTCGATATTTCACCGGCGGAAGAGTTTGTACCCGGTTCGTTGTTGCCGCCGACCCTCGCATATCACACTCGTCCTATCTTTGTCCCTCTCGCTCCTTCCCGCATTTTCTATGCGGAGCGTTGATGGCCTCTCTCGGTCGCACACTTAACAGTTGAATTCATAGCGGCTTCTCTTTCGCGCGCTGCCCCCGCGGCGACCCGTCTCTGTCGCTCGATGTACTTCGTGGAAGGGAATAGAGTAGATCTGCGTTGGATTGGACGCAACCGTTAATTAATTAAATTTAGTTAACCAATATACGAGGGCGATTCAGAAACTAACCTCCGGTTGATTGAAAAAAATACACCAAGTAAGTAAAAATATTTTAATATATACATCTTACAACTACATCTTTGCACTATTTTTCGACATAGTCTCCATAACGATTGAGGCATTTATCGTATCTCTTCACAAGCTTTGAAATTCCTTCTGCATAAAAATCACCCGCTTGTGCCTTGAGCCAGCCTGTGACCGCATCTTTGAGCTCTTCGTCGTCATCAAACCGCTGGGACCCGAGCCATTTCTTCATATGCATGAAGAGGTGATAATCGCTTGGCGCCAGATCTGGGCTGTAAGGTGGATGGTTGAAAACGTCCCACTTGAAGGACTCAAGAAGGGCTGTTGTTCTGCGAGCAGAGTGAGGGCGGGCGTTATCGTGCAAAAAAACGATACCGGAAGTCAGCATACCACGGCGTTTGTTCTGTATAGCCTGTCGTAATGTTTTTAGTGTTTCACAGTACACGTCTTGATTAATGGTCGTCCCACGTTCCATGAATTCAACCAACAACACCCCTTTGGCATCCCAAAACATTTGGCGGGATTTTCTATTGCAGCACACATTTCAAACTGCCACAAAAGCTAAACTAGCGCAGGTACGATGTTCACTCGACTACGGCTTGATGCCGACTGACCTGCTGAGCGCGTGAATGCACAGATGGCGCGCTACTCCCCCCACTACCCGCACTGTGACCAATCGGAGGTTAGTTTCTGAATTGCCTTCGTATAATACAAATAATAATTGATGGTTTTACTGTATTTAAATCAGTAATCATAATTTCGTAAGTAATGATAATGGTTTTTTTATTATTGTATGCAAACAATATTAAAAAAAAACATGAAACCAGCTAATCTAGTAACTTTCAGCTAACCAATTTTAACTAGTATGAAATTAAAACGTACAAGTACCTTCAAGAGGCAGACACTGAGCTATGATCCATTTAATGAATTCCCATATTTAAGTAAAACATATTTCCGAAAGAATTATTGTAATTGGTTAATTCGTTTAAAAATTATTACCTTTGCAACTCAACTTTCGAATGTTTGTAACTCAAGAAGTCCGATTTTGGGGTTTTCTTATTAAACGGGTAGTTAGTAAAAATGATGATCGTAAGGCCGAAAATGGGATTTCAGTGTTCATTTGTATGAAAGCTCCCATTTCCATTGCAGATATGAATCCCTAAATCTAATAAGTTCTTACTATTGACGAATAAAACGAATTCGCGGCACCCACGTAATTAATAGTATGTCATGTAATGGTATGTAGGTACGTCATAATACTGATTTCTACATTATTTCTGCATCCTTGGTGCAAGACCCTGGAGCGATCTCCCAGCAAATATACGAAACTCTCCTTATTTAGAATCATCAAACCTCACCTCAAAGAGTACCACTTTTTCAAGAAGTAACTATTTCGTTCTTTTCACTCTTAATCACTCAATTTCCTCTCCTCGGGCATTCTTAGTTTTAAATATAGTAGTTTGTATTTTACACAGATGTTTTATTTATTTATTTTGAACAGTTTATATTTAACACAGCACTGCATGGTCACCCAACCTACTGATTGTCCAATCGTTCATGTGTAGTTCGTGTGAGTTGAGCTTGGGAGTTGCCCTCGATGCAGAGAGCCGATTTGACAATCGATCGAGTTGGTCTAGGTATTTTCGGAAGAGTGTGTTATGATTTTAGGAAGATGAACGATAGTGAAGTGCAGACGCATTAAAAAATAAAAAAAATAGAAATTGGGCAGTGCCATCAAACGCGCTTCTGAAGGCAAACCCACCGAACTTGCCTCGGGAACACAAGCTCATGCTGATCGATGCGACATAAGATATGCGCAAATAGTGACGTTATTGTTTGTTCATATAATATAAAAAAAATTGCCAAATAAAACAATATATATTCTAGCTTCGTATCTACCACATTATTACTAAGTTACTATAGACAACATTTGAAATAACTTGAAAACTGTAAGTGACTACCTCTGCTACACAATCCAAGAAATCTGACGAATTACGAAAGTAGGATTGAAATAAGTGGGGCAAGCCCGGGTCGGCTGAATTTTTTGAGAATTTGTTTGAATGCCAAAATGGTGAAGTGGCAAAACATTTTTATGATGGCAAAATCAGAATTATGAAAACTGAATTAAAAACATATGAAACATAAAAGAACGGACTCATTGCTGCACAAACCAAACCATTTTTCTGACTATTTTTCCCTTCCTTTATTTACAAACATACAAAAGGTAACAAATAAACGAGCTAAAATAGTTTTTTTAAAGCTATTCATTTTATTGTTTTTTTACAGTATTATTATAGGTAAATGGCAGTAAGTATATGAACTTTGCTCATTTTTTACTTAAAAGTCATCCCTGTTTCGAAATTTATGCAGTTTAGATAGCTCTGCCATATATAAAAAAAACTAACAACCTACTGCCAAATAGGAGTTTAAAGCTATTTTAAAAAACTAACTTGACATACCTCCAAATAAGTGTTTATTAATCGTTTTAAAAAACTAACTTATACTAACTAAGTTATTATAACAAACTAACTTTGTCACGTCTTTAAACGCTTATATCTCGCTTATTTCTAGAGATAGATCAAGGATTTTGAATCAGTTGACGAATTCGGAATCAGTTTAATGAATATAGTGGGAGGTGGGGGGGGGGGGGATTAACCTTTTGAAGAACATAATCTTTGCGGTAGAGTAGGTATGGAAAATTTTAGGTGTAAATAACATGTATATCGTTTTGTGAAAAATTGGTTTAATAGATTTTGTATAAATTGATAGGAAATATGTGATGCTGTGGTCCATAAGAGATGCAAGTTACCACTTTTCCGCAATTTTATTATTTTGTATTAAACTCATAGCCAGTACGTACTAAAAAAAAATCAAATTGGAAAAGTTGCGCTTAAAATTTTATTTATTTATTTAAAATCACCAGAGTTGGTCATTTGCGATATTTTAAAAAAAAATGCGATATATTTTAAAACAATAATTTACTTTTATTTTTGCAGATAGATTCTGCTCTCAATAACACGAAAAAATTAAAATGTGTATATTATTCGTATTTCATAATTTATAAAATGATTTTTGTAGTTAGTTTTTGTAGTAGTGTAGTTTTTGTAGTTAATAGACATAATATGATAATTTTGATGCTATGTCCCATGGTCCTGTCCCATGGTTTGAAACTTCAATGTAGGAGAGTTTGCTAAACTGCATAAATACTTAAAGGTACCTATAGTTTGTTTTGCTATTTTTTGTCGATATGTTCGTTCTTCTGTTTTGATGGTAATAAAATGACTAATGCGAATTACGTCTATCATAAGTTGCATCGAGTCGGAAAAGAGCAAAAAAACGTGGGCCGCCTAGCCAGCCGCCTCGTTGCCGGGTCCGCGTCGTCCGCCGCCGCCGCGAACCGGCAGTAACATTTCGACCACCGAAGCGGTGAGAGCTGTCGACGCGAGCTCTAAATACATTTTTTTCGCGTGTCCCGCGCCATTTTACAAAGGATTGTGAAGAAAACGCTCAAACTACTGTGTGCACGATTCGACGAAGTGCGACATTTGGAAACATGGATGTGACAGCGCGTGGTTTTTCGAAGCAAATCCACGAAAGGCGCTGCATTGGTTTGTGCTGTGAGTGTTGTTGAAATAGAAAAAAAAGTGCTCGCAATCGAAAAGTGTTTCAAGCGATTGCTAAAGTGTGTGGGGAACGAGAGATAAAAACACAAATATGTCACGGAATTTGGCCTACAAATAAGTATACTGGATTTCTGTTTCGTACAAGGTTCGTTGTTTATTCTTGCTTCTTTTGAGTATCGCTGTAAAACCAGGAATTTTCCCGAAAGAATACCCAGAATTCAGATTATGTGCGGAATAGCGCTCTGCCACTTGACGGTTTTTTGAAACTTATGTAGGCCTAAACAGTACCTGTCGTATCGCGCGTCATACGAGTTTTCGGAACTCTCCTATTTTGAAGATATTTTAATGTCACTACAATATTCATCACACTTAATTAACCCGAATCGTATTTTTTTTTTGCTTTGTCTATGGGATACGTTTAGAGAAGCGTCCAACACCTATATTTCGGTAGGCTATTAGTTTTGAACAATTCATAAACACATATGGCAACCGGTTAACTTAGCTTTTTTACACGACTGCCTAACAAAAAACGAGTGTAGTGTGTTCAGGATTCATCTATGTATGCTTTCCGTTTCTTTAATCCACCATAACTTCTAAACGCTTGACCGATTTAAAAGTGTGTGGTATTGTTAGAATCAATCTATCATCCCGAGTGTCATAATATCATAACTTAACTGTCCAAATATCAAGTAAGTAGTTGTCTAAATGTTCAAATGTCCAAATATCAATAAATGAACATAAATAATATCGTGTCAAAAAAAGGTCCGATTGAGTACATTTCGGAAATATGCATGTATCTATCTATATATTTAATGCTTTATATTAACCACAAATATTTCATTAAAAAAAACAGTAATAAAAATAGTTATAAATACAATAGTTCACTTTCTGTAATAGCAGTTGTGTTTTTTTTTAATTCTTTTTAATATATTTTCTTGTTTAAAGCCGTCGAAACGCATACCTACTTGGCGGTAGGTTTGGTTAGTTTAAAAAATGACAGAGTTAGCTAAACTGCATAAATTCCGAAGTTTTATCTTAAAAAAGTCTTTATTTATGAGAAGTCTGAACAGAACAATTGATGAAAGTTTGTCAGTTTGTAAAAGCATTGCTGATCAAATGTGCGGGGTCATCGTGATATTATTTGCCACTTCGACTATTTAAAACGATGGTTTGTTTTTATCGAAAGTATGTACCTACTTTCAGAATGATACCTACTTATAAAACAAACACACCACATCTGCATTAGGATTTCCGATGCAAAACTGAAAAGTTTTAATTTACCTATAATGCCTCTAAATCCTTCTCATGCTCTATTCTCTGTACCGGAATATTTTGATTTACTAAAATTTTGGGAATATATGCAGTTTAGCTCACTGCTATATATCTTTTTTAAATAACTACCTGGCGGTAGGTTAAGTTAGTTATGTAGTAAGGCAGTAAATGTAGTAAAATGTAGTAAGGCAGCTCTTATGGCACTAGCCTCGAATACTGTTAATTCAAAGCTAGTGCAAAACTGCGTATCACTACTGAATTCTCTAGGCGAAAAGAACAGGTTAATTTTAAGATGGGTTCCCGGCCATGCATGAATCGAGGGAAATGAAAAAGCCGACGAACTTGCTAAGACGAGAGCAAGGGAAACGTTATACGGCCCTGAACCTTGCTGTGGCGTACCAAAAAGCTTTGCAAACCTAATGCTCAACCAAATATGTTTAGAACAATCCGTCAACCACTGGAACAACACGCCAGGGTTGAATAAATCCAAAGCGCTAATTAAGGCTTACGACCCTAAAACGGCCTGTGAGGCCTAATCGCTAAATAGGAACGCTCACGGGGCATTGTGGCCTTAACAAACACATGTTCAACCTCAAGCTCCGAGAAACAAAAATGTGCAGGTTCTGCCAAGGGGCAGAGGAAACTACCCTGCACCTCATGTGCGAGTGTGGCCCACTGATTCGTAAAAGATACACCCACTTGGGTGGTCATTACCTCCAACCTGAGGAGGTAAAACAATCTGGCGCCAAAAGCCTGTTGCGGTTCTTAAATGACACAAGGCTTAGCGCAGAACTATAGTAGGTGGCGAACACAATAGATCAGTAATGGTCGCAGTGTTACAAGGCTCATTTAAAGACCTTAGAAAAGCCCCAAACACAACAAACAATAAAATAAAAAAAAATACCTACCGCTAATTAGGCGTTTATGATAGTTAAAAAAAACTAACGACCTACCGTAATGTGTTTGACGCTTCTTAAATGCCTATATCTCCTTTATTTAGAAAGACAGAGCAAACATTTTGCAGTTTTGGAATTGGTGTGATGAATAAGGTGAGATGACTAAAACATCTTCAATCTTGAAGAGAAAAACTAAACATGCCGCCAAATAGATGTTTATAATCAACAACCTAACGAAACTTTAAACGCCTGTATCTCGCTTATTTATAAAGATAAAGATAGAACAAAGATTTATAGAGATTTTTACAGCAATCAGTTTGATGAATACAGTGAGGTGAAATTAAAACATCTTCAACGTAGAAGAGTTTGCGAAACTGCATAAATACGAAATTTTCGTTATTACAAGACTACCAAACGATGTAACTATAAAAAGAAGGTCGGAAAAACAGATTTAAAAGTTTCGATTCACTAAAAATTCAACCATTATACCTACCTATCTACTACCAGAAGATGCGACTATAAGAAAAATATGGGAAAAACAGATGTCAAAGTTTCGATTGACTAGAATTTCCTCTATTATTGCATTGTTTTTTTTGTATGTACGAAGAAACATCTAAATCGATGAACAAGAAATGAAATTTTAAAGAAAAACAAGAAATTAAACTGCTATAGTTGTACACCCAACTATCCGCAGACGGGATGATTTATATAGCGATATTATCGCCACGTTTATCATTTCAAATCGTTCTTTCTCTTTCTCTTTATGCCTCCACCCCCTCGCACTTTTGGGTCGAGCAAAGAACGTCACACGATAGGAAATGGACACATTTATACCTTATAGCTTTCATTGCTTGTAACAAATTTCATTTCCGTCGGGCCAGAGGACACTGCGGTATAAATAATAATATTTCAACCCCCAATATTGAGAGGATAATAATAGAACTCTTCTGAAATTCGGGTATCAGGTATCTGTAACTGATACTTTGTAACGAACTGTGTCAATTACTATGTAATTCCTGTGTTTTTAAAACTGGGCACTTTGTTTTTGAAACTGGCCGGTTTGAGTCGGAATTCAAATTCAAATAAATTTCATTTCAGGGCTATGTTTTTCCTCTTTTTTTTAAATCGGTTGTCTATTTGCCATTCTGTCGTTTGTTCGCATATTTTAGCGTGTGCAATCAGGAAAAAGTTGAAGTTCGTGTCATTTTCGAATATCGTCGATCTGTATGTGAGACCTCGTATGCGCCAAAAATTCGAATTCGCGTTTTTTTTTATTATTACTGGTGTAAAATATTACTCGATCGTTTCTGTCTACATCCCAAAGACTCAAATTGCTTAGTTTCTTGTAATTCTCATTGCAGCGGCATCTCGTAGGTATGAGTTATTGGATTTTATCCGGTGATACCTCTTACGTGATAAGCAACAATTCCACGCAAACAACTTTGACAGTTTTCGAGGTGAAGACGGAAATATCTATTTTGAGCCCCCCTGAGACGATTAAGACCAAGTCTGTATCCGTGTCTGTATGTCTGCGTGTGCATTCTTACACGATAGCGCTCAAACGCTTAATCCGATTGAGCTGAAATTCGTTATGCAGGCATCATTTGGTTGTGGCAAGAGTTGAAAAAAATGTGGTTAAAATCGGTCCACCAGGGCCAGAGTATATCGATAGAACAGGGGGGCTCTAGTCATATATCAATCTTGAAATATTGGACTTAGAGACTTGACATTTAAGTAGTACACAGTTGCCTTGTGGAGCCTAAGTCATATTGTTTAATTTTGGTTGGAATATCTCATATACAAGCCACATTGATAATATTCAAATTCCGCCATATATTTTATTCAAATATTAACGCCGAACTGCCCGAGGCTATCCAAGAAAGAAACCGCGCCGCTCTAGGCGGTTGTGAAACGGAAACGCAAACGTCCCGTCCGCTCATCGATTTTATTTATGCTAATAATATTCAGATAAAATTAGTCCTTGGCTACTTGTCGGAAAAGTCTTAGGGGGACAAAAAGCCGTTTTAAAAAATATATTTTAAGGCCGTATTCAGCGGTGACATATTCTTCTTGTAGGGCCGTCTCCTAACTAAGGTTGGCAATCATCATGCTGATTTGAGTCTTGGAGACCGCCGCACGGAATAATGCGCCAGTGCTCAGCTGGAACCACTGGCGTAGATTTTGCAGCCATGATGTCATTGGCCGCCCAGGGCTCCTCTTGCCTCTCATTTTCCCCTGGTTTACTATTTGCAGGAGTTCGTATTTGGGGTTGCGCACTGTGTGCCCGAAGTATTCGAGCTTGCGTCTTTTTATGGTTTTGCGTACCTCTGTCCCTTTTTTATTCAGTCTTTGATGGACTGTTGTATTTCGAACCTTCTGGACGCACGATATTTTAAGCATTCTCCGATACACCCGCATCTCAAACGCTTCAAGGCGCCTGGCCTTTCTTTCTGTGTACAGGAGTGTCCAGGCCTCAGCTCCATATGGGAGGACGGAGAATACTTAGCATTTTGCTATACGCGTGCGTAGATTAAGGTTCAAATTACGGTCACAAAGGACTTTCTCCATTTTTCGAAAGGCGCTACGGGCCTGCTCAATTCGGCATTTAATTTCGACACTGTGGTCTCCTTTGTCGTTCACTATGACACCTAGGTATTTATGACATACCAGACTTTATTAACGAGTTCCTAGAGATCGTCACCACGAGAAGCCAATATAATCACAAACATACGCAAGCTGATATATAAAGAAGAAGAAGATTATGACTTACGTTGAGCTTCAAAAATCACATAATTCACAGTGAGAAATTTTTAACACCCATGTTCATTCGACTTTTGCTATAGAATCTCAACAACACAGAATACTACAAGAAATTAATTAAATTGAGAGGTGCCTATAGTCGTAAACAGCGTATAAAATTTAGGTTGTGGTAATGTTATTGTTTTGCATTTGGCAGATATTAGAGTGAGTAAATCTTAATTACAAAAATTAAAGAAACGAGGACGTTTATTAAAATATAATCTTGGTTCATTTTCATATAATATTGGATCCAAAACTGTCTAAAAACGGCAATAACCGTACGCAGAAGAGTTCAGTTTATTCCTGAACAACGTACACTGAAAAAAATGTTGCATTGATTCTTACATTACCATTTTGTTGTCACGGTTTTATACAGAATAGCGATGTTTCAATCGTAATTTTAATTTCGTTGAAACTCCATTACTCGATTATATGTATTAACATTTTCCGTACGATTAATGGAAATAACAGTATATATACTGTAGTTTCAACATGATTCATGTGTCCAACTATATCCCTACGTATCCTACTACATGCTGTCATTTTAGAAGCGAGATCCCAAGGTGGCGACGTAATGAAATAACATTATGTTTTAACATTACAGCACGGTAGCTACCGTCACGCCAACACCGTTACGCGTCATGTTAATTCATACGTACCAACCACAGTCCGAGTTATATACGTAATCCTTGTTGAAACATGCATATATATTCGTGTATTACATCGTTACATTTTCTCAGTGTATCTCTGAGCCATGATTTTACTGATTAGGTACTTATTGTTATAATTTATTACTCACTTATTCAGCAATATCGACGTTTTATCTCAAAATACGAAACCCTATCTAGAAATTGTAAACACATTTGTGTACATTATCAAATCTATTAGTTCGTTTTATTTATTTTCATACATAGGTAGGTATATCCGAAGAGAAGCACAGATTCGAGCCCCCAGAATACAAACAATTATATTAGGGATTCTAGACTGCGAGAAGCACGACTGAATAATCGTACAATACATAATTTCTCCGTCTTTATCATACATATCTAACAGGGGGTGGTTGCACTGTGATATTGGTGTAAATTCAGTTCGTTGAGAGCGCGGTTTATCGCGCCGCGCTCTTACCCGTTTTGGGACGTTACTGAGCATTGACTACAATATATCGTACCCGATTTGGGACGTTACTGTTTTGAGGGGTTAAAAAGATGATAAAAAGATGCTGCGCTCGTTATCATCCAGCCATTAAATAAAAAGCACAGAAAACTTCATCTGGATTGAGAATTGTATACTTCAACCTAGGTATATGGCATTTAGTCGAAATTTGTGCACATCTCGTTTATAAATATGCTTTTCCCAATCCATCCGTGTTAAAAATGCCCTAAAAGGTTTTTCATTTAGGACGTCTTTTTTTCTTCAACATTCGGGTATTCAGTATATTTTTTTTTTACTAACAAAAGACCTAAGCAATAAAACTTGTTTATGATTTTCGATTAACTTTTTTATGTATAATAATTTTATATAAACAAAACGTTTTTTGTTTAGTTCAAGTATGCGTAGAATCAACTCTTTGAATATTTTAATTAATCTCAGTTACTGATTACAGTTCATGTTTAGATACTAATTTTAACTTAGATTATCTCAAATATACGTTCTAATTACTCGACCGTTATAATATCGTCCTATCGATAACTCACATTCGATAAGACGATATTATAACGGTCATTGCGTAAGCAAGACAGCGACAGCACGACCTTCTCAAAACTACACGTCCAGTATGCACGTATCCAGCGCCTCTGTGTTAGTCAGAAGATCAAATGATGCTGTTATACGTTTCTTACTCTTCCCAGCACCTTAGGCCAATGTAAGAAAGGAAAATCGTCGATGTGGAAACAAAGAAACAAAGAAAATATGAGGATCAAAAATAATATGTAGGTACCCACCTACATACATATATGCTTTCCAATTCGTGTCTATCTTCTTTCTGATAACAGGATTACCAGAATGCGAGCAAGATTATCATTCGTTAGTTTCTTCTCCTTCTGCTGGATTATATGCATGTCGGATTTGTCGACTTCACTGGGCAGTTTTCCACCAAACTACGAAACGTCTGCAATACGATCCTCATATAATCGACGTTTGTACTTTAAAATGTCGTAAGTCAGGAAAGGCCAACTTTTTAAGATGTCATTCTTACTGCATTTGATTGGTTTTCAACTTTGTATTGGTAACGGCGTACGTTTTAGTCGTCAGCAAGGGCAAAAATAAATACTATCTAGGGGGAAGTCCCCTAAAGCCGGACGGCACATTGCTTCGGACACTAATAGTATCTCGACAAGTCGCGGTGCGATCGATACAAAGACGTAGGAAAAAGAAAAGCGTACGCTTCCTCGCATCCTTTTCACCCGTCTTTGTATCGATTGCGCCGCGACTTGTCGAGATACTATTAGTGTCCGACGCCAGGCGTCGTCCGGCGTTAAGGGACTTCCCCATACCTATTATATCCAGCACTATTACACCTGAGACCTTGTTTTAATACCCAATCTATATATAACTTTTCATAAAATTAGTTCGATCAAATCTTCGCCAAATAAGTATAGTTATTTAAATAGAAAGTCGTCGTGGACTTTAGAAGAAATAACAACGAACATACTTGTTTTTTAATTTCCGAAGACAAAATAAAACTAACTAAAAAACTAAGATGAACGATTTCCAATCGTCGCAAAACCGATACATTCGACTCGTCTCGACGAAAGCTAATTTATGGTACATTTTTTAGTAAGAAAAGGTATATATATCTATAACTGTAATACAGTATTGTTCATATTAATGGAATTATCCTGTTTTTTTTTTTTTTGCATATTGCAGGACTGTAATGTCACTTGACAGTGTTACTTGACAATCGCGTGGCGAGCAGCGCGCTTGGCGGTTTTTGTGCCATATCTGATAATCTTGCCGCTTACTACCGGTATTACGGTAAAATGTCCGGTGAACCCCTAACACGCATGCAGAGCCTCCCAAGGGGTCCATGAACCCTAGTTTAAGAACCTCTGATCCTAGGAACGAGGATGTCGAGGATCGTACCATGGCAGCTATAGCGATGAATAAGTAGGTCGTGTGATAAGCGTCGTCTCTGTGTTTTGAGTTTACGAGCGGGTTGGTTGGGATGGCCGCTGCGACCTAATTATAATGAGCGAGATGATTGAGGAGCCATTTTCGTTTGCTCGCCGCGACTAATGGCTCGCGGAGAGGCGGAATATAAATACATACACCGAGTTGTGCAAGCGACCGACCCCGGGCTCGCAATTGTGAACTTTATGTACAAATTACATGCGGATAATCGGGGCATTGAACAAGCTAAAGAGAAACTCTCCATCGATCAATTTCGCAGGTCGTAGAGGTGACAGACACTCAAGACATGCGGACAGTCCAAGAGATGAGCTTTCATCGGGTGGAAGACATAATAGGTAACTAAAATTAGATGAATGATTTTTTTTAATTTGAAAGATACTCTCATTTACAAACAAATTATATCATTTTAAAAATATTGATGACCTTCAGCAAGATGTCGCCTGACTAAGCAAGCTTGTGCCAAGGGACACATTATCATTCGAAAGAGTTCAAAGAATTCCTATGCTGTGACAAATTAAATTTATCACAATAATAGGGAATTAAAATATGTATTTATTTGAAATCGAAGACTATCGCGATTTGTAGCCCCCGACGTTTCAGCGTCGTTGCAGTCGCTGTTGTCCCTGGACAACGGCGGCTGCAACGACGAAACGTCAGGGCTGCAAACTTCACGCGGTAAATTCGTTTTATCCTATTTATCCTATCCTATAATGTATTTATTTATTCATTTCGGAAAACATACAGTCACATACGTGCGATACATATTTATACAGAAAGGAATACTCGGACGATAACCGTTTCCTGCGGTAGAAATTTCAGCATCAATTACAAATTCAAATTAAATATTGAGCTTTTAAATTGAAAGTCGATCAGAAAGACAGAGAAATGGAAGTGATTAGGAGAAGGATTTGGACGATGGTATATGGATATATCGATATATAACAAACAAATATATAAATACATATATAGTGAATATATATGTATAGATATTTATAGTATGTACTGTTGTGTTGCATAAGTACCTATATCTGTAAATGAGATAGATTTAATAATATGTTTATTTTATTAATATTAATATTATAAGTGATGAAAGACTGTGATGTAAGTGTGATGAATATGAATATCAATGTGTAACTATTTATTGATAAAACTTAACGAATGAATAGTGCAAACCGATGACATACATACTGTATTCAATATGTTGAAGGACTCTTTTTTTTGTAGAAGATACAAGTATCATTATCGCTTGGACAACTCTAGAACTACGTAGACTGAAGCTTCCTCTATTTCCCGTATTTGTATTGTAGCGGTTGGCAGTACTGTTTTTCGTGTACACGAGATCTGGTCAGCGCATTGTAATTATATACAAAATGGAGCAATAAGGTTGCTTATTTTGAAAACCGTAAAATTATCGGGAATCCTTGCCCCCTGGCCAATATGCAAGTCCTAAATCGACCGCTTGCAAGAAGTCGCCGAAGCCGCCGCGAAATTCTAGAGTCGGGTAATTGGTGTCTTCTACTCGACAATGCGCCGTCCCATACCAGCATTCTTGTGAGTCAGTTTTTGGCCAAATTCGGTCTTCGAGCATATCCCATACTTGCCTGAATTAGCTCCAGTGGACTTCATGCTCTTCCTCAAACTTAAAACCGCCCTCAGAAGGAAGCGTTTCGAGGACGTTTCATCAATTAAATCGTATGTGGCGGCGGTTCTTAACAGCATTCCGGTCGATGTCAAGGCGTTCCAAAGTCTCTACAACCGGTCTCGCGAGTGTGCGGTAAGGGAAGGGGCGTATGTTGAATACTAACACGGAATGTATTTTTTGGTCATCATTAGACATTTTATTTTGAGGCAGTCCTGACACGTTTTGAATGCACCGTGTAGTTTTATGATATGGCAACTGCCGAACATTAAATATTGTAGGTACAATATTTACAAAGTATCAAGCGTCTACTCCATTTTTTTCTTCGAACTATGTAGGTACTCCAAATTTACGTTTCAAGTTACAGAGTAACCCACGTACCTCTATTATTGTCATTTAGCGATTTAAATCTATGTAAATATGTCTGTTTGGTTATTTGAAAACCTTATTGCACACTCAATATAGTACAACACGGTGGGCCTATTGCCAAATGGCAATATCTTACGACCATAAGGTCAGGATTAGTGTGACTAAATGTTTATGTAGGAAAATTAATATAACAAGTGTAATTTTCGTGAAGTAGTAGTCATATGCAAAAAAAAACATAATAATGAAAATAAGACAGAAATTAATAACATAAGTCAACTTAATATGAAAGGGAACAATAGGAAATACGGACAAGCTAGGAGACAGAGGGGGGGGGGGGGGTGGTATTCATACTTTAAGTGCTCTACCTTTGGGTTATTTTTCAAAAAGTAGGTAAACCCTTGGTTTTTTTTTTTCATTTGATTTCTCAATAACAATACTTATTTAAACACACCAAACAAAATATATATATATATATATATATATATATATATATATATATATATATATATATATATATATATATATATATATATATATATATATATATATATATATATATATATATATATATATATATATATATATATATATATATATATATATAAATATATATATATATATATATATATATATATATATATATATATATATATATATATATATATATATATATATATATATATATATATATATATATACCTATATATATATATATATATATATATATATATATAAATATATATATATATATATATATATATATATACCTATATATATATATATATATATATATATATATATATATATATATATATATATATATATATATATATATATATATATATATATATATATATATATATATATATATATATATATATATATATATATATATATATATATATATATATATATATATATACATATATATACCTATATATATATATATATATATATATATATATATATATATATATATATATATATATATATATATATATATATATATATATATATATATATATATATATATATATATATATATATATATATATATATATATATATATATATATATATATATATATATATATATATATCTATATATATATATATATATATATATCGGTACACTTGGCGCGGTAGGTGAGACGTTAAGTGTTCGAGACTCGCCAGTGAGAGCTGCTATGCAACAAGAGCCTTGTATACTGTCCAAAAAAATCCTACTCAGATCTAACCATTTTACTTTCTTGGCCTATCAACCAACGAGGGGGGAAAGTAATTGTGATTGTGCAATTATTTTTCTTCGAGATGAACACGAAAATATCCATATTGAGGTTTTTGACACGATTAAGACCATGTATAGATGGAAGTTCTGTCTATTCCTCCACGATAGCTCTTAAATTCATCTGATTGAGCTGAAATTTAGCATGCGGGCATCTTTTGGTCATGGCTAGAGTTGTGGTTGAAATTGGTACACCAGAGGGCGCGCACTTCAATCACGAAATATTAGACTTAGAGACTTGAAATTCGGTACACAGGAGCCTGTTTGGGCCGAAATTTTGTTAGGAATATCTCATATACTAGCGACACAAAGAATATTTATTATTAAAGTCCGCCATACATTGTACCTATAGGCACTTTGCGTCGTTTGACAGATCCGCGCGTAACCGTTTCGGCCGGTCCCCGTCTATATTTTACAAATACATATATACCTAATATACATGACTAACAAGATTAATTACTAGGTAACAAGAGGGAACTAATGAAAAAACGATATTGTTAGTATTATAAACGATATTCACAAAATCTACCAAAAAGTTGCGGCGCAATTTTTTGCGCGCGATGGCTGCGTTAAATAATGTGTGGGCCATCTATCGTTTTATTTTTGAACTAGCGGTTATTTCGAGAATGGCAACATTTTGACAGAAAATTAGTTTTATCTTTGCGGTGTACGAAAATAGTTGCGTTTACGCTTGAAGAACGCTGGAAAATTTTAGAATTTTACTCTGAAAATGGGTTCAATGTTGCAGAATGTTGCAAAAAAATGCGTACAAAAATGGGCCGAAAAAAAGCACCGTCGGAGCAGTATGTGACTTATTTTGTGAAAAAAGTGAAAGAAACTGATATGCTTATTGACAGACCAACGCGTGACCGTGTAAAAACAGTGCGTACGCCCGAAAATATTGATACTGTGGCCGCCAGTGTGCGCGAGTCGCCGGGAACATCAACTCGCCATCGTTCTCAAGAACTGAACATTTCGCGCACCTCATTGAGACGAATTTTGCGTAAGGACCTTGGTATGACACCGTACAAAGTCCAATTGGTTTAGCAGTTGAAGGTAAACGACCAACCAAGTGGGCTTGTGATCGACTTAAAGAAGATCCGATGAAGCTCATTTCCACCTCGGCGGCTATGTAAACAAGCAACATTGGGTTCGATTGCGTTTCTTCGTGAACTAAAATCGGAAATTAGTCCGTGTGAACGAGACAGGGCAATACGCTAGAGCGGGATGTGAGATGACCGGTTGTCACTTTTTCGCAGTAAAACTGCCCGCCAAGGTCAAATCTTACACTGCACGAAATATGCTCGAATTTATTCGGACGAGTATAAGTTCGACATGTATCGACGATTGTTCGTTTCATATTCCGCTCTAACGTATTTCTCTGTCTCGTTCGCTTGGACTAATTTTAGTTTTAGTTCACAAAGAAACGCAATCGGGCCCATTGTTGCATTTGGGGCTCCGAAAACCCGCACGCAATCGAAGAGAAGCCAATGCATTCATAACGTGTGACTGTACAACGTGTGTGCGGATTTTGGTCTGGCGGCATCATTGGGCCATTTTTCTTTGAATATGAGCAAGGAGCCACCGTTACCGTCAATGGTGAGCGCTACCGTGACATGCTGAACGAAGTTTTGTTTCCAAAATTGGAAGAGCATGACTTGAATGACATTTGGTTACAAGACGGCGCTACATGCCACACAGCTAACGTTACCATCGATTTTTTGCGTACCGTTTTCGAAAATCGTGTTATCAGCCGAAATGCTGATGTCGTTTAGCCACCGCGGAGCTGCGATTTGACGCCGTTGGACTATTATCTTTGGGGTGCCGTCAAAGACGAATGTTACGCCAACAAACCAGCAAGAATTGATGACCTAAAGGACAACATACGCACTGCCATTGGCGAGGTTTTGCCGCATACCATTGAAAATATGCTGCAAACATTGGAACGATCTAATGGGCTACTGTATGGCCAGCCATGGCAGCCATTGTATTCTACAAATAATCGAAAGAATTAAAGTTCCAAATTAAAAAGAAAAAACGTAAAAAAGTTCAGTGGTTTTTATTTTATAGCATAACATAGTCTAAAATTTTAAATGGCCCGCCCTGTAGTAAGGCTTTTTCGAAATTCGAATTCAAAAGCGACTGTAAAGTCAAAGTCACCCGCGACTGCAATTTGATTTTTAAATTGAATGACGCGCGTTTGAAATTCATATTTTCATTACATTGCGTCGCATATTAACAGGAATTTTCGCCAACTGCTCATCGACTTTATTTATGAAATGAATATTCAGATGAAGTAAGTCCTTGCCGGGAAAATCTTGGGTGTCACAGGCGTTTTTTTTTTGTAGTCTCCGCCGTGTTTGTAAGCACGCAAAATCACAATAACGTTGCCTAATTTGACGTTTCCGCGAGGCTGCGCATGATGCGAGAATCGAAGCGGCCAATGCGTTTTCTTTATCGTGGTCTACACTGCTTGGTCGACGACCTATAGTGTCATGCGAGAGTCGCCAGCTGATGATAGCATACAATTTCGCCTTTAGCCGATAGTAGAAGCGGTAGCAGTGGCCTAAACCGCAGCCGGCCGGCATAACACGACTGTCGTTCGCACTGAATTGCCTCACGGTCGCTTTTGTTAGCGCGAAATTCACAGTCTGACTTTCATAGCCCGCTCTACATAATAACAAGCCATGCGGAGCGGCCTAATCCACAAGCGAACCCGGTTTTAAAATCATGACGTGTTTGGTTAAAATAAGCCAAATTAATTAGACAAAAAGACATGATATTTATAGGGTAGGAAGGACATAATAGCATCAAAACCAGTGACGGCTCGTCCTAAGGAGCGCTGGTGCGGTGCACTCCCACAAAAATTTAAGCAATTAAATCAATAATTACCCTGTACACTTTTTTAAAAATAATCCATCGCTAGGAACAATAATCCGACCGACTAAGTGGAGCGCCAGCGAATACGCTCCTATGAACCAATGTTCAGTACAACAAACAGCACTGAATGTAACGAGTGCGAAAGAGAAAAATCGACAATCTCCTGCACGTGAAACAAAAGATTTTGTATCGAAATTTAGCAGTATTAAGAGCGCCGCTCCAACGGGTGAACAACGCGCATGCGCTCTCGGCTCGCTATCTCGCTCCCACCGGGACGTAGCCAGTGCGGCTACGTTCATCTTGTTGCCGAACGTAAACAAAATTAAATGTCAGTCAGTGTCAATAATTTACACTCGCGCGCGAGGCAATATCGAATTTTGGCACTGTTTGACTGTAAATAATTAGAAAAATAGCTTGTTTGCATGTTATTTGGCGGTAACAATGGAACAATACAGTGTGTCGTACATAAAAAACTGTGAAAAGACTTTAGAAGTGCGTCTCGAACTAAAATCAAAGGGGCGACCGCGTCCTGAAATAATGCTAACACAAACGTGTAGTACAAAATCTAAAACTTATACACGTGTTTTCAAACCTGAGCAGTATACCAAAACACCGTGGTTATGTGGGTGTGAAGAAACGAACAAATTGTTTTGTTTACCATGTCTTGTGTTTGGAGCCGGCGCGGGCGAATGTATTTTATTTACAAATAGATGTAAGTAATTATATCCTGTTTTTTTTATTGCACACCCATAAAAAATATTCACGAGCCGCCTCTGATCAAAACATACACTGACAAAAATATTTTTACACGTCGTAATGGTGAAACGGAGGTTAGTACAATAATTGAAGGTTTTTGGGGTAAAACGATCAATATCAAGTTAATATTTTTTTTGGTAATTCCATTTTTAATATTTACTAAGTTACATGACAGTTTAGCAAGGGTTTAAGTGATAAACAAGTAAATATATTAAAACGAATTAAAAAACGTCTGTCGTTACAAACAGTGAACTACTGTATTTATAATTATTTTTATGTAATATTTGTGGTTTATGTATTTATCCATATAGACACATATAGGAGAAAGTCCCCTAACGTCGGGCGACACCTAGCGTCGGACACTAATACTATCTTAACAAGTCGCGGCGCGATCGATACAAATGCGGGTGAAAAGGGTGCGGGGAAGCGTACGCTTTTTCTTTTCCTACGTCTTTGTATCGATCGCGCCGCGTTTTGTCGAGATACTATTAGTGTCCGACGCTAGGTGCCGTCCGGCGTTAGGGGACTTCCCCCTATAAGACCAGATATTAGACTTATGATATTTTTATTGTTTTTAAAGTATATGCCCTCAAAATTTATACATTTTTGCATTCCCTGAAACAGCGTAGTTCGTGGAGATGATTATGTCCACGTCTAAACTCACTTAACCACGCGTACACAGAGCTACGAAATAAGGCGTCATCGCCAAATGCCAATTGAAGTATCTGGCAACTCCAACTGACAAGCCGCAGCAAAAATCGTAATAAATCATGGCGCGAAAATTTTCTCCAGTTAAATTAATTGTAATTCCGACACACAATTTCCAAAACGACGCCACAATGAAAATCAATTGACAATCTAGCAAGTCAAAAAGTAACATATTCCCAGTGAGTTTCGTTTTCAAATTTCGTAATTGGTTTTCTATTTCTTTTGTTATAAGTGACTAGTTCCAGACACTTTCAGTATGCCCAACGTAATGCAACCTTTTGATTCCGCCTGTTCGAGTACTTGTCTTTGGGAGTAGATTTAAATTATAAAATGGTGATTCTCACAGCGGCTTGTGTCTATAATAGTGGTGTGCGATGTCTTATTCCTTGCCGCCCGGACAAAAGGCGCTTTTCACCGCCTTCGCGACCTACATTTTCCACCTAAACAGCCTTTTGCCTGCGACCTTTTGACTTACGACTTAGCCGTCGACGCCGAGCCCCGTAGCGGCACACAAAGCGGCTCTTTATTATAAGAAGACGCACACATTTCCGAATTCAACTATATTTAGGTAGTTATCGCACTGTTTCACTTTAGTCGTAAGAGAGAGAAAGAAAAAAGCTCACCTCCGCTGCGTCACTTGACGTCACACGTCACTAGAAGGCGCGAGGAAATCTCGTCTCGCTCACTCACTTTATATACTGAGTTAATATTACTTGAAAAAGGCCACCTGAATGCACCTTATACATATGTATATGCACTAATAATAAATTAATAGTTAAAAAAACACTAAAAACACTCTTTTATAAATGCACGTAAAAAAAGCCAGTCCAAACACGGCTATGATACGATATTCCATCATGGAATGCCAGTGCCTATCTTCCGGCTTCATCATCAGACCTTGAAACCTAATCGTGGTCAAAATTCATTCCAAGACTTTTCTAACAAGTCCAAACACAGCTATGATGCGATGTTCCATCATGAAGTTCCAGTTCATATCTTCCGACTCCATCATCAGATCAGTTCGACAGTACCATATTATTGTATTGTCATCAGAACTACATACAGCTGCCAATTTTCATGACGCTACGATCCTTGGAAGATGGTTAAATTAGTTACCTTAGATTCCACTACAAAAGCTGTTAAAAATGTATACTTTAGCCGCCGTACCTTTTATTACACGACTGCCCAAAAGGAGTGTTATGTGTTCAGGATTCATCTATGTATGTTTTCCGTTTCTTTATTCCACCATAACTTCTAAACGATTGAAAAGATTTAGAAGTGTGTCGTATTGTTAGAATCATTTTGTCCTCCCGAGTGTCAAAGGGTACGTGCCGCGACCCCTTGCTGTCATACAAGGAGAACCAGTAACGCACTATTCTCGCCGGTGCCCCGTATAATACGCTCATACGTGTAAATTGTAAATTGCTTTGATGGTATGCTCCTAAGTAAATCACAATTAATGCAACTCGCCTTTGCCAAAATAACAGATTAAAAACGAAACTGAAATTAAAATAAAATATTTAATTCGTTAGAAGTGTATTACAATGTAGGTATTATAATAATAAGCAGAAAACGTTTTTAGATTTACATCAAATAACTCCATGAAATATTATCTCTAGTACGCAAGACTGATGTAAATCTATTGTTTTTATTGAATAAAAAGAAAAAAGGAAATAGCAGCGTTCTTAATATAAATCGCCGTGTTAAGCGGTGCGTGTTGACATTCATCATTTGACAGTTTAGTTTTATTTCGTTCTTCCTCTTAGCGGCCGTCAGGAATAAATCCGGTAGGCCTAGTAACGAAGCCTAGCAAAATAAATTATATTATGTGTCTAATTATTACACTTCACAAAATCGATCAAACTAAATTTATTTCGTTTTCTTTCTAAAATAATGTCGCGCGTGAGTGCTTGAAAGAGACAAATATATTCTGTTTTGATGTTGCGTCTGGATTGTTAACATTGCCAGTTGACATTTTCAGCGTTTAAAATATTTGTATTGTCAAAACCGTTACCTTAAAACCATCTTTTCGCGGAGCCGTTCTCGCGCACTAACCTTACCAGGTGCAACTTGTTGGCGCGTGCTTTGCGGCGCTTAAATGAAATTCTTAAATTGCACCAGATTTTAATATTTTTACCGCCACACTCACTCGTTTAAATTGCAGGCTATTAATTATTTATTCTTATATGATTGTTAGTATTCTAAGTGTCATTCTATTTGTATACTTACGGTAATATTTTTATTAATTTTACTTTTCAATGCGTTGGTTTTACTGTAATGTTGATTAGTAATAAGCGAATAATAAACAAATAAATAAATAAATAAAATAAATAAAAAGCTCATCGGAGTGCACTTATACCATGTGTACCTAACCAAAAATTACCGTTTGTAACAAAACGGACAAATACGATGAGATGAACATTATCAGTACTAAATCCATATTATTTTAACTTCCCCCATTCTCCGTTGCGACAGGATTTAGTAGTTGATGAAATTGAACATTAAAACACATGAAAATCATCACTGTCGCAACCTACCATAACCTATAAGTACCTACTGACTCTTGGAAGTAGCTTTGTAATTTACATATATTTTAAATGAACGAATGAATGAATAAAAATCTGAGGAACACCATGATTGAAAAGTAATGAAGAGTTGCTTAATAAACAATTGAAGTGATATTATGAACAATTTCGAAAATGTAGATGAGGGTATTTTATGATATGATTCCTACATTCATAAATTCACAGATCGTGACCTGCATAAGTCGCAAACCTAAAAGTGAACGAATTTTCAGTGGTAGTTATCTATTCCAGCAGATTTCACGCAAATATAGGAATTATATTTACAATAGTGTTTGGTTCGCTGTAATTATATCATATTTTCGAAAGAATCGATATCGTTGTTGTTATGACGGCAACGATCAATGAATGTTCTGAACCCGCATAGGGCACGAGGAAAGGGCGTCATGTCGTCACTTAATGGAGCCTTTTGATAGAAAATTAAAATTGCCGGTCGCCTATTATTCATCCTAATAAGGCCTCGTCAGCTAAGCGACGGACAGAGTTTGTATAAAAGCTAAGATAGGCCGTCGGAACACTCAATTTTCCCGCCGCAGCTACAGGGTGGGCGTTAACTGTGTTCGCGGTTTGTTTTGTTCATATTTAAAAAAATCGCGGGTTTACGGTGTCGGTAGACGCGCCAGTTCGTGGAAATTTTAGTCGCTATGGAGCCGTTCACAGGTGTGCAACGTGCGTTTTGTGTTCGCGCATTTTATGCAAACAATATTTCTGTAAGGGGCTTTCTAGACGATCAAGCACGCGTCGCTGGCTGGGAGAGGATAGTGAACCGCGGGAATAATGCAAATATTTTTTCCAATGTTTACCAAAAATGCCTAATTTTGTAATTTATAGCTGTAAGTCACGTTAATTAGACGTATTTGATTGATGAATGGCGGGACTCCTAGGTATTTAACTACAAAATTAGGCATTTTTAGTAAATATTTAAAAAATATATATTTGCATGCTTCTTGCGGTTTACGATCCCTGCCCAGCCCGTGACGCAATGCTTGACAAGCATGCTTGATCGTATAGAGAGCCCCTAACGATTGCGTGGCGAATGCACCGTGCTCATTTCGGTTTACGAGACATTATGAAATCACCCAGCGCAAGAACTATTCTTAAATGGATCACAACGTTTGAAGCAACCGTTTGCCGCCCGAATTCAGCGCGGATGGCAGAAACTATACGGCGTGTTAGCGAAGCGGTAAAACAAAATCCACAATCGATTCGCAAGAGAAGTGAAGAATTACTATGGGATGCTGCAGGAGTTTTTTGTTCCAGCTCTTCGAGAATATCAAGGTCACAATTCCAGCAACTGGTTGTAGCAGGATGGTGCCAACTGTCATACTACCACAGTGTTTATAGACCTTTTGAAACAGATGTTCCCTGGGAAAGCATTAAGTGACCCCCACGGAGCCTAGATCTCACTCCGAACCATTATTTTACGTTGGGATACCTTAAATCAAGGGTTTACGGAGATAATCCAACAATAACAGAGCAGCTAAAACAAAATCTTATACGGGAAATCAATGCCATTCCGAGAGTAACTTACCAACATGTCTTTGAAAACGAGTCCGACTTGGAGAATATAAACAAGTTGGTTACTTAGACAACATAATATTTAAAACTTAGATGTCAATAAAATTTCCATTTTTTCTAGTTTTTGAAAATATACATTTAAAATGGCATCTACAGTTAACGCCCATCCTGTATACATATAAAGGAATATGTGAGTGTTTTCGTTTGTTTTTTGTTTAATAAAGTACCTTTGTCGTATACCACGCTCCGTTTTATACGAAACTATTATTCGATTCGATTTGCCACTGAAATATTATTTTTAGTTTTCAATTGTGGTATTTATTTTGACTACGATTTGAGTTGATGAGTGAGCAGCTGCTAAATAAAATGTGAGAATGTGTGTCCTGAAAACCAGGCTAACTACCCTGAGGATACCACTAATTTGTATCGTTTGTAGTTTGAATTCGCAGTCTTTGTTCATGATGTACTTTTGTGATTATGATACGAAAAAAAAGTAAAGTGGGTTTTTTATGACTTTGTTACCGAGGAGAAGCATCGTTTTTGTTCGGTTTTTGGATATTCAGTATTTTTGTTCTCAGCAACAAAGACCTATATAAAAAGAAATTTGTTGATGATATTCGACTCAGTTTTTTTTTTGTAATAGTCACGAAAACAAAAAATACCTAATATTAAAAAAAACTTTTCTTTTTAATTACGATTCGCATAAAATAGTTTTTTTAGTTATATGCTTAGAATCACCCGCTTGTCTGGTCCTCGCCAGTAAGAAAAACCCACAATAACTATTGATCCTTCGAAAGGATGTCACGTGTATCTACTCATGCTATGTCGATTCTTTTCTCAGGTAACTGATGTTTGCAAGAGCTTATCTACTCTTTTATTAAATAATGTATAACTGACAGTCGCTCGTGTGAGGTTTTTGAGAACGACTCGCAAAACGAATAGAAAGGCGGTGCGGCCGGCGCCCGCCTTCTGCTGCCAACGGCGTTATATTGCTCAGTCACACAATTAAAATAGTCATTACATTAGCGGGCACTTTATGGCGGATAATTCCAATTCCCGCATTGAATTATAAAGTCGGGAAGAAAAATAACGTCTTTTGTCAATTCTTAAAGAGACGTTGCACAGTGGTCTCCCAGTGTCGTAACACAAAATCCAAAATTCGAGTTAAATATTTAAGTCGCGACCCCCGGGGGGTCGCAGGCTGTCTGAGAATAAAAAATCGAAGGTATTACAAAATCTTTAGTTATATAATATGGAAACAATTACAGCTTCGAATGAGAAACAATTATTATGCGTTTTTCTGGCTTTCGCAATTGTTTTTACAAAAACTTTACTGGATGCTTACGTCAAACCTGTGGAAGAGAAAGCAGTCTAAGGGGGTCGCGCAGAGTTTTTTTTACCATAAAGGGAGTGGCGATCTAAAAAAAGGTTGGAAAACACTGATTTATGATATGATACTGAGTGCTAGCTTTACGACCTCCATATGCCACACGTATTAACTGCTCGTTGGGGAGCTAATAGGCCCATGCTGGGTTGGCCATGAAGACCCATGTGTTCAGGGTCGGTCACACTCACAGGTCAACACCTATCCGACGGCCTCCACGCACGAGGTGCGAACCTGGGTAGGACTCTGGCCTTGGTCAGTTTCCCCTGGGAATCAAACCTCTGGCGCTCCTGGACGGTCTGCGCACCGTGCGGCGCAAGCCAATCGATTGTGCACTCTGACTAACAACTTGCGGTGTCAACTACAACGGGCGAGCCCGTCACCACAGGACGTTTTAACGATTTTCTCGTTCTGTCGCCCTGCAGTGAACGTAGAAGACTTTGGACAGAACAAATCCAACGTCCAGCTACGTCACAACCCGCAAGAAGCCAACGCCTTACCGCGAGATAGCCAGTGTTACCTGGCGGGCCGACCCTCGCGCCCTTGCTTCCAATTGTGACCAGATTTCTCCGGTCTCTCGATTGGTTCCGAGTTCGAGGTCGCTTGCGCGGTCCTCTCCCTTACGAAGCGGTGAAACGGTGTGCACCGAATCTATCGCGGACCAAGGCGTCCTTTGCCCGACTCTGAACCGGGATCGGATGGCCAATGGTCATTTCAAGAGCAGTCGCCGTAAGGTAGGCAACCACCCCCGCTCTATAGGAAACAATACAGTTCCCAGACTCCCCCGACTGTTAGTCGGAGAGCACAATCGATTGGCTTGCGCCGCTCGGTGCGCAGACCGTCCAGGAGCGCCAGAGGTTTGATTCCCAGGGGAGACTGGTTGACCCAGTGTCCTACCCAGGCTCGCACCCCATGCGTGGAGGCCATCGGATGGGTGTTGACCCGTGAGTGTGACCGACCCTGAACACATCGTGGGTCATCGTGGCCACCTCATCATGGGCCCGTTAGCTCCTGTTAGCACTCTGACTAACAGTCGGGGGAGTCTGGAAGCTGTACTGTTTCCTATAGAGCGGGGGTGGTTGCGGACCTTACGGCGACTGCCCTTGAAATGACCATTGGCCATCCGATCCCGGGTTAGAGGCGGGCAAAGGACGCCATGGTCCGCGATAGATTCGGTATTCACCGTTTCACCGCTTCGTAAGGGAGAGGATTGCGCAAGCGACCTCGAACTCGGAACCAATCGAGAGACCGGAGAAATCTGGTCACAATTGGTAGTTAGGGGGTAGTTAGGGCGCGAGTGCCGCCCGCCAGGTAACATACCTGACTATCTCGCGGTAAGGCGTTGGTCTCTAACGGGTTGTGGCGTAGCTAGACATCGTATTGTTTTGTCCAAAGTCTTCTACGCTCACTCCAGGGAGATAGAACGACTAATCGTTAAAACTCCCTGTGTTGACGGGTTCGCCCGTTGTAGTCGACAACTCAAGTTGCTCGAATGACAGCTAGTAAAATTTGGAAGAAGGAATTTATGAATACACGAGCTGCGCCCCGCGGTTTCACCCGCGTGGTGATGGAAAATTGTGATAATGATGATAGAAAACTATATATCTTTATAAATTATAGCCTATGTGTTATTCCGATGTGTAAGCTATATTATTGCAAAGTTTCATCAAAATCCATTCAGTAGTTTCTGCGTGAAAGAGTAACAAACGTCCATACATACATTCTTACAAACTTTCGCGTTTATAATATTAGTAGGATTTTTGACGATCGCATCGCTACTTTAAAGGTAAATAATAACCCATCGTGCGCTTCCTGTATGATGTCTTAAAGTCGTAAAAACGCAAACATTTAAATTTCAGGTTATTATTAGTTTTTTTATTGCCCTGAAAGTCTTTATAACGCGATTGAGTTACGTCAATATCAGTTGAATTATTGTAGCATTTCATTCCTACAATAGTAACACTTGTGATTTTTTATTTATTGATAGAATATATAACATCCTACCTGCAGGTATGAAGATTAGCCCGAGCATTTAAATTTTTAAGAAACAACTGGTTTCGTGGATGCTTGGGCCATGAAGGTCCCGAATACATCAGGAACTCTCAAATATCTAGCTTTGTTTGGCTGCACTTTGTGACTATTACTATTATTTTAATTTTTCTTTGTGACTATTTTAGTTTTTTAGAAACTTTACTATTACTCGTATTATAATTTTATTGTGACTTTTTATTTTTCTACAAATATTATAAATTTTATTTATAATTTAAGTTGTGACTATATAGTTTATTATTAACCGAAGGATAAGTGTATTTAATTATCTATTTACTTCAATGTTTTATTTTATTATAATTATATATTTACATATTTTATTTTTATACATATTTTTATTTAATTCAAGGTTTTTTTTCCATTTTCGCTTTTTCCCTTTTTGTTTAAACTACTTTTTTTCTTTTGAATATGTTTTTTTTTAAACTAGTTTTTGTTTAATATGTTTGCCCTAGAACAAGTGTATACTTAGTTGGCGACATGGGACTGATATTCACTATAAGCGTGACACAATTTGCTGTGGGTTTTATTTTAAACTAGATAATAAGTATGATTTGTTACGCTTGTTGCATATTATGTACATTACTATAAATAAATAAATAAATTCAAAGAACAATTAGAATTATTTTTAGTAATTTGTTATATACTTATCATTTTATTTGTTTCTTATTTTACAAATTATACTGCCTTACCGCAGAAACATTATCGGGATTATTATTTTCTATTTTTAACGACTGCCCAACAAAAAAGGATCGTAATGTGTTCACGATTCATCTATGACAGAGGTACCCATACTTTCTTGACCCATAGACCCCTTGCTGTTTTCCGTAGACCCCCTGCCTGAATTTACTAACTAAAAGTTTTTTGACACTTAGGGGAGATATGTACAAAATGACATACATGGACAAAACGACATAGTGCCCTTTGCGCGGGAACTGCCAGGTATTCCTTTCTCAAATCGACCGCTAGAGGCGCGGGACGAGGCGTCCGCAATCATGCGAGCGCGTCAGTGCCCCCCGCGCACGCGGCTGCGTTTGACGTGGCATAACAGAATTTGTGTATTGGCGAGTTTTTTTTTTGTATGCAGTTCGTATTTACGAAGGTAAGTGTATTCATCGTATTTCTTGTACATACTTGATGGAGTGCTGTTATTTGAAGTCCATTGTGTCAGCTTATAGTGCGTTTTCGTGTTTATTTCTGTTATAAAATATATATTTTATTGTTGAAAAATGTTATGCTGCTATGGACAAAATGACATAGACTGACTAGGGTCAAAATGGCATAGTATGTCATTTTGTCCATACATATGGACAAAATGACATACTACAAGATGGTGATTATAAAACTTTAGGTCCACCGGGTTGTTTGGAAGTAATTGCCTAAGGCAATAAGTCTGCCCTTGCGACTATGAAGTCGCACAAAGATTATTATTATTATTATTTAATTTTGATATTTTGTTCTAGTTTGCGGGAAAATGCCGCGCAACTATCAACGAACATCCACGCGGCAAAATTGGAACGATGAATCAATGGCGAAAGCAATGGATGCTGTCAAGAATAAGAAGATGGGATGGCTTTTGGCTTCAAAAACCTTTGGTGTTCCCCAAGCAACATTGAGACGCCATGCTTTAGGTCATAATAAGATGCTAAAGCCAAATGCCAAGGGACTGGGGAGATTCAAAATAACTTTTCCCAAGGAAGTTGAACGAAAACTAATACAGCATTTTTAGAGCAGAGATTCAAGAGAAGGAAAATATTCCTCCATCAAGAATATATAACGTTGATGAATCGGCACTATCAACTGTGCAAAACCCACGAAAAATATTTGCCACAGCTGGAAGGAAGCAAGTAGGTGCTATAACCAGCGCGGAACGAGGATCCAACGTTACAGTTGTTTGCTGCATGAACGCTACAGGCAACTACGTCCCACCCTGTCTCATATTTCCACGTAAAAATATGAAGAAAGAACTAACAGATGGTGCACCTACTGGAACATTAGGTATAGCACAAGAAACAGGGTGGATGACAACAAACGTGTTCTGCACTTGGTTAACCCATTTTCAGTCATATGTCAAGGCATCCATCGAAGACAAAGTACTCCTGTTCGTCGACGGTCATGGCAGCCATAAAGGAATAGACTGCCTAACGTATTGCAAAGAGAATGGAATCATCTTAGTCTGTTTTCCTCCACATTGCATGCATAGGATTCAGCCGTTGGACGTGACCTTTTACGGACCTCTTAAAACTTATTTCAATCAAGAAATCACAAAATGGTTGAAATCTCATCCTGGTAGAGTCGTCACACATCTTCAAATCGGTGCCCTCTTTAACGGCGCGTATGGAAAAACTGCAACTGTTGAAGTTGCTTGTAAAGGATTCGAAAAAACTGGCATTTGGCCACTCAACCCGGTAATATTCCCAGATTATCTCTTCGCACCTGCTGAAACTACCAATATACCTGCTGAAATTGAAGAGATGAACATAGAAGATGATAATGTTCCAGTAGGGCGTCAACAACGAACATCATCTGAAGAACCGCGCACATCAGTACAAAGTTCTCCAGCTAAAGAATCTAGCTCAGCCATTCCTGGGCCGTCCACTATACCGGATGTCTCAAATATTAATATTGAGGTATTATCACCACTACCGAAAGGAAAATTCGTTAGTGGTCAAGGAAAAAGGAAGACGAGGAAACGCGTAACGGAAGTTGTCTTAACATCTACACCAAATATGGAAGAAGTCAAAAGAAAGTCAAATCCTACACCTGTGAGAGAAAACAGAAAGGTACAGAAGGTAACGAAGTTCTTAAACCTCAGTTCAGATAGTGAGGAACTGTTTCCTTCGCTAGAAGACGAGAATGACGATGACGCCGCCTGCATATACTGCAACGACTTATTCTCTCGATCCAAACCAGGAGAAGGGTGGTTGAAATGCATGGCCTGTGCACGTTGGGCTCACAGCTCATGTGCTGATGTGCCGAAAAAAACTAAAATATTTGTGTGTGAACTGTGTACCTAGGTGAAGTATTGTGATTTAATTGAAATACTAAATTTTTTCTTGCCTATGTCATTTTGTCCCTATTTGGTATGTCGTTTTACCCATACCACTTTGAAAATATTGTTCCGACAAATTTTGTTATTTTCTGTCCTAACTTTTTAAACTGTACTTTTAAGTGGGAAATGATTACACTTTTGAGTTCCTAACTAAGCAATGATTGTACAATTACATGAATATGTGTAATTTGTACCTTAATTTCCGAATTATAGTTCTAAAACTAAACAGTATGTCATTTTGTACATATCTCCCCTACTAACTAAAAGTTTTTTGACACCTGGAACAGTAGGTGCTGATCTCTTACATAGGGTTTTTGGTAATGTGGACCGTTGTAAAAAAAATTAAATATGTACAATTTTTATTTGTTCATTTCTAAGCGTCCACGACCTTGAAGTACGAAACATTTGGGAAAGCCGCACATAAGTGCACATGTAGCACTATCTCGCTTGCTCATTCATGTGGCGCGTTTATCCTACTCGCTAGCACGGATACCCATTGAAGCGCAATTTTTTCACATATCTCATTCACACCTTCCCTCGTTAGTCATGTGCGCTGGTCTCTTCAATCGACTAGTAATGCAATTTGAGTTGAGCGTTGGTTTCATTTCGTGATACTTGTGACGCGCGCGTTTATTTATTGCTAATATTATAATTTTAAAATACTATGCTGTGTACAAAATCTGTTTAAGATGTGATACGACATTAACGGATCGCCTGAATGCTTATGGTGACCTGCCTAGATGGAGTCCACTAATGTGGACCCCCATTTACATCTCGTGCACCGCGATTTTTTTTTCTCGCTGACATGAACCCCCTGCGAATCGAAATCGACCCCTGGGGGTCCATATAGACCACTTTAGGAATCGCTGATCTATGGCATTGTATTCGTTTCTTTGTTCCACCATAACTTTTCTAAACGCTCTAACCGATTTAGAAGTATGTGGTATTGTTAGAATCGTTGTCATCCCGAGTGTCATATGTCTATCGGCGATTCTAGGGGTAAAGGATTCACTTATAGATTTCAACTTAAAGTTTAAAAAAAAACACGAAAAACATGTTTTTTTTGCCGTCTAAACCAGGCTTCCTCCCTTAAATGAACTCACATTGATTCAAGATTCGACAATCAGCCCTTGTTTATGTTTTTAATTGTTACCTCCGCGATAGTTTGGTATTTCGACAATTTTGATATCGTTGCCGTAAATCAGGCCATTTCGCGCACGTCTCTTACATATTTCCTTGGCTCGTCTACCATTCATGAGAAGTTAATAATTCACAGAAGCAGTTGGCCGTCAACAAGCTATTTCTGCGTCTGAAACTGTTGTAGGTATCTAGTCACGTTTTTATTCTTCGCCGAGGACACGAAGTCTCACCACTTATCTTGAAGATATAGAAAACCGACAATATTGATTGAATATATTTTTTATTGTCAGAAGAGGGCGTCCCACGTAATTTATATACATGTAAGTATTAATTACTTACACAAAATTAAAGTTACTAAAAAAATGCATTTTTATTATTGTTGATCGACTAAGCGAATCCGCTGTCCCTGAACCAATTTCTTTCACTTTTTCTGTCAAAATTAAATTCAACTATACTTTTAATTTTTTAAAACGCCCTACCTATACGAATTTACGTGATACGTCCGCTATATTATCACCCGATCGCAATAAAACGTATCACTTACGTTCAAGTTAAGGCGACGTGATACCAGGAAGCGACCATATATGAAGAATTTTTTATGAGTTTTTTGAAAAATATAAGCATACATTTTAAAAAGTTTATAAGCGAATCCCTCGATAAGGAACCAATTTAAATTTTGGACTCAAAAAAGTTTCTCATTGCCAGGCTATAAACTGCCTTGGAAAACTTTCAGTCGCGATTACTCCTACAATGCGCTGAGTGTGTTATTATAATTTCATTATATTGACTGGTTAATTCTATAGGGTCGCGCTCAGCCACATTTTTTATTTAGGCCATTAATTAATTGCAATTAAATAAAACGTGAGAGCGCTCTGAGAGTTACGCTTAATATACTTTGCCATTAAGACCCTTATAGCACCACTGCGTAAAGATAGTTATTCTGTGCTAGCGCTGCGATAGAACGTTTAGTATGCGCCTGGTCGCCGGCGCGAGCGGACGTGGAATCGCGCTTGACGCTTCGTCAACGCTGGATTTTTATTGGTCAAACCCTACAAAATTGACCCCGCCTATTTTTCGCGTGTCCGCCCATTTCAGATATTTTCTGAGGTCTTGTGTCGCCTTAAAGAAAAACAATTCTAACTACAAAAAAGGGATATAAATGGGTCTGGTATATTGTAAAAAAGTGTTGTTATTAAGACATCTAACTAAAATTAACCAACGATTTTTAACTACTCCTTGAATAATAACCCAAAGGTAGGGTGGTTAATAACAAATAATGATACCTATAGATTTTAAGCGTACGTAACAAGAAAAATAAGTTTCTTTACCTTCTCAATTTATTTTATATTTGCAAAGATAATGTTTCTCTAAACTTAACCAGCGAATTCGGCCATCTAGCCATAAACCTCAAATTTATTAAATATTGTAATTTATGGTAAACTCATCATTTTTTCACATGAAAGGGGATAAGTAATTCAACAATCAATAATCAAATCAATCTTGTACTTAATTACATACTTAGTTGTTATAAAATTATACATTTGGAGTTATGACATACTTAAATCATTAAATATATTAAAAGTACTTTTTGGGAAACGCCTAATTTTAAAAGCTTTGTTATCCGACTCTGTTATGAAATAATCTCTTTTATCATTAAATTTGTAAACAAAATTTTATTTTTATTCGTAGCTTTATTGTAAAGTACGTAAATTCTGCACGACGCGCGTTCATTTCTAAGCGACCACGACCTGGAAGTACGAATCATTTGAGAAAGCCACACATAACCGCACATGTAGCACTATCTCGCTTGCTCGTTCGTGTGACGCATCTACCCTAGTCGTTTGCACATATACCTACCCGTTGAAACGCAATGTATTCACATAAGGTCGCTCGCCCCGTCCCTCGTTACCTCGCACTCTCAATCGACTATTGATGCAATTTGAGCTGAGTGTTGATTTCCTTATGACGCTTGTGACACTTATGACGCGCGCGTTTTTTTATTGCGAATGATTAATATAAGTTTAAAATACTATGCTGTACACACAATCTATATCAGGTGTAATACGCTTGGTTCAATTCCCGGCTAGGTCACCATTTTCCGTTGGGATAAAATTAACGGAATTGCATTTCGATTCTGGCGATCGAATGCAATAACAAGACACATACTTACACACATGTTACACGCACACACACATATAAACACACCATAGTAGGGTTGGTTGTAACAGATTGTCGATCAAAATAAACCCGCCCATTGTGAAAACGTAGAAACATTCACAAAGTGTAGAAACATTTACAGAACGCCTAAACGTTTATGATGACCTACCTAGATGGGGCTCGCTATCGTGAACTCCCATTTACGTCTTATGGGACAACTTTGGGAATCTCTGGTTTAAATGAAAGTATCAATCGAAGAAACCAGCCGGAGCACATGAGCGCCCGTGATAGGATAGGCCCCATTTACATCTCGTGCAACTCTCATTTGATTTTTCGTTGACATGGACCCCATGCATTTTGAAATCGACCCCTGGGGGAGGGGGGAGGGGGGGTCATATATACAACTTTAGGAGTCTCCAGTTCAGATGAAATCATGGAAATAAGTCGCTTCGGGGCATTGTCTGGATCCAGGGGCGCTAAGCAGCCGTGATAGTATTAGCCCTATTTACATCTTATGAGCCTCCATTTGTTTTTTCGCTGACATGGAGCCCTATATTTTGAAATCGACCCCTACGGGGGGGGGGGGTCCATATAGACTACTTTGGGAATCTCTGGTTTAGACGAAAGTATTAATCGAAGAAATAAGCCGTTCGGGGCATTGTCCGGATCCGGGAGCGCTAAGAGGCCCAGATAGGAGCCGGTACATTGTCATTGATAGCCAGTCATCAGGTAAACTATGTAGTTAGACGTGACTGTGGGTGGGTAGTCTCGCGGCTGCTTAAAATTCAAATGGCGTCTGAAATTGAGGCTCGCGCGCGATGCAAACTGCGATCGCAATGCTGTTTGCGCAACTGCAGCAATAATGGAATGGGATGACTCCATCAGTCGGCGGTCGGCCTCCCGCACATAATTCAGCGTAATCTGTGTGCAGTCTCGTCTCTCGGAAGCGGGATCGTAAAAACAGTGCGATAGTTATCAATACGAGCATGTACAGGTTGCTTTATCCCTAGTACCACGCGGACAATGTGCTTTCGCCGTACAGATTACTAATATAAACTTCTAATAAACACGATTACTAAATAAACACTCCGCGAAAAGATGCAAAAAGTCATCCTTTCACAGTTCACTTTTTAATTCACAGTCCTTTTTTTGCCTTACGAGATTTTTAAGGAGGTTATACTACACGATAAACAGAGTTAAAAATTAAATGTAACCTTTTCCAATATGCGGTAGTTACTGAGAAAAGAGCATTTTTAGTTCAACTTTAAATTATTCAATATTATTTTCTCATTGACAAAGGCCTAAATCGAAGAAAGTTGTAGATGGGTTTCAATTCAGTTTTTCGTGTAGAATAATATTTTCTGAACAAAAATTTCTTAAATAGAAGAAAATTGAGGAAAATATTTTTTTCTGTACACAATGTATAGAATATTTCTTTTGTAGAAAAAAGTACCTATTTCTTTGAAAAAGCCGTTATTTGTTGCATTTTGGACAACTGTATAAGAATGTTTTGCAGGTCGCAAATGTATAATTTAAGAAATAAATGCAAAAATGACGAAACCGATTCTAAAATTAGAAGAGGTGTAGAAACTGATGAGGGAGTTTACTGAGCGGAAATACTGTACGGAAGTCCCTAAATCCCGGAGATCTCTAAATTTTGCATTATTGTGTATAAATATTTATTCTTTTATTCTGTTAGTTAAAGTGTGTATCTTAGTCCCCTTTCAAATGTACAAATATAGGCTCCCGTGTGCTCCTTCAGTATGCAAGTGTGGAAGTAGTCTTAATCTCTTCGTTTGACCATGTAGAAACATAATTTTGATGGTGGCACTCTCAAAAATGGTGCGTTTGGGCGCTGCGGGCCAAAAACAAAATGGCCGCCATCAAAAACACGTTTTCCTATTTATATCAGTAACCGTTGAAGATACGAAAAAATGTTTTTTACAAAAAATGTAGCTACACAAATTATACATAGAAAAGGTCCTTACAACTTTCTTTGTATAACTAACCGTTGTCTCAAAAAAATTACTTTTGTAAAAAGAATAATCAAAAAATATAAATTTTAGGGTTTTGCAAGTGAATAATCATATGTACGTCAATGAACGAGAAGCCTACTACACATTTTCCAACTTGGGCTGGCTATAACAGCCTCTTGATATATCAGCAGAAGCCTGTGTCAAGAGTTACCATGCTAGCTATGATCCCAGAGTCACCAACTAATCAATCAGTGCAGCTTACTGTGATGAAACAACTGGAGAAACTAAATAGTTCAGTCCACTATACAAGTCCCGATGTAGAAGCCACTAAGAAAAAGGTAGTTGTCACAGTTGACATGGCTCTTTACAAACCAATAAAACAGCTGGAAATGGCTGTAAATGAATATAAGGAGGGATGGCTTCTGAAGCCTTGTGAGCTACATATCATAATAAGAAATAGAAGAAATAAGAAAAATTTATTTTCATAAACCCGATCTGGGTATAGAAACTACTTTACAAAAAATTATTATATATATAATAACATTACGAAATTACAACAAATAGTATTTCTACAAATGAAATGACATTTTAAATTATAAAAAAAGTGTATAAAAAGTTCTGCGATCTAAGCTAACAGTGTATAAAAAAGTGTATAAAAGTTCTGCGATCCAAGCAAAGCATTCGACTGTATAAACATCAATACCCTGGTAGACAAGCTAAACCATCATGGAATTAGAGGAGCGGCCAATTCACTCATTAAATCTTACCCACAAAACAGGCAGCAAGTGGTGGAGATTAAAATAATTGATGGAATTGAGGAAAAGGCTGAGCAATCGAGTTGTGAAATAGTAAACACCGGTGTGCCCCACGGCTCAACATTAGGACCCCTCCTCTTCAAACTCTATTGTAACGATTTAGCCACCAACATAACATGTGCCAAGACTGTCCAACTCGCAGACGACACCACGCGCATTCTTGAAAGTGACTATAGAGCAAAAATGGAGGATCCAACAAGCGAAACACTTTTTGAAGTCAATGACTAGTTTAGAGTGAACCCGATGTCGCCAATTTAAGCAAAGCAGTGTTGATAAACTTCTCAAATAAAAAAGAAAAACAGTTAAATTACTCTAATGAGATTGCCAAGTCCACTAAATTTCCAGGAACTTACACCGACTAAAACATGTCACGGAATTATAATAATTGCTCAGCTCCGGACAATAGGAGAGCTCATTGAAGGTTCAGGTATACCTGAATTGTGGGTTGAATGTGGATTATATTCAGCAGCAACAATGAAACAAATCCTAGACGGTAAACACATCAGAAGAGGAATTGAAGCTCATATATCTACTGCCTCTACACTAACTAACCTACTCTTAGAAGAATTTCAAAAAGAATTTCCAGGGCAGCTAGACTGTTTGAAGCCTCATCTCCAAGAACTAGTAGAAACATTAACAACTAGTGATAAAAAAGAGCTGAAAAGGGTAAATTCCACAATAGTTTCTTCCCTACAAGAAAGAAAGATTATTCGAAATATTGAAAACTTTTCAGCAACAAAAAAGCAAAAGCATCCTGTTTTCAAACTAGCTTGCACGTATATGGATATGGTGCAATTAATGATGAATTTCATAAGAGCTGTAAGAATATCTGATTGGAAACTGTATTTAGCATCCGTCCACGAGTTTGTTAAATACTTCTTTACATTTAATAGACTTAACTATGCTAGAATGATTTACTTATATCTTTCAGAGATGGAAAACTTGGAATCAACAGATCCAGAAATCTGGAAACAGTTTATGGAAGGTAATTGGGTAGTGAACAGAAGTAAAGTACCATTTTGTTCTCTAAGTGCGGATGAGGCTCTGGAACACCAAAATCGAAAACTAAAGGTACATGGAGGACTTGTGGGTAAAACACTCAATGAGAATGCTCGAAATCGATTCTTCCTTGATAATTCGGAACTAACTAGAATTGCATGTGAAACTGAGAAAATGATTGGATTAAAAAGTACAGAACGAAGTCAACATCACGAAGTGTCAGTAAAACTCCAACAGCGCCAGGGCGATAATGTGCTTACACTAATGGAAGCATTTAAAAACTCAACAAATCCCTTCCAATATAAAAGTGATGACCTCATTCATATCCTCACTCAGCGAGTCTTTCCTCAAGAAGTAAAAGTGTCTTTAGACAGTGTTGCCGAAGTTGGTAAAAATCTCCATAATATTTTCTTAGATCAACGAATTCGTTCAAACACAATTACGTTCTGGGCTCCCATGAAAAAGAATGTCATAAAAACGTGTAAATCAGTAGCTAAGAAGATTAAAATTACCATCAAAGACAAAACCGTTGCCATTAAGACAGACTTATCTCTCATTTCAAGATTGTTGATAGCTTCCAGAAGCAGACCTGACATAGATTTGAGGCACAATTTAAGCAACTACGAGTTTTTAGCACTACCAAAGTCGTTGTTTGCAATTGACGGGAGTATGCACCATTGTCTGGCTAAGTACAAACTTACAGATGCTCTAGAATCAATCCAAGAGAAACCTGCTGAAGAAAACGAAGATGATAATACGTCTACAGCTCATGATGTTCCAGTACATAATGACGAGCTACATGGAAAAGCTGTAATAGTAGATGGCATGGCACTTCTTCATACCTACCACAAACCTACAACAGTGAAGACATGTAATGACCTCGGTGTGAAATTCAGCCAATGGATCGGACAAAAATTCAGTAACTATAGTGAGGTACATATAGTTTTTGACTCGTACAAAGAAAACTTATTGAAGAAAGCGATGCGAGACATACGGCAAAAAGGCTCTGATCCAATCCAATACAAAGTCAGGCCAGAAACAAAAATTGAAAGCATACCAATGCACAAACTATTGGCCCATGATAAGACGAAAGACGAACTAACCGAGTTCCTTTCCAGTCAAATACTCAAATTCGGTGAGACCAACAACAAGAAGTTCGTACTCAGTTGGAGGGACAAGGCAGCGTCATCACATGGGGATGATGTATCCTGTCTTTCAAGCACGCAAGAGGAGGCCGACACAAAGATTATATTACATGCAGCTTATTTAGCACAGAAAGGAATTAAAACTACTCACGTGTTCTCCCCTGATACTGACGTCCTTATTCTAGCACTAAGGCGATATCCACAACTTTCTAAAGATTTTTCTTTCTATCTTGGACATGGTATGAAAAGGTTTGTTCAGATAGGGTCAATTTACAGAGCACTTGGACCTCTGAAAGCCTCTGCACTCCCTGGACTACATGCACTTTCAGGAGCTGATGTAACAGGGTCATTTGCTGGCAAAGGAAAAATAAAGTGGTGGAAAGCTTTTAATTCAGCAAGTGATACGATGATAGAAGCTTTGGCTAAATTGGGGACAACACTGTTACTCACTGAAGATGTGAGGGCTAACTTGGAAGCACTCATTTGTCAGCTATACATCCCCAAAACATCATTGACAGACATAGGAGCAGTGCGATGGTTCTTGTTTACTAAAAAACAACATCAAGATGAGAACCTTCCTCCAACAAAATCAGCACTAAATCCAGCATTGCTACGGGCTCACCTTCAATGTTTTGAGTGGAATCAGGACCTAATTCAGCATCCTAATAACCCGTCACCCTCAGATTTTGGATGGCAGAAAATAGGTAGTGCATACGAGCCTGTTGCTTGTACCAACCCCTGTGCACCAAAGCTTATCTTGGAGCTTTGCCGCTGCTCATGCTCAAAAAGACGTTGCTGTCCTCCATGTACGTGTCAGTCAAATGGACTCCGGTGTACTGAAATGTGCAAGTGCGAAGGTGATCCTGACCATTGCGACAATACGGGAGAATGCGAGGAAGACAATGATGAAGATCTAGGTTTAAGTTAAATTGGCATTGACAGTGATATTGATTGTATTTGAAAATTTAACAAATGTAATATTGTATTTCTTCAACAGTATTGTTATTACAAATTAGAGCTTTTCAAGAAATGTCTCTTTCCTCTTTCCAATTCCTACATAAAAAAAAATATAAAAATGGTATATTTGTTAATTTATTAAAGTTTAATACAGTTATTATTGTAATAAATCAGGAAACATGTAAAAAATTTCAAAAACTTTAAATATGTGCTTGCAAAACCCTAAAACTTCGATTTTTTCATTTCCTAATATTTCTTTTTACAAAAGTAATTTTTTTGAGAAAACGGTTAGTTATACAAAGAAAGTTGTAAGGACCTTTTCTATGCACAATCTGTCAGGCTACATTTTTTATTCAACAACATTTTTCGTATCTTCAACGGTTACTGATATAAATAGGAAAACATGTTTTTGATGGCGGCCATTTTGTTTTTGGCCCGCAGCGCCCAAACGCACCATTTTTGAGAGTGCCACCATCAAAATTATGTTTCTCCATGGTCAAACGAAGAGATTAAGACTACTTCCACACTTGCATACTGAAGGAGCACACGGATGTACATTTGATAGGCGACTATCTAGCCGGATCGAGGGCAGTCGCAAACGAGGGCATTGTTTTTTTAGTCCATTAAAAAAACATCTAAAATATTTGTTTTCTCACATTGATGCCTCAATCGGGGTAGATTATTTCTTTGTCTTTTATATTAAAATAAAAAAAGTGATAATTATTAAATATTTTATTTATTGGAATTTAAAAAAACGAACTCCAGAACCCTGTTTTGTAGGTTGGCCGACTGCCTCTTAAGTAGGTAGAGCGCATGCAATTCCATGGAAATAAACGATAAAATGTTTAATAAACTGTTAGGGTTTAACTACATTTTCGAAATCCTAAACCTGAAGTTTTTAGTGTACAGATATGTACTAGAATTAACCACATTATGGGCCCGATTACGTTTCTTTGTGAACTAAAACTAAAATTAGTCCAAGCGAACGAGACAGAGCAATAAGTTAGAGCGGTATATGAAACGAACGATCGTCGATAAATACTACCTGCCGAACTTACACTCGTCCGAATAAATTCGAGCATATTTCGTGCGGTGTAAGATTTGATCTTGGCGGGCAGTTTTAATGCGAAAAAGTGACAACCGTCATCTCACACTTCGCTCTAGCGTATTGCCCTGTCTCGTTAACACGGACTAATTTCCGATTTTAGTTCACGAAGAAACGCAATCGAGCCCTATATGTCATTCTTTGTACAAAGTAGACAGCGAGAAATTGGAAAAATCTATAACTGTCGCACACATACAGCCTCAGTTGTACATTAAACAGCTATGAAAATCGGATGTCGCAATTTAAAATGTTGCCATTAACTGAACTTAGGACAAGTGCAGACGTGTCCTGTCTCTAGAAACTCCTTTATAATAGGCTAGACGGCCCGAGTTTACCTTAGCTATCATTCAGATCTGCGCCCCTCAGATGAATTCGAGAATACATTTGCCAACGTCGCGTCTTGTACACTCATACTCATCTCGTACGATAAACCCATAAGTTTGATGTCGCGCCTTTGATAAACACTGCAATAATAATGATATATTTTATGACACATTCCCGTCCATCAAAAAATCTCTGTTAGACATAAATGTAAATGCAGATTAAAAAAACACTGATGTTTCGTGACACTTTACTATTTATTTATTATATTTTTCTGTACTTATTTATAGATCCATTTAATATTACTTTATTTACTATCATTTACCTATTTATTATATACGTACTTCTTCCCTTTTATTTAAATTTATTTTTTCATTTTCATATTCATTATTTCCCAAACAGCCATACGGACAACTTTGTTTGAAAACAAGAAAGTAATCGGGCATGAAGAACTATCGGGTATAAAGAAACCAATTCGGGCCAGTATGGGTTGGCTATCTACTATTTTATTTTGTACGTCGTGAACGGGTACTATCTAATCAATCTAATGCAACTGTTTTCATAAACGTAAAGGGTCGGTCAAATGCACGGGTCAACACACATCCGGCGGCCTCCACGCAAAAATGATAGCCAGGGTAGGACGCTGGCCTGCGGGCCAGTCTCCCCTAGGAGTCAACATTCGGGCGCTCCTGGATGGTTTGCGCACCGCGCGGCGTTAGCAAATCATTGTGAATTCCGACTAACAGCCGGGGGAGTCTGGATACAATAATGTTTCCTGTAGAGCGGGGTAGTTATGGCAAATGCTTTTGAAATCTTATGGCAAATGCTCTGGAAACGACCATTCGGCCACCCGATCCCGGGTGAATAAGCAGGGCAAAGAATGCCGTGGTCAGCGATAGATTCGGTAGACACCGTATCACCGCTACGTAAGGGAGAGGACCTCGCAACCAACTTCGATTCTGTAACCATTCAGGAGGTATCCTGAAGGTTAACTCAAGAAGGAGATATCCTTTCAAACTGGTAGTCAGGGGACGAGGCTGCCAGCTGTTTATCTTTCCTGGTGCCCCGCCGTAACTAGACAGTGGATTAGTTTTCGTCCCAAGTCTTCTGCGGTCACCTTATGGGAGACAGAACGATCTAACATCGTTAAAACTTTCTGAGGTGACGGGTTTGCCCGTTGTAGTTGACAGCTCTAGTTCTAGTTGTCTTCGTAAATGAAGATGTACTTAACCATACCGCGTACAAAAAGTACTCGAATACAAAAGTGGATAATACCCGTACGGCTTGGAGTAAAGTGACGTTAAAACCTGTTCGTAAGTACGAAATTGGCTCTAACGTCACATTACTCTAAGCAGTACAGGTACTTCTACTCTTGTATCCGAGTACTTTTGTACGCGGTATAGTTAGGTACAACTGTCTTCGTTTAACTTCTTAAACGTTGCATTAGATAGTACCCGTTCACGACGTACTAAACAAAAGAGTTTTCTTCTTCTGCCGGAGAAAGTTTACCAGCATCAGAATGTAAAGCTACTGATGCGGATTCCAAATGCAGAATTGACTTCTAGCCTGCTTCTCAATATCGAGCCATATATAGCAAACCCATAGCGTGCTGAACCACTTGGTTGAAAATTACAAACCCGAGCAGCTCAGGCGAGAGGTCACGATATGTGAGATGGCCGTCAAACTCCGATATTGGTAATTTTCGTCACCCCACGGAGTTACCCGGAGCATGATGACGACGGCCGTCATCACGGCGCATTTCGACACATTAAAGTTGAAATTAAGGAAGACGCTCTAGCTATATCTGGCACTGGCATCTATATCACCCTGGAGAGCGTGATATAGATGCCTGAGAAACAGTTTTAGATCGTCAACAAACAGTAGACACGATACGTCGTATATGTCTTGCTAATGCTATCGACGAATAAATTAAAGAGAATGGGACCCAAATTCCGTCGTTGCTTACCACCAGACCGAGTAAAATACAAGGATATATTTGTATTTCACTCGATTTGTGCTATAGTTTGGGAGATATAGGGCTCAAAGTAAAGCTCAGCGGCATCAAACTTTCCCCCCCCCCTCCCTCCCCCCGACACCCGCGCGGTGGACACCGATGGCCCCTGGGTTAAATCCACTCAGAAACATCTAAACAATAATTTTGCCAAATATGATCCTTTAATAACAAAAGGCAGGGTTTCCCATCCAAAAAGTTACACTTATTCCTCAGCTTGATTGTCAGTCGTCAGTTGACTAGACTATTTTCATATTATTCATTTATGATATGTAAAAATGAACATTACACTATTTGTAGAGAATATTATAAGCTATATTTTTTACAGATAGCATAATTCCGATATCGCTAAAGTTAGCGAGATATAAGCGAAAAACTGAACCGGGGCGCCATTTTTCCAAGATAGCGGCTCGAGCTGAACAGATAGAGTAGGGGACTTTTAGTATGTTTAACAGTACGCATCAAAGAACATCTATACCAAATTTCAAGCTATTACCAATTATTTTTTCTAAAATTTCTTATTTGACTGGGCTATGATAGAAAATTGCTGCATAGAACGAATTTCTGACGATGTCTGAAGCGAAGAACAGCAGTATCTTTGGAGAAAAAACCGAAGGAGGCTAACTGGCTTGAAGGGATTTTTTTATGGATTATCTTTTATATTTTATGTAATTTATATGCACATAATAATATTTTTGGTTATTACTTTGCTTGTTTTCTTCTATTGGGCGATTTATTTTTCTCATAACGCACAAATGTATATATAGACATACACATTGTAATGACATTATAGTATAGTAAGTATAAGTAGAATATTTAAGGCATTTTTCTAAAACTGAAATGTATTCACATACTAACTATCTTCGTCATAAGGTACTTATCATTATTACTTATCATGATTTTTAAATAAATAATTTAAAAATCCTGTTTCCCGACATGAGAAGCCACTTTAGATTTCCTAAGAGTTATCATAAGAAGTGGTTCTGCACAAAATTAAATTTCGTTCGTTGCACCATTGACTATATAGGGCATTAGATTGCTCAATGCCGTACTACATTTTGGCAGCTACGATTTTGTTACATTTTATTAAAAGCAATGTGTAAATGGTGCTTATAGTTCCAAACATTAATTAATCCTTTTTATGTTCAATATGGCGGCGTTCGTGGTATGGCAGTTGGCAGGTATTCTATATCGCAATTAAATAATAATAATATATAATTACAACGGAAATCATAAAGAAGTCAATTTTTAACTTGGCATACGGGTTTTTAAAACGTAATAATTACGCACCTATAATGTTCAGATAGGCTAATATATGGCATTATATCTCTACTTATTATTTATGTGATGTAATCAGCCTATAAAGAAATGCGATAGATGGCACTAATAATTGATTGTTATTATTGTTATATTGGTTAAACTATTGGGTCATTATAATCAACCAGTCCTTTATAAAAAACCTTATCAATGTTATATATGGCCAAATAAATTGTTATTAGATTCGCCGGACAATGCTATCAGCGCCACCTGCATGTCGCTGGCGTAGAAGGGTTGCCAAAACATACTATGGCATTGAGCAATTTAATACCCTGTATAATCAATGGTTGCATCCTGACTAGCAACTTAATGCGTCAGTATTAAATGCTACGGAAATCTTTCGATAGCAGGTAGAGCCACAAACGTTGCACCATATCCACTACGTGTAAAATAAGCCGTTTAATTTATGGTAGAACCGCAAGTGCGCGAACCCGCAGCCTTTGGTGTGTTTAAATGGCGAGATCCTAGTCATTGCGGCTGTGTTTGCCTTGACGCAATTAGAAAAACAATGGCGGTCACGGGACATAAAATGGTCGGAAATAGTGGAGTCGTGACTCACACCCAAAGGAACGTACTTATGATTGCTGCTGCGGCGTGTTATCGATGATTTATTTCGGTAGTAAAGGTGCAATAACACGAAAGGACTTCAAACGGGAACGCGCCTACATACAAATCATTAACGACTAGAAAAGAAGCCCGTTCATAGCTGACTGATTGCTGCGAATAGTGCTGGATTTTGATATAAAAGAATGGGTAATTTCGTGCCCACTTGCAAAGCTGGTTCGCCACATATAGCAAAAGAAAGCTTATTACAAAAGTAACGTTTCATTCTACAGCAGATAAGCTGAAATACGTGGCTGAAAAAGTTATAGTATTTTGAAATTGCAAAATATTTTATATCTATAAAATCGAAGACTATCGCGGTTGTTTGACATTATAAATAGGATAGAAAACGAATTTACCGCGTGAAATTTGTAGGACCCGACGTTTCGGTGACGTTGCAGCCGCCGTTGTCTAGGGTAGACTGAAGAGCTGTCAGTCCGTTGTTTTGCGGGTAGACCGCAAACCGCTGCCGCCACTGCGTAGGTTATAACGGTGGTGGGGGGCCGGGCTCGGAGCGCGGGAATTTTTAAAATCCGTCTTGCACACAACACTCACTGTATCCTGTTTTACGTCTTTGCGTTCGGCGTTCGGCGGCGGGAACATTTTAAGGAACCGGAACGTGGAACCCTCTTCTTAAAATGTTCCCGCCGCCGAACGCCGAACGCAAAGACGTAAAACAGGATACAGTGAGTGTTGTGTGCAAGACGGATTTTAAAAATTCCCGCGCTCCGAGCCCGGCCCCCCACCACCGTTATAACCTACGCAGTGGCGGCAGCGGTTTGCGGTCTACCCGCAAAACAACGGACTGACAGCTCTTCAGTCTACCCTAGACAACGGCGGCTGCAACGTCACCGAAACGTCGGGTCCTACAAATTTCACGCGGTAAATTCGTTTTCTATCCTATTTATTTTATATCTTTTCTGTTTACATGTGATTTTTTGTTCTTTCTGGCTGTAATCCTGGACTTTTGATTTTTGCTTTACGATTATATTGAAGTTAAACTTTTGATTCAAATAACGACTTTTGCTTTAAAGATACAGCTACTTCTACATAAAAACCCCTCTTTAACGAGGTTTAATAACTGGTATAGTTCACAAAATCATACAGATATACGAGGATGTCTATAATTCTAATACGTCATGAATTATTGAGTTGAACTTTAATATTATTAGTACTTAACACAAGCACAATTAATTGTTATAAGTTCCTACTTGTTACACTCTGGGTACACATTTCATACAAAAAATGCCCATTCTCCTTTATTAAAAAAACATGATAAATCAATGTTAATCTAACGATAATAATATGGAAATTGTCCCATAGTCCCATGGTCCCATTGTCTCATGAGAGCTAATAGTCCGGGAGCTAATGGGCCCTGTTGCTGTTATGCCGTTAACCATAGCGTTTAGGGCCGGCCAAACTCACGGGTCAATACCCATCCGGCGGCCTCCACGCAGAAGTACGAGCCCGTCTAGGACTTTAAACCCGGGGAGTTTTCCCTATGAGTCAACCTTCGGGCGCTCCTGGACGGTTTTCGCACCGTGCGGCGTCAGCCAATCGATTGTGCATTCCGACTGACAGACGGGTGAGTCTGGAAACAGTATAGCACCGGGCGGCTGTTTACCTCGTGGCAGCCGCTCTTGAAACGACCATTCGGCTATCCGATACTGAGTGGAAGCTGGGCAAAGGATGTCGTGGTCCGCGGTAGATTCTGTATACACCGATCACCGCTACACTAGGGAGAGGATCGCGCAATCGACTTCGAACCTGTGACGGTCGGGAGGTTAGAGGTATCCTGGTGGTTAATTCCAGACGGAGATATCCTTCCAAAACTGGTAATCAGGGGGCGAGGCTGCCCGCTCGTACCTTTCCCCGGTCCCTCGCCGTAAGGCGTTGGCCTCTGACGGGCATGTTGGCATAGCTAGACAGTAGATTTGTATTATATCAAGTCATATGCTCATCCCACGGCTAAAAGAACGATCACATATCGTTATACCAGACTGAAGTGTCGGATTCGCCCATTGTAGTCGACACCGCCGCATCCCATGGCCCAGCAATCTCATACCCAGTACTCACTCTCCAGATCTCCGACCAACGAAATGCCCCGATTCCTCCCGATCTCTTTAATATTAATAATAAACTCTATTCGCAAATAAAAAAAAATACAAAAAGCCGAGCTTATTGCCACATATATTACAACTAGCCTAATTACATGCGCGCGTTGCGGAAATAAAGATTAATAAGTTTGTTTACATAAAATACAAATTACTATACGAGAATATTCGAGGGGAGGAAATTGAGAAAGCATGGAGAGAGGAAGAAAAGAACTAGTTACTTCTTGGAAAAGTAAAACTTTTTCTTTCCCGGCATAGGTGGAGTACTCTGCCGTCGTAAATGAAAACACAGTATCTTCATTTACTGTGTTTATACAAGTTTGGTTCGTTAAAATCACGAATTGGAGTACTATAAGGCAAATTTTTCGGTTTGTCTGTCGATGGATAGTTACCGAGATACCTTAGATAAAAACACAGTATTTAAAAAAAAAACCGAATACTTTTAATAAAAAACACAGTATGTATAATTTTTTAAGTTAAAATACAGTAACCTATTATTTACTGTGATCTTTTTTAATGCCTATAAGCATTTAAGAAATATTTTTGTTTGGTTACAACTGGGCTTCTTTAGATACTGTGGTTTTAGGTAAAATTTTGGTAAATGTTAATTTATTAATACACGAATTAATCACAGTATCTCAATTACTGTGTTTAAGGTGCCTGCAGTTTTTTATTTATTTAAAAAAAAAATATTTTACATGGGTAGAACACAGTAATGGGTAAAATTTACCTATAACACAGTAACCACTCAGTTACGGTGTTATAGTTTAAAAATATAAAATTTATCAAATTATTTTCTTAATTAAAACACAATATCTAATTTAATTAATTAAACAATTATAATTTAATATATATTTTTATGCAGAATTTAAGTTCTAACTATTTTTTAACATTTAAGATAAAAAGAAATAATTTATATTGATAACATTATTCATGAAAACAAATTGAACTTTGACCGCGTTTTTCTCAAAACGTCTTTTTTTCAAGTTACTGTGTTTTCATTTACGACGGCAGTACTGCGAATACACTTTTGTGTGTATTCGACGATAGCACCCAAACGCATGATCTGATTGAGCTGAAATTTGGCATGCAGTCATCATTTGGTCATAGCAAGAGATGAAAATATTGTACCTGGTTGAAATCGGTCCACCAGGGGAGCGCGCTAGTCATACTTCAATCTGGTAATATTGGACAAAGACTTTCGAAATTCTTTCTTAAGAAATTTGATACACATATGCCTTGTTGAGCCGAAACCACATTGCGAAATTTTGGTTGAAGATTATTAAACTCAGCTGTATTTAAGAATGTATACTACATAATATTGGAAAAATACCATTTTAATGCCACAAATTACTACAAATATAGTACTAAAATACTACAAAAATACTAAAAGACTATAAAAATCTTTGAAGTACATTCGCGATTTTAATCGAACACATTTACTATCGGGAGGGGGGGTTGTCTACTTGTCGGGAAAGTCTTAGTGTGGCCCAACCGATTTTTGTTAGGCGAGTTACTCTCTTAGGCGAATCATTCTAACGAAGGCGATTTTCGTATATTTGCTGGGAGATCGTTCCAGAGTCTTGCACCATGGACACAGAAAGAGTAGGAGTAGAAATCAGTATTATGACAAGGAGTTTTTAGTAAATCGTCAGAGGCTGACCGAAGTACGAGACCGTGAGAACTTAATGGTTCGAAAAGGTCGAGGAGATAATGACGAAGTTGTTTAGGAGAGTACACGATATAGGAGAGCAAGTATATGAACATTTCTCCTTTGGCGTACGGCCAACCGCTAATCTGACACGTGATCATACTTACGTAGACCGAAGATGAACCTTCTTCCCTCGTCCACTGCCACTATGAAATTGAATTAGCAGTCATTATATAACTAGGATTCCGTCTTGATTTTCAGATTACAAACCATAGGTTGCGCATATTGTGAAACCATTTATCTACCTCTCAGCCCCTTTTTTTAACGAATAGCCTTTTTTCATAAGCCTGTCTGAAAAGTTTCATTTTCCACTTTTCACTGCCGCAACCCTTGATGAGACTCTTTGCCATCCCTTCTCACATAATTTATTTAATGGAAAGACACATATTCACAATTTGTAATTAAGGATATCGTCGATCTATATGTGAAACTATACGCCGCCAAAAAATCGAATTTGCGTTGTTGATTGCTATTGGTATAAAATCTTCCTTAAATTGCTTACTTGTCTTGTAATTCTCATTGCAGTGGCATCTCGTAGGCATTTGATAATTTTATCAGGTGATACATATTACGTGCTTAGTAATTCGTCGCAAACTACTTGATTCCTTAACAGTGTTAATCGTCAGTACAGTAAACTAATATGTTTTTAAATTTAGTCCCATTTACACAATTTTAACAAGTAAATATAATAAAAAGAATAATAAACATGACTGCCGTTACAGAAAATGAACTATTGTATTTATAACTATTTTTTATTACGGTATATTATTGAAATATTTGTGTTTTGTGTATTTATCCATATATGTAGATACATATTTTTACGTACATAATCAGACCTTTCATTTGACACTAAAAACGATTTATTTGTGTTAATTTATTTATGACATTTGGACATTCATACATTACTTATTTAATATTTGGGCAGGTGTCCTATGACAATCGGGATGACATATCGATTCTAACAATACCACATACTTGTGAAACGGTTAAAGCGTTCAGAAGTTATGGTGGTATAAAGAAAGGAAAATCATACATAGATGAATTACACTCATTACGTGTGAAAGACATCCCATGAACGTAGTGGTTTAGATTTTTTCATGCGCTGAAAAGTTTGCTTGTTGGCGTATAAGAGTTCTTTCATAGAGCGACGATATATATGTTTGCAAAATGTATGCATACGATTCATCTTCGGTCTACGTAAGTGTGATCACGTGTCCGACTATAGGGCACAGTTAAAGTGGTTGCCAGTACGCCAAAGAAGAAATGTTCATATACTTGCTCTCCTATATCGTGTTCTCTCCCCATTAACACCATCCTATCTCCACGAGCTTTTTGAACCACTGAGTTCCCACGATCCCGTACTTCGGTCAGCCTCTGACAGTTTATTAAAAATTCCGAGTCATAATAGTGATTTCTATTCCTATTCTTTCTGTGTCCATGGTGCAAGACTCTGGAACGATCTCCCAGCAAATATACGAAACTCGCATTCTTTACCATCGTTTAAGACTCACCTTGAGGATTACTACATTACTAAGAAGTAACCAGTTCTTCCCTTTCTCTCCTCTTCCTCTCTCAATTTCCTCTCCTCGGGCAATATTAGTTTTAAATTCTTCCAATTGTCTGTATGTTGTGTAATAATCTTTATTTTCACAATGCGCGCATGTACCACTGTGTTTAGGTTAGTTGTAAGACATTGCCATGTGGCAATAAGCTCGCTTTTTTGTATACTAATTAAGTGCAAACAAAGAGTTTATTATTATTATTTATATTATTTGGATTATGCAATGTGTTTTGGCGGGCCGCTTGTTCCCCCCCCCCCCCCCTCCGCGCCCCTCCCACCAGCCCTCAACATAATTATTTGATACATTAATAAACTAAATTCTTATAAACGTTTCATTCACAATCTTTGATAACAAATAGCTTAGGAAACCCACCTACTTGCTTATCAGTAGCCGATGCGCCACCTGCTTCCGCTGCAAGAATAGTTTCTTCTTATTTAAGTACTGTCGCCAAGCGACCACACTGAGAAAAATATAGCGATGTAATACACGGAAATACGCATGTTTTTATAAGGATTACGTATATAACTCGGACTGTATACGTATGAATTAACATGACGTGGCGATAGTTACCGTGTCGTAATGTTAAAACATAATGTTATTTCATTAGGTCGCAACCTTGTGAACATAACATGTAGTAGTATACGTACGGTTATAGTCGAACACATGAATTATGTTGAAAGTATACTGTTATTTCCATATTAACCGTAAGGAAACGGTTGATACAAATAATCGATAATGAAGTTTCAACAAAATTTCTTGTAAATCAACAAAATTACGATTGAAACATCGTCATTCAATATATAACCGTAATAGCAAAATGATAATGTGAGAATCAATCCAATATTTTTCTTAGTGCAGTGCAGGGGGTTGATTTTAAATCGATAGCGAAAATGTCGTATACACGAGGTGACGTCATTCTCGGTCGCTTTTCGTTTGGGATTCGAATGTGGAATGTGTTAATGATAGGGATGTAAATGATAGGGATGTTATCTCATATTCGATTCTTTCTCTATCCATTAAATAAAATCAAGCCCCAGGTCAGAAGCCCCCAAGCATTAGTTGACCACATTTAAACAGCGCTTTCCTAACCGCCAGATTAAGAGGGGGGGGGGGGGGAGGCGGGGCTGGTTTAGACGGCCATAAAACACATTTTTTCAAGTTTTTTAACATAAACTTGAAATCTATTCATTAATCTTTTACCCCTGGAATTGCTGATAGTTGAAGATTGCTGTAAGTGTAAAAAACTTACTACTTTTCCATAAAAAAAACTTTCAACGCGTTTTTCTCAAAACCACCTTTTTTTGTTCTGCGCCGGTGATAAAAAACTGCTTGACAGATCGAGTTATTCCAAAAAAAAAATGGAAAGATTATTAAATTCTCTTCTATATGAACTAAAAAAACCAGGAAGATATTTTATTATATTTTTTTTTACTAGTTAAACGCAAAATTTTGGGACGAAAATCGATTTTATTTCTTTAAATCATTGAAAGATTATAACAATAAGAAGTTTTTGATATTATTTTTTTTTGTCTCAGACAAAATTACCCTCGCTATTACTGACGCAAACAGATACCGTCATTTCTGCAGCGGTAGAAACATAATTATATGAAATTCAATACCTCAAAAATAGTTTTATTTCTATTACATTTTTTTTTCAAGTGTTAATTAAATTGATATTAAAGATTCGTGATCAGATTTCAACTTTAGGTTTAAAAAATAATGTCTCATACCGCTGTCGATGTTTTCGTCTCTCTCCATCACGTGGCGTAACAGACGACAACTCGCTCGCACGCGCCCATCGCTAAAAAAAGTGTTTTATTTTTTACCATGAGATGGTACAAAATATCTTTTTTAAATCTCATTCCTAATAAACTTCGTATATTACATAGCTACTGTTTGTATATTTTCTTGTCTAAGTAAGGGGTGCTTTTTCCGATCAACGTCCCTCAAAAGATAAAAACAGATTTTAGTCTTTATTTATTTTCGTGATAAAAAAAAGAATCTGTTTTGTTTCTTTGAAATCACAGCATCGTCGCCGTGTGCTTGCCAATGTACTTTGTCTTAACCCGTGCCTATTCTTGAACTATTGTCGATATTCATATACGCAGTTTGACTCCGCTAAAGTTGAAATTGACTTTGAAAGTCATACACGTGGATTGCCTGGGATGACGTAGAAAATACTTCGTTCTCCCCATGTCCTCAGTTTCCAATGGCTATTGTTACTGGTAACGTTTCTATTAAAGGCTTCATTATATTATTGTACCTACATATTCGAGTATGAGAGCTGTAATAACAGCGATGGGCAAACTACAGCCCGCGGGCCAACTGCGACCTGCCACTACAATCCGGCCCTCATGCGATAGAAATAAATGAATACATAAATACACATATGTATAATACATATGTGTATTACACATAAATACACATATTATGTGATTTCGCTGGTCAAAATTACGGATATTTTCCTGCGACATTGATTGCCTTAAACTAATCACCACTTAGTTAGACTGTTAAAGCTATAGACTTATTAGAATAGATCACGCGATCAGCCTGAGAAATCGATAGACGAATAGAAAGATAGAGCAGCATACGGCTCCCTCTATCCTTGTTTAGTCGCGCATGCGCGAGACACACGTAAATATATCATTATGGCAATGCTTAGAAGCCATAATATGTCTGAAATACTATGGATAAACGCGCATGCGCGACTAGACAGGATAGATGAAGTCCATATGCAGCTTTTATCTTTCTATTCTCTTTCTATTCCGCTATCGCATTCACTCAAAGTCCATCTTCGTACTCCCGCGGTCTATTCTCTAGAATGTATATGGTTAAAGCCTAAGTGCCGCTTCCGTCTGGTCGCGTGACGTCACCAACAGTAGTTATATGCCTCGCGGTGTATGGCTCCCGCGGTGAAAACAATGCATTTTGAAATTCGATTTACTCCATAAACACTGCACATAATACTCCACAAACACTTTCCGCATAATATTTCCATAAAATTTGCTTTTGCTCTGAGTTTTTAATTAATTGCGCAACTGATTTTGAGCTCAAGATGTACCACCATCCTGAGCCTAACTTTGAAAAAATATTTATTTCGCAAGAACCGCTCGAAAACCTTTTTATTCAGCAAAATCACACACAGTGATGGCACACACAGGAAACGCAAACCACGACATCTAAAAAACTCGCCACAGGTGCAGCCCACCTGGATACTACTACAACGGTCTCCTGACGGGATTAACAAAAGAACGAAGAAGTGGCCTTCTTTACACAAAGCGCGTGATGACTGCCACTGGGTAATTGCCCTTTAGTGGGGTTCTTGTGCGCCGGGCCTATTCGCGCCGCTTTCGGGATGTAACATCGCAGGGATGAGCGCCCTGTGGTAGGTGTCCGTTGGGCCGCTCGAAGTAACAGCCTCTTGTCGCAATGACTAGACTGGAACAGGAGATGAGAAGGTACATTGTACATGGCGTATTTGAAGGACTGATGTGCTGCGGTTCCAATTTTCAATTGTAGATCGCTAAGAAAGGCAATCGGGCCCAGTGTTGTGTTACTTGGTCTTTACCATTACTTTTGTATTAGCATTCGCATGCTGTTATACGATAAAGCCTAAGTTGCTCTCAGGGTGGTCATCTTAAGACGTCATGCGTTCATTATTTATCACATGTTATCAAATAACATCTGGCTAAAGCGCTACGAGACGAGAATATAAATGGTTTTATAATCTACTATTAGCTTTCGCTTGCGTCTCATTTCGTTTGGGTACCGATATCCAACTCTCCGAACCGTAGATTTATGTTTGTGGTTCCAAGACCACTGAACTGCTGGACCATGTGGAATGATTGTCCCTCCTCGGGTCTCATCCGCTCAGGGCAGTATTCCATTATTCGACGAAATGCAATAAAAACTTTATTTCACCTGAAAACCGGTCTCAGCGCAGCATTGCAGGATCGTGGCAGGCCGGCCGCCCACAGTTTACTAATATACCAGCCCATCGATCGTTCCCACGCGTTTTACTCAAACTGCGTAGGGTCGTAGAGTGGTATATTTATGTAAGTCCACGCTTGTATACTTTAGTTGACTAAACATGCGCAATCGCAAAGTTCTAGGAAAAACTGTCATTTTAATTATAGCGGTCTGGTGACGCAGCCTATACTGCAGTCAGGGTTTTATTTTTAAAACGGTCTCAAATTGCATTTAGGAAAGAAAGCGGTGAAACTAATGACAAATTTTGATTTGTGAAATTGAAAAGTCATAGCTAGTTGTAAAGTTTCCGCTTATATGTAGTACTTTGGATGTTATCAACAACTAGAGTTGTCGACTAAAACGGGCGAACCCGTCACCTCAGGAAGTTTTAACGATTAGTCGTTCTATCTCCCTGAAGTGAGCGCAGAAGACTTGGACAAAACAGTCCACCGTCAAGCTCCGCCACATGCCCGTAAGAGGCCAACGCTTTAACCGCGAGATAGCCAGGAGCGTTACCCAGCGGGCTTACACTCACGCCCTTACTTCCAATTGCGACCAGATTACTCCAGTCTCTCGATTGGTTACGAGTTCGAGGTCGCTTGCGCGGTCCTCTCCCTTACGTAGCAGTGAAACGGTGTATACCGAATCTATCGCGGACCACGGCATCCTTTGCCTGGCTGTTCACCCAGGATCGGGTAGCCGATGGTCATTTCAAGAGCAGTCGCCGACTGTTAGTCAGAGTGCACAATCGATTGGCTTACGGATATTATCAACAGTACGAATTCGACGTCCGTTCAAAATAAGTTTTGATCTTGGGGAACAAATAAACGTCACAAGGACTAAGACCATGAGAAACAAGGACTAAGATTATGAGAAAAAGGGGGGGTGGGGATAGGATTTTTTTTCCCTGTTCAACCGTGAGGTTTTTTGACACTAGGTACATTGGCACAAAGGTCAGTATCTGATGAAAGGTAAACAATTAAACTTTAACTCCATACCAACAACCTGAATGTTAGTCGACGGTCTGACGTCATAAAAAAAACCCTCAATCTTTCTACGTTTTCAGTTTTTGATGTTGAAGGCCTCCCTGGACGAATTCGTCTTCCATTGCTTCTCAGCCCACCAGAAATGATTTATGCCACTGAAAATTCATTTTGGTAAGGAATGTTTCCCATACGCACTTGCAGTTCAAACTCGCGAATTCGCCAAAATTGACATTAAAAAATATAACCCATACAAAGTCATAACCTACAAAAATTGGGAAAATGATAAGTATACACAAATATTCCAAATAAGGCCCTGTAAAAAGCCTCAAAATTTATTTTGTTGCCACTTTAATTAAAAACAAATACATTATCAACATCAAATCCGGCAAAAATTTTGACGCAGTATGTCACAACACTTATGGTAACTATTTTTGCGAGCGCAGTAGATGGAAATCCACAAAGGACTGTTTCAGCTTGAGGTTATAAATTCGTGTTATGATGGCGTCAACAAAAAATGTATCCTAATGGGTAGGGTTTAAGGGAAAATGTATTTTTGTTCTGTACAATTTGGTTAAGGCGACATGATACCTGGAAACGACCATATCTGAAGAATTTTAGTTTTATGAGTTTTTTGAAAAATATAAGCAATAATTTCAAAAAGTTTCTAAGTGAATCCCTTGATAAGGAACCAATTTAAAATTTGGATTCAAAAAGTTGCTCATTGCCTTCGACATTAAGGCTTTAAACTGACTTCGAAAACTTTCAGGCGCTTTTACTCTTACAATGTAAGCGGTGAGTGTGTTACATTATAATTTCATTATATTGACTGATTAATTCTCCAGGGCAGCACTTAGCCACAGTTTTTAATTATGCCCTAAATTAATGACAATTTATTAAAACGTGAGAGCGCTCTGAGAGTTACGCTAAATATGATTTGCCATTACCACCCTTATACCACAACTGCGTAAAGATAATCATTCTGTGCTAGCGCTGCGATAGAGCATTGCGTTTATGTAGTAGCTGGTGCGAGCGGACGTAGAATCTGCGCTCGTCGCTTCGTCAACGCTGGATTTTTATTGGTCAAACCCTACAAAATCGATCCCGCATATTTTTTCGCGTGTACGCCCATTTCGGATATTTTTCTGAGGTCTCATGTCGCCTTAATATGGATTATGACTTGTTACCGGTTAGCCGTCGTATATCAAGCTAACGCCCCTTTCTTAGTCCTTATACCACCATTTATGGATTTGTACACCACAATTCTCCTGAAAATTGCATTTCAGCTTCAGTTACTCTAAGGAAGCGGCCGGCGACTGGTCATTTCGGTAACTCACCAAAAAACTTTTAAAACATTATTACTAATGTATTGATTATTAAAAATAAATATTTTCTTGTGGTTTACCTTTCTTAATGCCATTGTACTGTTATTTACAATATTTAAATAATTAATATATTATTTATATATTTATTAATATATAAAACTTAAAGAGATATGTCTAGTAAAGTTTGTTAGGCAAATTAAAAGGCTAGTGAAATATATTTTACCCTTATTTATCTTTTCATTTTTATTTCTCTTGAATGGTTTCGTCGACCCAATATATTTCAAGTCTATTTATTCATTTATTATAATTATAGCACATTTAAACATTATACGTGGTTAAATGTCTAAATCCACCTATAGGAAGAATTAAATACGACGAATTAGGAATTAACATCTAGGACAGGCGCTTGTTATCTTTCAGTTGTTTTAAGTGTGCATAGTATCATTACTATTTAAAACTAAATTAAAATATGTTTTTCATATTTTTTTTAACTAAATTCACAGATTTTTTCGTATTATTAAATTTAAGATCAATCATATGTTAAGTATAGAAATTCATTAATTAATTTTATTGTTTTTTTTTGGCAATCGCTTCTTATGCACATCAAAAGAAATAAAAAAATAGGAAAATAAAATGATTGAATCTGAAATTAAAATCTCAATGACGTTTTATCATATAAAAAATAATAATTAAAATAATCAGAATGAAATATCTATTTAAATCAATCAAACAGCCAATAAATAATAATTAAAAATAAAAAGTTTCATTTTGTAGTATTCTACCAAGATTTTTTAAATAATAATAGATTGAATTATTATTTTGATTATAAATAATAAAAAAATAGTATTTAAGCAGTCACTTCGAGCATCCTATGCATGATTTCTCTACCTTGTTGCAAATTCCATTTGGATATCAACTTTTTAGACATCTCCATTCTGTCTTCTCTCTTGAATTCCTCCGAAATTGTATTAAAATTTCGCACCACTGATACATAGCAGATCCTTCTGCCCAATGGCGGCTCTTGTCCGTGGCACATCATGGTTAAATTCAACGGTTCTTCTGGTATTACAATTTTGTTGTGAGATCGGCATATCATTCGATTGTAACCCTTTGAAGACCATAAGCTTTGCGTTGTAGAATGGAAAATGTTGGTACATAAAACTGTTAAAGGGCGATGTAAATCAAACATGTAGGTATGTCAAGTTTTGTGAAAATTGGTTTAATAGATTTTGTATAAATTGATGGGACATTTATAGTAAGTGGTCCATAAAGATGCAAAGATACAACTTTTTCCAAAATTTGATTATTTAACTCAGAAATCGTACGTACTAAAAAACGTAGTAAAAGAAAAAAAATATATTTATTTACACAACATCACCAGTTCTTTGGCCATGCAATATTTTCTAGAAAAAAAATACTGTATTTTATTAAACAATAATTTATTTTATTATGCTAATATTAATATTCTGATGTCTTCATAACACGGAAAAATATAGATTATAAATTATTCGTATTCGATAATTTATAAAATGATATTTGAAGTCATGGGACACATATGTCCCATGGTCCGCGTAATTAATTGTCTAACATCTAAAATATTAACCTCTTCGAATAGCCTCTTCTTCCGATGTGTTTTTTTCTGGCCCTGATTTCCAGCATGCTTTTTGTGCAATATTTAGAGGTTTTTATCGATTTCGGACAACTGCCCCATCCTATAATTCCATATGTAGTTAAGGATTGGCAAAGTGCTCAGCGTTTTGGGACCAACGAGGTTCCTCAATATTTGAAGACGTTACCGAGCCTCTTCACTCTCTTACTTACCAAATTATTGCGCGGTTCCCACCTCATCCGTTTATAAACCATGTCACCTAAGTACCTAATGACCTTAACCCGTTTTAAAGTTGGACATGAACGCTGATTATCGTTATTGCAAATGTGGATATTTATGTCATTGGTACCAATTTTCTGGCCACGAATATTTGAACTAAACGTGATGTTTTTTTCGTTATTTTTGTGTCAGTAAAGAGTCATCAGGTCAATATTTCACGGCGTTCAGACCTGTATTTGCATTACGAAATACTTCGTCCCACTCGGGACCCTGGAACAGCAATGCGGCAACGTCAGCATAGATGATCACTTCACCGTGTGGTAATGTGAAGTGCGTAATCATTTTTATAAACGAAGTACAAAATTGGTACCAGGACACAGTCACTGCCCTGAGGTACTTTATAAGTCAACGTTTTAGAATCGCTGGTGTAATTATCCATTGAGGTAGTTTGTCCTTTCTCTAAAATGTAACTCTCAATCCATTTTCCCTATGTGTCTTGAATTCCCACTGCTCGAAGTTATGGGAGTTAATGGGCTCTTGCTGAGTTGGCCACGAAGACCCATTCTGTTCAGGGTTGGCCACACTCACGGGTCAACACCCATCCGGCGGCCTCCACGCATGAAATGCGAGCCCGGGCAGGACTCTGGCCTTAGGGCTAGTTTCCCCTAGGAATTAACCTTCTGGCGCTCCTGGACGGTCTGCACACCGTGCGGCGTAAGCCAATCGACTGTGCACTCCGAGTAACAGTCGGGGGAGTCTGGAAGCAGTACTGTTTCCTGTAGAGCGGGGGTGGTTGCGGACCTTACGGCGACTGCTATTGAAACGACCATCGGCTACCCGATCCTGGGTGAACAGCCGGGTAAAGGATGCCGTGGTCCGCGATAGATTCGGTGCACACCGTCTCACCGCTTCGTAAGGGAGAGGGCCGCGCAAGCGTCCTCGAACTCGTAGCCAATCGAGAGACCGCTAGGTAACCCACCTAGTTGGCGTTGGCTTCTTACGTGCATGTGGCGGAGCTTGACGGTGGACTGTCTTTGTCCAAGTCTTCTGCGTTCACCTCACGGGGGATAGAACGACTAATCGTTAAAACTTCCTGAGGTGACGGGTTCGTCCGTTGTAGTTGACAACTCTATTTGCTCGAAGTTATGTTACTCCAACCTTTTACTATACCCAAGAACAATTACATCTTCTGGCTAACCCACGAATCTAACCACGTTCATTTATCAACTGCGTGATACTGGCGGGCAAGGGGTTGTATCCATGGCTTTCGTATCCGTGGCTTTCACAATGTGATTTGGGCCCCACAATGCATCTGTGTATCAAATTTCAACTATCTTAAGTCCAATGATTGGAGATTGAAATATGATTAGTGCGACGCAGTCCAATATTACCAGGCTGAAGTATGACTAGCGCGCCCCGCCCCCCTGGTGGACCGTTTTCAACCACAATCTTGTCAACTCTTGCCATGAACAAATGATGCCTGCATACCGAATTTCATCTCAATCGGATTTAGCCTTTGGGCGCTATCGTGGAGGAATACACAGACAGAGACACCCAGGCAGACTTTAATAGGGGGGGGGGGGGGGTTCAAAATGGATATTTCCGGCTTCATCTAGATTTTTTTAGCGCGTTTACAATACTTTCCCTCCTGGTCGGTTGGTGGGCCGGGAAAGTAAAATCGAAAACTCCTCAAAATTATATTTTTTGTAATTTACAATTATTCGAGTCTTTGTAGTGGGGGGGGGGGGGGTCTAATAAATATTCTAAAAACAGTCAAACCCGTGATATCAAATTAGGAAATAATTTCATTGGTTGATTTGACATGGAATGATCCATAGACGCTTCTTCTGCGTTCGTTGCCTTGTGAACACACATAGTAATCAGGCTATATATAGCCTCTAATCTATGTTTAACATCAGCCTCGTGTGACCTATATGCATACCAAATGCTACGGAATGTAAGCATATTATTTTGTAGTATGGCGATTCGAGTCCTCCATGTTTGCTCGACGCGGCGCGGCGCGACCGCCGCTTGACCTCCTCACGAGAATATTGATAGCGACCTCTTTTCGCTACGACGAAACGGCGACCGCTGTGTTATTATTATGTTTAGTTGGTGCACCATTGTTCCCGCATTCAACCTCGTTCATAAACTACGTAAAACTACTAATAGGGATAAGCAGTACGTTTCAATGGTTTCGTAGTATCTACTACTTAGACGGAGAGCAGTCTGCGTCACTTTGTCTTATTCTCTGTTACACTGCCATAAAACGAAACTTTAAAATAGGTAACTGCACTAAAACCTCTTTTTCGATGTTTTACGAATTTTCTGCTGTGATTTTGCATAATTTGCACTTTTGATATTTTATTTTCTTGAGATCTAATTGCTAGGCTTTGTCATGTGCCTCCTATTCAACTCCCTAATTCGGAGCAGATAAGAAGTCAACGCGACAATATGGAGTTCTTATAAAAATACTTACACATCCAGGCTGGAGAGTGTACAGAAACACATTTTCAGGTTCCTGTATTTAAACACTATATGTTATCCTTTACCGTACGGCATTTATGCTACGTATGGTTGGGTATAACTCACTAAGCGTAAGAAGAGATCGCCTGGAACTCTGCCACATATATAAACTGCTTAAAGGGTTTGTTGATAATTCGACCATCCTTATACGAATCGGTTTGTTTATACCCGCCAATTACTATCGTGCTAGTTAGTACTCACGTATTGTTGGCTTTACCGCGAGCTAGAAGTAATATCGTTCAACACTGCTTTACCCGGAATGCATTATGTTCGGCTGTGGTAGAATTCGATATTTGGACAGCGAACTTGTGAACAGCTACAAAGTACGTTATTTGCTCTTAGCAATCAAGGAATTAGGTAAACGTGTAGTATATAGTATAAAAGTTCTTATAAAGTAGTACCTAGAATGTAGACCCAGCCGGGATTCTAACCGGAAACCTTGCATTGTAAGATCAGGCAATCAAAGTTGACCATCAGTCATCAGTAAAAAATCAAGCAACAAATTAGATAATCAGCAACAAAATAATTAAAAAAAAAGAATTTGTTAATATTCTACAGAAATAAAATAAAGATAGAGGCAGTGTCGAATGCCGCAGTTATTTTCGTGAAAACGACAGTCTTGTATAGCATATTAAAATTTTACCCTCCTTCTTATCATCAATGAAATCATATCAATACAAAATCCATACTTGACCCAGGCTCGACATATACCGCGTTGTTCGAACGCGCTTACGTTGTTGCACGTTGCTTTTGGGTATTTTCGGTGTCATTCACTTAGGTATTTTGGGGTCTGCGCATTCGTGGCCGTGTTTTGTAAATTGGTACTTCCCCCTTATTTATCGCGACATTTTGAGAAAATCGGGAAATAGTCAGTCTCAACTTTTTGAAATTCACAGTCTCTCATCTTTTTTACTTTTTGACAACACACTTAGAGCCCAGGTTGAGTTGTAACATACATATATAAACCTCTTCAAAACAACACTCGGTTCAGTCGGATCAAATTATTAGTCTCTGAGATATGGTCCCGTTTATAAACACGTGTCTTTTTTGAAAGTCAAAAATCGTAGGTTCACTTTTAGGTAGGTTGCGCGTGCGCTGCTCGCAACGTTCAGCCGTTTCGAATACCGGAGCAGTAGGTACTATGCAAGAAGAACCATCCTACTTTAAAACGACGCCAATATGGCGACAGCGCAATGTATGTTTATAGCCTAGTTATCGAAGTTTGAAATTACTTTAGCTCATTTTTATAGGCGTACCAAGTGCGAAATTCATATCTGATATTTTGATATTAAACAGATTCAAAATACCAAGATTTTATCTTCTGGGCGTCGCGTTAGTGGACGCTTATAAATTCATCTGGGGACAAGTGAGAATGAGACAGAGCTATGACCGAAGGCAAAGGCGCTACCTGCCCCCACAATATCTCGACTCGTCGCTGCCTAAACAAACAAACAAAAGCCGCGGCTGCTTAGAAAAAAAGCTGAATAAGAGTGCTCGAGGTCGGGCAGAACGGGACGGGAGATATAGATAAGGCGTTTTGAATGCTATCGATTGACTCGTACCGTGACTATTGGGCCAAGCCATGTTATCGCTTACCAAGCATATCAAACAATTTTTAAAAATAAAGAAAGAGAGAAAGAGAGAGGGGGAGGAATGATAATCATAAAAGTCTGTATTCTGACCCGAGAAACGGAATGCTGGAAGACGCCTAAACAAGACATTATTTATATAATACTATGATATACCTTAACAATGGAGAAATGGGGCAAACTGTCAAAAATACAAAGTGAAACCTTCAAAACAGGCCTTCTAAACATTTGAAATTACTCGACAGTAGTTGAAAAAGTTATGTTACACAAAAAAAGTGACAGAAAACCAACCTACTGATAGAATACTATCCACGGACCTTAAGTCGTAATTGTTAAATTTCAGTCGATTTTCATGAAGCAGCTGTTACTGTTACTCTCTGCTCAGGCGAAAAATCCTGGTGGTAAGGGTTAATGGACTTACTAAAATTTAATCGATATCGTTAAATACCTCTAATAATAATACTACTTATTATCATTGTAGGTCTCTGTTTAATAAACCTGTACTGATCACTAGAAACGCAAAAATCGAACTGTAGTCTTCCTGGGGGCTAGACTTTTAATATGTTTACTGTTCAACTTGATGGATCGATGTACTCGTGTTTGTAAATGGATTAAATATATTACTTTCTGACATGAACTCTACTCTTTCTGGCCAGACTGTAGGGATATATAAAATAAATAAATAAAATTACAATTTTCAAACCAATTTTACTATGTGAGATGAGAGTTTACAAACTTATTGTAGTTCTATCTGAACCCTATGCACTCGAGGTCTTTTTCGCAATTTGGAAAATACTACATCACATTGGAAAAAATACCATTTTAAGACCACGAAAATTTTTACAAATATAGTACAAAAATACTATTAAAACACTACGAAAATACTACTAAAATACTACAAAAACCTTAAGGTCGGTATCCATTACTTTCGCGCATCAACTCTTCTCCGCGCATCTGCAACTGCTCAAATGGAGACGGTGCGCGCATCAACTCAAGGACAGCGAAAGCTCCACAGTTGTCATTTACACGTTGAGCGGACATGTCATTGGCAGAACTTATTTTTAAATTTCTCATCCTTCGGATCCCACAGCACTGTATAATTTCGGTAATCCTCGATTAGAGCTAGACATTTTTCTTCGGCCCACTCCATAGCGATGTATTTGCGTTTACTGAACGCCGAACTCGATGCGCGAGACGTACCCACCAACGTCTCACTTTCCTCGCGTCCTCGAAGACGCTGCGCTCCACTATGTGTTCGCAGCATTTACCGCCACCGTTTGGAGCGCTCGCCGCGGAGCGTGCGAAGTTGCACAGTCCAGGAGCGCGAACGTATCCACTACTGGAGCAGTTGGAGATGCGCGGAGCAGAGTTAATGCGCGAACCTAATGGATTCACACCTTTACAGGGCGGGGATGACCCAACTGATTTTTTTCTGAACATCATTTTACAACAATACCATTTTTATTCCACGGAAAATACTACACATATAATACAAAAAAAATACTACTAAAATACTAGTTAACGCAATAAACTGCCCGGGTGCCTTAGCGGAGTCGCTCGAGTGCAAATGGTTAACTAATACAATAAATACTCTTGAGACCCGTAGGAGCTAACGCAGCCCAGACTCATTTACTAAATTCACGGCTTGTGTCTACAATATTAGTGCGACTACATATCTTTTTATATACCCATCGACCTAAACGTCCGTGCCTTCGCTCCGCTCGAAAATGCTCGCGTCGTGATGCATAACTAAGATAAAGAGCGAAAGTGTACACCGTTTTAGCGTACATATCGCTATTTCATTGTGATTTTAATAATATGTTAAGGCAGAAAACGCTTATTTAGTAAAAAAAAAACAACGCGTTGTTGCCATCGATATATTAGCTAGATATGCCCTCAGATACAAATATGTTGGCTCCATACCCTTTGCTCGTAAAACATGTGACAGTGACAGAGAGAGAAATAAATTGAACAGTATGCGAGAGAATAGCACGCCACTATTCGTCGCGGCAGCTCTCACACCGGAAACGGTCGGCTGTCTGCCAGTGAACTGCGACCAAACTATCTTACTACTGGCCGACTTTCAGTAGTGGTTTTGAAGGGGTCATTTTCGAGCGCGAAAGGCCCATCTAGGGGATCATATATCAATGGTTGTTGCGAACATTTTGCAAAGTTGCCACGGGGCGGAATTTGGTTTGTGGCTTTTCAAGAAAACCATGAATAATATAGATTAAGATAAATAGAGAAAATAAAATTAAATAAATATTAATACAGCGGGCAAAAATATGTATATTTATGTGGTCGAAGTGCTTGCTCAACTCGAAAGTAAAATCTGCAAACTTCGATTGTTCTGAGTTGACTTGTCGACATTCTCTCCCCTTTCGCTTATTCTATTTTGTAGAGGGGGAAAAATTATGCATACGAAAAGTCATTGGTATCCAACGTTGTTGCTGTAACAATGCGAGTCATTTAAAAATTCCAGATTAATTAATCACCGTGTTGCATAGTTCTGTTGCCATTGCGCTCACGCTTCGTACTTTCATTCGCGTATCGGGCATGCGGTTTGCACCGGGTTGTTAAAAACAGACTATCACTTTGAACACGCCATTTTGGTACGTGGAGGAAATGGAAGTCTCTTTTGGGTTCCTAATAACTAAAACGTACCAAAACAATATACTTCTCCTGTTTCGAGTCGATTCTTCGGTACGAATTTTCCTTCTGGTTGCAGCGTACCGCAGTTTTAAGGCGACATGATACTTGGGAACGACCATATATGAAGAATTTTAGTTTTATGAGTTTTTTGAAAAATATAAGCAATAATTAAATTAGTTTTTAAGCGAATTCCACGATAAAGAACCAATTTAAAATTTGGACTCAAAAAAGTTGCTAATTGCCTTGAACATTGAGGCTTTAAACTGACTTTGAAAACTTTCAGTCGCGATTACTCCTACAATGTAAGCGGTGAGTGTGTTTAATTTTAATTTCATTATATTGACTGGTTAATTCTCTAGGGTCGCGCTCAGCCACATTTTTTATTTAGGCCCTAAATTAATTACAATTAATTAAAACGTGAGAGCGCTCTGAGAGTTACGCTAAATATGCTTTTCCATTAACACCCTGATACCACCACTGCGAAAAGATAGTTATTCTGTGCTAGCGCTGCGATAGAAAGTTTAGTATACGCCTGGTCGCCGGCGCGGTTTTTGCCGTTGTATTTATTGTATTTGTGGATATTTTGACGACTCGGCAATCTGATAAAACAAAATGGAATAAAAAACAAAAAAAAACTTTATTTTTGTTTTTTTTTGTTAATTTGAAAAACTTTACTGGTAAATAAAAGTTTGACTAGCGTTGAGCGCGCTGCGCCATTTACAAATAGGTAAAATATCGCTAATATTGTTTTTTTGCTGGATGGCGCAACGCGCTCAACTCTTTTTATACTATTTTTCAAAACATTCATTTTTATAAATTTACAAAAGTACATTTTTTCGAAAGATTTTTTGTGGTTTTTTCCAAAAAAACAAAACAAATTTTTTATTTGCTTGTACTGATTCAACTATTTCGAAAATGTAAATAATTGAAATCTCAACATGTAGAATAATCCCGTAAATATAAGGCACACAATTCCCAAAATAAATTGGGAAATAGATCATTTTACATTTTGGTCTCTATTTGACCACATGAATAATTTGTGAAATTTAAGGCACTCTGTGCAAAAGCACGGTGTATAAATACTTACCTTCATAAACTTTTAAACTATTTTACCTATCCGTGTTTGCATATTGGTTTACGCATAATTGCGAATAATATCGCAATACGCTTGCTTTTCGCTCAAACGAGCATATACGCCCAATACGCTTTGCTATTCGCTCAAATGAGCTATTTCGCTCAAATCGGGATTATTCCCGTTGGTAAATACCAACGGGAATAGTCCCTATTTAGTAGAAGAAGCGATAAAAAGTTTCATTTTTATTCCGTACTATGAGATTTCAGAGAAATCGCGAAAGTACGATTGTATAGGAGCGTGGTCGACTGTAAGAGAGGTGGATGCCCTTAACAAGTTATTTCTACGAATATGATTTTTACTCAATGGTTCGTACACCGAATATTCGCCATATACCAAATTTTTAAAATACTGCCGGATATCCGGTTGAAGGACACATGGGGTTGACTTGCGCGGCCTTTGGAAACCTTGCCTTCATCCTGAGAGACCCAGCGATGCCCATCAACCTAAAGCTGAAAGTGTATGAGACATGAGTGCTGCCGGTAGCAAAGCACGGCCTTGAAACAGTGCCTCTATCGCGAGCAGTGCCAACCGCCGTAGAATATGCCAAAGGGCCATGGAGAGAGCAATGCTGGACATCAGTCTCCGCGACAGAGTGCACAATGAAGAAATACGAAAGCGCACGCGCGGGCGTGACAGACTTCATGAAACGTATCGCCAGACTGAAGTGGAGCTGGGCAGGTCACGTCGCAAGGCAGGATGATGTGAGGTGGCCGAAGAGGCTTGTCCGTGGAGACCAAGAACCACAAAGCGAAGCGTAGACCACAACTACGATGGCTGGACGACATCAGAAAAGCAGCAGGGACCAACTGGCTGAGGGCAGCAGCTGCCAGATAGACATGGAGGAAGAAGGAAGAGGCTACGTCCAGGAGTGGACCAAACCAGATCGAGGAAGTAGAAGAAGAATATCCGATTGAACCGATTACTATTCGGTATTCTACTTCATGGATCATGCGCATTCATAGCATCCATCGCTGTCGTGAATTGCGTTATTTTTTCCAAAATTCTAATTCTAGCGTGTGTGCTATATGAAACCGTTTGCACAAATCCGCGTCGGCCGCATCTAGCGACATCTCGTCTGGATTTATTTTTGGACGGGTTATTAGTTCGATTTCGGCGGCTTCTAGTTCCCCCAGGGCGTAGCGCGGGCGGAACGTAGCGAGCGGGGGCCGAGAAGAGTTGCCAGGTCCCCCGCACAAAACGCATAGGGCACTGTAGAGAGCCATGATGATCATAAACTGTGGTTTCGACGTAGTTGAAGGTCGGGCGAAAGTTCTAGACATAAAAGAGCTGATGGCAAAGGGGAGTAAGGTGTTTGTGGTTTTAACTCGAGCGAAAAACGTACCAAAGCTCTTTTCATTTAATTTGTACTTTTCCGTATTAACGTACTTGCCGCGTCAAAGATCTCAGTCCCTCGAACACTGGATCAAAAATGCGTTCACACTTCACACATATATAATATAAGCTCATTAAAAACTCCGCTAGAGACAGCAGACAGATAGTTTAAAGGGATTTCTATCCATTTTTGGTCTCCGTGCATTGATGTTGAATAAATGCAATACATCTGATCTAAGCATCTGAGCAAGGGACCGAGATCTTTGACGCGGCCTGTAGTAAAAAAAGGCTTGGTGTTTTTATTTCAAGGTAATGTATAAGTCGTAAGTCGTGTAGTCATTCTCCATCCTACTATACTGTAGGGAGCTAACGGGCCCTTGCTGAGTTGGCCACGAAGACCCATTCTGTTCAGAGTTGGTCACACTCACGGGTCAACACCCATCCGGCGGCCTCCACGCATGAAGTGCGAGCCCGGGTAGGACTCTGGCTTTAGGGCTAGTTTCCCCTAGGTATCAACCTTCTGGCGCTCCTGGACGGTCTGCGCACCGTGCGGCATAAGCCAATCGATTGCGCACTCTGACTAACAGTCGGGGGAGTCTGGTGGAAGCAGTACTGTTTCCTTTAGAGCGGGGGTGGTTGCGGACCTTACGGCGACTGCTCTTGAAACGACCATCCGCTACCCGATCCTGAGTGAATAGCCGGGCAAAGGATGCCCTGGTCCGCGATAGATTCGGTATACACCGTTTCACCGCTTCCTAAGGGAGAGGACCGCGCAAGCGACCTCGAACTCGTAACCAATCGAGAGACTGGAGCAATCTGGTCGCAATTGGAAGTAAGGGCGTGAGTGTAAGCCCGCTGGGTAACACTCCTGGCTATCTCGCGGTTAAGGCGTTGGCCTCTTACGGGTTTGTGGCGGAGCTTGACAGTGGACTGTTTTGTCCAAGTCTTCTGCGCTCACTCTAGGGAGATAGAACGACTAATCGTTAAAACTTCCTGAGGTGCCGGGTTCGACCGTTGTAGTTGACAACTCTAGTTGTAGGATGGAGAAATCCGCCCAAATCTGGTAGTAAGGGCGCGAGGGAGCCCGCTGGGTGGCACTTCCGTGCTCCGCGGTAAAATTTCGGACTCTTACGGCACAGTACGCCAACTGTGCTTACGGGCCGCTAGCGTAGTTCGATTGTGGATTCCGTTTACTCCATGGGAGACGGAATGGCTAGTGTCGTTATAACTCTCTGAATTCACATCCTTCAATGTCACGTTTTCTTATTATTCTGTGTATTTCGCGACAGTCGTAATATTTTCTTGAAGCACTTCAATTTGTATTTGGTCAACTGCTGTTTCTTTTATTGTTTTTTTTTGTCTTAATTAAATACTTAAAATTTTGGAAAATTTATAAAAATTTTATTTTGCACTTGTTTTTTCCAAAATTATATTTTATAGCTATTATCACTTAGGGCAAGTTCTATGTTTTGATATTATACTGTAAATATTATCAGCGGACAAACTCAAAACCTCAGCTCTCAACTCAATTTTGAAATATTATCTGTGTATAAGTCCGAGTCGTGTGGGACCGTTTATTTGTGAAATCTGTCCGCCTGGCAACCCTGCCCAGTCAGACGTGTCCCACTTGGGAAGCTCGAGCGATGCCTCCCTCAATTCGCAATTTGAGATCCCCGCCCACTGACAGGCTGCCAGCAGGACGCCTTCGTCTGGTGCCTAAATATAAGACATTTGCAAAACAGTTAATGGTCAACATTCCGTTTCTCGCATGTATAATCTAGTTAGTTCTTAAATATGAGATATTAAAAGCCATGCCTATTCTTTTGGTAATCCGTATCTTAAAATTAAGGAACGGGTTTTATTTCCTTAAGTTTTTAGTTTTGTTTATGGTCGTTCCTAATCGGTGCTAAAGGAGGATGCGAGTAAACGTCCCCACCGACCAATGGCGACCGGACTAAGTCATTGAAAAGCTCTTTTCATGGCTGTCATTACTTACTATGCCGGTCAGTCTCAAACCATTGTGCGAAAAAAGTTACAGCTCAAACAAAAACCTATATCATTGTATCTAAAAAACAGACCTTTCATTTGATACTAAACACGATAGATTTATGTTAATTTATTAACATTTGGACATTTAGACAACTACTTACTCGATATTAGGACAGGTAAGGTACCATATGACACTCGGGACGATATAAAGATTCTAACAATACCACACACTCCTGGATCGGTTCAAGCGTTTAGACGCTTGTGGAATAAAGTAACGGAAAACATACATACGTAAATCCTAAAATTAAACTCCTTTTTAACACGCTTTTATTAGGTCGATCTATATGTAACTATGTATTGGAATCTAAGGTAACTAATTTAACCATCTTCCAAGGTTCGTAGCGTCATGAAAATTGGCAGCTGTATGTAGTTCTGATGACAATACAATAATATGGTACTGTCGAACTGATCTGATGATGGAGTCGGAAGATATGAACTGGAACTTCATGATGGAACATCGTATAATTGCTGTGTTTGGACTTGTTAGAAAAGTCTTGGAATGAACTTTGACCACGATTAGGTTTCAAGGTCTGATGATGAAGCCGGACGATAGGCACTGGATGATGGAATATCGTATCATAGCCGTGTGTATGTGAATATCGAATCATAGCCCAAAAGCGTGTTTTTAGTGTTTTTTTTTAAACTATTAATTTATTGGTTGGGCAATCGTGTAAAAAAGGTATTTCATGTAAAGTACGTATTGACATGAAATCACCTAATCTAGACGATTTTTCTTATAACATGATGATTCCTCTTAGACATTCTGAGTTTATATGATGGTTAGATTTTTACGGCGGTCATCTAAATTTTGAAATATTTTTGCATGTAATTATAGTAATTTCCTACTTTACGTGACATCATAATTCCGTTTAGTGACCTCTTTCCAATTGACGAATTCCCAATTCTGGTTGACGATTTCCGAATTTCACATTATGATCAATAAAATGTTGTGTGGAGAAAGAATTTGCGCTACTTCGACAACTGAAGTCTTCTTTTTTATTTTGAATTACAGTCAACAATGAAAGAAAAGACGTCCTATATAATTTTAAAAGTACTGTTTGGCTCTCGTCAAGCGTAACTGTTATTTTGCCCTGACGGATCGTAATACAAATAATATCATACGATTCAGATCGGCCTAATAAAAATTGAACAAACAAATTGTATCAAGAGGGGCATGGTTATAACAGCGAGAGATAGTGATAGCACATACATACATATAAAGTGTGCTAGAAAGAGAGGACAACTATAGTTATCAACTAAAACAGGCGAACCCGTCACCTCAGGAAGTTTTAACGAAATGTACGTTCTGTCTCCCGTGAGATGAGCGCAGAAGACTTAGGCCAAAACAATGCACCGTCGAGCTCCGCCATCTGCCCGAGTTTGTTAATTTTAAATAATTTTTCAAATTTTTTGGCCATTTTTTTGACAATTTTAAGTAGCATTTTTTAATTATTCTGACTTTTTCTGATTTTAATTTCTTGATTATTTTTTCGATTATTTTAATTTGTGGTTTTAGTAAATAAATCTTAAAAATGATTTTGATGCCCTAAAAGCAATAATGAAGTAACTGTATGTACATGGTGATAAATTTAAATATTGTAAAAACGGACTAATAGACTGTAATTTAAATGTACCTAAATATTAAGTTTCTACAATCTGTTAAGATTTTTTTTGGAAATAAATTGAAATTGAAATTGAAATTATTGGTAAGCGATTTTCGTGCAATTTTTGCGGTAGAATTTATGCTCGACAAATACTTTTCTCTTTGGCATTTCAGACCATCGTTCATTAAATCGCAGCTTATGCGAAATAACGCCTGCTGGCCTGTACTGGAAGGCATGACGATATTACAATTTAATGAATTCGCCGACATTTTAAACATAAAAGATCTAATCAGCCCGCTGTAAATGGTCCCTAAGTCTTGTTTTTAAAAACTGTCTGATCGGGTAGTAAATTGCCTACCAGAGAATTTTTAATCTTGAATATTCACGTTGTTTTCTTTTTTTTGCAGGTAAGCAACAGTGTTTCTGTAGTGCTCGGCAGTACCTAAGCTATCATGTTCAGTGACATTGACGTTCGAGGTAAATACCACTATTTAAGTGTCGCCATCTTATCTTATCAGCGGCGGGCGTGGATATATGGGTGCGTTTGCGTAGGCCGTAGACGTATTCATAATGGGTGGCGATAAAAAGATTGACAACTCATGCGTGGGGTGCGTCTATCTATATATGAAGTACACAGGAGAGAGTCATCAAGCTTTATTCCAAGGTCGTGGATCTCGCGATTAGTCCGACAGAATCAGAAACAGCCCTCGGCCTGAAAATATGGTTTACTGCGAGGAGGTTTTGCACAACGGTTGCACTGCAAAAACTATACATTACGTTATTAAAATGTTTTTAACACGATTTTATTAGGTCGACCTGTATGTAACGAACTATGTAATAGAATCTAAGGTTATATATAAGCCCTATATGATACGTACGGGGACTAGCAATCTGCTAGTCCCCGTGCATATCATAGTGTAAAAACGCTTACCGCCCACTGCGGTATAATTCAGTGCGTTTTATTAACACGCTTTTATTAGGTCGACCTGTATGTAACTAACTATGTAATGGAATCTGAGGTAACTAATTTAACCATCTTCCAAGGATCGTAGCGTCATGAAAATTGGCAGCTGTATGTAGTTCTGATGACAATACAATAATATGGTACTGTCGAACTGATGTGATGATGGAGTCGGAAGATATGAACTGGAACTTCATGATGGAACATCCGTATCATAGCTGTGTTTGGACTTGTTAGAAAAGTCTCGGAATGAACTTTGACCACGATTAGGTTTCAAGGTCTGATGAGTGGATTTTACGTGCATTTATAAAAGCGTGTTTTTTTAAAAACTATTAATTTATTTTATTTTGTCTCGCAATGCCTTATGCAGGTCCTCCGATATACAGAACCTCCAATTTCAACGTTTTGCTTTCGATTTCAACAAAAAATGAGTGTATGTGTTCATCTATGTGAGTTTTCCGTTTCTCGATTCCACCATAATTTCTAAGCGCTTGAACCAATTTAGAAGTGTGTGGTATTTTAGAATTTTAGCATTAACTGTCCAAATGGAAAATGTCTAACTGTCTTAAATGTCCAAATGGAAAATTATAAAACTACGCTATTGTACTCGAAAAAATCCGGTATGTATTAATGATAAAACCCTGATTTTTTTATTCCACCATAATTTATAAACTGTCCAAATATAAAAAAATACTTGTCTAAATGTCCAAATGTCAATAAATTACCGTAAATATATCATGCTTAGTGTCAAATGAACGGTATGATTGAGAACATTCCGGAAATATACATGTATCTAAATGGATAAATACATAAACCACAAATATTTCATATAAAAACCATAATAAATTATAATTATAAATGCAATAGTCACTTTCTGTAACACGGCAGTCGTGCTTTTTATTCTTTATAATACATTCACTTGTAATATCATTTACATAAAGATGACAATGTTTACTTTGATATATATGTCTCAATACGTAATAATTACGCATTTTAAAGTTCAGATAGACTAACAAATAGCATTTCATCTCTCCGTATTATTGCTGTGATGTTATACAGCCTATATAAAAAAAACGATAGAAGGTTCTAATAATAGAATGTTATTATTGTTATCATTGGTTAAATTATTGGGTTTTTATTATTCCTTTGTAAAAGACTCGTTCATTATCATTGTTATTATAGATAGCAAAATAAAATTCTTTCAGTTTCGCCGTCAATGCTATCAGTGCCACCTGCATTTCAGCGGTGCAGAAATGTTGCCAAAATGTATTATGAAGTTGAGCAATCTAATACAATATACGAGTATAATCAATGCTAAAAGTTATGCATTTCCTCCAATGGACGTTTATTGCAAGCGCAGACGATCAAGCGCCAACAAGTTTTCAGAAGTTGTAATTAAGGGATGCTGTAACAATGTATATTAATGGACAAAAGTGGAGGTGGTTCGTATTGGAGGATTTGCATAAAGTATTGTAATATCAACAAACATTACGTTTAGTTTTATGCAGTGCATCAAATATGCACAACCTCCACCGATGCATTGGAGGATCAGCAAAATGCAGAACGTTCAATATCTTTTTTCTTTGATAATACGATTGGCGTTTATTCATACACTGAGAAAAATGTTGGAATGATTCTTACATTACGATTTTGTTAATACGGTTTTATACGGAATAACGATGTTTCAATCGCCATATTGTTGAATTATAAGGAATTTTGTTAAAACTCTATTACTCGATTATATGTGTCAACATTTTCCTTACTGTTAATACGGAAATGTGTCCGACTATAACCGTACGTATACTACCACATGCTGTCATGTTATAAGTGAGTATCCTAGAGCGCGATGTGATATAATAACATTATGTTTTAACATTACGACACGGTAATTACCGTCACGCCAACACCGTTACACGTCATGTTAGTTCATACGTATGGACCACTGTATGCGCTATTTACGTAATTCTTGTTGGAACATGCGTATTTACATGTATTACATCGTTATATTTCTCTCAGTGTATGACTTTTCGTATACAAACATGTAATTTAATTCAAATCACTTCTTTATTTTGGAAATTCCACAGAGTATTACAGTGAATAATTACAATTTCGAAATATAGTTACATTACAAATAAAACCGGTTACGGATTTCAATAAAATTACATTGATTTCGTTGACAGCTACTTAGTAAAAATAAAATACCTCAACAAAACTAGTACATAAAAGGCTTGTCCTTAGGGAGTGTGTTAAGTGTGTGGGTGTGTAGTGTGAGCGAGAGCGTTATTGTGAGGGTTGGGTATCTATAATGTCCGACATATTGTGTGAATATTCTTGTATAATAATATCACCACGATTATTGCGAAAATGATGTCGACTTCAGTACCGCCAACCGAATCGACTCGAATCCCAAATGCCCATCGCTGCTGCGCTCATTAATGAAATTACACATGCGGCTAATGGAAGTGCCGTGTTAGTCTAAAGTAGAAACGCTATAAACACAAAGGACATTAGCTCAAGCGTGGATTCTAGTCGTTTCTTCTTTGCGCGCAGAGTTTTTCCTCACTCACGTGTCCATTACCAACCATTAAAAATTAATAAATGCATTCTTTCAGCCTGATTGTATTATAATATCCGTAATTTCATCAAAATATGTTACAAACTTAAACTTTTAGAGTCAAATACTATATAAATTTGATTTGACAAAAATATTTCGTTGCAGACTATACAGCATGTTTTTAATTAGTGACACCTTTAAGTGGGTGAATCAGTACGAGCATATATGCAACTTTTAATATTTTTATTGGAATAAAAGCAAAAAAATGTTTTTATTTGTTACTTCGAAAAAATTGACTGATAAATAGGTAAAAGTTTGACAAGCGTTGAGCGCGTTGCTCCATCTAGCAATAGACACATAATCGCGAAGAAACAATATTCTTGACATTTCACCTACCGCTAGATGGCGCAACGCGTTCAACTCTTTATGCTATTTTACAGAATCTATTTTTTTTCAAGTTTAAAAAAAAAGCTTTTTTTTAATCAAAATTTGTTTTGTTACTTGTACTGATCCACCCATTTCAAGGATGTCACTAATTAAAAACTCATACACTTAAAAGAATAAAAGAATAAAATGTTAAATTTTCATGCTGGACCAATAGATTTCAGAAAAATCGTGAAAGTACGATTGAATGCGAGCGTGCGGTCGATTTGGATCCCCTTAAATCAGAAAACCCCCTGCTAATCGTTTGGCAGCGTTTCTTGGATTAGATGAAGCGGGCAGTAATATTACACCACCGTTATAACGTCATTTTCAACCTGTCTAAAATAAAACATAATTTAACTACTCTAACGCGCGTAACTTATTTCAGGTATGTAAATGTTACTATATTCTAAAATATTGCAATTATTTACACCCATGTATTTTAATGATAATCATAATAATAATAATAATAAAACTCTTTATTCTTAAGAAAAGGCGAGCTTATTGCCTGCAGGCAATATTTTAGAGCTAACCTATACTATTGTAATAACATTATTTGCGAGTAGACTACATAACTTAACCTATATAAAGAGTATGACAAATAAAATAGAGGAGGATAGAAAGAAGTATATACTTTACTCTTTGTGGACACAAATTTGCCACATCAAAATAATCTAACACCTATAAGGACGCTAAAGTTTTAAAAGGAGGGGAATAGGAGGGGAAAGGGAATTTATCTGGAGGATTTCAAATGCTCCCTGAGTCTGTTTTTAAAAGTTGTTATGCTTGGCGCGGTTCTCACATTTTCGGCAAAGCATTCCAAAGACGGGTTCCATGCACGGTGAAAGAGAATGAGAAGAAGTCACTGCTGTGACTAGGGATAGAGAGTAGCAGGTTGATTTAGCAGGTTGATAATCATCAATTTTATTGAAGGTTTTAACTGTTATCAAAACTTGCCGAAGTTCTAGAAGTAGTTGATTCTCGTTAATAATGTATTCAGATACAACATATTAAAATTAGCTGCCATCATTTCCCATCTTAGCTTTTATAAATGATTATCTGAAGTATATATATCGTTCGCGACCGAATTATGGTTTTGCGGTTTGCGTTTGATAATTTTGATAGATAATGTTATTTAATTTATTTTCTTTCTATTATCAATAATCGCTATTATGTCGACTTATAGATAATAGAAGATGTAAACCAAAATTGAGATATTTATTTGGTGATCGTATTTTTCTTGCGGTTTGCGCAATTTATCGTTATTGCACACGTTGCAATCGATTCTTGTTTACTATATAAAGGAAATCAATATTTATTAGAAATAGTATATATTTAATAATAATAAAAGCACTTTATTCGTAAGAAAAAGCGAGCTTATTGCCTGCATGCAATATTTTAGAGCTAACCTATATTTACAATATGAAGTTGTTCGAAATAGCTGGTTAGCGGATATGAGTTTAAGAAATGATTTTTATTTAACCTTGTAAGTCCTCTCGTGCTTTAAAAGCACAAATTAGTCCAATTAATTCAGACATAACATTTTGAATCGTTAGCAAGACTGACGTGCTATTTTCAGCACGAAATATTTTGTCAATCATTTTTCAGTATTATATATATCCTTCTAGCCGTATTCGGCCACAGCGATTGCATTCTAGATTCTTGCATTCTTGCTTTTTTTTATTTTATTTTTTTTAAATTATTATTATTGTTGGGGGTTTTGCTGGTGAGCCCTCAGGTGACTGATGTAGCCGATCTTGGCTTTGAATGTGCGTGCACATTTGGCGCAAGTCAAGACACCATCGACGTAATTATACTTTATGGCCGCCGGTGGTCGGGCCTTTAGCTCGTCGCGCTTGGCATCTAAGTCGAGCAGCCTCTTCTTTTCAAAATTATCTACATTGCCCTGCACTAGCAGTCTCCATCCTGGGCGATCTTTCGCTTTACTCTCCCACTGAGAGGGTTCAATGTTGCACCTTTTCATATGCCTCTTCTGAGTATCCTTGTATCTGAGGAGCTGGCCGCCTTGTTTCCGCTTGCCGTTCTTTAGTTCGGCGTAAAAGATACGCTTTGCCACTCTCTCATCAGGCATACGGGAGACATGTCCGCACCATCTCAGCTGTCGTCGCATCATGTATGCTTCTATTCCGCTGACTTTAGCGCGTCGAAGAACTTCCGTGTTCCTCACACGGTCCGACCACTTGATGTTCATTAAGTCGCGTAGGCATCGAAGGTGGAATTTGTCAAGTGCGCGAATGTGCTTTCGGTATGGGCACCATGTCTCTGACGAGTAGAGGAGGTTTGGGAGGACGATCGCCATGTAGACAGACACTTTTGTTCCCAGCTTGATGTCGTGTGAGCTGAAGACTTTGCTACGGAGTTTACCGAAAGCTGCAGAAGCAGCTCCTATCCTCCCGTTCAGTTCAGAGTCAAGGTCACATTTTGCTGTTATAGTGCTACCAAGGTATTTGAATTTGTCCACTTGCTTCAGAGGAGGAGTATTACTTTCAGTATTACTTTTGTGACAGCAGCAGTGAAGAGTACATTTATTCACTTTAGCCTAAGGTTGTAGCCGCCATTATGAGAAAATATATTTTCCTGTCTGAATCACATTTATAGTGTTAGTGTTTTTTTAAAGGACAACAGGCCACCACTAATTTCCGGCTGGGTCACCATTTTCCGTTGGGATCAAATTAACGGAATTGCATTTTCTACTCTGTCGATGAAAACGCAATAACAAGACAGACACTTACATACATGTTACACGCACGCATCAATATAAACACTTCATAGTAGGTTGTAAGAGATTGTTATATGACAATAAACCCGCCCATCGTGAAATTTCACAATAAAGAGTAGAGACAAATAAACTAAAACATTATTTTTGGAACGTCAGGACTTACAAAGTTAATGTGTTAGACGCGAGTTAAGTCTTATCTACATCAAAAGTGGAAGAGATATATTGAGCGTGAAGCAATTTATTTGTAGTAATACTTTTCAATGTCAAGACATTGAAAATTGGTGTATATTGAACATGACCTAGATAATATTATGAATAACATACAAAAAACGTTTATACCGCAATTTACTAGATATTGAGATAATGCAAGAATTTAGAGCCGCTGGAACGTCTGCTGGAGATCGGGATGGATCTTACATTAAAATAAAAACTCGTCCCTACCAAGCGAGAAACGTAAAAATGCTAACCTATTCAAGCATTCTGGTGTCATACACTTGTATGATGCTTATACGCACGAACTGCGATTAATCGTTGGAGGAAATGGGGGGAAAATATTGAGTTTATAAGATCGGAATCCAAAGAAGATAAACAAGTTAGTTTACGAAACATCGTTGAGGAAACTGAGCTATTGATGCCTTTTACGGAATGGAAGCTTTGAGCATTTTTATTGCCATGGCTTAGAATTGACTAAAGCTCAATATTTATATTTAAGAGATTGCCTGCATTTAAAAAATCCTTCATTCTTTCCACCTTATTATAAACTTCAAGAGGCCAATAAAGTTATCCTGAGGTCTTCAGGTTACTAATGTGGTGTTAAACTAAAATTACAGGATTTGTTAGATCACATAACAAATCGATTATTGATGATTGATGATGGCGTTTGTATGTAATGATAAAATGCGAAATTTTAAATTATTCTGCATTTGCGCTGGGACAAGTTCTTCAAAAGACTCATAACACACCAGATGGACATTTATTTATTTCATCTTTTGTGTCTATTATACCTGTAGATCAATACATTGTTAAGAAACTATTATAACGTTTTTGAATAAAAATATGACATTAAAGTAAGTGTGATATTTTAAAATACAGGTCGGTGAAACCTGCAGATTAATAACAATACATCATATTGATGTAAATTATTATTCACTGAAAAGCTATAAAGGGCTCTCTAGACGATCAAGCATGCTTGTCAAGCATCGCGTCGCGGGCTGGGAGGGGATCGTAAACCGCAGGAAATATGCAAATATTTTTAATTTTTTATATTTACGAGAAATGCTTAATTTTGTACTTTTATACCAGGGAGTCACGTTCATCATTACGTGATCAATCAATTACGTTTGATTAACGTGACTCCCTGGTATAAACTACAAAATTAGGCATTTTTGGTAATATTACAAAAAAATATTTGCATATTTCCTGCGGTTTACGATCCCCTCCCAACCCGCGTCGCTAAGCTTTTCAAGGATGCGTGATCGTCTAGAGAGCTCCGTAATATATGTAGCAAAAATTTCAGACCTGTCGTAATAAACAAAAAAGTTATGGATTTCGGATAAGAAAATAAGTGATACTTTCCATAGTGCGCCGGCGCGGGTCCCCAAAGCAAAAAACGCTGCTTCGGCGCTTGCGGCTGTAACTTTCCTAACGACAACAATAACTCGCCCTGACTTCCCTGAATGCTCTAAAAAACACCCGGTCCGGGAAAACCCGGGCGGAAGGCCACCCTGGTCCTGTTGAGGTCTGTTCTCGTTGTTCCTTTCCCTGTCGTGTATACTGTCTTTTTGCTTTTTAGTATTCCGTACCAATCGCGCAAATGGAACCTTATTGGTTGGTGACATTCCGTCGTCTGTCGGTCCGTCTGTCCGTCTGTTTGAATGTTTGTGACCGTCTAATTTCGGCTAGTTTAAATACTATCTTCATTGTAATCGGAATAGTTATACATGTGTTCGCGACTGTCCGAGAAACATTTCCATGGATAACTAACTATATGCGAAACTAAACACAATAAAATTGTTTTTTTTTTTAATATATGTTTAGGGGGATATTAGGAAATATTTTGTACACGATATTTGTCTACTTGAAAAACTGAGTTAAAGAAATCTACAACTTTTTTCGATTTAGGACTTTGTTATAAAATCAATATTATTTGCCTCAATTCTTTCTCCGATTAAACACAGTCCGTGCGTATAAGCACTATACAAGTGTTTGTGATCAGCATCCTGAATAGAACAGCTAATCGATTTTTTATGATTGATAGCGTTTGTAATGTTAAAATGCGATATCCTAAACTATTCTGCAAGTGGGTTGTGGTGTTTCATCTGGCCAGAGCGAATTCAAGCAAGTTTTTCCTAAAGAATCATAACTTGCATCAGATGTAGGTACGTTTATTTATTTCATCTTCAGTGCCTATTAGACATGTAGACCAAGAAACTGGCTCTTTACTTTGGCAACATCCTGCTACATCATCTGTGAGGTTTTGTTGTACTATTTTGATTTTCGATTAATTTTGATTTAATTTTCGAATAAAACTCCTGACAAGACAAAATCTGTCGTTGATTATATGCAGGCCCAAATAACCACTTTTGACATTTAACTGTGACTGACTGAATTTGTTACTGACAAAAAAATATCTGAATAACCGCAAGTTAAATGTAAAAAACGTTTTTCCTCAAGTCCTGGGAGTGCTAACCACTGCAATCTCCAAAATGTTCGCCTGCGGCTCAAACCCTTAAATGTTAAATTCTCTGCTTAGGGTTGTTAACTAGAATAAATAAAGTTGTAATTTCCTTTGCTTGCATTCCACAACGTTTTTGTGAAGCCGCGACGCCTACGTCTCATGCCCTGTCTAGAACCGAACATCGCTGTCTCTAGTCAGCATGCAGACGGTGTTGACGCAAACAGACATTCCAAACGGTGTTGAGAAGCCATCTACCACTTGCCTGTGACACAGTCCGTCTTGTGCCAACACCCGCCTGTGCCCGCCACTCTTGCGAACGCATGCACGCCTGATACTTGTTTCAGAAGATGTTCGTTTTAAATGACTGATACGGAGAGCAATTATTACCATCCCATTCATTTCTGCACAGCTGGCAAGGGGATTGCCAAATTTGGCAATCCCCTGGCCAAGTTTGGCAAGTAGATCCCCTTGCCAAGTAGATTGCCAAATTTGGCAATCTACGAAATGTCTATGACATTGCCCTGTCTATGACATTGCTAGCAACTTCCAACATCATTCTTTTAAGGGATGCTCCTTAGTCGCTAGCCGTTTTGGCTCCTTGTGGTGCTGTCATAAGTTATTAACCGCCTGACGTTCGGCATTGTCTCTGACAGTATTAATACGTATTAACACACGCTCGGATTTGGTACGACTGGTCACCGGACCATGGATTTGGTTCGCTTCCGAACCATATCTGTCCGTCTGCAGCTCGGTAGCCGACGGTTCTTGTGCAGTTGCTACTAATATGGCCAGCAATCTCTTTCTTGCGGTCGGCTCAGCTCACATCCAGTAGCCTCCTCGAATGAGGGTCTATCCCGGCAAGGACTCTGTGTTCCAGACCACCGTGCGGCGACAGCCAAACGGTTGTTTACTCGGGCGAATGATCGGAGATCGGAGATCACGTAAAATCGAAATCGTACCTACCTAACGTGAATTTTGTGCGGCAAAAGTTCGTAATAGATTTGGCAAAGAAATCTTTTTCCTTTATCTTTTATAAAAAATGACAAAATAATACCTACTTTATATTATTTGCTAATTTCAAATGTAATAAAGGGCTATATTAGTGTCAATTTACAATGTTCTTTCATAAATGAATATGCTGTATACATTTAGGTAATAAAAATTAATAAAAAATATATAAACTTCAGTTCTTATAATTCTCTTCCTGAAGCAAGATAATTCAACCTAGCAATAAGTCGTTCTTGCGCATTTCGCGGGCATTTTTGTACGTAGTAAAAGCCGCGATAAAGTTTGCAAATTATGAAGTCGTTTATTCAAGTCTGATACAAGAATGACTTCAATTATGTTTGATGAGCGCACAGTAGCTCCTTGCGCGATGGCATTGCACTGAGCCATCATCCTTTTCCCTGTAACGTCATTGCACTTTATGTTTCGTCCTGCCGTTTTCGCTTGTCCCGGCTCGTCATTGTTGTTTCTCGATTATCCGGTGGGCGATCGTTCGGGGAATGTGACGTCGTGCCGGGAAATAGTTGTGTATTTGTGGGGAATGAATGTTCTCGTCGTTCTCAGAGTCTGCTTCCGGTCCGTTCCTTACTAGGTTCGCGCATTTGATTTAGGGTTTTTCGATCGCATAACACGCAGAAACAGCTTTTTCTCATATCAGTATCGTTTTTTTGTAATGATAGGTCAAACTAAATTTTATGATTCTTCGAAGATTTCGCGGAAAATCATCGTTATCTAATATTCTGATCAACTGCATGCGACTAAATTCGTCGCGTTCTTCTAAATATAATTTCGCCCATTTTTTCTTTTTTAACGGTTGTTCAGGGGGGCCGATCTGGTCGTGTATTGAGAGAACAGAGTTGGTCCTCAGATTCGGTCCGTCGAACCAAATTCGAGCGTCTGTTAATGCTGTATGGTCTATTTCGTTAAAAAATTACTTGACCAGACTTAGATTAGACTTAAATGACTTGACCGGATTTAGATAACCCACTTAATGTCCCTCCCATACGACATTCGCGAATCCACTAGGAAAATGCTGCAAACGTCTCGCGCCGAATTACAGTCTGTATTTTGTGCATTACGCGAGATAGGAGATTACTGGCTTGTCAGGCCAGCCGTCGAGATAAAAACAGAAAATAAATTGAGCACATTGCAGCAACAGAAGGGCAGATCCATACTTCCCCATTTTTAGGGTTCCGTACTTTATAAAGCGCACGGACAGGATCCTAGTGGCGGCGAAGCTTCGACGTCTGTCTGGGCGTACTTCACCGTCGATTATCTCGGCCAGTTTAAAAGGTATACACGTGAATTTCGGATTAGTCATAGAACTTTCTTGCCTATCTGCAAAATCGAAAGTGGAAAAATATGTTTTTTTTAAGGAGAATCAAATGTTATCCGAGCCAGTCGAGTCTTCTGAAGAAGTTACTTAGCTGATTTGAAAACAATATCGCTTTTTTTTCATACTCCATTTAAGAGAAACCATCTAAGTGAACGTATTAAAAGTGTGCCCCCCCCCCCATCTCCATAGTTTATTTGCCGAAAATTTAGGTTTTTTTATCAGGTATCACGGTAGTTTTGATAGGTAAAGATGGCAGGAAAAATTTAAATAGAGCCTGTGATTATCGTAGTTTTTGAGAAGTTCTATAATATACAAAAATCTATTATGATACAAATCTATATTATACCAAATGGAACATTGATTTAATGCCAATGGAACGTATTTTTGGAGAAAAAAAAATAGAACTAAACGCAATTTATCCGTTTATATATTTGAATTTATAAAAATATCTATAAAAATATAAGCTGAAAATCTGAAAATTCCTACAACAATTTTTAGTATCAATCTTTTTCTCTAACTTACAGAAGAGGGTATAAACTAATGCAATTTGTTTATTAAAAATATCAATGGACTTCTATAGCTCCTTTTCTAGTCTATTTACGTGAAAATGTTTAACGGCTACAATTCCTATTTTAAGGTACGGAACCCTCGATGCGCGAGCCATATAAGTTTTCGACTATGTAAGATGCGCGAGCAGTTTTGTAAGTTTTCATCCGTCCGAGTCAGTTCGAGTCCGTCAGTCCGTTCGCACCTAGATCTCAGAAACTATGTATAAGTCGGTATGGTCTGAAGCGGGTTCTTCCTCCCTTATTGCGTTTTATGTATTTACTTTTTATTCGACTTCTTTAATTGTTGAACTTTTTTATGTAAATTATAATATAGACGAAAGTCGCGTTGATTGTAAATCCACTGCTAATTTCTTCCATCAGAGGTCAAACAAACTAGCGAACGTGTGTCAGTGCTGCCATATGTATAATCTAAATCCTATTTTAGTATTTTTAAGATGTACGATAGGAAGATCTACCAACTAGATCGTACCTACATCGTGCAAAATTAGTTACGTAACATTTTATTTCTTTAAAAAAATCTGAAATGTGTCGAAATAGAATTTCATAGAAACATTGCTGGCAACATAGGCGTATAACGTGCGCCGTGTGCGATGCGCCAGCCAGTTCCCGGTGCTGTATAAAAGTCAAATCGCTCCCGTGACATATCAAATAAATCAGAATATATTTTATAAAATTAAAAAGTCTCATAAGATCACGCTGCGTGATCTTTTTTCCTACCTTGTTTAAAAATGGATCTGCCCCTCTCTCGCTTCAAGGTCGTCAATTGAGGTAGCAGCGCGACGGTCGGCACGCGGAGCGCAAGCGTCAATTATGTGGCATTACTCGGTGGCCGGCCGGTGTTTGGCGGTGCGGCGCGCACGCGACGCGCGACGTCGGCCCCTCGGCCGTCTTCCCCAAGGCGCCATACCGCCTGCGTGCGAATTATCATTTTTGCGTAACACCCGCCTGTGCCTGCCACTCTTGCGATCGCATGCACCCCTAATACTTTTTCAGAAGTTGAGGTTCCTTTTAAATGACTTTGATACGAAGAGCAAGTAAGTAACATCCCATTCCATTATGCACTGGCAAAAGGATTGCCAAATTTGTCAATCTTAAGTCAAGCTTAGGCATGACTTAAGATTGACAAATTTGGCAATCCTTTTGCCAGTGCATAATGGAATGGGATGTTATCGCGATAATATTAGTATTATCGCGATAGATCATGATATTTATCGGGGGGGCAGTATAATGTATCACGGATCATGATACGGATCACAGGATTTTTAGTAGTCCAGAAATCCAAGATCTGGATCAAGTATCGGGCAATATGTATATATCGGAGCCTTATCGATATTCAAATTTATTCGTGTCAGTGTGTCATCGATATATTATCTAGATATTCCTTCAGATTCAAATAAGTTGGCTCCATTCCCTTTGCTTGTAAAACATGTGACAGAGAGAGCAATAAATTGAACAGTATGCGTACAGTATGCACGCCATTATTCTTCGCGGCAGCTCTCACACCGGAAACGGTCGGCTATCTGCCAGCGGACTGCAACCAAACTACTACTGACCGGCTTTTAGTAGTGGTTTTGAAGTGGTCATTTTACAGCGGGAAATGCCTATCTATGGGATTATATATCGATACAGTATGTATTCTGGCAGCGATGGATGAGGACGCGCTAAACGTGACGGCTACCGCCGCACCTCAAACGAACGACCAAAAATATTTAAATATATACAAAAATACACAAATATGTAATGTCAGAGCTATTTTTTTCTCACTTAAATTGTCTTTCTCCTGGCTGTATCTCGTTTATTCAATCAAGTACGGCGTAAGCAATCGAAGTATATTTTAAAAGGAAGCATCAACGTGCTAAAATAATTTTCATAGTCATCCGTTCGTTGGTATACTCGAATCTGATTTAACAAATTCAAATGCGTTTATTTATCCCTGTCTTGGAACCAATATTTTGCTTTTTTTCTTCACTCGCTTTCTTAATGCTAACGCTAATAGCAACACAAGCTTTCTTTACATTGTCACTGATCGCTGGCTCACGTCCACGTATACAGTGAATAAAATTTATCGCCGTGCTGACGCGATTATTAACGAACGTTTAGTATCCCTTTGCGATCCCGACTATCACAATCTGGATAACAATACAAATATCGGGATAAATATCGAACATGTAGCATTCGCCTATGGCGTTGCACTGTGTTGCTAGCAACATCCGCACCCGACATGAATTCGCTTCAAAGGCTGTCCTCTGAAAGCGAGGATATGGGCTATCAACTAGTGATTGTACCGGATACCGGATATCCGGTTAATATTAAACCGACCGTCCGGTTAAATCGAATAGTTCGTTTATTTGAAAAAATAAACGAACTTTAATCACTTAAACCTTTTTTTATAGTTATAGATATAAGGCTCTTGAATGACATTGGTTTAGACGGCAAATCCAAATGTGAACCAAAAAGCAACAGTCAGTGTGTAACAGGAATACACGGAGGAGGTCGACATTTGCCGCGGGGTACGTTAGGGTTGCGTTCTGTCCCTATTACTATTCAACGTGTACTCTGAGGCGATTATGACCGAGGCCCTGGAGAATCTTGATGTGGGGGTGAGAATGAACGTAAAACGCATCAATAATTTGCGCTACGCCGATGACACAGTTCTTATTGCCTCTACTCAGGAAGACCTACAAAGGTTGGTTGACAAAGTTAATGAGTGCAGTGAAAAAACTGACTTGTCAATCAATATTTCAAAGACCAAAGTCATGGTTATTACCAGGGATCCTGATTTACAACCTACTATATCAGTGGCAGGTAAAGTTCTTGAGCGCGTCCAGCAGTACAAATATCTCGGTGCATGGGGGAATGAAATATGGGACTACGATCAAGAAATTAAGACCCGGATAGAAATCGCCCGTGCATCATTCAATAAAATGAGAAAAACCTTGTTTTGCCGGAAAATAAATCTAAGACTTAGAACTCGGATCCTGCATTGCTACATCTGGCCAGTGGTTATGTACAGCAGCGAAGTGTGGACCATAAAAGAAGACACCAGACGGCGGCTAGAATCTTTTGAGATGTGGTGCTACCGTCGAATGCTCCGTATAAGCTGGACCCATAAAGTTAGCAACGAAAAAGTGCTTCAGCGTGCTGGTACGACCCGAAAATTGTTGCATACCGTCAAAAAGCGCAAGATTGAATATCTAGGGCACGTGCTGCGGCATGACAGATATCAGCTGCTTCAACTAATATTGATGGGCAAAATTGAGGGTAAACGACGCCGTGGAAGGAGGATAAAGTCGTGGTTGTGCAATGTCAGAGAGTGGACCGCGATCACCAGTACGGAACAGCTTTTCCGGATGGAGCAAGACTGACAAAAGTATTCAGAGCTAACGGCTAACCTCCAGTAATGGAGAGGCACTTCGAGAAAAAGAACAAAACTGGGCCACAAAGTCACTCCCAGACGATTCCACAAAAACGTTGAATAATTAGCAAAACTGTGTTTAGTAGGCGCGACAGCAAGATACTGCCGTGCTCGCGTGGCGCTCGTGCCGGGACCATTCTAGCAATGATGGTACTTAAATATAGTTATATAACCTCAGCAAATATGACCATGTGTCGGAATTTCGAAATCGTATTCAAGGTCTACGGATCCGAGATCGCAGAAATTAGCATTACTATTTAACGTGCTCAATAATCATACGGCACCTCTCCATCTTCAGGAGAAGTTCAGCCTTCTAGGAAGTCATGGTCTCCCACTCCAAGTCAGAAAAATACTCTTTATATAACACATCGTATTTTGTTTCGCTCTTACTCTCGCTGTTCATGCAACATATATTACAAGTATTAGGACGCTTTCCAACTTCAGAGTTATTGAAAAGGTATTATATAAGTACTTATATTAATAACTACCCTTTTTTCCCCTTTTCTATCCCCTCCTCATTTCTTCCCTTTCTCAAATGACAATGTTTTCTGAAAATCAAGAAATAATGTCAATATTGTATTTTAAACTAGCTGACCCGTGTCCACTTCGTTGGGCAGTAAAACTTTTTACTTGTGACGAAATTTTGAGTGTGGTTTGGTTAGTACTGAGTGTTATGATTTATTTCCTGACTGCCAAAAGAAAGGTTTTTTTTACTGCATATGTATGTCTGTATTTGCATGCCAATTTGACTATATTACTGTTATTTGTGAGTGTCTTCTTGTGAGTGTCTTAAATGTTCTTCTTGTAAATGTCTTTTGTTTTAAACACTTGAGACGATAAATTTACTTATTTTGATAATAATTCATAATTGTTGATAATATGACCAATAAACATGACCTAACGATTTAAATTATTTTTTTAATTTGAAAAACTACTTTTTGTGACTTAAATATAAAAGTTAGACATAAATGCTGTCGCTGACTTTTTTGTAGGCATTATCAAACTCTACAACTTTTCTCTAGAACTTAATCATATATCTCTCACCGTTAAGGCAGCGTTAGTTAGAAACGTTTTCGTTCGACCGTTTTTTCCGACTTACTTTGGAAATCCGACTACCACGAAAAAGTCTTTTCATTTTTCGGATTAATATATAGCCTATGACACTCACAAATAACGTGGCTTTCTACTGGTAAAAGACTTTTCAAAATCGGTTCAGTAGATCCAGAGATTACTTCCTACAACGTCACAAACTTTACCTCTTTATAATATTAGTATGGATTTTGTTTATTTTTTTACGAATTTCGTAAATAAATGCTCTTTAGATGTCACCCGACGATTCTCTATTAAATGACTGTTAAGGTGCGATTCCACCCGATTCCACCGGATTCGATCTGGATACCGCATAGCGGGCTTAACACAATTTTGGTTTGGGCTGGTCTATGTGGGTTTTCCGTGACATGTTTTAGTCGGTGTAAGTTCCTGGAAATTTAGTGGACTTGGCAATCTCAATAGAGTAATTTAACTGTTTTTCTTTTTTATTTGAGAAGTTTATCAACACTGCTTTGCTTAAATTGGCGACATCGGGTTCACTCTAAACTAGTCATTGACTTCAAAAAGTGTTTCGCTTGTTGGATCCTCCATTTTTGCTCTATAGTCACTTTCAAGAATGCGCGTGGTGTCGTCTGCGAGTTGGACAGTCTAGGCACATGTTATGTTGTCGGCTAAATCGTTACAATAGAGTTTGAAGAGGAGAGGTCCTAATGTTGAGCCGTGATGCACACCGGTGTTTACTATTTCACAACTCGATTGCTCAGCCTTTTCCTCAATTCCATCAATTATTTTAATCTCCACCACTTGCTGCCTGTTTTGTGGGTACGATTTAATGAGTGAATTGGCCGCTCCTCTAATTCCATGATGGTTTAGCTTGTCTACCAGGGTATTGATGTTTATACAGTCGAATGCTTTGCTTGGATCGCAGAACTTTTATACACTTTTTTTATACACTGTTAGCTTAGATCGCAGAACTTTTTATACACTTTTTTATAATTTAAAATGTAATTTCATTTGTAGAAATACTATTTGTTGTAATTTCGTAATGTTATTATATATATAATAATTTTTTGTAAAGTAATTTCTATACCCAGATCGGGTTTATGAAAATAAATTTTTCTTATTTCTTATTTCTTATTTCCACCAAAATAGTGTGCAGCACATTTGCTTGCACACATTTTGTGCAAAACTCCAACAGTGCAGGTACTAAGCTGGTGTCGCATTTGGCTTCCGTCTCCACTGGTAAGGCTGTGCGTAACTTTTGTAAGCGCACAGTTCAGCACACTTGTGCGCGAACATGTTCACTGAGCAGAGTTTCTGCCGAGACAGTTCAGTAGTTAATATGAACGGGCAGGAAAACGTAGTGCTTTGTGCTGCAGCATGTGTTTTACTATGTAGTCTCCTTAAAAAGAAACGAAGGAAGAAACCGCGATGTTGGGTGAGGCCGTTACTACAGCGACGGAATGAAGAAACGAATAAATTTCTAGAAGAAATAAAAATAGATCCATTGAGTGGATTTAAAAACTTCACACGTATATCTTGCGAAGATTTTGAGTTGCTGGTTAATGTAACTAGTCCTTTTATTGCTAAGCAAGATACCAACTACAGAAAATGTGTCCATGTTTCAATAAGGCTTGCAATCACCTTAAGATATCTTGCTACTGGAGATTCTTTTGCAAGTTTAATGTTCTTATTTAAAGTTTCAAAAGAGCTTATTGCTCGGATTGTACCTGAAACTTGTAAGGCGTTGATAAGCGTGTTGAAAGAAAATATTAAGGTAAGAAAATAAAAATAATGTACCATTTTATTTTAGTCACTTTTATTGCATTACATTTCATGCCAAGATATTGTTTCGCCATCATTCTGACGTAAAAGATCTGAATAATCATTATCGCGGACCTGAAAACTTGAAGCCGGTCCTGGACTCTGACAATTTGACGAATCTGAATACGGTGAAGGCATTGGAGTTGTAACATATTTTCCAGTACCAATAATAGCGTCATACAATAAATTATCTATATCCCTTTGTACTAAAATCTTGGTTCGCTCATCTCTAATTTTCCTTAATTTCGTTGCGACGGCTGCAGCAAAAATGTCTTCGTCATCAGGTTTTTTTGCTTCCATCTGCTTGTTTACGTTATTCATAATGGACAAAGCTTGGGCGATTCTCGGGTCTTCATCGACAATACGGCGTTTAAGCGAGTTCTTCGGAGCCTTAAACTTTTCGACTGGCCTTTCATGAAAAGACTCTTGATCTTCATTTACTGTGTCATTCTGGATAATAATATCTTGTGATACCTGAAATAGTAATAAAATTTCCTTTTTCAGATGCCTAACACTTTAGAAGAATGGATGATCTTAGAGCGCCAATTTGACCATCTTTGGAATTTCCCTCATTGCATTGGGGCTATGGATGGCAAACACGTTGTTATCTATGCTAATCTTCAGCAAGGAAAATTAAATTTGCCTGAACCTTACCCGTTACCCGGAAGGAACAAACCAATTCCACATGTCATTGTGGCAGATGATGCTTTTGCGTTAGATATAAATTTAATGAAACCATATCCCGGTCAACATGACAAAAGATCAAAAGAGAGAATATTTAATTATCGGTTGAGCAGAGCGAGACGTATTGTGGAAAACGTATTCGGCATTATGTCGTAAATAGTATAGGTATCTGGCGTAAATAGTATAGGTATCTAAGTAATAATATTAGAGGTAAGAAAATAAATATTTAAAACGTACCTACCAGTTCATTTATTTCGTCGTGTGAGTTCAAGCTGACGTTCGGCTCATCCCTTCCATGAAAGAAATTCAAATATGCATAAGCAAACCATTTCGGCTTATATATATCTAAAATCCCAGAACCTGAAGATTTTGAGTCCGCGATTTTCTTCTTTTCTCTTCGGTATTGAGCCAAAATAATCTTCCATTTTCTCATTACCTCAGTCGAGTCACAATTGAAACTTTGCGCCAACTCTTGAGTGGCGTCGTGTTTTTTGTTTTTATTTTTATAATCACTGTGACTAGAATCCCATAATACAGGATAAGTTTCAATAGCTTGAATAAAATTAATAATTTTATCATTCGTCCAATCCATATTTAGCTTGGTTAATTAACAATGTACGCGCACAAATCAATGTTTTCACTCCGGTAGCGGAAGCAAGACTGAGTTCGCGCACAACAGGTTTGTCGACGCGACGCGAGTCCACTGCCTGCATGTGTGCGCGCACAAAAGTATACAGATGTGCGCGAACATTTCTAGAATGTTCGCGCACAATTTGTTATTGTTTGCTTTAGTGAGTCGACCAGAATAAACATTTGTGTCGCACACTGTGCATTGCAGTGCCGCACAGTTCTGCACACTGGTGGCATCCCATCTTTAGATATTGTCCACATGGTGATAAGTACACACTCGTATGATATGTATCCAATAAAAATTTTGAATTGATTAAGAGGTGGGATTGAATCCGACATCTCAAATTTTCGCACAGAGTCGTAATCTTTTAGATTTTAAACTACTACGTACCATGGAAACATCTACCATGGATTTCGTTTCTCAACTAGCTCAGAAATTAATTCAAACAAAATCTTACGCTACTGATTTATTTTAGCGACGACCGATCAAAAAGACATATGACACTAAATCCCTCGCTTAAAGTCGAAATTGCATCGATTTTCAGGATTAATATAAGAAAAGTATACCAATTGGTATCCCTGAAGATGACTCGAATCCCTGGAAAGGACATTACATGGACGACTCGGTACTTTTCGGTCGAATTTCCAACTCTTGTCTTACGAAAGGCCTCGCTTATCGCGCCTTTGATATTTTTCGATCCAACGTTATCAATGAAAACTTATGAAAATCCTTATCACAGTTTTATCTATATATTGTCCCGGCGGGAAATCCAAGATTATTCATTGGATCAGGAGATTTACTGTACGGATGTTGACTAGCGTACGCGATAACGAGCCCTCGGCAACAGTCCAAGGGTTGCTTATCGCCCGCACCCGCCCTGCCCGAATCGACTTGACGTAACCCCCTACTCCTACAATCGCGTGGGCGCCTGATACTATTTCAGAAGTTGCCGAACTGTTGTTTTTAGGAACTGTCTGTCTAATGAAAAAAAAAGACTGATATGTGCACGTGATAGTTGCTATGCCGCTCGCTATGTTGTCAACTCCTTTAAAAGGTATACATATACGTATAAAATCGAAGGTTGTTGCGGTTTTTTGACATTATAAATAGGTTTAAAGACGAATTTACCGCGTGAGCTTTGTAGCACCCGACGTTTCGGCGATGTTGCAACCGCTGTTGTCCAGGGTAGACTGATGCGCCGTCAATCCGTTGTTCCACGGGTAGGCGGCAAACCGCTGCCACTGCGCAGATTATCGAACCCGCCGCCCCACCACCGTTATAATCTGCGCAGTTGCAGCGGTTTGCCACCTACCCGCGGAATAACGGATTGACGGCGCTTCAGTCTACCCTGGAAAACAGCGTTTGCATCATCGCCGAAACGTCGGGTGCTACAAACTTCACGCGGTAAATTTGTTTTTAAACTTATTTATAATTTCGAAGAAAATTTTGGTTAGGATATTGAAAATGAAATTAAACGATTTATTTTATAAATTAACCCTTTAAGGTGTTTCTTATATGAAACCGCTTTTTAGGAAACATATTTGAGAGTATCAATTTCTCCTGCATCAACTTGTACCTAACACATGTCAAACGATTGTAGTCTCTTTTAATAATATTGAATCTGTTACATGTTACTGCATGTTAGGGTTTAATTTAGGTGTGAATTAGAAACGAAGTATGGGCGTTTAAATAACGGATTTTCTCTCCTCTACTTTTATCTCTGTATCAATCTGTATTGCGTGCGCGGCGGCGATGGCATCAAAATGGTCTCGGGCCCAGCATCGCGGCACAGTATACTAATAATAACAGTCCACTAACTCTTATTTGAATATTAGGAGGTTTTTTACTAGATATTAGTTTTTTCGCGTAGAATAATCTTTCGTAAAACCTAATTTTTTATAAACACGGGTAGGTATATAATAAAATATAATAATATAGTGAGAAAGAAAAAATATAGGATAGGTACCTTTTTTTAATTTTTGGCTGTGTCCTGTAAGATGGTTCAAGCTTTATGATGGATCTACCATTGAAGGGGCATAAAACTATCTGCAAATTGTATATTTAATTATTTTATTAATTATTAAGTTATTAAAAATAGGGTTAAATGATGTGGGATATCCCTATCCCACTCTATCTCCCTGGTCTCTTTATGTTAAATAAACGCAATAATAATATGAAAATATTTAATTTACTATTTTAATTACACGGACAAACGAAAATCACACAGCAATGGTTCATTTTCGAAGAAAAATATATAATGTCAGCCGATTTTCTCAAAATCTGTGCACTAAACTCAAATATTTTTTTTTTCTATCCTTCAAGCAAAGCATGCAAGCTGTATTCTAAAGTTTTTTAGGCCAACTGCACGTTGGCTGCTCCACAACGGCACTTCTTGTATGGAAGCGCGGACAATTGTCTATAACTTCTAAAGTATTTGAGATATTCCATTATTTTCTGTGAAATTAATGTTTCCTATAGCCGCTTCATATGACATATTCAAATACAGTGTTGAAAATATAAATGAAAATTGACTTCAGACAACATTTATCTGAAATACTATCAAGCGGCCTCAAACTGAGACCTTGTCAAACAAATTATAGTCATAAGAACATATACATATACAGTAATATTAAATTAAAAGCTAAGTCCCCTGAAAGTGCGCTTACATCATCGCTTATATCTTTTACTTTTTTGAAAGTGGGCCTAAGGTGTGCTATCACAGGATCTGATGACATCATCATAAGGTTCATGACATCCTCATCGACATGACAACCACTCTACTGCACTTCCTAGAGTGCTCCTTATTTTGGTATTCTTGAGCTTACTCCGACAGAGAGCTGTCAGGAAAAATACAGTTGTCCACAATGACCTCTCCATGTATGAGTATTTTGGGCACCGGATGGCATATTATACCATTCATACAGGGACACGAACTTGTTGCTGTCTTTTCTTATTAACTCGTTCTTTGCACGTGATCGCTTCTAAAATCACGGCAAAACACTTGATTATATTATCGTTTACAACCGTGAGCTTGGTGACGAATGCCGGTTGGAAAAAAACCTTCTTGAAATATTACCAGAGTTTGTGGTCCCGGAGCCTTGTTTTACAGTGTCCACTAAAATACCCTGTGTCTCCCTAGTTCACATTTGATATTATATTTTTGAGGATCCCTTACAGGGCGGGATTCGTCGTCGATTTGACCACGCTCGAATTGTAGATTGTACCCTACATGTAGAACACACTATCATGTTGAAGCGGGCATGGAGAGGTGACATACGGAACTTTAATGCCACTTCATTTACAAGCATTGCTCGAAGTTTGTCCAACTTGTTCATTTTCATAGTTTTCATTCATAGTTCATTTCATAGTTCATTTTCAAGTCATAGTTTCAGTGACCGACTTAATTTCAAATAATTTCTTTGATATGTGATTGAGACGGTTTTGGAGAGACACCCACCTGTGCGGAACTTTCGGAAAAAGCCATGTTTTGAGGATAGCATTCCCTCTTTTCCTCTGGTATCTTTTTGTAAGGAGCAAGGATTTCGTATACTTGGTCTTTCAACCAGTGTCTTAAGTACTTGTACTTATCTCTGGTTAGCTCGACTTGTGTGAACATACCTAGAGTTTTGTCAGAAGCAATATACGTAGGTTTGTCTACTCGTGAAGTAGATGCATAATCGATCTCTTCTTGGAAGATAGCAGAACGAATCTCGCCTCGTTTGTAACGTTTAGCTCTATCGCAGCATTCATCAAAGCATTTTCGAGGACTCTCAAGGCCAGAACTCTCTCCAGCAGTTGAACTAGTAGATAAATCGTCACATTCACCGGATTCGTGGAGAAAAACGCCTTCAAGCCGCTCGCCGTACTTTTTCTCGAAATACGATTTATACGCACTTGCCAGCCCTACGAATATCGAGCAATTCGCACGGGATATTTTAGTATAGAGCGGGCGTATTGTAGCATGTGATCGCGGCATCTCGGCATGACGCCATTCTGACTGACATCCTCGCTTTGGTTTGGCGTGACTCGCCGCCATTATTTCTATTCATTATTATTCTTTTTTTCTATATAACGCGGTACAAAACATACCTACATTCTACAAATGTCCAGATTTTCGCAGGTGTGCGTGATATGCCCAATAAATGGTAAAATATTTACGTTTCGATTGACTAGTTACGGAATTAATTAAACGGGGGAAACTACGCTATATTTTATTGAGAATTGTTAGTGCTAAATAATGGACCCGCTGACCATTGAATGTAAATCGTTTTTGATCAAGCGATCATTCAGTTTGCTTTCGATAGTTAAGTTAGTCGGTTATGTTTCGTCTAAAATATACAGGTTAGATAATATTTAAACAGCTATCGAATTGCATTGCAAATACTTCAAAAATATGTTTATAAGTAAAATAAAAATGTTACATAAAATTTATTATTATAAGACTATAACAAACTATTGAAGTACCTACCTATAGGCCGCGCCAAATTTCTCGGTTTCTCGCCCACATGCTCAGATCACACGTAGGTATTCCATTTATTGAACACCAGTGCACCAGTGAGTCTCTTCGCGAACCCCTCAAGGGGTCGCGAAGAGACTCCGGGGGTCGCAGGCTATCTAATAATAAAAATCGAAAATATAACATTTTTTATTTTTTTATTTTTTTATTAGATTTATTCAAAGAAAAAGATACATTTTTTTAAATATTACAATCTCGCCAAACTGGTATACAGTTTGTTGGCGAGACAAACTCTAACACTACACTAGTCTTACGCTAGTCTTATTATATAATATGCAAACATTTACAGCTTCGGAAAGGAAATATATTTATTATGTGTTTTTTAAATATTTATTTTACATAACCTTATGTTGATCTAAGATGGAAACAGGTAGGTACTGCTTCGAAAGTGAAAAAAACAGTTAACATTAATGTGGTTTTCGCCATTTTTTTCTTACAAAAAAAAATATTTATTGAATTCTTACATTTAAAGCTGTGGAATAGACTAAGAGGGCCGAGAGAACTAAGTTACAGTCTGAGTGGGGTTGCGTAATTTTTTTTTACTAAAAAGGTGGTCACGATCTTAAAAAGGTCGAAAAATACTGCTTTAAAGGATTAGGATTTCCATCCCTTTTTGGTTTCAGTGCATTGGGTTTTAATAAATGCAATACGTGTGATCTGAGCACGTGAGTAAGTGACCGATATGGTGCGGCCTGTACTTTAACGGGCTCTTCAATACATGACGAATATAGACGGAGCATTTCGAATGCGACCACTCAAACTGCGATCTCTCAAAGTTTCAGTCGTAATAAAGCTTCGTATAAACGAGTCAACCCAAGTTTTTACGTCTGGATTCCTATTCTGGACCCCATGACATACTTAACATGCGGCAACATATTTTTTCACTGCAGAAAATGCCATTCTGAGTCGTCTCTTGTCGTTGTAGATGTAGACCCCTAAATCTCTGCCGTCGTTGTATGTGATTAAACAAATATATTGTTTAAAGATATAAACAAACAATGCGGCGTCGCACCGCATCGTTTGGACCGGCTCTAAGTGATTTCTTTTTTCAGGCAAACCTGTTAAACATTCAGGGGAACAATACAATAGGTACACACATTAGGGCAACAATACCTACATGTTTTAAAAAGAGAAAACTAAATTTAAAAAAGACAAAAAAATAGTTTTTGACCTAAAAAAACTTTTATTATAAATTAAAATGGCAATTATAAACTACAACGATTAAAAAAAATAGAAAATTCAAAAAATATAAAAATACACTTAACCTATGCTAAGATTAGTCAGTTCTTGGAAATAAGCGATAATTGCGTGTCAGGCAGGCGGTAATGCGCGAACGCATTATGTGGCTTATTAGCGTCGCCATGAATTTGTGGTTTTTGTGACATATGAACACATTTTCCGCGTTTGACCGCTTCGTTGGATCCACGTAGATTTCCTGCAATTAGCTATATGGCACCTATCGCGAGTTGCTGCCATAAACAGACAAAAAAACCGGTTAAGTGCGCGTTTACTCTCCCTTACAGTCTACAGATTTGTTAGCTTCTTAACCCTTGGAGTAAATGGGTATTTTCATGGATGCATCTGTCTCTTTTGCAGGATTTTCGGCGACATCGACCTTAAAGTACTATAACTACGAAACTACTACACCAATCATAAAAAGAACAACTGCACAATGATTGCCTTGAAATTTCGAATATAGAATATTGAAATATCATTTTGTAAAACAATTAGATAAATATGAATAAATAAGAGAACGTCAAAGAAGTGAAAAAAACGTGGAACCAGATCTGGTCGTATCATACTCAACGGATAATTGTTTCAGAACCAGATTTGGTCGTATCATACTCAAGGGGTTAAACATACTTTTCCTCGTACGTTTTTGATGGAGGTGCAAAAAAACAAAACGTACATATATACTCGTACAATACAATACAATTTAGTTCTACTCTAGTAGGTAGGCATTTCTACAATCGGATGCGTCATTGCGTCTAACATTATCGGTAATGTAGTTAATTAAGGAAAATTAACTATCATGATAGTTGTGTAGATATAAATTAATGTATGTAGCTTACAGTCGGTTTGAGAACTATTAATAAATAGGAAATAATGCCATAAAGAAAGTTACTGATTAACCGCCCTACCTTTGGGTTATTATTCAAAAAGTAGGTAAATCCTTGGTTTTTTCATTGCATTTTCTCAATAACAATACTTGTTTAAAATATACCAGGCAAAATATATAGTGGTTTATATAAACGGTGTTTATATAGCGGTTTTATATACAATTTTGATAGTAGTTAAAAATAAAAATTATGCATTATAAATAGGATAGAAACGAATTTACCGCGTGAAATTTGTAGCACCTGACGTTTCGGTGACATTGCAGCCGCCGTTATTCACGCGGTAAATTCGTTTTTATCCTATTTATAATGTCAAACAACCGCGATAGTCTTCGATTTAAAAATATACGCACTTTGACAAATGTCAACTATCAGTAATTTTCCTTTATTTTACAGCATAATACTCTTGGAATATTACAACATTATACAAATCTCTGTAATATGTTGGATTTTTGATCAATGACATTTATCTAATGTTTTCATTTCTAGACTTCCAACGCCTGGAGGGCCCTCGATAGGTACATGATATCGATATCGAGCAGACAAGATATACATTTTAATATACACTCATTTGATTGTCGTATTTCCGTTTGTTAAGCTTGATCGAGAATAAATGGACGATGAATCAATGAATTATTTCATAATCCTAATCGTTTATTTTAGTAACATAATACAATTTAACTGCATAGAAATTGTCAGTAGACGCATACCTTGTAAAATATTAAGCAAAAACCTAAAATAGAGCGATTTCGCTGTTTTTAGGGCATCTTTCAAAGCTACAAACTCATTCTTACTTTTGGCACAGGTCCTATTCACATAAAAAAACATGACATTTCTGTCAGTCAGATGTACTGGGCTAAAAACAAAAGACACAAATAAATTACATCATAGCTGAGAGTAGGTTTTAAAGAGGCCTAGATTTGTTCGGAGAAGCGTTCCATAATCAATGGCAGGTTACATTGATTGTTCGGATCTTCTTGGAATGGTATCTTTTCGTGTACCATCGCGACTCACTCGCCAAACGGAGTTGTTCCACCTACCGCAGGTTGGCACTAATTATGCACAAACTTGTTTTATTTATAGAGTATGTCAAATTTATAATACGCAGCTCGGCGATATTGACGTATTCAATTCGTCATCTATCGCTCTTAAAAAAGCAATAATTAATAACGGTGTTGACGTATCATTGTAATCGCACTATATAATATTAATAATATGTATTCAAGAATATATCAAGAATATATTTAAATAATATGTATGACAATAGTAGGTATGTATACATTATGGATCGTGTATTGACATAAAATTGTATTTACTTATATGACTCCCCCCTTCCCAATTCCCACCTCCTTTTATATGAGTGTATTCTTCATAGAAAACTGTTAAGTGTTTAAATTATTAATGTTTAAGTGGAAACATGTTATTAGCATTATATTTGAAACTTAATAATTTTGTACCCAATATTAAAATATATATATATATATATATATATATATATATATATATATATATATATATATATATATATATATATATATATATATATATATATATATATATATATATATATATATATATATATATATATATATATATATATATATATATATATATATATATATATATATATATATATATATATATATATATATATATATATATATATATATATATATATATATATATATATATATATATATATATATATATATATATATATATATATATATATATATGACTGACTGCTTCCTTTCATTGATATGAGGGCATGTCATGCTTTTAGTTTTAAGTTTTCAGCTGAATATTGATCGCAGCTTCTTTATATCGCACCTTTAGAAAATAAAAAAACGAAATTCGAAATTTTAAATTCTTCCATCTGTCAAGTAGCTCGTCTTGTCTTGTTATTTCCCTTGAAATAATAGGAAATTGAGTGAGTTTACGTATAAAGAAGGATTGTAGCTTAATTTTTGAGATAATTGGATGAAGGGTGAGCGTTACTAGTTGTAAAATGGGCCCAACTTAAACCTACTCCTCTTTCCGCAAGTGAGAGGCATTCATCATTCTCGTTAACACCTAAAGCATTCCCGAATCCGATCAAGGGAATCCTTCGTCACGATGTAAGTGGCTTTTATAATTATTTACTTTATAATCATCTTATTAATCAATTCTAAAAAGAATATATACACAAAACTATCAAATATTTCAAAATATTGAATTTTTACATATTTTATGTTTCGTTCATTGTAAATAATCCATTTAGGTTAAAGGTAATCTTTCCAACTAATAGGAAAGAGCTGACTGCTTCCTTTCATTGATATGAGGGCATGTCACGCTTTTAGTTTTAAGGTTTCAGCTGAATATTGATCGCAGCTTCTTTATATCGCACCTTTAGAAAATAAAAAAACGAAATTCGAAATTTTAAATTCTTCCATCTGTCAAGTAGCTCGTCTTGTCTTGTTATTTCCCTTGAAATAATAGGAAATTGAGTGAGTTTACGTATAAAGAAGGATTGTAGCTTAATTTTTGAGATAATTGGATGAAGGGTGAGCGTTACTAGTTGTAAAATGGGCCCAACTTAAACCTACTCCTCTTTCCGCAAGTGAGAGGCATTCATCATTCTCGTTAACACCTAAAGCATTCCCGAATCTGATCAAGGGAATCCTTCGTCACGATGTAAGTGGCTTTTATAATTATTTACTTTATAATCATCTTATTAATCAATTCTAAAAAGAATATATACACAAAACTATCAAATATTTCAAAATATTGAATTTTTACATATTTTATGTTTAGTTCATTGTAAATAATCCATTTAGGTTAAAGGTAATCTTTCCAACTAATAGGAAAGAGCTGACTGCTTCCTTTCATTGATATGAGGGCATGTCACGCTTTTAGTTTTAAGTTTTCAGCTGAATATTGATCGCAGCTTCTTTATATCGCACCTTTAGAAAATAAAAAAACGAAATTCGAAATTTTAAATTCTTCCATCTGTCAAGTAGCTCGTCTTGTCTTGTTATTTCCCTTGAAATAATAGGAAATTGAGTGAGTTTACGTATAAAGAAGGATTGTAGCTTAATTTTTGAGATAATTGGATGAAGGGTGAGCGTTACTAGTTGTAAAATGGGCCCAACTTAAACCTACTCCTCTTTCCGCAAGTGAGAGGCATTCATCATTCTCGTTAACACCTAAAGCATTCCCGAATCCGATCAAGGGAATCCTTCGTCACGATGTAAGTGGCTTTTATAATTATTTACTTTATAATCATCTTATTAATCAATTCTAAAAGGTATATATATATATATATATATATATATATATATATATATATATATATATATATATATATATATATATATATATATATATATATATATATATATATATATATATCTTAATATATATAAATTAAGTGTCACGTTGTTTGTCCGCGATGGACTCCTAAACTACTTAACTGATTTGAATCAAATTTGCACACAATGTGCAGTTTGATCCAACTTGAAAGATAGGATAGCTTACGTCTTAATTTATAGTCGCGATATTATTTTATTGCAATGTCTGTTATTTGACATTCGCAATTATCTGTTAGTTCCAAACGATTTTAACAGATGGCGTTATCTATTGAGTAATACATAGATGGCGCTGCTATGAAACCTACAAACGTCATAGTCGGCCAAGCGTTATTCTAAATTCAAAATATTGTGAAGGTAATGCAGTGAAATTATTCCTGGTTTTTAATTATTTGTGCTTCATTGTTCAAAACTCTTTAATTAAAATATATACATGTAAGTATTATCACATAGTTATAAAAGTGGAATAACTGCAGTATAGGAACCTCTCTCCAATTGTTTTCATTTTAATGCTAAATCTGGAAGAAAATTGTGTCGGTCGCTATAAATAAGCGAGATATAGGCATTCAAAGTCTAAATTTTAAAAACAGGCCAAAATGATATAATATAAAAATGGATGTTGGTATATCTGTATGCCCGTCTGTCCGAGTTTAATAGACTCCGAAACCGTTTGACCGATCACCATGAAAGTTGGCATATATATGTATTTTTTCATGGTTAAGGTTTTTATATATATCCGCTTTGTTGCAACTTTCAACTAGACGGCGCTGCAGCACACCAACTTCTATACTGCTCAACCGATCGCCATGAAAATTGGTATACATTGGTATTTGAGAACAGATATAACACGGGCAACGCCGGGTAATACCACTCGTATATATATATATATATATATATATATATATATATATATATATATATATATATATATATATATATATATATATATATATATATATATATATATATATATATATATATATATATATATATATATATATATATATATATATATATATATATATATATATATAATCGTGCTGCGCATAGGTATAGTGTAAGAATACGAATACGAAGACGACTAATGTACCTAATAGATATGAATGTATTATCCTGTCTGAATCTAAGTGGCATATCTACCAGGTGATATTATAGACAAGAATTATTGAGGATAGATTGTTTATATAAATTTCGTTTTCGGCTATTGTAGTTTGTTTCGGTAGTCGAGTTCGTAATGTGCATAATATCTGATGCAGAGCAGATCGGTGAAGTTTTATATTGAAAACAGGCTGGTTTAACAAGGCCATTGATTTTATAGTGTATTAGATTACTCAACGTTGTACTGCTATTTTGCAACTAGGATTTTACTACGAAACGCAACGTGTAGATGGCACTCATAGCCCCAAAAAAATATTTATCTCATATTATGTTCAATATGGCGACTTTCATGGTATAGCAGTATGGCAGCGCACTATAGATGGCTCTCTAAACACGTCTATACGGTATGAAATAATAATATTAGGACCTTGCATTGAAAACTTCGATTTCATAAGAAATACCGTAACTTATATTTCTAGTCATTTACGAAATTGCAAAATACTTAATGTCAAAGCGTCGTCATCATTAGGCTTCAATTATTAGTCGGTGTCATTTCGTTGAAGTGTCAACAACGTAATTTTGTTAGCTTCGAAGATTTCGAAATTTGAGCCGACAAAACTTCCTTTGCGGGAAGCAATGCTTTTCTGCTTTCATCTTAAGAAAACTGCCGCAGAATGTCATAGATTGCTGCTGAAGGCTTAGGTACGGGGAAATTACTCCGACAGAAAGGACTGTTGAGACTTGGTTTCTCCGATTTAAGGGTGGTGATTTCGACGTGCAAGACAAAGAGCGCCCAGGTCAGGAGCAATAATTTGAAGAAGCCGAATTGGAATACATACTCCATGAAGATTTGAGTCTGACGCTGGAAAAGATAAGTGAAGTGGTTAATGTTCATCCCTCAACCGTTTCGAGATGTTTAAAATCTATGGGAGTCATTCAAAACGAAGAGCATTGGGTTCCTCACGAGTTGAAGCCAAGAGACATCGAAAGACGTTTCATGACTTGTGAAATGCTCCTTGGCTGTCCAAAAAGAAAACGATTTCTCCGCCGAATAATCACCGGCGACGAAAAGTGGATCTTTTACGTGAATCCCAAACGCTCGTACCCCGGTGAATCACTTCCATCGACCTCAACAGCCACGACGAAGAGAGACATCCACGGATCCAAGGTAATGCTTTGCATTTGGTGGGACCAAAAGGGTGTCATCTATTACGAGCTGCTGAAACCGGGAGAATCCATCACGGGCGATCGCTATCGAGCTCAGCTCAAGAATTTGAGCTATGATGTGAAGATAAAACGGTCGGAATACGCTAAAAGGCACAAGGTAATTTTCCAGCTTGACCATGCTCGACCACACGTCGCGATGCAGGTCAAGAGCTTCCTGGAAACGCTTCGCCGGGTGAGGTAGGATGTCCCACATCCTACCTCACCCGCCGTACTCCCAGATATTGCGCCATCCGACTACTATTTGTTCCGGTCAATGGCCCATGGCCTTTCCGAGCAGCGCTTCCACTCTTTCGAGGATATTGAAACATGGCTGGATCCGTGGATAGCCTCCAAGGACGAAAACTTCTTCCGCCGGGGAATCTGTCTCTTGCCAGAAAGATGGGAGAACGCCATAGCTAGCGATTGACAATACAATGAATGAAATACTTTTTCCAATTTGCTTCGAAATAAATGATCAATATCACAAAAAAACGAAGTTTTCAATACAAAGACCTAATATAATATACGTATAGCTTATAGTATTTTAATACTATTTACATAAATATGGCATTCTATCTCTCCATATTATTTATGTGATATAATCTGTGATATAATCAATTGTCAAATTATTGGGTTTTTATAATCAATGAGTCCTTTATAAAAAACCGATCATTATCAACGTTAATATTATCATACAGTTAATGTTATCTGCGACACCTGCATTTCGCTGGCGCACAAGGGTTGCCAAATCGTACTATGGAATTAAGCAATATAATACCATATATAAACAACGACTCGACGAAGAAAACGTCAATAAATGTCGTCTGGAATACCACAAAATTGAGTGATTCAAACTTTAAAATGTCAGATAAAATTTCAGATAAAGTGATTACAGCCCTGCCTGCGGTCGCTAGTTTTTTAATAGTAAATTTGTTTCAAGTTTGCTTCAATCCTTCAGTACGTCGTATGTTAACACTGTTCACTTTCGTTTAGTCACACTAGGCAGTGCGCTATGTTGATAGCAACGTATAACTGCATGCCTGAGATAGCATCGCCTCTCGACCCATCTTGATATTTTAGTAATAATATCCAAGCTGGATAATGACAATAATAAACATTTTAATATTGTTTGAATGTGACAACATGCGGCTAGAGAAAATAATAGATAATAGCTTATCTGATATTTTACACTCAACATTCAATGAAATGTATCTATTAATTTCATCGTGTTTATTTATTTATTTCAAATATTATTCAGGAGCCTTACAGACGAATCCAATTCGCTATTCTAGAGTGTACACGTTTATAATAAGACTGACATAAGTAAGCTAATGGAGATATACAATAATAAAAACTCAGTAAAACAACGTTTATGATAAAAATGAGATAGCGGAGAGTTGTCTTTTTAGCTGCCAAAGGGATACACAAAATATCTAAGACGGGTGTTACACGTTCAATCTGGCATCAGTTCAGTCCGTGACGTTGGTCAGACTGACGGGAAACTGATCGTTTATTGCAATGACTGGTGGACTTAACGGATGGATTTTCAAACATTTTGATAATTTCTCTCAGTATTGACATCATTACATCAGTCAGTTCATGATTAGGGCACGGACTGAACTAATGCCAGATTGAACGTGTAAAGGGGTCTCTAGACGATCAAGCATGCTTGTCAAGCTTCACGTCGCGGGTTGGGGGGGGGGGGGATCGTACACCGCAGGAAGTATGCAAATATATATTTTTTATATTTACCAAAAATACCTAATTTTGTAGTTTTATACCAGGGAGTCACTTTAATTAGACGTAATTAATTGATGAATGATGTGACTACCTGGTATTTTTTAAAATTAGCCATTTTTGGTAAATATTAAAAAAAAATATTTGCATATTTCCTGAGGTTTCGATCTCCTCCCAGCCGGTGACGCGAAGCTTGACAAGCATGCTTGATCGTTTAGTGAGCCCCTAACACCCGTCATAGAAATGATCAAAACGTTGAAAATCCATCAGTTCAGTCCATCAGTCAACGCGATAAACGATCAGTTCCCATAAGTCTGACAAACTGACTGAACTGACGCCAGATTGAACGTGTAACGGGTCTTAGTGATGGGCTATAACCCTCTTCACCGGCCTTGTCTACAAGTTGTACGATGGTGCGGGCACATCAAACAATATAATATGCGATCTACTCGCTATGTAATTTACCGGTTCGTCAATTCAACCTTACATAGTATCTCTAAGGGTCGCCTCCATGTAAACCCCAAAGCGCTTCTGATTAAAGTATCATTTTGATACTCCTAAATGATATGAGGATTATGTGGTGAAAATCAGTGAAAAACTACAAAAGACAAACTTAACTTATTTAATTTCAAAGACAATAAGTAGAAGAACGTTTTAAATTAATTTAAACCCTTCAAAATGCATTAGTTTTTATGCACTCTGGGAAACTTCTCATCAAAAAGGGATAGAAATCCTTCTAGCCATGGTAATGAAACTTACGGCGGCATGTTTTCAACCCTCGAAAATTTCTTTGTGTTAGTGGTGTTAGTGCACGCATGCTAATGTATAAAGGCGACTTTTTTCGCATATAATTACATAATTGCATAAATACAGGGATTGGCCGGCCGCGAGTTGTCGCAACGGAAAAACCACCGATCGGTGGTGTTCAATAAATGCAATACGTTTGATCTGAGCATGTGAGTGACCGCCATGAAATTTGGCGCGGTCTATACACGCGTGGTATGTTTATCATATCACCATAAAAGCAAACAAAAATAAGATACATAAAAACAAATTATTATGCTATAATAATTATCAAAGTTTGGATAAAACAGCATAAAAGCTGTTTTGACAGAGTATTTATGACGTATTATACAAAAATGTTATCCTACTCTACGCGGTGTGTATTTTATAAACCAGCGCATGTAGTTAGAACCGTGACGTCTTCCACTAGGTATTTTACCCTATTGTGGAGTTCCACGTGAGCCGGGACCATCAGCGCGGCTTTCTGATTATGGCGTCGCGATGAGACGGGAGTAGGTACACGGTGCTTGAAGCGGAGGCCTTCGTACCAGGACCCGAGAAGAAGACAACGCGGCTCAAGAGCTTTCCGTATGACCACATGGGACTCATGGGAGCGAAGTCAGCGGGGGGAGTGAGTGGGTCGGATGCGTCCCGCACCCTCACAGCTCGCTCTTCGCGGCATAGCAGTCCCTCCTGCCGTGTAATGCAATCCGCCGTGCGCTAGAGGGAGACGGTCGCCGTGGCTACGCCGGAGCGAGACGCCTGCACGTGTCAAAGGTCGTGCGAGCGAGAGAGACGGCACGACGGGTCGGAGGAGAATCGATAATGGGAAGCCGGCCGCAGCGTGGAACACACGGACAAACACAATTCATTTCCTCGAAAACAAACTGCAAATTTGACTCGCGCGCTGGGAGTTCCGTAATTTATGAGAAAAGGAAATTGGTTGTGGAACGTTTTCATACACATTTGCTGCTTTTCTGTGAAACAAAACAAGCGATTTGTTTTTTTTTTCGAATTTCGTTGGTGTGCAAATCAACGCACAAACAAATATGTAAACAAAACAATTTGAAAACTAATGAAGTGAAGTATCGTCGTAACCTTCCGTGTTGATTTGTGCGCTGGTAGCATCTCAGATTAAAAAAATAAATAAGCCATTTGCCTGTTTGGCGTTAGTGGATGACCATTAATTAAACATGAAGGTTTTTTTTATTTGCCCCCTTTTATTACCTCTACTCCTCCCCTTTGTGAGATTTCGAAGGATTTCACCCAGACCAGAGATTATTTTAAATAAATAAAATGTTATCGATTTCTCCTTGTATCTTGCTTACAAGTGGATGCCGTGTATTTGGATTTTAAGAAGGCCTTTGACAGAGTCGATAACGATGCGTTACTCCGAGAACTGGCTGCTGCTGGATTCTCAAGTAAACTGTTAAAAATTTTCGCAGAGGACTTGGGGGGGCCGCCAGCAATTCGTTAAAATTTGGCAACTTTGAATCCAAACTATACAACACTCAATCGGGGGTTAGCCAAGGATCAAATTTGGGGCCTTTGTTATTCAACTAATTTGTTAATAGTCTGATTAAAGTAGTCACCTCTGCACGTTGTCTAATGTTTGCTGATGACGTCATTTGTTTTTATCAACTGGAAGTGCTGAGGCCTGCGAGCTCTTACAGCGTGATATTGATGCAGTTTATGCATGGAGCCAAGCTCGTAACCTACACTTCAATATTAACAAATGTTCAGTGATGACATACACAAGATCGCTTGCTCATGTGATGTATGATTACTCCATCGCTGGATGTGTGCTTCCCAGAGTTACTGAATTCAAAGACTTGGGAGTTTTTTTCGACCCCAAGTTAAACTTCAAGGAATACATTAGGCAACTATCTACAACTTCTTTCATGCTTCTTTCATGCTTCTAGGGTTTGTGATACGGCAATCCAAGCAATTCAATAATATTCGGGTTATGCGCACGTTGTACAACTCGATTGTTAGAAGTCGCATGGAACGAATGCGGCTATTTGGAATCCGCATGAAGATACTTATACCCTCATGCTGTAAATGGTACAGAAGTGTTTTTTGAGATTTTTGTACTTCAAGCAGTACGGATATTATCCATTTTTGTATCCGACTGCATTTATCACAGGCATGGTTGGCTATAATTCTCTCTGTCTCAGAAGAGGAATGCTGACCATGTCCTACGTTTTCAATCTAATTCGTGGTAAAACTGATAACCCTAGCTTACTAGCCAAGGTGGATCTTTTCACACCAAATAATTATTTTCGTGCTCGATCGCACCATCTTTTCGCGGAGCCGTTCTTGCGCACTTACCTTACGAGGTGGAACTTGTCCACTTGTTTAAATTGCAAGCTATTAATTATTTATTCTTATATGATAGCTAGTATTATAAGTGTCATTCTATTTGTATAGTTATGGTAATATCTTTATTAATTTTACTTCTCAATGCCTTGGTTTTACTGTTGTGTTGATTAGTAATAAGTGAATAAACAAAATTTAAAAAAAATAAAATAATATCACTAATTAAGAGTTACTGATAGATTATTCAATTAAATAAGTTTTCCGTGAGATAAGAGCTGGAGAAAAAATATATTACTGTGGGGGATGAATTAAACGAGTTCTTTGTTTGATTTATATTTTTTTAATTAACTGATACGCTACGCAGGCCCGCGTCTTCATCCCCGCTATTTTATTTTTGTTCTCCTTCCGGCTACTCCGATGCTGCCATTTCCGCTGTCCACCTGCCGATAGAGTTGGACACTCAATCCTCGCGAAATTCAAAATTATCGATCCGCCACTAGATTAGGTACGTTTAAGGTGCACTGTCACGGCTTTAATATTTATTCACGTCATTAGCCTTCTCAATCGTAATGATTGGACACCATTCCACATCCATTGATGCACAAAAAGGGTGTACGTCCTCCTCCTCCAGCTACTCCAGAATATCGTCCACGGCGCGCAGAAGCTCATTAGCCCGACGAATGACCACACGCGTTGGCCGAACCTTCTGCACTGGTACCAGCCGGGTGGCGTGCAGCGCTGATCTGTGCTTTTGCAGCTTCACACGCAAAGCAAGTAGATGCCGCATGTCTTGCAGCATTGGTTAGGGATAGTTTGAGCTTTCCCTTTAAGTTATGGGTAGTAGTAATCATAGGCAATCTGCTAATAGCCCGCATGTTTAGTATACATTGTGGACCGTGATGCATTGCCGATGCAGCGACGGTGCGACCGAATTCCCATCGTGTTCGTCAGGCTCCGGGATAGCCAGTTCTCAGTTCAATCAGGAACTTGCGCGATTGTAATCAGAGACTTACACGGCCCGGTGGCATAGTGGTTACGTCGCCTGATCTTACTTTGTAAGGTCCCCGATTCAATTACCTGCTGGGTTACCATTTTCCGTTGGAGTAAAATTAACGGAATTGCATATCAGTTCTGTCGTTCGAATGCAATCACAAGATGCACATATTTCACGCATACATACCTACGTATAAACGCTTCATAGTAGGGTTGGTTAGAAGAGATTGTCGTTAAAAAATAAACCCACCCATTGTAAAACTTCACAATAAAGAGCATAAACAAACAAACAAACTTATGTGGGGATTGTTTTAAATCGGGGAGTTCCGAGTAATAGACAATATTACAAAATATTTTAATGGAAAATATATTTTTTAAACAAATCCTTTTTCTACATTGAAAACGATGACTTTTATTAATTGGTAAGATTTGCAAAAATGACGTGACATTTTTGCCGACCACCCCCTCCCTTGTGGTCGCGCAATTAAAGGACGTCCTCTCACAGAATATTAGCAGCAATTGTCTAAGAAAACAGCCTTAGAAGTCCATTGATATTTATCTTTTTACACAACTGCCCACAGGGTTCATCTGTGTATGTTTTCCGTTTCTTTATTCCACTAAACTTCTAAACGCTCGAATCGATTTAAAAGTATGTGGTATTGTTAGAACCGCCGAGTGTCATGGGATACCCTAACTCCCAAAATAGCAAATAAATATTTGTCTAAATGGGCCAACCTCCAAATGACAAAAAATATAACATAAATGTATCATGTTTAGTTTCAAGTGAAAGGTCAGATTGACTATATTCTGAAAATATGTATGCATCTCTATGGATAAATACATAAACCACAAATATTTCATAAAAAACCGTAATAAAAGAAATTGTAAATATAGTAGATTACTTTTTGTAACGGCAGTCGTGTTTTTTTTTTTTTAATATATTTACTTGTTTAATCAGCAATTCGCATATGAGTTTATACACTCGACCACAGGGAGGATATTTTTTTTTAATTTTAGGTATGTAATTACAAGAATTACGATAAGAAATATTATTTTTTTCGTTTTTTCCATCCTCGCGACCATGGTTTTTATTTTGGCACTTTCTCGGGCAGTGCCGTGTGTGCCGCGCACCGAATTAATTTACTCGGTTGACGCGCATATATACCACGTTTGGTATACAATAAATAATCGCTCGCTCATGGGTTGATGCAGGTTACGGGTCCTAATTCTGCCTTTTTATCCAACTTTTTTGTATTCTTCTTTTTTCGTTTCTTTTACCGAACGTTCGCTAATCCGGATGAAATGCTATCCTGTGCGACCCTGGGTGAATATCAAAGTGGTCGTTTATCTCATATGAAAGAGAAAATGTATGTTTGTAAGCTATTTTCAGTGTTGTTGACTGGCATTTTCGGAGCGCATAGTGAATGCATAAATAAGGGATTAGGGTATATGGAGAACTTCGTCGTGCTAGTTTATATTTCTTAGGAGTTTGATGTGGTCCTGCCTTTGTTGAGGTACCTATAGGCATTTTAAAATACAGGGTTAGTTCTTGTTATTATGTGCATAAAACTAATCAAGAAAATTACAAATAAATTGAATGTAAAATTTGTTTAAAAAAAAACAAGATTTACTTTCCATCAGGGAGTTCCAGTGGCAATCTCCCGACTCCATCTTCAGACCCTTGTCATCATGTGTAATAGAAAGTACTCATAACAACAAAACAAACGATCTTAAACTCGACTATATTAGCACTAATCACTAGGAAGTTCTAGTGACAATCTTCCAGCTCCATCTTCAAACTCTCGTCATCATGTGCAGGGCAAAGTACCTACTCTAGACATCAAAGCAACCGAGCCCAAACTCGACTTTTAGAAATTTCCAACAGGGAGTTCCAGTGACAATCTTTCGGATCCATCTGTAGACCCACATCATCATGTATAATGAGTAATACTCATGATAACAAAACATACCTACCCACTTATAAGGTCCCGGGTTCGATTCCCGGCTGGGTCACCATTTTCCGTTGGGATAAAATTAACGGAATTGCGTTTTCAATTCTGCTGACACGGAACTTACATAAGTGTGCCAAATTTCGGCTCAATCGGATACCATGAAGAGGTTGAAAAATAGTTTGCAAATTTTGAAGCGGAAATTTACGTACGAACATTGTAGCTTATAAAAAGCCTTTTTTGAAGACAAGCTTATATTACAAAAGAAACTGAGTTAAACAGGTTTCAATCGTTTTTTGATTAAGGATATTGATACCGAGAAAAAGCATCTTTTCTATATTTTTTTGTCGGTAACAGCTCAACTTGTATTTAGATGATTTTCGTCTCTGTTTTCTGTGTAATTACCTAATCTTGAAAATACTCATATTTTTTTATAAAAATAAAGAAACGCCTCCGTATTTTTTAATGCTGAATTTCAGATTTTTATCTCCTTACTCATATCACAGTTGTCGTTCAAATTGCAGCCCAAGTAAATAATGTTATCAGTCTCCTCCGGTCCAATTCCGTAAGCTGTCACTGTGTAGTTGAGGAACCAGCGATAAAAAAGTGCAAGAGTTTTGGAAAAGCTGATACTTTAGGATCAGACAGTATTTTGGCCATAGAATGCCGGGGTACAGACAGCAAGCCAGACTCCGGAACACCTGGCGCTGGCGTACCTACTACAAAAGGTGTAATTTTAATTAGTAAGTACCCCCAAAGTGTTTTAGAAAAGCTGAAAATTCATCAGTAGACAGTGGATGCAATAAATAACTCAAAACATACGGTCAGATTTCTTCATAATCGAACGCTTGGCGTCAGCATCTCCATACAATTATATTGTGCCATTGCGACCATTAATTATATTGCGCGGCACAGTAGACCGATGCGTCAAAGACCGATGCGTGACATGTATGGAGAGGCTGATGCTACGCCTTCGATTATGAAGCAGTATGACCATATGTTTCGAGTTCTTTACTGCATCATCTTTCGAGTTCTTTCTGCAATTTGCAGCTTTCCTAGAAGACTTCGGGGTTAATGCAGACTTCGGGGGTAATGTAATGCAGTATCTCTAGACCTCGCTATAGCGTTCGACACCGTTTCTCATCCACTGTTGCTAAATACGTTACATAGATAAATTCGATATCCGTGGATTATCATTTCATTGGTTCGGGAACTACATATTAAAAAAAGATTATAATCTACCAATATTGATAAAAGTTAGAATAATAACATTATTTTCATTACTCTTTAATGATCTGGTATGGGTATGGTGTCAGGTATGAACGAATATGGAGACTCCGTTCTTTTGCAGATGATACTGCAGTAGTATTTCGTTGAACAACAAGGGCTACTATCACACAATCAAGATGTAGCAAAAAATGGAGTGAAATCGGTATAAGAATAAAGGTACAAATATTAGGTATTAGAGAAAATAAATATTATCAATATTAGCAGGGGTCGGCAACCTACTGAAACGGAAGAGCCAAAAGATACAATTTACAAAATTTCCCAATTTTTAAAGAGCCACTAAAAAAATCGATTCATTATTATAGTTTTTCGTAATATGTATTTGATTTTTGATTTAAAATAAAAAGCTTTAAATACGAAATAATATATATTCATATAAAAACACAAATATGGATAGTTACATCAATGGGAGAATTGGCTTTGCATGCCTTTTGAAAGTTTGATTAAATCTGGCCTATATAACTTGTTGTTTTTTCAAGCACTCTAGATTTTTTTTGTTGGTTGACTTCTAACTTTACTTTTTAATATATTCATGCAAGAGAACGCTTGCTTGCACGAATATGTCGACCCGAAGATCGTCAGCACTCCATATGCCAACATCTTCACCTTACTGTAGCATTCCGGAAGACTATTCCATTCGCCGAATATGAGGGCCTCAACTCGCGGCATTTCTTTTAGAGCTGCCCACTTGTGCTGCGCGATGTGCGTGCATTTCTGGACCTCCAACTCTTCTAACTTGCTCTTGAGTTCTGTGAACTTGCCACTCCAGAAGTCTATGAGAGCGATTCCCTAAGCGTAGCGATTCGTAATTACCGATTATGAAAATAGAAGCTATTGAGAAATTACGTACTTAAAAATATACTTTCTTATTTTGTAAGGGTTTTGATAATAAATTATTATTTAATGCGTATGGAACTGGAGGGCCGCAACTTTACATCAAGAGCCGCATGCGGCTCGCGAGCCGCAGGTTGCCGACCCCTGATATTAGGTATTTGGTACAAATATTATTTTTTATTTATTTATTTTTGTGGCTAACATACAACTAGGACAGAAATACATTTTAAATACATGTATTAATTTAGGAGTTTATTTGATGTACCTACCTATTAGGTACTTTTGTTTGTTATATAGGTACCTACTCGATAAGTTTGATTATTCTACAATATAAAAACATTAAATTATAAAAGTCATACTCCCTTAGTATGGACTTTTGTCTATTGTTAGCGAAGAATCAGCAATCTGTAAAGGGCTCTCTAGACGATCAAGCATGCTTGAAAAGCATCGCGTTGCGGGCTGGGTGAGAATCGCCAACCGCAGGAAAAATGCAAATATATTTTTTAAATATTTACCAAAAATGCCTAATTTTGTAGTTTATACCAGAAAGTAACATTAATTAGACGTAATTGATTGATGAATGACGTGACTCCCTGGTATAAACTACAAAATTAGGCATTTTTGGTAAATATTTAAAAAAGAATGCATATTTCCTGCGGTTGACGATCCCCTCCCAGCCCGCGACGCGATACTTGTCAAGCATGCTTGATCGTCTAGAGAGCCCCTTAAATTGAAGTAATGCATTGTAAAATAAAGACGGTTTTTTTTAAGAACCTATAGGAATAATATTTTTAAATGTCGGGTTAGCGCAATTTAAATGATTAAAATTAAATCTTTAAGATTTCATTCTACTATAATTTTCCAATAATTAATACGTAAACCGTCTATTATTATCTAGTTTCGTTCTTTAAATACCCTGTATAAATTAAAAAGTACCCGGCTTTTGGGACAAAGGGCATTATTCCATTATGATAGTTTTTGATTATACAGCGAATGATTTTTGCCAGTGCACAGCAAACTGATGACATTCTGCTTTATGTGGTTGAGAATAATATAAACGAACGTGCCATTTGAGCTTGTTGTTCAAATGAATACCCAGAATTTTCACATTGTCACAGACGTCAGCAGTTCTCACGGATATCCATAGCCGTTCGCTGAAAGAATTATACAAATAATATATTAGTAGCCTAGCCTAGTCCCTAGAGCTATATAAATAAACATTTTTTTTAAACGAATTCTATCTTTTACTAGCGGATACCAAACCAATTTATCTATGAGGGCTGATGGAGTCGTTCAATACAGTGAATTTATTGTAAATGTTTTGTAGTAATATTACATTCCTTTGGTATTATCTTTTATGAATTTAATTTTAACAATCGAACGCATGAGGAAAGGATTTAAGAGTTATGATGCACGTTGAAACTTTGGTTTTGGCGACAGGGGGAGAAACCTGTGGACATCTTTTTAGAGGCAGCCCACTATGGGTATTTTAGCCGCGCTTTTTTAATTACATTTATTTTACATGGTAATTGAAGGTGCAATTTCTTCCCCCCCCCCCCCCCGAGCACCCCCTTTCCCACCCGATAGTGACTGTGTCAAATGACTATTTTAGAAAAAGTAGTTTGTATTTTGTAGTATTTCCGTTGTATTAAAATGGTAGTTTTTCCAAAAATGATGTAGTATTTTTTGCGTTGCTTGTATACGAGACATCGCAACCAAAATTTCGTGATTTCTATTTATATTCGCTTGATTTTTATAATTATCGCGATTATTTGCGACTTTTTACGACGACGTACAAAACAATCGCTGAAATCAAGGCGAACCAAAAAATTTACTAGCTTTTTATTTTACCGACCAGAAGAAGATGAAGTATTGAGAATTGGTTTTTTTTCGCGATTAAGACGGATATATACATTTTTACCCTCCCCCCTCTCCTCCTCCTGAGACGATTAACACCATTTCCAGGTTAAGGTCTGTCAGTGTGTATGTGTGTCAGTTTGTGTGCGTGTGTATTCCTCCACGATAGCACCCAAACGCTTCATCCGATTGAGCTGAAATTCGGCATGCAGGCGTCATTTGGTCATGGCAAGAGTTGAAAAGATTGTTGTTGAAATCGGTTCACCAGAGGTCGCGCTAGTCATACTTCAATTTCAAAATATTGCAGTTAGAGACTTGAAATTCGGTATACAGATGACATTGTGAAATTTTGGGTTGGTATGTCTCATATACAACCGACACTCAATATTTAAAGTCCCCCAGGCATTAATTGAATAGTAAGGCCATTAAAAGCGGCGACGCTTGCGATGAGTGAATAATTCGAATTCGAAGGCTCACGGCGACCCGCGTTTGCAATTTGATTTTTAAATTAAATGAGATGACGCGCGTTCGAAATTTCATTGCGTTGCGTCGCATATTAATAGGAATTTTGGTCCCTGGCTACTTGCCGGGAAAGTCTTGTAGTGACATAACCGATTTTTAAAGCTCTACAGGAATCCCACTTGTTTTATACGTATGGCGATGAAATAGACCGCTTGCTTTTCTCAACAATTCAGCAGTTCGACTCTCAGTAAAGAACTGCGACTGATTTATTTATATAATTAAATATTAAATTTCAAAAATTACTTAACTACAGTAAAAAAAAATATTTGATATCTTACATTACTATTTTGTTATTACTGTTCTATTTAGAATAACGATGTTTCAATCGTTAAATTACAAGGAATTTTGTTAAAACTCTATTACTCAATTATATGTATCAACATTTTCCTTACGGTTAATACGGAAATAACAGTATACTGTAGTTTCAGCAAGATTCATGTGTCCGACTATAACCGACTATATACGTATATTACATGCTGTCATGTTAGAAGCGAGATCCTAAGGTCGCGACGAAATGAAATAACATTATGTTTTAACATTACGACACTGTAACTACCGCTACGCTAACACCGCGTCATGTTAATTCATACCTTTCGACCACAGTCCGCGTTATATATGTAATCCTTGTTGAAACATGCGTATTTCCGTGTATTACATAGTTATATTTTTCTCAGTGTAAGTGCCAGGACTTTTTTTTACCCATAAGGTATTATATGCTTTGCTGTGGAGCCCGCCTTGTTGCCTATTAGCACCATCTTCTAGGTGGGCATTTGTAGCATGACGCAGTCAAACACTCGGGCGGTCACCCATTGACCGCACCCAACGCTGCTTAACTTCGGCAACAAAGAGGAGAACCGGTGTCAACGTGGCTACGGACGCTACAAAGGGAGCGAGCTCCTTAGTTTTTTATGTAGGTACGTATATTAGCTCTATTAATTAGCTCTCCTATTAAGTTGCCCTACTTACTTCAGTAGTCGCACCGAATTGATGCGGTCAAAATACTTTATAATGAGCCACCTATATTTGTCGCGTCCGCTGCCCAAAGTTCATAAATCATTCACGCTCCCCTGACAGAGTAAGTAGGCCACACGACCATCCCATTTCAAATGCCCACTTGCGCACAATGCTGCCATTTAATATGCAGATACGCTTCAGCTTATTGTAATCTTTACATACTTTTACATTTACCTACTTTAATTAATGGCCCCGACAAAAGTAGGTATCTACAGATCTAAATTATGTGATAACGACAATAATTGTTAGCATTATTATTACTACTTTTTGATTATCTTCTGCTCAGCAGTTAAGGGGAGGATAATACAACCGAAAGCACTAAAAAAAACACATCGCATAATCAAAATAAAGGTATAATTACAAATCTTTCAGATATACAATTTATTTGGGACAAAACGTCCTCACCGACCGATAACGACCGGACATAATGGGCCCGATTGCGTTTCTTATAACTAAAACTAAAATTAGTCCAAAGGAACGAGTCAGAGCAATACGTTAGAGCGGAGTATGAAACGAACGATCGTCGATAAATACTACCTGCCGAACTTATACTCGTCCGAATAAATTCGAGCATATTTCGTGCGGTGTACGATTTGACCTTGGCGGGTGGGAAAAAGTGACAATCGGTCATCTCACACTCTGCTCTACCGTATTGCCCTGTTTCGTTCACACGGACTCATTTCCGATTTTATTTCACGAAGAAAAACGCAATCGAGCCTATGTCGTTAAAAAAGTCTTTTCATGTCTGGCATTTGTTACTATAGCGGTCAGTCTCAAATTATTGTGGAAAAATAGTTACAGCTAAAACTAAAACCTTTGTCATCGTATCTAAAAAAATGTTTATTGCAGTAAAACGTCGTTATTACGTTTTAATGTTAGAATAACAAACTAATCGACATATATTAAAACTGATAATGCAACCATAATGCATCGAAATTGTTACTTTGGCGGTTCCTGTCAACAACAAAAAAGTTACGGCAACGCGAAACATACCCAGGTGATAGCTACAATGTTTTTTTATAGTTACACAGGTGTTTTTGTTTAGTTTCCAAATACAGTGTCTGGGAGTTACTGGCCAAAAGAGCCGCATCCCTTACATTTTTGCTCATCCTTTCATGTTTCGTTTAATTTAGTAATCTTGTGTATATTATAAGAAATACGCAGAGAAAATATCGATAAAGCCAGCTAAATTGGATTTGAAATAACTCATCCTTGTATCAATTTATTAGTTTTTAAGTAGTTAATTCTGTAAAAAAAGTTTTTTTAGTACAATTCAGCAAAAAAACGCAGCAAAAAATTAAATCGGTAAAACATGTAATTTTGTTAAATTTTATTGTAAAACATGTACATACGCTGAATTAAAAAAAAAAATTATAACATTCTCCGGCTAATTAACGTTGAGATTAATGGGTTACTTTGAAGGACGTACCCTAAGAGGGGCGTGGGGGGGGGAGTAAATACAGGATACGCGTCCCACCCCGATTTGAGTAAAAAATAAAGTCGAGAAAAATTTAGGGTGAGGGAGAATCCGCGAGAAACGTAATGTACCTATCTTCAGACACGTATCGGGCCGAGGGGGGGGGGGGGGGTAGTTGGGATCTAACCCCCGAAATTCCAGCGTATTTTCGTTTCATTGTACGGTCAAATTCAAGTTTGTGGTTGCCGCGCGCATTGTTACAATGTTTTTTTTTTAATATGTAAAAGCTTCAATTTTTCAAACCATAGGGCGAATATGATCGACATCATTTTTAAAAATATCGGAATTAGGGTGAACTATGTTATGTACCTGATACTATTACAGTAGGTACACTATACAATAGAAACACTAACCACAAATATTTTATTAAAACGTAATAAAAATAATTATAAATACAATAGTTCAATTTTTGTAACGGCAGTCTTGTTTTTTATTCTTTTAATATATTTCATTGTTATTATTAAGAATTTAGAGTTACTCTAATGAATTCACTCTTGTTGCCCATCCTCTACACCCTTGTGCAAATTAATCTGAACACTGGCAATTTTAGTCAAATAATGGTTTTATTCATGAAAATCATACAAAACTTTAACTTAGCTTATAAATTAGTATTTTATGTGGCCTCCTTTAGCTTTAAGTAGCAACTGTATACGCTTCGGCATTGATTCCACCAAGTTTTTACAGTTTTCACGAATTTTCGGATCTCTGTACCACACCTCAATTACAGCATTTACGAGCTTTTCTTTTGTAGTGCAGTCCATTTTTCTTAGCCGTGCTTTACAGATTGACCACAAGTTTTCGATTGGGTTTAAATCTGGAGAGTTTCCAGGCCAATCCAAACACATAATGCTGTTATCGGTAAAGAATTTCTTTACCAACTTGGAAGCATGGCAAGGAGCCAAGTCTTGTTGAAATATTTTAGTCTCTGTTGGAATTTTTTTTAGCTCATGTATCATTCTGTCCGTCAAAACTTCTATGTATTTTGCACTATTCATCATTCCTGTTACCGGAACTAATGCACCAGTGCCATAGAATGAAAAGCAACCCCAAAACATTTTCTTAACGGGATGTTTCACCGATTGTTGGATATGGGCTGGAGAAAGTGGTTCTCCGTCTGCCCTGCGAACGAATTGGTAACGCATACCCTGGACAAAAAAGTGACTCTCGTCAGAAAATAAAACGTTTTTCCAATCCTCAGAAGTCCAGAGCTTATATTTTTGTGCCCATGTCATCCTTTTTTTCTTCATGGTTTTTGTAAGAAGCTGTTTTTTTAAGGGTCTCCTAGCTTTTCGCCCACTTTCCAAGAGTCTTCGACGTACCGTAGATGCGTGCACGATCGTCCCAGAAGCTGCAAGCTCCTTTTGTAAGTCGTCACTAGTCTTGTGTGGGTTAATTTTACTGTTGCGAATCAAAATGGTGTCATCTTTCATTGTAGTTTTCCTTTTGCGGCCACATTTTCCGATTCGTTGTGGCAAAATTGAACCAGATTCCCTGTGATTCCGTATGATGGCGTTAGTTGATCCCAGTGATATGCCACATTCCTCAGATATTCGTCTTTGACTTAGCGATGTGTGCGCATCTAGAGCAATCACCTTGCTACGGATTTCCAACGAGATATCCATCGTCTTCGTAGGGATGAATTACATCCGAATATCTTCAAAAATCTTCAAAAAGTCCCCGACATACACAATGTGAGGAAAAAACACTAAAATCCACGCACAACAACAATATGACAAGCTCTTAGGGTCACATTAGAGGTTAGAATGACATTTCACAGTACAGAACAGTGTTGCCACATCAAAAAAACAGATTTTACTTGCCAGTATGAAATATTTTGAAGTGTTCAGATTAATTTGCACAAGGGTGTACTACGGCGTCTGAGTCTATGGTCCATGCATCCGAAAAGTGGCGGGCGACTGAATCCGGAGGTTTCTAAACGTATGTGCAAGATTCTGCTTCATCATCCCGCCAAGACAACCACGCCCTAAGAGGCTGAAGACAGGGAGTTCAGTGCTGCTAGCGGCCAACCTGCATTTTAGGAAACACATACACACACATACACACACACACACACGGACAGACATTTTCCAGAAATCACTTTCTGGATTCCTATATAATAAAAGTGGAGTACCGGTGAACACTCAAATTCTAAATTTTGCTAGAAAACAAGACGCATGTCTTCGAACGTTTTGTATCCCATGCTCTTTCAGTACGTTTCTTACTTAATGAACCTTAAATAAGCATCATTGTCAAGTTTCGTATTATCTATACTATCTATACTAATATTATAAAGAGGTAAAGTTTGTGACGTTGTAGGAAGTAATCTCTGGATCTACTGAACCGATTTTGAAAATTCTTTTACCAATAGAAAGCCACGTTATTTGTGAGTGTCATAGGCTATATATTAATCCGAAAAATGAAAAGACTTTTTCGTGGTAGTCGGATTTCCAAAGTAAGTCGGAAAAAACGGTCGAACGAAAACGTTTCTAACTAACGCTGCTTTAACGATGAGAGAAATATGATTAAGTTCTAGATAGGTGCTTGATAGAGCTTGATAATGCCTACAAAAAAGTCAGCGACAGCATATGTCTAAATTTTATATTTAAGTCACTAAAAGTAGTTTTTTTATATTTAAAAAATAATTTAAATCGTTACGTCATGTTTATTGGTCATATTATCAACAATTATGAATTTATATCAAAATAAGTAAATTTATCGTCTCAAGTGTTTAATAAAACAAAAGACTTTTCCCTTTTACTGCATATAATTTCACTTTTACTGCATAAATGGTTAAAGAGATAAGACACTCACAAATAAGACACTCACAAGAAGACACTCACAAATAACGGTAATATAGTCAAATTATCATGCAAATACATACATACATATGCAGTAAAAATACAACCCTTCTTTTGGCAGTCAGCAAATAAATCATAGCACTCAGTACTAACCAAGTAGTAGTAGTAGTAGTAGTAGTAGATGGAGTGGGGGGCTTGTTTCCAGCCCTTGATGTCACCTAGATCTGTAAGGTCTTTTGTAACTACCCACTGTGTGGTTAGGTCAATTGTCAGCTAGTAGCCCGGTACTTCTTACCAGACTAAGTAGGTCACTGACCTTCAAGTTGGGCAGATCGCTGGGTTCGAGAAAGGCTCTCCCAGTAAACTGTGTCTTTTGGCGGCGAGCCCTGGACAGCGGCCAACAATGTGTATGCTGTCTTCAGGTTCCTCGCCACATATTCGGCAATCCTTGCTCTCAGTCAAGCCAAGGTTGAATAGATGAGCTCTAAGGGTCGTGTGTCCGGTGAGGAGACCGATAGTGGTTCTAAGGTTCTTCTTGCTCATGTCAAGTAGGGCCTTGGTTTTCTTCTGTAGTGGTTGCTCCATCATGGCTTTTGCCTGGCGACATCCCTGACTCTGTTTCCAGGAAGCCCGATGTTCCTGCTCCAAGCAGTCCCTGATGATTTTCTTACCTGTAGCGAAGGGGACCCCTACAGCTGGTTCCACTGGGCAATCCAGTGTGCCCAGTTTTGCCAGTCTGTCGGCCTCTTCGTTTCCGGGTATGCCTTGGTGACCCGGTATCCATATTAGGGTGATTTTGTTGGATTTTCCCAATTTGTTGAGCTCCTGCATGCAGTCCCAGACCACAGAAGATTCTGTGGTGGCTTTAGCCAGAGCGTCCAGTGCTGCTCTGCTGTCAGAGCAGATGAGGATTTGTCTGTTTTTTACCTCAAGTCGACTTTGTAGTTTTATGCATTCCAATATGGCAAGTACCACGGCTTGGAAAACCGTAGCGTATTGTCCAAGGGGGATGCTGATTCTGTGGTTGGTTTTGGGTCCGTACACGCCTGCCCCAAAACGTCCATTTGTTCCTGAGCCGTCGGTGAACCAGGCGTCTGCGTTGTGGCTTTGAAGCCACTGCGGATTTTTCCATTCTTCCCTGGTGGGGATTAGGATTTTATAGGATTTCTCTACCGAAATTTTTTTCCGTAGTCGATCCTGGGTCAGAGTGAATGGGCTTTTGTGGAGGAGGTTTAGCTCAGGATGATTGTGCCCTCCACGCTTCCACTCGCCCAAACACTTCAGTCTGTATGCTGTAAGTCTGGCGGAGTGGATGATGAGCTTGTCCAGAGGCGGGCAGCAGAGTGCCACCTCTAATCCCGCTGTTGGGGTGGTCTTCATGACGCCAGTTGCAGCCCTCAGGTAGTTACCTTGAAGGCTTTTAAGCATTTTTACTGTCTCAAGCTTTTTCACCCTGGACCACCAGACTATTGCAGCATAGGTTAGTCTAGGCAGCAGTACTGCCCTGTAGAGCCATAAGGCGACCCTGGGTTTGAACCCCCAGGTTTTTCCCATGACTCTTTTGCACGTCCACAACGAGGCATAGAAGGTTGTTCTCTTGCGCTCGAGGTGGTGCTTCCAATTGAGCTTTGGGTCTAGATAGACTCCAAGGTATTTAACTACTGTAGCGTATTCTATCTCCTTATCCCAGAGCTTGAGACACTCAACGGGTTCGGGTTTGTATTTTCTGGTGAAAATCATGGCCTTAGTCTTGCTTGGATTAGCGGATAGACCTCTGGCCTGGCACCAGTCTTGGGTGGTCTTAAGTGCTTTGTCCATGAGCTCCTTAAGTATTGATAGGAAGTTTCCTCTGACTACTATGGCCACGTCATCAGCGTAGCCGTAGACAGAGAGGCCTAGGTTTTGTAGATCTATTAGGAGTTCGTCTACAACGATGCTCCACAAGAGGGGGGAGATGACTCCACCCTGTGGACAGCCCTTAGCAGGGATTCCCGTGATGGAGGTGTCGCCTTGATAGACGGTCAGATTCCTATTTGATAGCATACTCAATGTCCAGTCAATAATGGTCTCTGGTATTCCTCGTCTGTGCATAGCGTTTTTTATAGTTGCATATGATGTGGTGTCAAATGCTCCTTCGATGTCCAGGAATACTCCCAGAGCGTAACCTTTCGCCGCTAACTGTGTCTCTATTGTGCTCACCAGGTGATGTAGGGCAGTGTCCGTAGATCTGCCCTCCCTATAGGCATACTGAGCATCAGCAAGCGGTTGAAGAGCTAGGTGGTTGTTTTTCAAGTAGCCGTCAACTAGTCTCTCCAGTGATTTCAGGAGAAAGGAGGTGAGGCTAATGGGTCTGTAGTCTTTGGCAAAGATGTGGCCGTTCCTGCCTGCCTTTGGAATGAACGTGACTCTTGCGCTGCTCCAGGCATGAGGGACGTGTCTGAGGGCTATACTCGCTCTGAGTACCTTTGTTAGAGGGCCCAGCAGTACTAACCAAACCACACTCATAATTTCATCACAAGTAAAAAGTTTTACCGCCCAACGAAGTGGGCACGGGTCAGCTAGTATATTATACTTTAGCAAGTTTTTTTGAACATCAACAAGAAACACGAAAACAAGGTATAGGTGACGCAAGTGTTTAATTTGGGTTTATAGTCATGAAAAAAATCATGAATCTGTTGGGCAATTAGAAAATGAGGAGTGTGGCATATATCTGTTAACATATTCGTGTAACACGATGTATTTTTTCGTGACTACACTGTGCCTACCCATGTCCAGTCTAGAATTGAAGATCCCACTTATAGGGGACGGCACTTTATTATTATGATGATGATGACCCGTATCGAGCGTTTCAAAAGTTTCAAGAGTCGGCGCAGTCGCGATATCTCTCGAAGCTGCGTGCATGCAAACGTGTCCACGCTAGGTGGATTGGGGCACGGTATCGTGATTGAGAGTACCCGTTTCTGTCCGGACAATGGCAAATGGGCCCGATCAGCGTTCGCCGCTCGCCGCAATGGCCGGGCGGGGACCGCGTCGGACGCGATTCGTCCTCCGGAGAGCGTTCACGCTCTAAATGCGCGGAACAAAGGTAGCCGCTGCGTCCGCGTCGCGTCGTATCGCGTCGCCCGTCGCATTAACCGCGCTCGCCGACGACGAGCGACAGCTACGGACGATCTTACGCGATAAGACGACCGGTTGAGACGCGTGGGGCGATCAGGTTAGACTAGACAAAGGCTAAATTAAACGTCTTGAGACTCGACAACTGAAGACATTCGGTTATCGTCTAACTTGATTGCGCTTGTCGCGTTGACAAGCTTCGTTGTGTTCTCAGCCTATGGGTCAATTAGGAAAAGAAATCCTGATACATAAGATACCGGAAATCCGACCAATTTTTTAGTCTCGAAATATCCGGATGGTTTTTTAGCGTTGCCTAGTATTTCAGGAACTCAGAATGAACAGACTTCTATTGTTCTATTCTATTGTTTAATGTCAGTTTGCAGAATTGAAATGCCCTGGAGCCTATAATGCTTACTACTGGTGATGTTCTTTGCAACCACGATGGCATTATCAGTGGCTTAATTAAGCCGGTGCAGCCGGTGCGGCGCAGTGGGGCCCACGGTAGTTCAGGGACCCGAAATGCGACACATGCACAATTGTGACACATGCAACAAAGCACAAAAACAAATTTGAAGCGACCTTTCGGAGTCACATGCATTAGGTACAATTATATTACTTAGCGTTAAATCCTCACAAGTGAAATTGCAAAACTTTGAACGATTTTTGAGACTGTTGAATCAGTTATTATAAAAGACGATGCTATGAGAGCCAGGTTTGCTGAAGTGTATTCGTTACTAATATTATTTCTAACTATTCTTGTCGTGTCAACAGCTGAACGTTCTTTTTCGATTCCGCTACATGTTCGAGGCAATGCCCCCAAATGAATACGCCGATTTATAATGTAGCTGCAATATAAATATGTCATATAGCTAGGTGTAAAGAAATTACTTCGTATATGCCATAATGAAGGTAAGTAAGGGGAGGGGCCTTTCGTTAAATTTTCGCTATTTTTTGTAGTTACGTCACTGGGCATACTATTGACTGCCAAATCAGCTCTAAAATAGCATTGGCAACCGAAAGAAGCCTGTTCGTGTCTGCGCGCTGCGTATGGAGGTTCATACAAACCTACTGAGGAAAATGCTCAAACAAGCTAGCAACCTCCGCCCACAAGGCGTAAGGCTGTTCATATGACTCATTTTTATATTTTCCCATGCGTTTGGAATAATTTAAAGTTATATTGCGATAAATTAGCTTTCGACGAACCAAATGTTATGGTTTTGCGACGATTGGAAATCTTCCATTTTTAAACTAAATTTGTCATGGAATTTTTGGCTATTTTCATTGATTCAAGTGACTATTTTCAGCGTTAAAAATGAAACACTTCCAAACATCGCAAGTTCATAAAATAAGTTTCACGAAAAGCAAATTTTTGTACATTTAAAAAAAATCCTGCTGAGGAAAATGCTCGAACTAGATAGATACCTGCCGCTGCCCACAAGGCTTTTAAATTAAAAGGCTGTTCATATGACTCATTCTTATATTTTCCTCATAAGCTTGGAATATTTTAAAGTTATATTGCAATAAATTTACTTTCGGCGAATCGAATTTTATGCTTTTGCGACGATTTGGAAGTCCTTCATTTTTAGTTTAACCTTTCGGCGTTCAAAATGAAACATTTCGAAACATCGCAAGTTCATAAAATTTGTTTCGCGGATAGCAATTTTTCCTACATTTTTTTAGTAAACAAATAGTATCTATAAACATCAATATATTAGAAACGTATTGAATTGAAAAAAACGTGATAAACGACCTTAACAGCGTTTCTTTTGCGTGTTCACCGAAAATCGATTACAATCGTTAAAATGCGAGGCATCTGCCAAAATGCCCACTTCTCGCCAAACGGAAGTAATGCATCGTCCCGCCCACATACGGTTTTCCTCGATAAATTACACACACGTGAGATACACGCGGACGATAATCAAAGGTGATTGTATTCCCGCTTAATAATTTGTTATTCGGGAAGAGGCAAAATATGATAATCAAAAGACCCTCCAACCCCCGACAAGTTAATTCGGCCTATTAGGAAGCCAAGGGCCCACCGCTTATAGTTATATACACAGATAATAGTTACGACGAATTGAATCATCGTCGTAATTGATATGGAATTTTCGATAAAGATAGTACCTACTACTAACGGTAAAATTACTGCTGACAAACGAGGAGTTTATAAGTATATCTATCGACCTAACTTAAGCATTCAACGCTGTTTTCGAATAATTGTAAGACCTTGGAATAACGAATAAGGTTGTATCCTGGTTATATGGTTATCTCACTAATAAAAGTTTTTTTAATTTTATTTATTTAGAATAATAGGTACTCCGACAATACTCTAACAAATACTTTAATTATTACTAATATTTTTACATTATGTTTTATTAGAGAATAATATTGTATGTGTACTCCGCTGTTAAATTAATTATTGCCCAAGTGCCTTTTTATTGACGATTCATTAGAAGTATTAATATAAATAATATTATTATTAGGATTATTGAGAACAGGATTATATAAAATAATGTCAGTAGTGATTGAAAATTAACTACTACAGTAGTGATTGAAAATTAACTAATAATAACCAAAAAACAAAATAAAAAATGGAACCCTTATAAATTATCAATTAAACTTTAGAAATACATTTACAATTAATTCAGAATGAAAAGAATTTGTTGTTATTTAATATTGTCTATTATCTTATCTGCTACGCAAAATCAATTGTATTGTATTGGATAATTGTATAAAATAAAATTTTAAAAATCTATAAATAGATTCATAATTTACCTACCGTAAATTATCGATCTATGCGTTTCATAATTTAGACTCTAAAATGGATTTATTTTTAGGGGTTCCGAGGTTGACAAAATCAATATTATCATCACTATTGTTTATGATGTTGTACGGGGTTAGGCGACAGTTAAGCAAACCTAAGTTCAATTAGGTACGTAGCAAAAAAAAAAAGAACAAAAATGTTAAAAAGAATTCAGAATGGCGCGTGTGGCAACACTGATCCCTCTTCTTCGAAATGAAACTAGGCGGAACTCGCCAGTCCCCGCGGCTCGTTCTATTAGACAGTGTATGTGTTGAAAGATCAAATTTTGAAAATGCTCAAAGTTCGCCGAGTTCGCGTGTTTTTTTCGCACAAACTCTTACCGCGAAATGAATTTCAAACCGAATTTCCAGGAGTTTCGGTTCCATACAAGTCAGTAAGAGGTAGGTATAGCGTCTCGTGAAGAGAAAATGTGACCGCGAAATATGATAAATAAGGCGTACAGAGCGCTGTCGCCGAAAGAGAAGGAGCACTTTTAACATTTATTGTAACTTTTAACATTTATTATAACTTTTGATGTTTTTGTAGTCACAACAAATTTGTTTCGATTTTGTTTTTCATTTTTATTTTGAACTGGGTTGCGCGACTTTTACCCTATGCTATACAACCGGCATGCACGTGAAATATGATTGTGGAAAGATTGATATGTCGGCCAAATGGGAATGTGAAATGTTAAGTGCTGCCTCAGTCGTCTGGATGGTGTTCGCTTAGGAATGTAAATTGTAAGTAAAATAACCCACATACTGCTCTGTCAAATAATTCTAATAATTGTTTAATAAAATACAAAATATTGGCATAATCATTCTAATTTATTTCGTGGCCTTAAAATAGACATTTGATACGATATACTTTACGTTCACAAATAATCCATTCGTCGAACTACTTCTTATGGGCATTTGATATGGCGTTGACCTTCCTCTGAGAATTATGTTGCATGGCTTCAGTTGGCTCAAAACGTCTTCCAAGAAATGTTAATCTAATTTTAGGAAACCGGAAAAGTCACACATAATCATGTTCGTTGAATGCGGTGCTTGATCGAAGGCATTCATTGAGTTTTTAGTCGAAAAATCGTGTACTAGTGGGCCCGATTGCGTTTCTTCGTGAACTAAAATAAGAACTTAGTTCAACCGAACGAGAGAGCAATAAGTTAGAACGAAATATGATATGAACTATCGTCCATTTTCCCGTACCAAAACTACCTGTCGAACTTTCAGACACCCGAATAAGTTTGAACACATTTCGTGCGGTGACAGATTTAGCTGCTTTATCTACGGTGGGTATTTTTAATGCGGAAAAGTGACAACCGTTCATTTCACATTCCGCTCTGACGTACTGCTATGTCTCGTTCACACGAACTAATTTCCGATTTTAGTTCAAGAGAAACGCAATCGAGCTCAGTGTCTACGTTTCGGATGACTCATTATCGCAGTGCAAACTCCAAGAATTGTTGTTATATAAATATGCCTTTTTCAGACGACGGGACTTGTCTGCTTGCCGGTAAAGTCTTCGGATAACAACACCGTTTTTTTTTCATAGCTTCTATTTACGTGAACATTTAAATGAAGAATTGCTGGTATTTTTTTGTCATTATTTATATATTAATTGGAAACGAGTTTATTCGTGTAACGGACAAATTGAGAGAAGGGCTAGGTTTAGAAATTTAATGTGTCTAAAAAAAACTCTCGACCTCTAGATGTGTGATCAAAAGAGAAAAATGAAAAAACTCACCAGAAGAGAAAAATTAAAAAAATTGAAACGTGTTTTTCATCTAACCGCCAAATTGAGAGAACGGCTAGGTGTAAAAATTTGGTTGAGGTGTCTACAAAAACTCTCGGTCTGTAGATGTGTCATCAAAAGAGAAAAATAAAAAATAAAACTGGATTACCACGCGAACTTTTTTTAAAGATTTTAATCATTTCACTGTCATCTTGCGTAGAGTTGCTAAAGTAAGCTGAATTGGCGTGAAACTTTTTGTTTACTTTCTGTCACACGTCATGTCAATCCGCATCGCTCTTTGATTGTTGCTGTTCGTTTTCTCCAAGAGCTTGGTGATATTCCTGATCGTAGATCAAATGAGCAAGGCACCGCAACGTAATCGAATTAATATAAACAAATATTATATGTACATAAATAATAATAAGTATGTTCATAAATATAAACATAATAATAATAAGTATGTTCATAAATAAGTATTATACATAAATAATAAGTGAAACATTACGCTCAATAAAGTGACCGTCGAATTCGAAGGGTTTCAGCTAGTATATTATTTATTTTGAGGGACAAATAAGTGTTCTTAAGCCTAAAAGGCGCGAAACACGAGTGCTTTCAAAACTTCTGCAGACCGAATAAATATCATCATCGCACAACTATTTGAAGAGCGATCAACTGAAACACTGTCTTTTTACGAAGTGACTCGACGAAATAACAACGAAAGTGCCGGTCGATGAAAATTGGTTACGTTTAACGCCCTGGGCTACTAATAAACTCCCGCTTAGCGGACAAATTGACTAACGGAACCAGCCGCCCGGAAAGACGCCTCCGAGGACTATCGTAATACGACTATGGCTATGAGATACAACTTACGCATACGAGAATTTCCCACCTGGCTAATTGCATTTTTAATTTATTGCCTCTATGCATAATTTATTAGTTACAACGTGAACTTCTCGATGCTATAGGATGATTGCTTCTAAGATATAAAACGCATTTTTACGGTAGATTTTCCAAACACAACAAAAAGTAGTCTTTTGAGTTCTCTAATCTGGTAATCGTAAACCTTCATTCATCGTCATTAGGCCGGGCCTATCTGCCTGATTCAGTCAAGCAGATATGTCGTCCAGGAATTAAATTTTCCATTTATTTTAGTATTTTACAGAGCTTTACACACACACCCACACAGTTTTAGACACTCATTATTAAAAAAAGATTAGAAATGTATGCGGCTTTGAGGCTGCTAAATCTGTCTACTTTGCTTATTTCCATTCTTTGATGACATATGGCCTAATGTTCTGGGGAATGGCATCAAATTCGATGAGAAGTCTTATCCTCCAGAATAGGACTGTATGCAGTCTTTATAGAGCTTCTCCGAGAACTTCGTGTAAGCCGTTTTTCATCGATCCGGGAATCATGACGATGTACTCGTCCTATATCCACCAAAATATTATGTTCGCTCGTAAGCATATATCGGAGGTCCCGGCGAATAGCGATTTCCATCAATACAATACCAGAAATAAATTTGATCTACATCTTAATCGGCACCGATCGATGGGCACCGGCTTAGTAAGGTTTCCTTCACCACACCTGTGTTATAATAAGGTAATATAATAAGGTCCCAACGGAAGTCTTCGAGAGAACCAATTCAAAAGTTCTTATTTAATGGCTTATTCAAGAACCCAGTATGATTTGATAGATTTGGATATTGCTGAATTCATATTCCAAGAGCATCCCAATGTAAAATAATAGAAAATTCCTGATAATTAACTTTGCCAAAAAGTGTAATTTTTATTTTTATTGACGTCAGATTTGACAATTAATTTAAAATTTGATATTTTTAATTCATAACTATCTCATCTCACGCTGTATGATGACACGTGCATTAAAAAAATATAATACAAACATTTTAGGTTATAAAGATTCGAGATAGCAACTTCTGCAACTTTAATATATCCTTTATAAAACTATAAGCCGCGTAAGTGAGGTTATAGTGACAACTTTACAGCTTTTACTCTTTGTAAATCAATTACTGCACTTCAATATGACTATAAACTGTATTAGGGTCTTGTAACCAGTATACAGCCTTTGGTGGAGTAAGGGTAATGTAATAGCTTTTGTTTTGTTTGTTCTATAAAGGTTATTTATTCGTCTACTATACAGCTGTCAGTTGTAAAATGGTTATAAATAAGTATGCTTTATAGCGATTATACACCCTTATTTGACTAAAAGGCTTATACAGCTAAAACGCTGTATAACATAGTTGAATACGCGCTTTATAGAGCAATGTCGAGAAGCCATTACTCGCTCGTTATATAAGAAAAGCTGAGTAAACCTTTATACGACAACATTATATGACAAAAAGGTAATATAAGCCAAATTGCTTTAAATGACACCTTTACATCGCTGAGAGTTAATCTGAACGCCTTTACATGACTTTTAATCAGCTTAAAGCTATATTCGGCACTTCTTAGATATATAGATAGATAGATAGATAGATAGAGATTCTTTATTGCACATTTTAAGAAACAAAAACATACAAAAGGCGGACTCATTGCCTAAAATACAATCTCTTACAGCCAACCTTCGTGGACGTGTAAGAATTTAGGTGCCAAGAGATAAAAATTAACAAAAAAAAAAGATTACATAACAAAATTAATCAAGTACCAAAAATGCCATTTTTTAAATATAATTAGGATTTGGAATATTCGCAAGGAGCGAAGGATAGGAGAGGATGGGATGAGACGTAGGATAACTAGAAATTTAGGGAGATGAAACGCTCTTATATGGCTTTTGTGCTTGTTGGGAGACGCTATTTTTACACGGGAAATTGATGCAGATGGGTGGCATAGGCCTCCGTGCGTTGAGAGAAAGATGCCAGTCTTACTCCCAACACTTACGATATCCTTCTAATAAAATTTGAAATGACCTAATGTGTTTGTTTGTTTCAGGAGTGGTGGCGGGTTTGTCAGCCGGCGCGGCGGGCGCATTGCCGACGAGCACCGCGGCGGGCGCCCGCCCGCGGCCCGCCAACTTAACCACATACCCAGCCCAGGCGCACCAACATAACCCGCATGATATCACCGAAGGTATGTCACCCGCCTTATCTTCTTCTTCTTGAAATGCGACGTCCTTCAAGTATATTAGCGATCAACAGCACCTTTACCCAATCAGCAGCCTGTCTGAAGTTAGATGTAGTGCTCTGATCAAATCCACTGATGCAATGTTTTTCAACACCATGTGCGTCTATAATGCTGGGGCCACACTAACGGGAATCGCCGTTAATTATCGCGATGATGGACGTTTAACGTTGGCGTAGCCACGACTTTTCGCAATAATTTTACAACGGCATTCACATTGCCTTTTGGCGTTAGGCGATAGGTCAAGTAGCGGTACATTAAAGAGATATAACGCGAGAATTAATGCGTTTAAGCCACACTACGTTTGTCATTGTGCACCGTGAGCGCGACAGGATCGCACGTGTTTGTCTTTAATGATATATATGGAGTGGACTAATGAGAAAGTTTGCTTCTACTCTTTATCTGTAAATTTTACAATTGGCGGGTTTATTGTCATGTGACAATATCTTACAACCAACCCTACTATGTCGTGTTTATATGTATATGTGAGTGTACATGTCTGTAAGTTTATTGTCATGTTGAGCATTCGGTTGACAGAATTAAAAATGCAATTCCGTTAATATGATCCCAGCGGATAATGGTGACCCAGCCGGGAATCGAACACGGGACCTTACAATGTAAGGTCAGGCGACCTAACCACTATGCCACCGGGCATTGTGTTTCACGAATTTCTGCAAATAGAGACATGTTTGTGGGATTCGAGACACAAAGTTTTAAGAATCGTACATCACAAAATGATACTTGGCGATAAATAGTGGAATTATTGCAATTTGAAACAAAAATCGAAGAAATTAATAAGAAGAAAGAAACCCTAATGTGTTATAATAAAATCCATCTCAACAAATTAAAATGTCTTTGAAGTCCAGTCTTTTTTTATTCATTCGGTAATGATAAAATATATTCATATTATAGAAAATTACAGTCATGAAATACAGTGTAGCAGCGTCAACGTCCATCTTGCTAGAATTTCAGGGACAATAACGCCAATGTTATTGCCAAGAATGGGCATTGACGTTGACCGTTCAAGTGTGGCCACTCAATTTTACGCGTTAATAATTAAGGCAATATTTATCGCGATGATGGGCTTTGACGTTTTCAGTCAGTGTGGCCCCAGCATGGCGCTGGCACACAGATGTCACATCATTTGAAGATATTTTTGAGAACGGAGGAAACCTACTTCCTGTAGATCAGTTAATTTCTGGAGTGAAAATATTGAAGCCGAAGAACTTAAAAGAGCAACTTTTTATACCAAGCGCGTAATCATTATAGGGGGAAGTCCCCTAACTCCGGATGGCACCTAGCGTTGGACACTAATAGTATCTCGATCACGATCGATACAAATACGTAGGAAAAGAAAAAGCATACGCTTCCCCGCACCCTTTCACCCATCTTTCTATCGATCGAGATACTATTAGTATCCGACTTGTCGAGATACTATTAGTATCCGACGCTAGGTGCCGTCCGGTGTTAAGGGACTTCCCCCTAATAGTGTAGTGACTGCAGGTACGCCTTGGAGAAATCTTCAGTTAACGTCAATTTTACTTTCCCGGCTTATCAACCGACCAGGAAGGAAAGTATTGTGAACGAAAAAATAATACGGCCATAATTTTAGAAATACAATTAATGAGTGTGTACTTTTAATAACTTTAACCGCCCTACCTTACAGTTATTATTCAAAAAGTAGGTAAAAATGTTTTTTTTTTCTTAATAGTAACAAGATATGTTTACAATATAACAGACAAATTTTTGACACAACAGACCAATTTATTATCCTTTTTTGTATTTAGAATCGTAGGAACAATTTGACGTATCACGTACGCTTTGTGGGTTTCATTTTTTTTTTGTACTTGAACGTGCGTGATACGGCTTGTTGCGTTCGGGAGATTATATAGCGAACGTATCATGTGCGTTCGTATAGGTAGCGCGGTTAAGCTTTACGCAACAAAACGACACTTTGGCAAAGAAAAGGTTCATCTTACTAGCAAGAAATGACGCCATCCTTAAGAGAGGGGTCCGCATGGAATGAGTCACTTTCTCCGATGACATCATGGGAATTTCTCGCTTATGAATCGGCTCCTACATAACACTATGGCACGCTGATTTACTCTAGATCGGCAGCCAGTGAACTCGTTTTATATGCGTTTATATACTCGTTTTATATGCTTCAACTGTTGAATAGTAGATACGAGTAGGGTAAATGTATGTATGTTTGCTCGAATCTTATGTTTTTACAAATTGCTTGAAATGTAATCCTAATTACTTAGGTTACACTGAAGGTTTTCTGAGCTGGCCACTTACATATACAATTTTTTTTAAATGTATATTTGAAAATGAAACTCTTTCGCTATGGAATAAAGTTTATTTCATCTGCCATTTGTTTTTTATTGTGGCGTCATTTAAAAAAAAATTGTGTGTTACGATAGATATAATTCTACTGGAAAACTCGCTGTATCATGTTCTACTTTTAAGTGTAATATGACAGCTCAGCATAGCCTCGCTCGGCTTCAACTATAGACATGCCTATTAAAATACACTACGCAACCAGCCTGAAAAATCGATAGAGAAATAGAAAGAGAGAGCTGCATATGACTCCCTCTGTCCTGTCCCTCTGTCGCGCATGCGCGGGTCACACGTAAATATATCACTATGGCAACGCTTCGACTCCTTAATAAGTGCTATGCTATGGATAATGCTGCCATTGGCTTTGCGAAGAAACATAGCTGACATCTCACTTTTACTACGAATTTTAAATTTCTCGATTGATTGTCCTGAACTACTATCTAAAATATCTCTCCGCACTCCTAGCCGGGCACTTAGAAATAGGGCACTCCTTCTTGTACCTGGCTTTAAAACCAAATACAGGCGCAATTCTTATTTTATAAGGGTATGCGAAACTTTGAACACCCTGAATGCTGACATTGATATTGACCCCTTTTTCACGAATATATATACTGTAAGGAAGCAGGTTGTAGGGCGATTTTGTGATGACCAGGCTTAGCATTTTCTTTTTTTATTACAGTCTTGTTTATGTCAACATGTTTTCTACTGTACAATTTAGTATCTTCTTGGTTAATATCTTCTTTATGCTTAATATCAGTTCTAAATTCACGTTATTATTATTGTCATTATCAGTGGTAACTTGTAAATGGCTCTAAGCTTCCTATTTTTGTTCACTACAAAATTATTGGCTGTAAGTTATCCTTAATAAAATAAAATAAAATAAATATTATAAACGCGCATGCGCCACTAGACAAGGATAGATGAAACCCATATTCAGCTATCTCTTTCTATTCCGCTATCGCATTCACTCACAGTCCACCTTCGTACTTCTGCGGTCTATTCTAGTATTAAGGCTTCAAACTGCTTTTGACGATGAAGCAACAAGCAAGACGATAATTATAGCTGGTTTGTCAATCTGAGTGACGAATTTCGCGAGGTTTGCCCGCCGCTGTCAACATCAAAAAAAAATCGATGCCGTATGATCGAAACAGATATATATAGGCATAGGACCCACTATGAGACTTGACACAACTGACACAATGGACTACCACACAATTTAACTGAGGTTCAAAAAACGAGACGCCCCACTTAGTGCAATGTCAGATTTAGTGTGCAATATAGTAAGAGGTGACGAAACATGGATTTACAGCTACGACCCCGAAACAATTCAGCAATCGACCATTTGGATCTGTAAAGATGAGCCGAACCAAAGTTGCAAGTTTTCTGGCAAAAAGCCGCAAAGCGGATGACCGCTTCTTTTTTTTTACGAAAACTGGACACTTGGCTACTGTTGCTTTGGAGAATTATCTTACCCTGAATGCAGATTGGTACACGACAGTATGCTTGCCGGAAGTTAATAATGAACTCCGCAAAACCAACCATAAAAACTGCATTATCTTGCATAGACAGACAGACAAACTAATTTTTGAAGACGAAAAATGTACAACTTATGAGCCATCCTCCATACAGTCCCGACCTGACATTGTCTTGATGACAAAATTTAAGAACCAATTACGCGGTCAACGATTTTTTTTGCAAGAAGAGGCTGTCGAAGAGCTATATAATGTTTCCGGGGTCACCACGGTAACGTAGAATAAATAAATGTGACGATTTATATATAAGTACTAGATGACCCGGTGAACTTCGTACCACCTAAAATTTATTTGATTGTAACTCTTCATAAGCGTTGATTAATCGTTATCAACCTTTCAAATCCAATTCATTGAATTTTATAATATTGCCGAATCATGTACAGTTTGAGTTTAGTTTGGTTATTAAATGAAAGTCGTTTGTGATTAACCCGTTGAGTATGAGTCAACCAAATCTGGTCGCGAAACAATTATCCGTTGAGTACGAGTCGACCAAATCTGGTCGCGCGTTTTTTTCACTTCTTTGACGTTCTCATATTTATTCATAATTATCTAATTGTTTTACAAAATGATATTTCTATATTCTATATTCGAAATTTCAATGCAATCATTGTGCAGTTGTTCTTTTTATGATTGGTGTAGTAGTTTCGTAGTTATAGTACTTTAAGGTCGATGTCGCCGAAAATCCTGCAAAAGAGACAGATGCATCCATGAAAATACCCATTTACTATTCAACGTATTTAATTTACATGATGAAATATAAATGCTTTTTCGACTTTTCCGAGTTTTTCGGCTTTTTCGATTTTTTCGACGTGTTCGACTTTTTCGACTTTTTTGACTTTTTTTACTTTTTCGACTTTTTAGACTTTTTCGACTTTTCGATTTTTTGAAATTTTACACAATCGCACGGAATGAATAACAGTTATGGATAACTGTCACACAATAGGATCGCCGCGAACGCCATCTATTGAAAGTGGCCCTTTTCCCAAAAAGACCAATTTCAATTGTTTCTTTTAATTTTTCCTAAATATTTTTTTTTTGTAAACCACCCCTGAATCAAGGCAGACAAAACAAAAAAATAATAATTCGAATCGGTCGAGTCATTTTCGAGATCTTGCGAGACTAACGCACGGCGATTCATTTTTATATATAAGATAAAAAATGAATTAAGGCTCACGGAGAATATTTTCTAAAACAATAAATTGATTTTTAGCCGTTCATTGTATTTTTTTCTAATTCATTCCGGAATCTTTCAGCGTGGCCCTCTAAAAACACTAATTCGAGAAAAGAAATGCTATATAGAGAGAAACCTTCGAGTTAATAATAATCTCTCAAATTTACCGCTTTCTTCAGGAATTATTACGACACACAAAAACACACAGTAAACAAAAACTGATTTGTGCATTTTAAAAATTTTATCAACGTTTTAATTTAATACTACAGAAAAACTATTTCTCCAAAGAGATGAGTTTTTTTTTAATAATAATGTGTGTTTTTTCTTTGCAGCATTCAGCCGATACGGAGCATACTCTCTATTCGCCGGATCGACGGCACCTCCCCTCGCACATCAAAGGCATACTTCTACTTATCACAAAGGTATATAGTATTTGCATACATAATTATAGATATACAGGAATAGTTTTAAATAGCGGCATCCTTGAAATGGATGAATCAGTATGAGCAAATAAGCAACTTTTAGTAAATTAAATGAAATAAACATTAAAAAAATGTATGTACCAGTCAAGTTGTTTAAATTTACAACAAATATATTTTTGTTTTGTTTTGTTTTGTTTTACAATACTCGTATGTATATAGAATACAAATAAAAATGTTTAGGTCGAACGAGGTGAAAAATGTTTATGGTTATCATGCGCCGTCTGTCATATTGTACTGACTCTCGACTATCTACAGTCCGCGCGCAAGCTCCGAGGAATCGGGGGTTGGGAAGCGGGCGGATTTCGCCGTCCCCGGCCGTCGTTTCATATCCCGCACTTTCCCACTACTAGTACTCTCCCAGTACTAGTACTGGGAGTGTGCGGGGTATGGAGCGACGACCCGGGCGGCGTAATTCGTTTGCTTCTCCAGCCCCCAATTCCTTGGAGCTTGCGCGCGACAGTAGGAGCGACTTGTAAAATAAGAAAAGAAATTCAAAGCACCATAGCTCGGCCTTCTTGATCACGCTCCAACTTGCTCGATATTGAAGAATGTGTTTTAAGGCAGCAATGGTGGCCTTGAGCAGGATGGATTATATCTCATGATATAAGGTAGGAACGTCTATATCTAAATAGATATCTGAAATAAATATCATTTTAGAAAACCTACTGTGTATGCTATAACTGTTATAAATTTACCCTCATTTATAAATATATGTATTTTATATATTTTTAATATCATTTAAATGACCGTTGTTGCCCACATGACGTCACGTGAGTGTGAAGGCGGCTGATATTTAGTTTACGTCACGCCACGCCACGTGACGGCTATCGGCTGTATCATATGTAATATATTTTATATATCATATGTCATATGGCGTGAGTTAAGGCGACGTACTACTTAAAAAATAAACCGTATCTGAGTTTTTAAGCCCCGCCTACTTACCCCCTCCCCTCGCGACGGGGCAGGTGTTTATTATGTTGACTCATCTCGCAGCGATATTCACTCGCTATCGATGTCTGGACTAAACACACTAGGTATACACTATTCCAATGGGATTTATATTTTGGGATTATGCAAGTGTCATGTACCTACGCTGGTGAAGAAGGCTACGCTTTATCATCATCTAAACTTGAACATTATATTACTTTCCCGGCTGCCACTGGTAGGGAAGGTGTTGTGATCGTGCGGAAAAAAATGTTTAGATAACGATAGAGATGTCCATTTTGAGGTCCACCAAGATGATTAAGACCATTTTCAGAGAAATGTATGTCTGTTTGCCTGTATGTAATCTCTCACGATAACTGCCGAGCCGTTGAACCGATTGAGTTGAAATTTGGAACATAGGGATAGTATCACCCTGGAATGCGCCCATTAGATTTTGGCTGTCAACTGTTAAACCAAACTATCACTGTCAAAAATTGACAGAAGCCATATCTTACAGAATTTCATTTGCGATATGTCATTTGAAAGCCCCTGAAAAACTGTATTAAGAACAGTCACCTGTCACTAATTAATTTTCGACATTTTAAAATTATTTTAAATGGTGATAGATGACAATTGGAGAAATGCCGTTAACTGTTTTGGATACAGTTTTCCAAGGGCTTTTAAATGACATAAATCGCAATTCATGTTCCGTGAGATACAGCTTTAGTATTTTTTTTATAGTTGTAGTGACAGTTTTTGATAGTATTTTTTGGCAGAAAGAACATTTAGCATCGAATTAAAAAAAAACATTGTGTATCGAACTATTTATTCGCGGTATAATAGTTCTTTGAGGAGGACATAACGACACCCATCGCCTTGTACATTATCATTAAATAATTATTTAATTAAAAAGTAATATAATTTATTTTTAGATACTGTAAGCACATCATTATAAACTTTAAAGAAATACACATCATTAAAAATAAATAATTATTAATGAAAATTTAAAATCATTAAGACAAAAAATCATGAAGACATTTCTGGTTGGCAAAGTAGTCTGTTATTTCTGAGTAGATACATACATATTAAATGTAAAGAGACGAATAAATACATTTAAAATTGCGCAGTACATTTGAGACTTCCTTTTTGTAGCCTTGACAGTGTCGCTTTGTAGTGGTGCGCCGACTTTTGTAATTAAAATTCATCAAATGGTAATACATTTTCAAAAGCCTGTTCATCATTATTAATTAGATCTGTACTCAGCACAGATTTGGAATATCGTGTACTTTTCGGTGGCTCTATATTGCTTGTGCTTTGCTTTGGAGTGTTATTGGCAAGTACATTCTCTGTGAGTTCTTTGCTCACTTTGTGATGGAATCACTGAAAACTAACTACCGCTTAAGCGTTGGACAAGGGAGAGGAACCGATTTCTTTCGTTTTATCGTGTCGTTTCTTTTATTTGCTTCTTTCAAAGTGTATTCAGGCTCCCTTAAATCCATATTCCTTCATACTCCTGGATCGATAATTTCAGGTAATACACAGTCCATATAAAAACAAACAAGTTTTTTCCATGACATTTGTCCAAATCAAATCATCCGTCTGTATATATTCGGTTTTGAGGAGATCGTTTTAACCAGACCAAAATGTAAATAGGCACACTTCCTTTCCAGTTATATCTATCGTTCCAGTTACAGTTTCTTTCCAGCACACTTTCTTTAAAGTTATCCACAATACCACAGATAGTTCATACCTTGTTGAAAACTTACGTTTTTTCGTTCCTCAGCGATTAATTCGCAATTCACGCACGTTTGAGGTCTCTCGTGCCAATACCAACTACGGGAAACATTCCATCGCTTATGGGCTGATATGCACGTACGACTCTTGTTTCTCCACCATCGACATTTTCAACCTCAACCAACCGACGTTCGTTAAAGAATTATTCAAATCAATTGCACCTAACGAGCTTGTTAATACCTATAGTAATTAGTTATATACTTTCTATACAACATATCAGTAGCTACCACAAATATTTATAAATATCTATAAATATTTATTATATATCTATAAATACCTATAAACATCAATAAATATCTGTATCTATATATCCACTATACGACCTATCTATATCTTTATTTATATCTATATACATATACACATACCATCATCGTCTAACTCCTTCTTCCTAATCACTTCCAATTCCCTACCTCTCCCATCGGTTTTCAATATATTTTTTATATTTAATAATATGAACTTTGTTTATTTTATAATTATTTTTTAAGTGTAATATGCTGAAATCCAAATGTGTAATAAACGATTATAGGCGTAATGTTTTTCTTTTTTTTCTACATTTATGCACACGTATGTATATTGTATGCGCTGTATTTTTCCAGAAATAAAATAAAATAAAAAGAAATTATATATGGACCTGTCTTTGAACTTGAACGTACCAGTGATGTTTGATGCTGATTTCAAGTTTTCCATCTTTCTGTTTCCAAAATGTCACTTTTCTTTTTCTTGTCGCTTCCATTAACCAGATTCTATGCGCTGTAATGGGAAATTTGACTTCAAAAATATAATCATCAGATATTCCATCTGGAGAAGCTCCCAAAAATGGAAATTTAGGGTCAATGAATAATCCACATTGCTGAATTTCCACTTTTTCTAGACATATTTTTCATTCTAGTGCAGTTGTTTCATTTTCTTTTCCATGGCAAATTGATGCTACGTTGCTCAAATCCCATTTTCAGTCATGGATTTAACTAAATTGGCGCATTTTGTGTGTTGTTAACTATTGACAATTTTGCCAAAGTTAGACGCAGTTACCATTTTTCTTCGTAATTCCAACCACTCGCTGCTTTCACCTTGAGATAACCGTAAGTTTTTCAATTCGCAATCGATCATTTTTCTATTTTCCAATTCTTGAAATAACAGAGCTTTGCTTTTTTCGAATATTTCTGATGGAACATCGGGTTGGTTGCAATGTTCTCCATAATGCGAATTATTGTTTTTTTTTCAAAAAAACTTTCTGCTTTTATTTCTTTTATAAAGAATGGATTTACTTAAATGCCTCTGTCTTCTTTATTCCACTTTTGATATCCTGCCATAGGGACTTTTGCCTATATATTTTTTATGTAATCTTGACAGTGGCTGTTTAGTATTAAATGATATAACTGCCGCATTACATCGCGCTTGGTAAGACTGCTTTTGGATGTAATTTGTCCTCTTACCACCAATAAATTTTGCAATGATGCCGTTAAACCTTTCGAGAACATTACTATCTACATCATGAATTAGGCTTCTTGCATGTATTGTTACCTACATTGTTATGTAACGTATTCTTTCCCAAATAATGACACCCATCAAACAACTCATTGCATCCAGTGTTTCATTTTCCGACAAACAATTTTAAAAACTTCTACATTTATCATGGTTTCCAAATGCATCTATCGGGGCGTTCAAAATGTCATTATACAGGCAATCAATTTTCTCATCAATTGAAAAGTTTTGACATTTATTGTAAGCTACTGCTGATGTAATATTTCTTCGCATTTTTAGATTTTTTTTCACAGACATTACAAGTTGAATAAAAGCTTTTAAAAAGTAGATACCTACGTTTTGTTTTTTAAATTACAATTCTGCCTATCTGACGGTTTTCTATATTAGAACGGTCAGAATCGTAGCCTAATTGTATATTATATTTATACATGGTGTATAGCTCTGTCATATGGCTCTAACGCAAATGTATTGGCATTATTTACTGTCCCCTTATATACACACATTTTGACTCGCAGGAAGCAAGCTGAAGTGGCGCACTTGTTTTAAACTCGCATAAGATCACACCGGTCGTAGGTTCAAAACCTACCGATATGTATATATTTTTTTTGTTTTTATACATAAAGAAACATTGTTATCAAATAAATGAACACTTTTTATTAAAAAAAAGTAATATTGTAAATTAAAAAAAATTATTAATAAATAAATAAATATTATTTTAGTTATTATTGTTTCTATTTTTCAACATATGATTTATCATGTTTTTAAACCTCTTTCATTTACACGGTGAAATAGCCATCTAAAACCGATATTTTTTTACTTTCACTCTCCGATCCATCGAAATGTCAATTTGGTAATAATAAGTCATGAAACAGAGCGTCGCGAACGCAACCGCATATGTCGGCCTTCGAAGCCGAAATGAACCACGTTTCTAAGAGCCAATAACATTTCACTATTAAAGGTTGGCTGTTATGCCATTTGAATCAGTAATTGATCCCCACATAAGAACCATATTGACCCAATGTCGCTTGCGGCATTTTGAATGCCAGCGCGTCGTCGCGAGAAGAGCGCGCTCATCTCATTGTATGACAAAAATAATATAAACGGGCTCTGCAAAATATTATTTTTAAAATATACTGATATTTTATTTGAAAAAAATAATCGTCAGTACTACAAGTTTATTGTACATAGTTTATGTAAAAAAAAACAAACTTGAAAAAAAACACACAGTAATAAGTAATATTTAACAGTAAATATGGATGAAAGTTACACTTTTTATATATTTTTTTTTAACAAGAAAAACTTATTTTTTTAAATTTATGCGAAAGCATTCGTCTTTACAACTATTGTTAAAATGCCGTAGTATTTTTTTTGAGTTTCTTGATCGTGCAGTTTAGTGTGAGGCACGTTTCAAAAAATGCTCTAAAATGAAAATTTCCTGTATAGCTCCCAGATTTAATTATTTTCCTCAATTTTCCAATACTTTAAAAAAAATCTGAAATAGCTATCTACTTAAGAAAGGTACCGTGAGTTACGATATTTTTGTTTTGTTGGCTAACATCATCAGTTATTTCAGTATGACTGTTCAAAAATTGCCAAAAAATGTAATTTTCGAAATTTACCTACATCGTCGCCTTAAGTGTGATTCTACGCAGAGTTTATCCATATATAATATATTCCAAATTTTGCGGCCAGATCGCCGACACGTCGCCTGATGTGACGTGGCTTGGCTCGGCGCAAACGAGCCACCGGCCACATCCACATGTACAGGTTGTCGAGTGCGAGCGAGTAGGGTGGATGGTGCGTAGAAACTAGTACTGTAGAAGAGTGGCGACCACCGGCCATGCGCGTGGGGCGAGGCCCAAGAAAATGTATGAACAAGTAAATATTTTAGAAATAATAAGAAACACGACTGCCGTTACAGAAAGCGAAACTATTGTATTTGTGGTTTATGTATGTATCCATATAGATACGTGTATATTTCCGATTCGAGGTCTGATTTTACTCAATCAGACCTTTCATTTGACACTAAACACGATAAATTTAAGTTAATTTATTAACATTTTGACATTTAGACAACTACTTACTTAATATTTGGACAGTTAATGTACCCTATGCCACTCGGGGGGACATGACGATTATAACAATACAACACACTTCTAAATCAGTTCGAGCGTTATTAGCCGTGGAATAAAGACGGTGGAATAAAGAACAACGGTGGAATTAAGAAACGGAAACAAGCATAGATGAACCCTGAACACATTACACTCCTTTTTTGTTAGGCAGTCGTGTAAAAAGAATAAAAAAACACAACTGCCGTTACAGAAAGTGAACTATTGTGCTTATAATTATTTTCATTGCGGTTTTTATGATATATTTGTGGTTTATGTAATTATCCATATAGTATATTTGCGGAATGTACTGAATCAGACCTTTCATTTGACACTTAACACGATATATTTATGTAAATTTATTGACATTTAGACAACTACTTACTTGGTATTTGGACAGTTAATCTCCAGTGCTCTATGACACTCGGGATGACATAACGATTCTAACAATACTACACACTTCTAAATCGGTTCAAGCGTTTAGAAGTTATGGTGGAATAAATACACGAAAAACATACATAGGTGGACGCTGAACACATTACACTCCTTTTTTGTTGGGCAGTCGTGTAAAAAGCGTGTCATCTGCTTGTCGCTGGCCACTAAAGTACGGGCCAAAGGAACGTTCCGATGGGGGTAATAAACCGAGCTGTCAACAAGGATGCGGCTAACGTCGATATTGCTTATCGATGAATTACGCTTGCTCGATGAAACATTATTATACATCTGCATTTATTATAGTACCGATTGCTATATTTATTAATATTTGAATTAGAGTAATTAATTAATGACTTAATTATGTGATGTGAGCTATTAAATGAGTACTTAATAGATAACTGATTATCATAGCATGGCATATTAGCATGGTCATGGCATATAGCATGGTCATTATTCATTTCTAAACAGTCATTAGTAAAATGTTATCGTGGAATTTTGTAATAATGAGTCCCACATATGTATATTATAAAATGCTCCGCGGATAAAACATCATTACTTGCCGTTGCCGTTGCCTTAAGCATCAGTTGAGCAATGGAGGCCATATTTTCTGACCTGGAGCTATTAAAGCTATAACTTCTTATAACTTCAATATAACCGATATATATTTTGAAGTTAGTCCGCTCCTCCCGCCAACCGCGCCAGCGGTACTGACCATGTCTAATAAACATTTTATTTACTAAAGGTTTAATAGAGGTTTATAATAACGTGCTTACACCACGAAAAAATAACCACGACTAATTGACTGTATGTAAACGCATCCGGCGTTGCTTGGTTTCGCAAATCGAGAAACCATTCCCCCTTATTCTTTTCCCGCAGCACCTTTTTAGTTATTATCAAAGCCCGTTCGTTCCCCACCTCATTGCCTACTTTTATAATGTGAAAATGATGAAACAATAGTAATTATTACTGCCCTAATAAATAACAAGCGAATTTCTGGTTTTTGCGGTTGATGCGAGTAATTATCCTATGGCAAGTCGTTACGCGTTGGCCGAAGTAGCCGCCCCGAGCGCAATCGCCGCTTGGGGGGAAACACTGAGGGGAGAGTATCTCTACCCATAATTTACTACTAATGAAAATTAAAGTGTCTGAAGTTTCAAGAGAGAGAAAGTGATGACATATAACACCTAGAGGTCGTTAGATGTCATCCGTCGACGTTATCGATGTCAGCAAGGCGCTACCTCGTTCTCGTATATATGTATGTACATATATAGTTGTAGTTGTATGTTATTTGTTTTGAGTAGGTATCAGTTTGTCACTTTATTATTATTTTAATTGTTATATGTTTAGTTGATGATAATTTTAATATAATATTATTTCTAGTATTTTAAGACCTATTCGTATATTATTTTATTTTATAGTTCTGAGTAAGACTTACAATTATATTGTTTGATTATTAATGATTTAATTTTTAATGTTGGCTATATTTTAATATTCTTACTTACACTTAAGATACTTTTGGAAGTATATTTCAGATTTATTTTATTTTTTTATTATATTTTATTTTATTCTGGAACCAAACAGAACTACATACAATGCAATAAAAACCTATTTAAAAGTGACAAAAATCCATTAATGTGATTCCGAATATAAAGTATACAAAATGAACGCAATATAATTTTATATTGTTTCCGCTTGAGAATGGGGGGAATCAGGTGGGAAGTGAGGTGGAAGGAAGAGACAAAATAGATAAAAATATATTATGTAAGTATATAAACATATTTATATTTTATTTTAGGTATGATATATAGGTATTATAATGAATATACTTGAGATAAAATTATGTCCTTGAACTAAATTAAATGAAATATAATATGTATAAATGTTTTGTGATCATCTAGATAGACTCTAGATTTTTTTTATTGAGTTCTTATAAGAGGTTTTTGATGACTGTAATGCACACGTAAAAAGTCTGTATTATATCTATGACACGCTCTGTATAGAAATGTATTTTGAGATGCGTTGGTTTTCACCACAGGGAGATGAAATAGTTGATGCGATCGAACAGGGTGGGGAATTTAATGAAGATATTTAATGTATTTGGATACTTTGGCTATTTTAAAGTAGTACCTACTCTTATTTTAATCCCGTCTTGAACCTTTTTTTCTAATGATACTTTATAACGTTTTTTTTTCTTTAAAATAAATCTAAACGCTTGTTCAGGTAAACATAACCCGTACGCCTGCCTTAGTACAGGCCTAGGCCTAGTTAGGCGTCGTTGACATAGTTATAAAACTGCTGCAGTGTGCTTTGTTTTTTGCTATTGGTCCAAGAAGAATAATTTGTAATTCTGCAGTACCTCATACAGTACCGTGCGAATTAATTGGAACAAAGAGTATACTTCTTCGAAAAGTGCTTTATTGGACATAAAACATACTAAAACAGTACTGGTAGTTATAGATTGTTAATTTTAATATATAATGTTTCCTGCTTTTGCGTTGATAACACGTTTTACTCTTGTAGGCATAGAATTTACCAGGTTTTGACAGCTTCCTTTCAGTTCATCATCGTGAAACCAGACTTGAATTACTGCACTGATCGTCTTGGTTTTCGTTGTACAATCCATCTTCGAGAGCCGTTTTTTGCAAATGGCCCAGAGGTTTTCGATCGGGTTGAGATTGGGGGAGTTTCCGAGCGATTCAAGTACAGTAATTTGGTTCTGTGTGAAAAACTGTTTCACTTTTTTCAAAGAATGGCATGGGCCGAGATCCTGTTGAAAAATTCCCTCGTTGGAAGGATAGACCTTGTGGAGCCGAATTTGGATTCGGACTTGAATCCGAATTTGAATTGGAATTCAGACCAATATATTGACATCTTATCAAACCATATGGTACTGAAGCGCCATATGGTTTGATAAGATGTCAATATATAATATACTAGCTGACCCGTGCCGACTTCGTTGGGCGGTAAAACTTTTTACTTTTGATGAAATTATGAGTGTGGTTCGGTTAGTACTGAGTGCTATGATTTATTTCCTGACTGCCAAAAGAAGTGTTATATTTTTACTGCATATGTATGTATGTATTTGCATGCCAATTTGACTAAATTACCGTTATTTGTGAATGTCTTCTTGTGAGTGTTTTATTAGTGAGTGTCTTATCTCTTTAACCATTTATGCAGTAAAAGGGAAATTTTATGCAGTAAAAGGGAAAAGTCTTATGTTTTAAACACTTGAGAGGATAAATTTACTTATTTTTATACGAATTCATAACTGTTGATAAATGACCAATAAACATGACCTAACGATTTAAATTAGGTATTTTTTTTAATATAAAAAACTACCTTCTGTGACTTAAATATAAAATTTATACATATGCAGTCGCCAAATCCGACTACCACGAAAAATCTTTTTCATTTTTCGGGTTAATATATAGCCTATGACACTCACAAATAACTTGGCTTTCTATTGGTAAAAGAGTTTTCAAAATATGTTCAGTAGATCCATAGATTACTTCCTACAACCTCACAAACTTTACCTCTTTATAATATTAGTATAGATTTATACTGTCTATTCAAATATGCCAAAAGAATGCTTTAGCTATACTATAGACTTACACAAACTCATGTGATGATTATAAATGAATTTCTTTCATGGCAGTCACAAACTAATTAAAATAGTTAAAATATCTCTTCGGCTTTCACGGCCTTTTACCAGAATTTTTATATTGGACAAACTTTGTACTTTGTTGCTTCTAGACAATACGAATATGCGTTATCTCGATGTCACTGGAAACTATTAAAAAACTTGAGTGCCTTAAACTTAAACTAACGTCGGGTGCTACCAAACGTACGCGTTAAAAACCACTATTAATTATTGTATAGTGACTTAAATCTCGTTTGACATAAAATCTTGAATTTGAATTGTCTTTACCACTTTGATTGATAGTCTTTGCCAAACCGTTTATTAGTCTTTCGTCTCTTTGTCGCTATCCGTGAGACCCGTTTTTAACTCGCTGTGCTGGACTGGTTCTGCCACCTCTTCTATATTGCTGAGCCATTGATTGATAGGTTTTGCTTCTGGCCCTGCGTTGACACAGAGTCGGTAATTTCTTCTTCGAGGTAATATATCTCAGATTAGCTCACTTAAAGTCGTTTAGCGATAATTTGTTTCTCGGTTTCGAATGCTTCACGGTGTTCTTTTTCTGCTTTACTCACTAAGATCTTGTTCTGCTTTAACCGCCTCACCACGAAGTTTTTTCTGTTTTGATATCGGCTTCCCGCTGTTGATTTTAGCCTCTCGTCATTTATTATCTTCAAGAGCTGCCTCTTGCTCTTTAGCTGCGACTCCGTTTTTAGTCTTTTCACCACTCGACTTTCACTTTTGCTTGATGTCCTCAAAGACACTGATCCTTCACTTTCGTGCGTTTGCAGAGCAGCAAGATTTGGAAACAAGCAATTCGCCTGTTTGTGAAAATCAGGTGCTATTCAGTATCAATTGCCTTCACTAGATGGGCCTTCATATAATGAGCATAATAATAATAAATATAATTAAAATATATATTTGCAGATATACTCTGTAAACCTAATATAAATTGGAATCGAATCGCGTTTTATCGCTCCCCCCCCCCCCCCCCACCCCACGTCAAATTCCCCGACCAATTTTATCCCCACTCACGAATTTGCAAATAATTAAGAAAAACTGACCATTTCACTTTTGTCGTAAAAGTTTACGGAAACTTCTGATCTATGCTAAGTTTCCTGACACTGCGATTTTTTATTCGAGAGTAATTTGAATTAGCGTTTTGTATAAGGATATTTTAATAGGAAATCATTTCAATAAATTGACAAGTAAATTAAAACTCGAGTTTTGTGCACCTCTCGCTGTTTTAGGAAACGAGAAACTGACAATTAACTGTTACAAATTTTAAACCTCAATGCTACTTTATTCCTTGGGGTATGTGTTCGTCAACCAGGGAACTCGATTCGTCATGCCCTGGGAAAAGCCGGTTAGCCACTACAATCAGAACGCGTAGGCGTGCACAACTATAGTAGTCCTTTATTTTTAAAGATCCAGTATAAGAACAGCAAGTGTCTTCCAATTACAAACCAAATTGCTACAATCGCAAGAGGCCCGCACGATCTTTTTACATAACGACATCTGATGCCAAAAACTTGTCAAACAGATGTCAATTACAACTGATGTGAATATGTTTGTAGCTGCAATGAAATTAAGTGAAGGCCGTATTATGGTCTAAATAAAGTTTGCGATAGAATTTTCTAGAACAAATTTAAAAAAAGACGCACCTGTACTTATTTGCCATCATAAAACAGGTTATCAACACGAAATTAAAATGATACTCGGTCGAAAAAACCTGAGAAACGATCAATTAATCATTCACAAGTGATGTTACGCCATTATGTCTTAATACTTCTCCTTTTTCTTTCGCTTCCAAGGGTGGGGGGGGGGGTTATCTACTGGCGCGCGGGGTAAAGGGGTTGGCGGGGGGTTGCCTACTTATATATATCCACTCTTTAAAAGGACGATATACCATTGCTGGGCTCGCTATCAGCCAGCCATTAAATGAAAATAAAAATAAAATACTTTATATATATATATATATATATATATATATATATATATATATATATATATATATATATATATATATATATATATATATATATATATATATATATATATATATATATATATATATATATACTAGCTGCGCCCCTCGGTTTCACCCGCGTGGTGATGGAAAATAGTGATAATGATGATAGAAAACTATATATCTTTAAAAAATTATAGTCTATGTGTTATTCTGATGTGTAAGCTATATTATTGTAAAGTTTCATTAAAAGTAACAAAACATGACAGAGTAACAAACATTCATATATACATTCTTACAAACTTTCGCGTTTATATAGTAGTAGGATATATTTAGGTTTATTTGCGCCATAACATCCTTTAGCACCACTTATTTCTATTCTATTTCAGCGAATGCTTGAAAATAAATGCAGCGGCAGCTATGTGTGATATAGCATAGCGTATAGGTACTATAAGCTGGCGCCACACTGTCCGTTCGTGTCGTAGAGTCTTGGGTGGCGGTGCATTAATAAATAAGAGAGTCACGCTTGTTGCGCGTCATTACAATGTTGAGAGTCGTAAGCATTCACTGCTAGGCTATTTCGGGACGATGATCCACTTCGGTGGGACGAGGGCGTCCCATAATGTCAGCCGTTGCAACGGCACAGTTGGAGACGGAAGACACGCATGCCAACCATGCTTTTCCCTTTGACGACTTAGTCACAATTGCAACAGCTGATTCTCTCATAGGAAGTTTAGGGCTACCCGCGCACTAAGCAGCCAGTTTAAGCAGCCAGCCCACGCAGCCACTCGAACGAGGTGGCCGCCTATGGAAAATAGGTCTGGCTGCGTCGACAAGAACGCGGTGACTGAGGGCAGCTACATACGAGGGTGGTGAACGATTTCATGCAGCTGGTGGACCGGTTTCTCCCGGCGGGATTGCATCCCGGCGCCACTGGACGGTTTGCGCACCGGTCGGCGATGCCAATCGGTTGTGCATTCTGACTAATTGCTGTGCTGTGTATTTCCATAGTCTCCAGACCCCTTGGTCTGGAGACTATGGAAATACACTGTTTCCTAAGCAGCGGGATGTATGTTCACCTGTTGTCATGCCACTCTTGAAATGACCTTGGGCCACTCGATCCCGTGTGGCACTACGAGCAAAGAACGCCCAGGTCCGCGATAAATTCGAACTGAATTACCGCTGTAATACAACAGGTAGAGGTCCAGTAAGCGACTTCGGACCTGTAAGTCGGGAGGACGGAGGTATCCTGAAGGTTAGTCCCAGGCGGAGATATCCTGCCAAAACTGGTAGTCAGCGGGCGAGGCTGCCTGCTGGGAACCTTTCCCGGTGCCTCGCCGTAAGGCGTTGGCCTCTGACGGGCAGGTGGCGGAGCTTGGAGGTGGATTGTTTTGTCCTAAGTCTTCTGTGCTCACCTCACGCGAGACAGAACGATACATTTCGTTAAAACTTCCTGAGGTGACGGGTTCGCCCGTTGTAGTTGACTACTCTAGTTGAGGGCATTCGCCTCATACATTCACATACACATACATTCGCCTTGCCACGCTCTGGCTGCGGCAGCCAGTTGGCTGCCGTGCACGAGCGCACATTCTATTGGCTTCCGCAACCAGGATTCCTTGGCTGCCTAGTGCGTGTGCTCCGATGAGTCGTCATATGCTATCCGCGCACTAAGCAGCCTGGCTGCGGTAGCCAAAATATTTAGCAGCCAGTTTAAGCAGCCAACCCACGCAGCCAGTCGTGACTGAGTCGAACTTGGTGACCGCCTATGAAAATTATGTCTAGCTGCGTCGACAAGTGCGCGGCGACAGAGGGCAGTCACATTCATTCGCCTTGACATGCTCTGGCTGCGGATTGGCTGCCGCAGCCAGGATTTCTTGGCTGCCTAGTACGCGGGCTCCGATAAGTCGTCATATGTCGGATTGGCTGCCGCAGCCTGTCAAGTGCTCGGTCGCTCATTTGTCGGATTGGCTGCGGCAGCCAGGCTGCTTAGTGCGCGGGCGTTCTAACAAGCACGAGGGAAGTCTCCAGTTTGGATATTAATAATAAAGAAAAGTGGTAATGGAGAAAAGTTGCAGTTGTCCCGAGAATAGGAAGACGCAATGCCGGAAGACTGCAGCTAGCTAGATGGAGCGATGACCTGCGTTGAATTTCTGGTACTCAGTGAGGATAGCTGGGGATGGAGGAGAGTAATCACAAATGGGGATGTGTGCTCAAAACTATTTGCAGGTGGTAGCAGAAGCGACTGTTCCTGAAAAGTGTGAATCGAACGCATACCGGTCCCAGGGAGCATCTATCTGTACGAAGCTGTGTGTGTTTGTAGTGCGAGGGAGAACATAGATAAATTAGTACACAGGTGATATGTGTCGCATTTCTAGTGTAATTGTGACAGATAAAAAGTGTTTTTTTTTCTGAAAAAAAAAATTATTTTTTTGTAAATTAGGAGATTTTTTTGTAGGTACACGAGATTATTATATATACATTAAAAAAACTGAGCAGAAAGTCATCTACAACTTTTTTTGATTTAGGCTTTTGTTACTGTGATTTAGGTATCTTTTCATTAAATAGAAAATATATTTGATTTTCTAAATAAAAGTTAATATATTCGAGTGTCTAAAAAAATACATTTTGCATAAATTACATCTCAGAAAAGATCGAAAACTATAATATAAGAATAATACAATAATGAGAATATTTGAGTTTCTAAGAAAAATACATTTTACTTAAATTATACATCAGAAAAAAACGCGAAAACGTGGAAAATTCATTGGCCTTGAACAGTATATACCATCACAGTCCCTCCTCAGCATCAACTGGAGGGTCATCAAGGTACCTCACCTGGACCTGACAAGAGAGAATGATCAAGGTCCACCGACACCGCCGTGGAACTTGATCAGTCTTTCCCGTCACACGTTTTCTTCTTCCTTCATTTAAGAGCAGACTGTGATCTTTCTTCCCAAAATCGATTCATACTTCGATTCGTATAGGAACAAGCCAAAAGATGGCATTAGTGTATCGAGTTATTCCCTGTAACCCTTTGATTGCTAGAAGCGAAAATTGCTAGTCTCGCAAGCAGGACAGAATTGTCCGCTTCACCTTTAAGGATCTTTACGATATGTGTCACTGACAGTAGCTTTCTTCTCAGCTGCAGAGTGTTGGATCACATATTGATCTAACAAAAGGCTGAACTCACCAAAACAAATCCGAATCACATGCCAATCGTTTAAATAAAACACTCGGCAATCTTGCTGCACCAGCCAAGTCACGTGGTACCTCCTCGCCTGCCGCTTAACATAATTTCACTCTCTTGGCCATCTTTTTTTGTACAAAATTATTGTTTTTGACAAAAGGCCAGAATTGCCGGGAGGTTAAAAAACCATGGCAATTAGTCTTTCTATACTAAAATTTAAACGTTTCAATGTTAAGTTTAAAAAATGAATTAATGACAATAGAAGTTTTTGATGATTTTTAATAAATAATGTATTTTTTTAAAACAAATTATATATTTTTATATTGTCACACATTTGTCAGCAAAACTAACCCAACGAGAATTAAAAAATGTTGCTGTTGTCGTTGGTGATCTCCAGGGCTCTTCTCTCGGAACCTTTTATTTTTTGCGAACGACCTGACCTACCAGTTAATACGTTAATTTATACAACTATATAAACCAGTGTTATCGTCGACACCCCAGACCAATCCTTAGAGATATGTTGTAGTGCTGGCGACCGCATGTCAGGGTTCGTTCGTTCGTTAGCGTGTCCGAGTCAGGTTAAGACACATCTCTCGAAAAATATGCGGCCTGGATAGCTATATCGTTTGCCTCTTGTAGGTCCTGGTGTGTGATAGGGGTTGCCAGTTGCTGGCAGGATCGGACGTGGTCTTCATCCTGCAGTGTTCCACAGTTGCATATTGGGATCTGTGCGTAGCATGTCGGGGTAGCGCAAGTACACGTGCGCTAACGAGCAAATAAGCCTCTCATAAATGAATTTATTTATTTTGTTAAAAGTGCAAAGAAATGTTTCTCCATCTGTTTTGGAGCGTGTTTTTTTGCGTATAAAGAACAAAAAAGGTCGATTTTCTGCCAAAATTACCACAATTTTGCGATGCGTAAGGAGCAGAATGGTAAAGGAAGGAAAGAGACGGCGCAATAGTGATGTGCGATTACGAGACATTTTCATAATCGAGATATTAATAGTAATGGCAATTCGTAACTCGATTATAAAATTAGTAGTCAACATCGCTCATTATTTGAATGATTTTTCATAATCGATGTATGTGACCGAACTGTGCGCAGGTTAGGTGACGATGTAGGTAACGGCGAGGCGACAGATGTAGGTAACGACGAAATAAGGAACAAATCAAGCAAAAGCTTTTATTTATCATTCGATTCGTTCACAAACATGTGGAGGTCAGTTTTAAGGGTAGATTTAAAAAAAAAATAATTTAGACGAAAAATTACGTATAGGTATGTAAGTTGTATTTTTGTGACTATGTACTGTTCCCAGTCACCATGTTGAATAAATTAGGCGAAATGCGACCAAATACTATTAGGTTTAATAATAATACCTACATATAAAATGTATGTCTATAATCAATACAGATAGAGAACAATTTTAAGTTAGTGTAATAGTAGGTTCACTTCATCATTACAAAAAACAATGGCTAATTTCATATCCCATTTGCGAAGTTTGTTGTAACATTTTGCCACATATACCAAACGAAAGGTTAATATAAATCTAACATTTCTTTTTTAGCAGCTAAGCTGAAATACGTGGCTTAAAAGAGGTATACAGTGTTGAAATTGCATAATATTTTATTCAATAGTTACACTTTTTTAATAAAAAATCTTATTTACTTCGGTTTATTTAAACGATATAGTTGTTTATATTATTTATATACATAAAATATATACATAGACAATATTACAAACTATATACCTATATCAATATTAACTATTAAAAGCAAAAAATACTGCATAGTACCGAGTGAGTGCTTTTATCTTATACCGAAACTATAGCGGTAAATAAGTTTGGATGAAAAGAAACAGCCAATAAGTAAAATAAAGATAGACGATCAGTATGGCGGTGTCAGGTAGGATTCGGCGCCTGGGCCGTCGAAATTGCTTTGTTTTTACGTTGGGGTTGTCTAAACAAGTTTATGGATTAAAGAGACACAGTAAATAAGCCAGACAGGAATACATACTCGGTGTACGGGTTGGTGGCTGGTAAGATTTGGTGCTTGGATCGTTGTTGTTCCTTCATTTTACGTTGGGGTGTTTTGTTTATAGTTTGCATGTCATACCGTTTTTACTTTCTGGCTGTAATATTGGATTTGATTGGTTTTTACTTTACGATTGGATTTTAGTACAACTGTTACTGTTGATTCAAATAACAACTGTTAATATTGAACAATCAATTCCAGAATATAGACTTCTTCAATATGAAGAAGAATAATTTTAAGGACAACATATGCTTAAAGTTTTTCGAAAATGCGTTATAGACATTTTACATTGCATACAAAATATGTTTTATTTTATTTATATTTGTTTATATAAACATGTTTTATTTTGTTTATATTTGTTTATATTTGTTTATATTTTGTTTATATAAACTATTTGTTTTTTTTTAGACATTTTAATTTACATTAAATATTTGTTTAGTTTACCACATTTATTTTAATGATAATTTATCATTTAATTTTTACATGATTTAGGAACCTGTTTTTATTTGTTTTTTCTTTTTCTCTAACTTATTTAATTTTTTTTTTGGTAAATCTATTGTAAAATCATTAGTTGTTTGTATTCTACGCATTTCTATTTTACAATGTAGTTTTTTTTTTTTTTGTACTGCACAGCAACATTTTAAAATGTATCAAGACCCATTACTTCCTTTTACCTCTCCCAACCCCTACATTAGGCACAGTGCGATTGGAGACTTAAATCATTGTAAATATTGTTGAAAACATGTCATCGGCCAGAAATATTGTATTTAATGTAATTGTATATTTTTTGTAGCGCTGTATGTTTTCCTTATAAATAAAATAAGTACTTTATTTCACAAAATCATCCATATAAACAAAACTTCAGATGGGTATAATTCCAATACGACATGGATTAATAAGTTGAACTTTTATGTTATTACTTCTTTACACAAGCACAATCGAATGCTATAGGTCCCTAGTTGTTACACTGTGGATACGTACACCATTCATACAACAATGTCCATTTTCCATTGTAAAAATGAAATTAAAAATACTTTTCTCTAATTGTAGATTGTAGCAATATATTCGCGATTCGAGTGACAAATACGTCATTGAAAACCAATTGTTTGGTAGGCAAATGATCATTTGGCGCAGATAGTCCTCTCGATGACAATACAAAATCGAGAGATCATTTGTCGCACGCTAGACCGACCTATACACGAGAGATCCAAATAATATCTCGATTTCATTCTGCCTACAATCGATTATAGTCAATAGATTGCTGTAATCGAGATAATCGATTAAAATATAATCGCGTATCACTACGGCGCATGCGCGCTCTCGCATCCGCCGGATGCACGGGTAAGCGGTAATAAATTACAGGACTGCACCCCTCCGCCCGAGGGCTACTTCACGTTGTCCGCCTGACAAAAGGGCGTATCCAATAAACACAACTTCTCAGGAGAGCGAGAAACAGAAATGACTTATCCAAATTAGAGCATTATTAATGTTAATATCATTTCATAGTATGATGTCTGCAACTTTAATAAAAAAACATATATTGTTATAACTATAAGTATATAACTTGAAAAATCCAAAAATATAGCAAAAATAGTGCGCAGTTGTTAAATGTCCAAAAGCTGTTGGTAAATATCAGAAACTTAGGGTAAGGTCGGCTATATTGTACCACCAACTAAATTGTACCACCCTTAAATTACCCAGAAAGAAAGATTGTCACGTTGCGGGTTTTGACATGAATATATTAATATAATAAAAGAAATGGATTAGTAAAATGTATCTTTATTCCAAACTCGTCGACCGACCGACAGATATATGGGGCGATAAAACGCCTAGATAATTTAAAATATTCGTTGATTTGATTAATTGGAATTAACAATATAAACTTGATTTGATTAATGGAATTAACAATTAAAAATATAATTATTTAAAATTACTGGAATAGAAAAATAAAGACAGAGCAAGAGCCTCAGGTCGAGGGCATATTTCTCGAGTTCACTTCGATTCGGGAAAAGGTTCCGAGGACGGGTTTGCAAAATTATCGGAGAGATCCCGCGGCTTAGCCAACACGGACGTCTTGCGGGGTCGGGCACTGACTGCCTCGAAGACGGCCCCTGAAGAGGTGCTTGAAGAGCGAAGATGAAAAGCTGCTTCTGGAGAGCGGAGCAGGAACGCTTGAAGGAACGATGGGCGCACGCGGTGCGGCGGTCGTCAACTATCGCCCGGGGCGGGCACAGCAGCTGAAGCGGGCGACGGGGCGCTCAACTCCTGAGCGCGCCCCCGGCGAAGGAGAACGGCCGCTGTTCCGCGTGGTCGAAGGCGAGGAAGAATATCCGGCCATCGCTGGTTGCCGGCGAGGAGACGCGCGCGCGCACTGACGCCGCGCGCGTCGGCCTTTATACGCCGGCCAGGCGCTGGACTACGGCTTCATTCTTGGCGGGGAAATCGTGCCCCCGAAGGACCCCTGTAAAACCACAAGAAACGCCACGCATTAGCCTTGCCCTAACGGAAATCTCCCTTTTTGCCGGTAGTTGGGAAAAGGATAGCGCGGATTGGCTCTTTTCCCAACCCCCAGCGAGCACGTGTTTGTGACACGTTCCCTCATTTCCAACCGGCGAAACGCGATGTGAACTCACATGAAACTACATGCACTTATCGGAAACCCGTCACGGCATTACTGAACATTGGAATAAAACGACTTACCGAAGGGAATGGGGTCCAACGCTTGCCAAGGGTAGACTAGTTGATCGCGTAAAATCCAAAAAGTGAAAAATCGCGGGTCCGTAACCCCGTTTTTATCTAGGCCGAAAGTGTCAAACCATAGATAATTTGACTCCAATAAAAATATCAATTTATTGAGTTATGTGGAATAATTCCTAGATTTATTACTGTTGACCAGCGTATTAAAAGTTAATTTTCTACGTTAGTAATAATTTTATTGGTTTTATTTCTTAAATATGAAACGTACTTATCAAAGATAATTTTGGATGTGGCATTTACGCGATCAGCAATTAGGTGCAAAAGGCTTATTCTCATGGCTTTACTAAAAAAGAACAAATGAGCTGTCAGCTGTCAAGACGTTTGACGTTTGACATCTAACCTATCGGAAATCAATTGATCTCGAGTAAATCGAAATGTTTCCACGCGAGAAAATGCGACTTACAGGTTTCCACGCGAGGAAATGCGACTCCTAAGGTTTCCTCAGCGTGACAAGATATTTTTAATAAAGTGGCAAAACTCATCAATCTCGGCTAACTTCATACTAATGTTAACGCATTCTTGTTCGGACAGGTCATTAGCTTGACTGGTAAACTGCAGTTGTTTGTTTATCGTAGTTTTTATGTTATTTGTGGTGAATATTTCTAAGTATCCTGACAACTGAATGGTGAGTATAGCTTTTCGTACATTAATTATATTAAGTGCGAGTTTAATGTCGTACAACATGTATGCATTCAATTGCAGCAATATATGTAGGTATTTTTTTAATTTGACATTTTGACAGATATGGGTGCGTTCATTTAATCGTACCGCATGGAGGTTGCTAAATTGTACCGGTCCAATTTACCGAACCACGAACTTATTATTTTTGTTCTTAAGCCCTGCAGTGCCGGCAGAGTAGAATTGCACTAACCAACTCTTCTCATTAGTATTGCAAGAGACGACCATGGGACAGGCGTTCCTGTACACACTCAGGCGATGTGGTTAGTCACATTCGCACACGTTCAAAGAAAAGCCTTAAGAGTGGGGTGTTCTCACGGACAATGTGGCTTACAACTCGTCACTGTAAGCCGTCCGATGGCTAGCATCCCATTACTACGAGACGACCAATGTATTAATATGATTTCTAACCACTCCGTGTTCGTACGGTATTGCAATCGAGAGTGATGTACGTATGTTTTTCCTATAAAATTATCGATTATTAAAGATGGCAGAAAGAAAGAAGTACTACCAATAGACGACTGAAGATTTAGAAGCAGCTATCTCAGCTAGAACTAATGGTGTCGGCATCAATGAGTGCGTTCGCTTATATGGTGTACCGAAACCTACATTAAAGAGGCACAAGCGTGCGGCTACTGTTGGTAACGCAGCGAGCGGATTCAGAAACTTAGAAATTTGGCCCACAAATAGGCATGTTTTCCAAGATCATCACATTGTTGCGGCCGAAGCATTGCAACGGGAGGTATCCCCAGAAATATCTTTATCAGCAACTAAAGATGCACCTCAGGCATCCACTTCTAAACAACACCACACAGCCAGCCAGAAAGAAATTTCCAACGTTGTGTATACCTCATCTAAGGCATCTGGTTTCAAAGAGAATCAAAGAGTGAATCTGAACGTGACAATAACTGAAATATCTCCGATTTCAAAAGCATCAGCTCCCAAAGGAAAGCGTGGTCGTGGTATATAAAAATCATCAGAAATCACTGCAGGTCCACATAAAAGGATAGGATTATGCATTGCTAAATCATCAGCAGTGAAGGTCTCCAAAATGAAGTCTATGAAGAGAACGAAAATAAAGCGTGAGCCTTAAAACAGGAAAGAAAAATTTTAAACGCAAGATTCTGTCGAGTAGTATGATGATACGATGACGTCGGAAGAACTGATTCTTATAGATAATTCAAATAATGAGGAATCAATGGACGATGAAAACACATGCCCCATTTGCTTAAAGAATTATTTTGATAAAAAAGGTCCTAAGCTTGACTGGGTAAAATGTGTCCATTGCCATCGTTGGTTGCACAAATCCTGAACCAGCAATCCTGATATTTGTGATCTTTGTTTCAATTAGAATATAGAAATTGACAATATTTGTAGCATGTGATATTAAGTTTTGTTTAATTAAAGTTGTAAGCCTTAGTGATTAGTAATAACTTTTATTTAAAATATTATTGTGTAGGGTTAGTTTTCTAAGGTACGATTTAAATACCAGTGGTCCAATTTACCCAACCAGTCGACAAAATTGTACCACTTTCCCTTTTTTTTAAATGTTTTATGTAATGCTTTTAAATTTAATCCAGTGGTTCTTGTCTCAATAAATAATCTTGACATTAAAGATACTTTAGTTTTATTATTACAGCTTTTGAATATCTCTGCCTAATATTTGTCAAGAGTCATTTAAGTAAAAAGTGGTACAATATAACCGACCTCCCCCTACTAGTAATTCACTTGTTTCAGGTACGTACAGTGTGATATTAGTAAAAGCTAGATTGTATGTACCCAGTGCTGGGCAAAATTTAGTCAGACTTACGATTGATGACTAACGATTGAATTCGAATTCCGGCTGGGTTACCATTTTCCGTTAGGATAAAAATAACAGTATTTCATTTCAATTCTGTCGATCGAATGCAAAAAACAAGACACACACTTACACACCAGTTACACGCGCACATACACTTCATAGTAGGGTTGGTTGGAAGAGATTGTCGTATGTCAATAAACTGACCTATTGTGAAATTTCACAATAAATGGTATAAACAAACAAACAAACAAATACGTTAATCGTGATTAACGCCTAACGATTGATTTGTTTAATCGCCATTCGTGACGCGATTGACTAGTTTCATCATGACTAACGATTGGTTGGTCGACCGGTCGATAGTTCGGCCGGTCGGTGGGCCGGTCGGTTGTTTGGTCGGTCAGCCGATCGGCCCGACCGACCGGCCAACCAACCAGTAGACCGACTAAGCGACCGACCGACGAAACCGATGGGAATCTAAGTAACGGTGCTACCACACCAATCGATCGACCATAGACCGATGATCGATTGGCGTGGTAGCACCCTAAGTACAGTCAACCAATAGAATAATATAAATAATTGTCGGGTGGCATCTAAAGTTAGTCATGATTGACGATTTACGACTATATTGATTTAGGCATGATTATTTCAATCGCGATTATCCTTCGTCACGACTACATTAGTCGTGATTGAATCAATCATGATTGATTAGTCGATTGAATTTTTTTTTCGATTGACCTAACACTGGTTGTACCGTTGCCCGTTGGCAGAAGTACATTTATGTTTTCTAATAATATTAAAGGCTACGAAATGGTCCGAAGGCTTAAGATTTGTGCAGGTCATAGAAAACCGGGCGTGCCGTGAAGAAATTATATGTTCACCATACGAGCTTGTGTTTTGCGATACAATGACATTGAAAATTGCTGGTTCTGCGGTGACTAAAGGTTTAATACCTGATTTATCAACTAAAGAAGGCATTTATCTACAGTCTTCATCTCTACATAGATTTTAAAGCGGGTCATAGCGCTTTTCATTTCATCAACGGAGAACAAGTTCATTTTATTGACATACACCCTTTGGTGAGATGGACGACTATCCTACGCCTACCCGCCGCATCATGAAAGTATCCAATGCAAGGTATAACTTTGCAAGTGCCGGGGTGATTAGTCAGGGAAAAAAACAATTGAATACGATAACCCTCAGCGTAGAATAGTAACGTAGGCTATTTTTGTAATTGGTTATATGATTCCTAATTTGAACTAAGTCGGTCATCCACACTTAAAGTCTCTCTTTAGTAACTGAGGCAAAAACAGTAGAATGCGTCTGCAGTCTTACTTATTTGGTGTGGATTTGGTGTAAGAAAAAAAAGTACAAGAAAGTGGTATTATTGGATTAATTTTATTAGTTTTTTAGTTTATTTTATTGTTATTTTAAGATATTTAATAAAATTTAATATTTGAACACTACAACTCATGTATTGATCTCAAGTTAGTTTTTATTTGCCAGCAATAATGGCTTCGACTATCCCAGCTTTGTCGAAGAGTTAAACACAATAATAGTCTAAGATCCCACCGTAAATTTGTGCACCTATCAGTTATTTCATCGAAATGTGATTTAAATGCAAGTTTACACATAGGGCTATAATATGCCGCAGGGTTGCCTGGCAAAATCTTGTCACTAGTACAATATAATACAAAATGCACCTATTTGCTTGGTCGGAAAATGAAGTGTTATCGTAAAGATACCGATCTAAAGAGTTGAAAAATGTAGGTTGCCACCCCTCAACCTGTCACAACCCCTGGGTTGCTAGGTGAAAAGAGGTTAATTTTCATCGAATAATGCAACTATCATGTATTTACTTGATTTTTATACCAAAATGTAGCTACTGTCTTCCTTAACGCTAAGAAATAGAGTTGCCAATGTAAAACCTGTCACAAGTGGGGGTTGCCGGTGTTTTAATTGCGACAGCGAGCGAGAAGGAATGTGCGCGCTATTCCGTGCAATAGAAAGGGATGCATGCATTCATAGCCCGAGAGTTCCGTTGTCGCCGTGCCATGTATCTCACTCGCAGTGAGCAGTTTTGTCAACTTGGTGGTTTTCCGCAGTGGGGTAACCAAACAAAATGGGTCCCGGTAAAAAAAAAATAACAATAGGCCCCTACCCCTACCTATTTATATTTATTATGCCATATAGGATACAATTAATGTATACATATCTAGCAATACATACATTTTAAATCGGGGTTTTTTTGTTGTTCAGTAAGTACCCAAAAACTTCGGCGGGACACACGGAATCACTTAAAAACAGTGTTGCTGATCAACGTTCGAAAAACCTATATTTACTACGCTTCTGGACTATATTTCCCCTCTTATGAATCTATTGTTGGTGAAAAACAAAAACAATGATTTAAATTTTTATTACTTTATTTTGAATAGAACTACCAAGTGCGAAGAAGAGAAAAATGCACACATAGTATTATTACAAATGTACCGTTTTTTTGTCAAATTTGAAAATCATATTTAATTAAAAAAAGTTTGAGAGGCGTTGAGCGCGCTGCGCCATCTAGATTTAGGTAAAATATCGCTAATAAATATAAGCGATATTTTACCTACCGCTAGATGGCGAATCGTACTCATGGCTTTTTAGACCTTAAAAAAACATTTTTTATATTTAAAAAAAAAAACAAAAATATTTTTCGTTTATTTTTTAGGTAGGTAGGTACCTACTAATAATTTTTTATCAAAGGTTGCTTTTTTGCTCGTGCTGATTTACCCCCTTTAATGATGCCAGTAGCTAAAAACTCACTGTGTATATCCTTCGTACCCTGGTCTTTAGTTCTTATGAATCCTTCAGCGTTTGGCGTAGGTACGCTTGACCGCATTGTGTGTGATTGTTGCAGTATCGGAGTGCGTGTTCGGCTCGGTGGGCGGGACGCCGCCGTCGGTCGGGTCGCCGCTTCAGCTCGAGCTGGTGAGCAAGTCGTCGTCGGCGTCTCTGCTTCTGGAGCAGCGGCCGTCAGCGCCGCTAATCGGCCCGAGCCGGGTCAAGCAGACCGGCCCATGCTACGGCGCCCCGCCGCACGACGCGTGGGACGCCGCAGCCGCAGCCAACGCCAATGGGTGAGTTCCAATCCGTTCCACATCATAATTATCATTTGTTTCATTTTAAGCGTCCCTTTGGAATGTTGTTCTCTGCGCATGGGTGTCTGATTTTGTTAATTCTGGTTGATCTTTGCCCTCTTTTATCGCGACATTTTGAGAAAATCGGGAAATTTTCAAAGTTTTTAAATTTAACAGCCACATATCTTTTTGAGTTTTCGAGACACACATGAGTTGTCCCACATACACTCCATTTCAAAACGATCATTGGTTCATTCGGATCCGATAATATTAGTCTCGGAGAGATATGGTCCGGAGAAACCGCCAGCAATGCCAGAGCGGATCGGTCCTGGCACAAATTTTCGTCATTCGATTTTAACACGACCAAGACGACAATATATACAGACAGTGACTTCTCTTAAAACAAAATCGAAGCGAGGGAGGTCACGAGTCGCAGACTCACACAGATATTGAAACGTTTGAGAAATTTGACAACCCCACCCGCGCGTAACGCCAACTGCAGGCGTTTGCCGTAACGTATCCCCCTGCTGACTTCCCTTGCACCCAATCCCCGCAACTCGGTATACTGTAAAAATGATACGGGAGCGTCTATTAATTACGTTAGGTGATTTTGGCGATTTTCAACCCCCCCCCCCTTGTGAGATTTCGTGAAATTTGGCTTAACGTGAGATTTTTAAAATGGGTATTTTAAAAGTAAATTCGTTTATATCTGATTGATTGCGTTGGATTTATTTTTAAAAAAACAATTTGCTAAATTATTTTTATTTAAGACTGTTATTGAAGATTTAAGACTACTTGAAACGTACTCTAGAATCACAGTGAGAAAATCGAACAATAAAATACTTAAATAAAAACTACTCAAATTTGTAAAATTATATTTATTCTATTTCAGTCTACGGGGACTCATGTGTGGTCTCAAGAGTAACTACTGGAACCAACACGGTGATACTCAGTAAAATCATCTGTTCCTTCAACCTCGCTCTGACGTGGCGATTAAACAATAGGGGGGCTACTATGCTACTAGTACGAGTATTGTGGTGTTCGCATACCGTGATACATATTATTGTGTAGGATTTAGCCATATTTTAGTGGAGAAACTTGTTAACCCCTCGAACCGCGAGATTTCGCAAGCGCATGTCTTTGAAAGACTATATATAATAATGGATATTTTAGATTTATTATGGCGGCCGACCAAAATATTGATTTCTCCCAAACCGTTGTGGCACTTTAGAATTGTTGCATATTAGAACTTTAGAATACTAACTTTAGAGTCCGGTCGGTCCCAACCAGGCGCAACTGTGTTTGAGTCTGATCGGTCCCTCTGAGGCTCGAGGGGTTAACTTAATTTTGCCCAGTTTTCTCGCAATTTTACGCTGTTTCTTGCAGGTAAAAAAATTACGTGATATATGCCGAGACCCCCCCCCCCCCTCTGCCCCACGTGAGATTGGGTTAAAATTCGGCTCGACCCCCTCCCCCCTCTAAACACCTCACGTAATTAATGGACTCCCCTTAAGATGGCAGCGTTTTGTCTATTTTTACACAAAGGAGTGTAATGTGTTCAGGGCTCATCTATATATGTTTTACATTTCTTTATCCTACTAATATTATAAACGCGAAAGTTTGTAAGAATGTTTGTATGGATGTTTGTTACTCTTTCACGCAAAAACTACTGAATGGATTTTGATGAAACTTTACAATAATATAGCTTACACATCAGAATAACACTTAGGCTATAATTTATGAAGATATATAGTTTTCTATCATCATTATCACAATTTTCCATCACCACGCGGTTAAAACCGCGGGGCGCAGCTAGTTCTATAATAATTTCTAAACACTCACAATTACCACATACAATTTAGAAGTATGTGGTATTGTTAGAATCGTAATGTCATCCCGAGACCCTAACTGTCCAAATATCAAGTAAATAGTTGTCTAAATGTCTAAACACCCAAACTATTAATAAATTAACATAAATAAATCGTGTGTCGTATCAAGTCAAAGGTCTGATTGAGTACATTCCGAAAATATATACTCGTATATGAACCACAAATATTTCATTAAAAAAAACCGTAATACAAATAATTATAAATACAGTAGTTGACTTTTTGTCAGTTCAGTAGTTGAGTTATTAAAATTTGGAATTATGTCGATAGAAACTGTTGCTCATTTTGGCGCGATTGCCCCGATCTCAACATCGTTTTAAAAGATGTTTTTACGTCAAAAAATCTTCCCTTGTGTACATATGTATGCTTTATTGACCAGTGTAGTGTGATGCACGTCCTCATAGTACTTTATATGATAGGCAGTTAGATGTTGGTTTGTTGGCAGCGCTATGGAGACGCACTCCTCGATCCTGCAGCCGCTGTCGATCAAAACGGAGAACCTGTCGTCGGGCAAGAAGACCGGGTCGCCGCTGCGCAAGTTCACGCCCGTGCTGAGCGCCGCCGAGGTTTCGATGGCGGGCGCCTTCAACCGCACCAACCCCATCACCTGGACGGCCACGCTGCCGCTCTCGCCCGCCGGACAGACTTTGCAGGTCAGTTTGTTTATACTCTTTATTGTGAAATTTCACAATGGGCGGGTTTATTATCATATGACAATCTCTTACAACCAACGCTACTATGACGTGTTTATATGTACGTGTGCGTCTTGGTATTGCATTCGATCGACAGAATTGTAATGCTATTTTGTTAAGTTTATCCCAACGGAAAATGTTAACCCAGCCGGGAATCGAGACCGGGACCTTACAAAGTAAGATCAGGCGACTTGCCAATTTGCCACTGGGCCGTTTACACCGGTTTTAGATATAGGCCGCACCAAATTTCTCGGTCCCTCGCCCACATGCTCAGATGTCACGTTTAGCATTTATTGAACACTGAAACCATAAAGGGATAGAAATCCTTTAAATTTCTACTCCAACCCATTTTTGGTTTAGTTTCCATCCCTTTTTAGTTTCGGTACATTGGTGTTCAATAAATGCAATACGTGCGATCTTACCATGAGGGCGAGAGACCGAGAAATTTGGTGCGGCTTGTAGATAGATCGATAAAAATTCATTATTGCGCATTTTAAGACAAAACGTACAACAGGTGGACTTATTGCTTAAATTATAATCTCTTACAGCCAACCTTCGTGGATGATAAAGTATTTGGGTGATAGTAGGTAAAAAAAGCAAAAACCTAATACTTAACATAAAATAATCAAATAACAAAATGCCAATTTTTAAAAATATAATTAGGATTTAGAAAATATTTGCAAATAGCAGAGAACAGCAGAGGATGGGATGAGACTTAGTATAACTAGGAATTAAGGGTTTTACTTATATAATTGATTATATGTATTAGATTGCTCAATTCCATAGTACGATTTGGCACCCCTACTGAAACTGAAAAGCAGGTGGCCCTTATAGCTTTGACTGTCAAACTAATATAAATTTATTTGGCCATATAAAATAACATTGATATTATTTTTTTTTAAATAAGGATCGGTTGAATATAAAAACAATAATTTAACCAATGATAGATAATAACATTCAATTATTAGTGCTATCTATCGCATGTTTATATAGACTGATTGCATCACAGAAACAATACGGAGAGATAGAATGCCATCTATTAGTTTATCTAAACTTAAGTGCGTAATTATTATGCATTGAAACCTGTATAAACAAAAAAATACATCTTTGTGTAAATAATATTAAAATAATAAGAGCTATGTTTTTTTTTGTTATTTAGTTATTCATACCGTATAGGCGTGTTTATAGCGGTATCTAAAGTGCGCTGACATACTGTAATACCACGAAAGTTGCCATATTGAACATAATAATAGATGAATAATATTTTTTTAAGCTATTGCATAGCTTTTATCGCGGGCCTAGGCCAGCGCGGGGACCGAATGAAGAAATTTCTTAACGAAAATTAATGATTTTAGACTGATAATTACGTCTAAACGAGTACTGCTTACGATTCGAAAAAAATATATGTTAAACAAGAACATTTTCCTAATATTCTTAGCTTTGAATATTTTAGATTTTGTTTATATTGCATAGTGTAATTAATTTGTGAAATTAGGTCTAACCGAACACAAAAACGACTACTACGCAAATACTATCTGGTGTATTATTATGACACCTGCACCATTTTAAAGATAATTTAATTATCTATATTTTTATCTACGATTTTTTCGAATAATTCGTTTTTTTTGCTTTATCGAATAAATATTCGTGCGCGGCGCTCTATCGGAAGACTTTTAAATTATTCTGAATCATTTGCTACCGCAGCCGCAAATGATTCGGAATAATTTCAACGTTTTCCGATAGAGCGCAGTTATCTAATATCAGAAAAAATTAAATTAATAAAATAAATAAACAATTATAATTGCATAAGTTGTTAAAAATGCTATGCAATAGCTTTACCGCGGCAGTCCCCGAGTGCCACACGTATTTTTAGACTATGAGTGTCTTCTTGTAATATGACGTTGATCAATCTAATTCGCTATATAATCAATGTTGGTATCTAGGGGGATCTTCTATGTAGGTTAGTAATGGTGTTATTATACTGTGGTAATGCATTGCATGGCGTGTCCGCTCGGCATCCGCGCCCCCTCCCGCTCGGCCCTCGTTCTTTTAGGCAGGTCAGCGGGCCCAAAGACCCTTCCTTTTGACGTGAGCACGTAACAAAAAAAAACACCAAAAGTTGCGTCATTATTTTTATATATAACCGAAAAGGGTTCTGGAGGCTGGATCAGTAAATATTGCGATATTAGGAGTTCATGTTGCGAGAGAAGGTCATTGCGGTCAACATCGCTTTCTTTCGAATCACGCGAGGGAGAGGGCGAGAGAGAGACGAAGTTATGTCGTTGAATTTCTCCATTTTTTTACCAAAAAAAACCATTACACGAAATATGTAAAAAAAAAAATACGTGTGGCACTCGGGGACTGCCGCGGTAAAGCTATTGCATAGCATTTTTAAAAACTTATGCAATTAAAATTATAAATTTATTTTATTTATTTTATTTTTTCTGATATCAGATAACTGCGCTCTATGGGAAAACGTTGAAATTATTCCGAATCATTTGCGGCTGCGTGCGGTAGCAAATGATTCGGAATAATTTAAACGTCTTCCGATAGAGCGCCGCGCACGAATTTCTTATTCAATAAAGCATAAAAAACGGATTTTTCGAAAAAAATCGTAGATAAAAAGATAGATAATTAAATTATGTTTAAAATGGTGCAGGTTTTATAATAATACGCCAGATAGTATTTGCGTAGTAGTCGTTTTTGTGTTCGGTTAGACCTAATTTCACAATTTAATTACACTATGTAATATAAACAAAATCTAAAATATTCAAAGCTAAGAATATTAGGAAAATGTTCTTGTTTAACATATATTTTTTTCAAATCGTAAGCAGTACTCGTTTAGACGTAATTATCAGTTTAAAATAATTAATTTTCGTTAAGAAATTTCTTCATTCGGTCGCCGTGCTGGCCTAGGCCCGCGATAAAAGCTATGCAATAGCTTAAAACCTTTTTATTAATACTTTTTGACTCGTCTATCTGCCTTGGGGCGGGTTAAACGGCAGTGGACCATTGAGATCGGATATAGATTCGAGAGTCTTTGAAAAATCGGAAGAACACTTTTTTCGAGATAGCTGCCTCACCAATCCGCCAGTATACGGACTTGAATTTTAATTGCTTCCTTTTCGTAAAAAAACGATTTCTCCAGAAGAGTCTGTTGGTAAGTTTCATTTGCCATTTGGTTTTAAAGGCTACTGTTCGCAATCTCCAGTGACCCGTTTTTTTGTTTATAAAATTGGTCACGCCTCGTTTTCTTTCTTGAGCACAGCCGTCGCCTTTGAGCTGATATCAGTATCGAACGACGCAATGTTTATCAAGCAAGTCGCATAAACACATTATTTTATAAACCAATAGGAGAATCTGAAACCACATAATAAACAGCCTATAAAATATAATAGAACATGGGAAACAGATGAAAGTTTATATTTACTGTATAAACGAACATATTGACACAATGTTTAAATAGTTTACTTTAATAACAGTAAATATTTCTTGATAAACAATCAACTAGTTTCCCATTTTTACTCCTTTGCGTTTGTATTTACGATTGGCAACGCTGCTTTCAATGGGTTATGCTACGAGTAATCTCGAGTTAAAAGTCAACTGACTGTCAACAGTTAAAAGCAATGTTGCCAACGACCAAATCCTTTAGCTCGTTGGCTCTTAAACCCACCTTTAGGATGTTATAAAGAAGTGAAAGAATATGCAGGTTTCTACGTTCACGTATTCGAAGCCAATGAAGTCTGCTTCTATACTCAGAGACGTAATCATTTTTGTTCGCATTATAGATATACCTAACGCACACATTCGCTCCAATTTGTCGAGGATGGCTTCAGTGACGTCAAGGTAGCAAACATCAGCATAGTCTAGTATAAGCAATAATAGTGTTTGAACTATGGTCTAATAATAGCTGAGTAAGTCCACAAATGTAAAAGTTGCGTTTCCTTACCTGATAACTCAAAATTGGTTGGTGGCACACCAGGAGGATACTAGCAGCACATCATTTTACCTGGTTGAAAACCACTAAGAGTTTTGTTGTCGTCATCAGGTTCACGTGAAGCGAGAGCCTCTGTCGATGCAGGCGGGCGGCTGCCACCTGAACGAGCAGCAGTTGGTATCAGGAGCGCTGCCCGCGTCGCTGCTCTCCGGCTCTCATGCTGTCCTGCCCGTCGTCAAGCTGGAGCAGAGTTCACCCACCGCCAAAGCACACGATCTCACCTCCACGACCATATCTTCAATCAATAACGGTAAGATCTGCCGCAGGCCTGTAGCGGATGGTCATTTTCTCAGATCCGCGGATGCGGATGCGGATATTACAAAAAGAATATCAGCGGATGCGCATATTTTGTACATCAAGTATTCTCCTATTAAAAATAAACGCAATTTGCCATTTTTGAAATGACATTGATGAAATGACAATGAAATGATCCAGCGGTTAAAGTAAAACCCAATGAAAAACCAAAGATATATCAGGAAAAGGCCTTTGAGTATTTTTTTACGATTTATATGCAAAATCTTCTGACTTCAACATCTGAGAATTTCAATGCTGTTATTCAAGTCAATATTCAAATCAAATAAGTCCATTAATTGTATTTTTCTAAATGGTGTTATGAAAATAGTGAGATAAAGTTCAGTGAAGTCGGGATGGTTACTTACCAGTATCAGTATCAGCTCGTATCAGTTATTTTTACTCAATTTCGCCATTTCGGTAATTTATTGAAATATTTTTAATGAAAATGTACCTACCAATTGTATTACATCGATTAACGCGTTAAATGTATTATTGATTTAAAGTACTCGAATTGTACAGTATATCTCCGCAACATTCGAATCAACGAATGCGGATGCCGATGTTAATATTTTGGCAGACGCGGATGTTCCGCGTGTAGATATCCGCCATAGGACTGATCTGTAATACGTAATGTCATTTGTTTAGACATAACACAATTCTACGCAATGATATGATGTTAATACCATCACACTGGATCTCAACACATTCTCACGTCGAAAAGCCATTATTAATGGCTTTTCGACGAAGGTGAAATGTATGAGTCGTTTGACTCATACATTGGCAGTGACCCAGAAAGAATTGTGTACAATGCGTATTTATAATACTTTGAAATGCTGTTCGTTTCTCGCGCTACAAGATACAACTGACGGCTGGCAGTCAGCTTACTCGCAACAACGAAAAAGTTTTGACCTCTATTTATGAGTTAAGTTTTGTCGCGCGTTAATAGATGGCGGGCTCATATCTGTTATTGATCTTATATTTATTAATTTAATTTTAGTTTTATTTAGTAGTAATATGTTAATTGCAAGGGTCGTTTTCTATAGAAGAGCCCATGTTAAAAATAGCCGAAGATACGATCGACGTAGACAATTATTGATATATTTGGCAAAATGATGCAAGTTTCCCTCCCTTTCCGCGTTCCAACTTCACCACGCCAACGGACGCATGCGGTTTCGGTTGTAGAGGCGCATTAAGGCCCGTTTACATCTACTGATACAGTGCTTTTCAGACAAGTACCGTGCAGACACCGTTTATTTACATCTAGCGTGCCAGAAGTGTGCCGTGTCAGACCTCGACAGACAACGTCGTCGGCGTCGGACGCGGCAGCTTCCACAAAAAAAAAAAAGACGTCTGCACGGTTTCGATGGTCTATTCACACTGCCCGGCAGGTAGACACGTACAGACATGAACCGCGCGGACCAAATATTCTTTCCGCGAATACTGACCGGGTACGGCTTGTGTCTGTCGGCGTCTGCGCGGATGTGTTACGATAGATGTAAAGTACAGAAAAATATTAATTTGTCTGCCACGGTACTCGTCTGAAACACACTGTGGCTGAAGATTTAAACGGACCTTCACACAATTCCTATTTCCGGTTAACTCATGACTACTTGTACGTCGGACAGGTTCCATCCCCGTGGGCATAGCAGTGGCCCGTCAGCGCGCCCCGCACGAGCTGGCTGCGGCGGCGCACGCGCCACAGCACAACCACCATCACCTGCAGCTCTGCAAGGACACCAGATACGACATCGGTAAGCAAATCATTGTTTATATTTAGGCTCGGCGCGAACGAGCCACCGGCCACAGCCACTGGTGGCTAGCGACAAGCAGATGACACGCCTTTTCATACATTTTGTAGGGACTCGCCGCACACGCGTGACCGGTGTCGCCACTCGCTATCTTCTACGCTATTCGCTCGCACTCACCACTCGTGTACACTCGCTCGCACTCGACAAACACCGATGGTTGTGGCCGGTGGTTCGTTTACACATTTCAGTGTCACGCGGTCAGGCGGCTGGCTTGTTTCTTTAAGTATTATCTATGTTCAGGTACTTTACAGCGTTCCTGATGGTGATTCTAATAAGTATAAAGTTTTTAGTAAATTAATTAATCAATAAATCTCACGTATAATGGAGTGGTTGTCCCGATAGGACCTCAACAAGCCGAAATGACAGTGTCATTGACCAATTGTTGACTTGGACCGTGCAAGATCCTGAATTACCGGAATTTCAGTTGTTAGTCAGACGACTCCCTACTCCCTCGACATGAATCCGTGTGGATTGTTGGCTAATCCTCTAAGTTCAAACTGCCGCTAAAAGGGACCGATTCGAACCAAGAGTACCTACTTGCTGCATAATGAGACGGCCAAGTTGAACATCAATCTAGAAGTTGCATCCTAGAAGAGTTTTCCGCTGTGGTGGAACCCCTGGAAGCAGTATGCGCATTATCAAGGAGATTATTTTGGAGAGTTTTAGAGTATATTTTATTTTGCCGACCAAACTTGATGGTATATTATGTGTACTTATATTGTTCTGCATATACGGGCGTATTTAGCAATTGCGCTGCAGGTTTACTTGTATATTCTTATTACACATAAAATTTTGTCAATGTCCTCAAAATTTGTAGTAGTTTTACTGGCATTCAGTACTCATCCTTCTGCTATCCGGGCGACATGTTATGCGAGGAGGGTGCGTCACAAACATTTGGCCGATTTCCCATACAAATAACAGCCAAAGCAACAACGTTGCCAACAAGTCTTTGTGATGTCTGCTCTCTGCCCAATATGTATAAAATGCTTTGTCGTTGACAAAGCAGCGATGTTTTCTGTAAAATTTATATTAATCCTCGGTGTTATCCCGAAACCATCGTTTACAACGAACATAAAATGAGTACAAAATCGAAGACTATCGCGGTTGTTTGACATTGTTTGTTTGTTACTTGTAAATAGGATAAAGACGGATTTACCGCGTGACGTTTGTAGCACCCGACGTTTCTGCAATGTAACGACCGCCGTTGTCCAGGGTAGGCTGATACAGTCTATTCTGGACAACGGCGCTTGCTACATCGCCGAAACGTCGGGTGCTACAAAGTTCACTCGGTAAATTCGTTTTTATCCTATTTTTAGAAAATGAGCATTTTAAAATAAAGTAATAAAATAAAACTAATGAATAATGCCTTCATTATCAATCGTAGAGCTTCACAATCATTGCCTGCAGTTTTTAACAGTATAAATTTGCGTTAGCTGCTGTGCCAGACCGCAAGAGGGTGTAATGGACAACACTTGCACAGGACCTTAAATTCGAAGTTAATGCGGATTTTCTGCTATTCTGTGATTACACGCACGAAAATATCCGAGCAAATGACAGCATTACAATTGAATAACGTAGCTTATAAATTAAAATTTATTTCCTTTTAAAATTTTAACTCAAACCGAAGTTATCCAAATTCAAATTGGCCAGTGTGAAAAAAAACGATTACATGAATAGCTAACATTAACATTTAAAAAAAACACTCAAATAACTGGTAACCCATGTTTCCTATTATATTTTGTGGCTAAAGGAACAGACACATTCAAGGGTCCGGATGCCACAATGCGTTGCATACGTTGCTTTTTTTTTATAAGACTTGTAACACTGCGACCATAGCTGATCTATTGTGTTAGCTGATCTATTGTGTTCGCCGCCTACTATAGTTCTGCGCTAAGCCTCGTGTCATTTAAGAACCGCAACAGGCTTTTGGTGCCAGATTTTTTTACCTCCTCAGGTTGGAGGTAATGATCAACCAAGTGGGTGTATCTTTTACGCATCAACGGGCCACACTCGCGCATAAGGTGCTGGGGAGTTTCCTCTGCCCCTTGGCAGAACCTGCACATTTTTGTGTCTCGGAGCTTGAGATTGAACATGACATGTTTGTTCAGGCAACAATGCCCCGTGAGCGCCCTCAGTATGCGTAGATTGTTCGTATTTAGCGATAATGCCTCACGGGCCGTCTCACGGTCGTATGCCTAATTTAGCGCTTTGGCATGATTCAACCCTGGCGTGTTGTTCCAATGGTTGACGGATTGTTCTAAACATATTTGTTTGAGCATTAGGTTAGCAAGGCTTTTTGGTACGCCACAGCAAGGTTCAGGACCTTATAACGTTCCCTTTGCTCCCGTCTTAGCAAGTTCGTCGGCGTTTTCATTTTCCTCGATTCCTGCATGGCCGGGAAACCATCATAGAATTACCCTGTTCTTTTCGCCCATATAATTTAGTAGTGATACGCAGTTTTGCACTAGCTTTGAATTAATGGTATTCGAGGCTGGTGCCATAACAGCTGCCTTACTATCCGAGTGGATATGCATTGATTACGTGGGCCCTACCTTATTAATTGATTTTCATTTTCAGAAGGCACTATAAAAATTCGGTTCACAAAAATAATTGCTTCGGACCACTAAGTGACTCTAGAGACTTTGAAATCATACTAAAGATGCATCATGTATTGGCCTGCCTACCCTCCAAATAGTAAGCTAATTAGTTTATATACACACGTCGTACCTACATACTAGATAGATACTAATGTACAGAGGGTGGCCAAACTATTATACTCAAGCGTACATTTAGGCACTAATTTGAATTTTCACAATTATTGTACTATTAAACTGTGCTTACTATTAATGCTCGATGATTTTTATTGCAACTAATATGTAAAGTAAAAGACTATGGTTTTTGCTATTGTCGAATTTTGTATCTATTCGAGAATTACAGTAATCAAGTTAAACATATTCAGAAGACTTTTAACTTTTAACCCAATATGGTAATTTTAAGAAAAAATATATTTCGATTTTTAACAGTAGGTACATTTTTAATTAGTATAATGTATGTCAGTACAAATCAGTATATTTATATATTCATAACCACAAAATCACGAAATTTCTATATTTTTTTCTAAAAAAACAAGATATATATTTTTTAAATTACAATTCTTCATAAAAAAACATTATGAATATACTTAACTATGAGTATACTAGCAAAATGTATAGTAATATTACCAAAATTTATATATATATATACATTTGATACGATAAATATCACAGGATATTGATAGAAAGCATAGTTTAAATGTTTAATAATTTAGGAAATTGTGATCAGTACTGAAGTACACGGTTGGTTATAATAATTTACTGTAATTCTAGAATATATGTAAAATCCAGTAACAACTAAAACTATAATTTTATATATATTCGTTACAAATAAAATTACCGAGTGTTAATAGTAAGCACAGTTTAAAATAATAATATTTTTCAATAATGCAAATAAGTTCTGAAATAAATGCTTGAGTATAACAATTTGGCCACCTTTTGTAGACTCAAGATTCGATTCAAACCTAGATTAAATTAATAGATAATTACATAGTAATACGATATATTTTTAAACCGTGAACTATTACATAGTGAGTGAATATCAGGCCTCATTTTTATTTTGAGGCGAGATATATCAATAGCCCTGACATCGCGCGACGATCCAAATCAGTTCGAGTTTCGTCGAGGCATCTATTTCTTAGTTTATAAAAGGTTGGCAACGTCAATTAGCAGCAGCACTACGAGGGTTTCCTTCCTCCACCGTTTGCCCTTCCAATCTGCTCATGCTCGCGCCTCTCGCTCCACTAAATAGTCCATACACCCACCCGCTATCGTGGAAAGCCATGCTGTACGCAGTAACAACGACGCCAATCGTGATTCCAGTTGTCCGATTCAGCAAGCTGACAAAACCATACAATGCGCAGACAAAGCAAGTAGTTTTTTTTAAAGAAAATCCTTTTTATCTGCGATTTTTACGAACGCGCACCAAAGTGCGCGTTGGCGCACTCGTCGTTCCATATGTAATTCATTAGTATGGCCATTCATAATTATCCATGTATTATCAAACTAATTTCGTGCCGTTCTCTTTCAAGCATAATATCGCGTGGGTGCTTAAAAGAGATAAATGTATTTTAGTTTATAACTTTCCTCCGGATTATTAACATTGGCAGTGGTCAATTTTAGCGTTTAAAACTTAAACTAGCGTTTAAAACTTAAACTAGCGTTTGCAACTAGCAAATTGTACAGCTGGCAACGTTCTGAAAATAAAATAAACGTCACGTTCTCCTTCTAGCTTATGCTTACCTGTCTGAATATGTAGGTGCATGAAAGAGACAAATAGACTTACGAAAATAAGCCGCCGTGCGGCTCAGTTGCAGGATTTGTTAACGTCGCCAACTTATACCTTAAGAGAAAAAAACTTATCAAGCATTTGACAGCGATACGTCAAAAGTTGTGACTAGCGACTCTCGGTCACACAGTGGCGGTGACTGTGACAGGTATGTCACAGTCGGCAACGGCGCGAGGCACTCAGGTAGCCAGCCGCAGTCAGTCGCCCGCGACAAGCCGCGCTGATACGTTTATCATCAGTGGCATCGATAAGCACTCTGCAGGCCCGGGTGAAGTCATCGTCGCTTATTTTTACTTGCAACGAGCCAACGGGTCTTAAAATGCATATACTTGGGTACGGGTCCGATTATATAAACATACATTGGTATGTTAAAGCGTACTTAAGTGGAAAGATACGTATGTTAAAAGTGCAATAGTGGCCACCAAAATCTGTAATGAATTTTAAGTTTAGTATTTTTCCATAACCAATTTCAAACAATAAGGTTTAAGTTTACAAATCCCAGTCATACACGCGTTATAAAACACGTAAGCCCTTTTAAAGAAATTCTTTTTATACTTACTATATTTTTTTCTATTGACAGAAAAACATGGTGTGTGAGTATCGTTTTGGCAGAACAACATTTTCCTCATGGCTATAATTCCGTTTTGGTATTGTGCCTTTTTATTTCATTTTTCCATTAATTTGCTCGGTACATTTGAAAGGTTTCGGGATAGAACGATCAAAGTCAATTTGGCTTTTTAGGATGAGATACTTTTTGTATGGGGTAAAAAAATTAAGTGAAATATATATTTTTTTTAAACTCAGTTGGTTTACAGACAACGTGTATTTTGTTCTCACTCGAACAAACCCTGCCAATAGGTCCTATTTTAAGTTTGTAATTTTTCGAAATGGAATCACCAAAAAAATGTTCCAATTCACTTTGATCGTTCTTCACGTAACCCATCATTTTAATTTTCGATTTTGTTAAAAACAGTGTTTCTTTAAGTCTTTCAGAAAAACCGGTTAAAAACTGCTAATCCTTGGTATATATTTTTTTTGCTTTACCCCCACTTTTTTACAGTAAATGGTATTGTCAAAAATATATATTTGTTTTTATTATACCTTTCCAGTTAGAATTTATCAGGTGGCCCTGCACGCCAGTGTGTTTACATGTATATATTGTGCGGCACTGAGTATAGATGCATAAAAACTTTCATATTATACACCTTCTAAGTACTTGCTTCCACGGCTTGTGTCACTGTAGTAGGGCAATACGACCCCCCTCCCCTTATGGTTGCCCGGATATGGCCGAATTGGGGCGCTGACGGCTAGACTGCTACCCCCCTCCATCTCCTGTCGCCCCCCTCCCCTCCCCCGTCTAAACTCCGCTGTCAGAACGGTAAATCCCTATAATACAGCTGTTGTTTTTGCAAGTGACATTCGTGCCATTTAAGAGAATATCTCTCATTGCTTCCACTCTGCTATCTCATGATGTCCTGATTAGACCCTTGGCGCGTATTTAGCTGAATATCTTGGGATTCGCTCGGTTTAATTCTCTTCATTGAAGCACCTTGTTTGTTTGTTTGTTTGTTTCTACTCTTTATTGTGAAAATTTCACAATGGCGGGTTTATTGTCATATCACAATTTCTTACAACCAACCCTACTGTGACGTGTTTTATATGTATGTATGCGTTTAACATGTGTGTAAGTGTGTGTCTTGTTATTGCATTCGATAGACAGCAATGAAAATGCAATTTCGTTAATTTGATCCTAACGGAAAATGGTGACCCAGCCGAGAATCGAACCCGGGACCTTACAATGTAAGATCAGGCGACGTAACCACTATGCCACCGGGCCTTGTGATATACATTTTTTTTTTTTAATCAGGCGCAAGAACAAATAAAGCGGATGATTTGCCGACACGTGAACATGCCACGTACAACTGACCATAAGAAAAACACGGATTTACATTTTGTATCGGAAAATGTTTTTTCTTTTATTTTAATTTTTCGACAATTTTCCAATTTTCGTTTTTAATAGTTATTCTGCTATTCGGGGCGGAGGCAAATACAACAAATCAAAAACCATGAAAATCGGTCCAGCCGTTCTCGATTTATAAGTGTTCGCACAAACCCGACTTTGTTTTATATATATATTAGATTCATATAGATAGATGTATATTTCCGGAATGTACTATTGTGTCAAATTAAGTCAGATCTTTAATTTGATACTATACACGATATATTTATGCTAATTTATTGACATTTGTACATTTAGACAAGTATTTTTTGACATTTGGGCAGTTTAGGTATCCTATAACACTCGGGATGACATAACGATTCAGACAATATCACACACGTCTAAATCGGTTCAATCGTTTAGAAGTTATGGTGAAATAAAAAGTCATGGTTGTATAATTAATACATATTATCGGATTTTTTCCGAGTTCAATTGCGTAGTTTTATAATTTTCCAAAATGTTGATTTGATGAGATAATTTAAATAAGTTAAAATGATAATTTAAGATAAGATAATTAAGATAATTTAAATAAGTTAAAAGTGAAAATAAAATAAAAAGATTCGTTTTCTGGTTAACAGATTATATTTCTGGTAATTAAAAAGCCCATCGCGAGTGGAATAGATAAGATATAGATGTTTATTTACTGCAACGAAATACCTATTAGATTCAAAATTAGCCAAAACGCCAAGAAATCGCTGGCGGTCGATTGCGGAACTCACTATTCTAATAGTTCAAGAGTGCAAGAGCTAGCGACAAAAAAAGTGCAAGAGTTTTGGAAAAGCTGATACTTTTAGATCAGACAGTATTTTGGCCATAGAATGCCGGGGTACAGTCAGCAAGACAGATTCCGGGACACCTGGCGCTGGCTTACTATAAGGAAAGTTGTGATTTTAATTAGTACCCCCAAAGTGTTTTGGAAAAGCTGAAAATTCATCAGTAGACACTGGATACAATAAAGAACTCGAAACATATGGTCAGACTGCTTCATAATCGAACGCGTGGCGTTAGCATCTCCATACATGTCACGCATCGGTCTTCTGTACCACGCAATATAATAATCGCAATGACGCAATAGGCATGGAGATGCTGACGCCACGCGTTCGATTGTGAAGCAGTCGGACCATATATTTCGAGTTCTTTATTGCATCCACTGTCTACTGATGAATTTTCAGCTTTTCCAAAACATTTTAGGGGTAGGCACTAATTACACCTTTCCTAGTACGCCAGCGCCAAGTGTCCCAGAATCTGGCCTGCTGACTGTACCTCGGCATTATATGGCCAAAATAATAATAAACTCTTTATTTTAAATAAAAAAGGCGAGCTTATTGCCTTGCAGCAATGTCTATCAGCTAACCTATAGCTTAAGTTTATAACGTATTTAGAACGTTGGCTACGCAAAAGAACAATAAAAACACAAATGATAAAAAGAAACAAACAGAAGCTAGAAAGAGACAGATAATAAAAAAAGTAAAACAAATGACTAAAATTAAATAAGGACGCAGAGGAAAGGAAGGAGAGGAAGGAAGGAAAGGATCAAAATACTGTCTGAGCTGAAAATATCAGCTTTTTCAAAACTCTTGCACTTTTTTGTCGCTGGCTCCCCAACTATAATGACTGTTTCAAAGTTCGACCGAGTGGCTCGGCGGCTCGTTGCTCACGACTGTGCCCTTGACGATTCGCTTTCCCTTTCGCTCGGGCGCGACGCCCGGCGACACTCTTCCCTCCTCTTCTCTCTCCTTCCGACTCTCCACCCGCACTATTTCGGGGAACTCGTTCTCGCTCCCTCCCTCACTCCCTTCCTTTCCTCCTCCCTGCCTCCTGTTCTAATGAATTTCCTACATTACAATAACGCCAGGACATCCTATTTTATGTATGTTTATATTCTTTTTTATTCTTATTCATTATATAAATAATTAATAATTATTTAAATTTATAATTATTATTATTTTTTTTATATAAAAATTATATTAAATAATTAATTTATATTAAATTTATAATTATATATATATATAATTTTAAATTTTTTATTAATATTCATTATATAAATTTTTCTCTAAACTTTTAAACATGACGATGCTATCAATCTTTTGCACGCAATTGATCGCGCTCTGCTGTGTATACGCAAACATGCAACTGTGTTGTGGTTTTCAATTTGTGATAAAGCGGAAACAAGTGCAAATAATATAAAGATACGGCCTGGAGATCGCGTCGCACGACTGCACGTCATGCGTGACGCGACTGCGTAGTGTTGCAATGCCGCAAGGATTCGCAGGAATCTGATCTGGAGATTGTGTCGCACGCGCACGTATAATTTGCAGTCGATGTTCAAAATAATAGGTAAGGAAGGCAGGGGGTGGAATAGCCCTCTTTCCGTCCCGGCCCCCTCCTATTTCTAGCTCATCAGTTACATCAGTTACACAAGCTCATCAGTTACACAAGCTACTAGAGAAGTATTCTGAAAGACGCAAGGGTATATAACTGCAATCAACGAATATTTGTTGCTCCATTCTTCTTATTTGCCTGACTTAACCGGTCGGACGCCAACGCCAATGTGAAAGCGGCCTGATTACGCTGTCGTCGCCTCATACGCCGCACTCTCCCACTACAAGTACTGGGAGAGTACTAGTACCGAAAGAGCGGGTGATGTGGAGCAACGGTCGGGGCGGCGTAATCCTCCGCCATCTTCGCCAGCTCCCGATTCTTCGGAGCTCGCGCGCGGACTGTAGTCATTTTGCGTCGTTTGTCAGATCCTCCCCCATATACTTATATTATATAAATATATAATATACATGACTAATAACATGAATTACTAGGTAACAAGAGGGAATTCATGAAAAGACGATATTGATAGTATTTATTTACAAAATCTACCAAAAAGATGCGGCGCAGTTTTTTTGCGTACGAAGGCAAGGTTAGACTTCCACCTGATCACTAAGCTCAATCTTTTGTGGGGTACAGAAATTTGAGACGAATGACGACGTTTACGACTGCTGTAGTTAAATATTTTTGATACAACGTTGTTAGTCTTTGCAAAACGTTATCTTCATAAGGAATTAAACGCTTATATTGATATCCTCCCGTTGGCGGTTTTGACTGTAATATATTATGATCCTAGGAACTTGAAATATTGTAATTTTCGGAAAGTTAGATCGTCACTCACACGTGCCTTCCTCCTTTTCTCCTGTCTTCGACTGGTTTACATTTCAAGCTATTACGGACGACTAAGCTAAAGCTACTCTGTCGCTGCTGCACCAACGTGCAATACCGTTTTTTCGCTAGTTGCGCAAATTACCGTAGCGAAGCTAGAGTCGCGGCGACAGGTGTCGCCGTCAAAGCCGACGACATCCATCGCCCACTTATCTCTATCGCTGCGATACTTATCAGAAACGAGGCTTTTCTGTGTGAAAAATAGCTTTCCGTACGTTGCGGAAAACACAGGCGTCGCGCTCGCCGTCGCCTCAACCCTTTTCCTACAAACGCCTGCTATCAGGAGAACACGCGCGATAAAGAGTGTCGCGCCGCGCCGCGTCGCTGCGTGCTCTAGGCGCGATTAGACAGAGGCGGGACTAGATGTGCGATGCGAGCGGCAACAAGACGCCCGGCGAGACCGGTTGCTCGCCCGTATAGAGAAGAAACCGATGCGATAATTTACTTCTCGAACGTATGTACGATTATTCTTACTTCATTTCTATGTCACAATGATATTGGGATATTGGTGTGAGCTACCATTTTCACAGTTTTTAAAGTCAATACCATTCAGTAACGTCTTCATATCGCAGTAATTAAAAATCTGATCATGAGCCTTCAAATCCTCGCCGAGTCACCTACCGATCCGTTTATAGATATCGTTTATTACGAAAATAAATAAAAAAGTCAAAAAAAAATCTATTCTACACAGTTGATGTTGCTCGGAAACGGCATTTATTCTTTAGGCAAGAAAGTAAACAGAATAGAAACAGTAGCTATTTGTTATATGAAGTTTTATGACGAATTAGATTTTAGATATTTGAACAGAGATGAGAAAAATCGGTCATTGACTAGAAATATAAGTTACGGTATTTCTTAGGAAATCGAAGTTTTCAATGCAAGGTCCTAATATTATGACCATTAACTTTACAAAAATCAAACTAGCTATATGTTAATTTGCCTAAATTAATATGTATAACATAATTATAACATAGTTAGTCATAATTCATTAAATAATATAACAAATAATTACATATATTAATAAACATTTAGTCACTATAACCCAGACGGTATGCTCGTAAGATATTGCTTCTTGGCAATAGACCCACCACGTTGTACTGTATCATGTGTGCGACAACGGTTTTCAAACTAAGTTGTTTTTTTATAATTATTATTTTTATAATTTTTGTTATTTTTTTAACAATACAGGGAAAATCCCCGAATCGTACGAATCTACCAGTCATCAAATGTAGCAACTGTATAATTACATTTTTACTGAAAAGAAAAACTCTTTCAGTACGATTATTTCCGTTGGGTTTCAACTCTGCTCGGCGTTCGTGTTTATGTGAGGGAGGGAGACGCGACTATGGGCGAGAAGGAGACGACCTCGGCGAGCACGTGCCGCTCCGTTGTATGACGGCATTCCGTCGTCTTTTTTCAAGGCAGTGCAAGCATCGCGCGCACCGCGGCGATGGCGCAACAACGTGACTGTATTTAATATTGTAATCGAAAACGAGGCATGTGTGAAAGAAAATTAAACGACGCTATGGCAGCATAGTTCGTCCTAAATTTAGCCACGATCGTACAAAATAACGGATCCATTGCTTTGCGATGTTAAAATCGAGTTTATTGATGAACCAATGCATCGTTAGGTCTCTTTCAACCAAATAGACCAAATGATCAAACTTTTAAGCAATCGCCGATCGTAATAAAATATGTTTTTGGTCTACAGGTTATTTTTATTTTTTTTTAAATTATTTAATTGGTAATTCAAATCATTTACAGTAAAAAGGACATAATATACGATTAAAATGTCATAGCCAAAAATCCAGTAGAAAAAAATGATCACATAATGCTAGAAACTGTTGCCAGTGATCCTATTTTAATGTCACCTAGCCTATATACTGTTATATACTGTTTCTAAGGCAGACATTTATTTTTTTGTAAAATAAGTAGTATGAACATGTGTTTCCTTCCTTCTTGTAGTGCCGTCTCCTAACGGAGGTTGGCAATCATCCTGCTGATTTCCATTTTGACCAATAAAAATTAGGCGCCGATGAAGCGTAAGGCACAGATTCCACATGCGTGTGCGCCGGCGAGCGGGCGGACACTAAACGTTCGACCGCAGCGCTTTCACGGTAAAACTGTCTCCGTAAGCATATTTAGCGTTGCTATTAGAGCGCTTTCACGTTTTAATTAATTGTAATTGATTTAGGGCCTATATAAAAAAAGTGGCTAAGTGCGACACTGGAGAATTAATCAGTCAATATAATTAAATTAAAATAAAACACACTCACCGATTATAATATAGAAGTACCTAATCATGCTTAAAAGTTTTTGAACTCTAAAGCCTAAATGTCCAAGGCAATGAGCAACTGTTTTGAGTCTAAATTATAAATTGATTTCTTATCTAGGGATTCGCTTAGAAACTGTTACAAAAGTTGATCAGAGCATATTCAATTAGATTATAACACTAGCAAAATTAGTGAAATTTTAATACGCTGTTGTCATGCCTAAAATAATTTAAAATTCTTGGCAAAAAAATGTCATGTTCACAGATGCGCTAGCTTATAATACATCGCTTACAATCCCGTAAAAAAATCTAATTGCCAATTAAACAGCTACTCGACAAAGCGTTGCCGTTGTTATTGATTTGGCAAGCTAATTAGGTAAAAATAATAGCAGTCAATCGTCATCTTTTACTGGTGTGATAACGTATCTTTTGTGTCCCCTTTCCAAAACGACGATATCAATTAATTACATATTGACACAAACTGCTTCAGATATTTTCTCATTTTATTTTATTTATTTCTTTATTGATATTCAAACAAAACATTGACATTAGTTGCTTGTTATATTAAGTTTAAATTGTATAATTTTATCAACGCTTCGGTAATTCGCATTGACAGCTTACGCATGTTTTAATCAGCAGGATAAATCGTAATCGTTAGTTATTAAATACATTTTTTTTAAATTAAAAATTACAAATACAAATTAAATATTGAGTTTGAATAGAAAGGCAGGGAATTGGAAGTGATTAGGAAGTAGGATTTGGACGATGGTATATGGATATAACTATAGATACATAATACAGATACGTCGTATAGTGAATATATATATAGATACAGGTATTTATAGTAGATACTTTTGTGTTGCTTAATAAGTATAGTAGGTATAGTTTCCATCCGAGTTTATCGGCTTAAAATTAGCATGTATGCTCATAACGACTTTTTTTAAATATTGTTGAAAATACATAGCATCGTATCTACCCATTTAATCTAATACATATTATTTATTGTCAATTGTCTTGTAAACTGTTATGATATAGTTTTTGTAAATTGGTTAGTTTAAAGTTATATATTGTTTTTTTATTTTATTTTTTTATTTATTTAGGTAAGTAACAGCATGAACTTATAATTAGAGACACAATTCTTAAAAAAATATGTTATGCCGATTATAACTTACGCCGTTCGAAATTATTTGAAAAATATTTTACAAACTAAATTATGAAACAAAAAATACAATACATCCGTAAATATTTATTAGTTGACAGAAAACGGAACTATACCGCGCGGAAATAAACGACAGTCCTTCCGATGCATTTGTAAATGGCCAATGTAACATTGCCGAAATTGTAACTTTAATGTAAAGAAAATGTAAAATATCATCGATTGGCTAAATTCAGTAGTTTAAAACTAATTAATGTCATTCCTACACAATTGTTATGGTTGTATTGGAAATACCTTATCTTATCTTTTATCCTTTATCTTATCTTTTATCTTTTATATATATAAGTAAACGAGAGTTAGATTTAAGAATATGTTTTATTGCAGGTTTTGTTTTTGTTACCAGTGTTTTACATAGTTTTTTTAAAAATTTATAGCAAGCCCATTAGGATCAATTGATTTGAGTAGGATCAATTCTTGATGACCGTCGGTTGGTTACATTTTGTTCGTTATTTTTATATCGGAGCGTTGAAAATGGGGCCGTTTGACCCCCCATGGCGCTGATGATTCGTTGCTTTTTCTCCGAAATCGATAGATTGCGCCGGCCTCACTTTCGCTTGTTATTGGACTAGGTTGTTTATGTGTGAGTGTGGCTGCCCGAGCTGCATAATGCACCCATACCAGCGCATAGACCGCCCTGCCGCGCCTCGTCCCGCGCCTCGCCCCGCGTCCCCCCGCACGCCATCGCCGCACCGAAGTGGGTCAGCTGCGGTGCATTTCGGCATGCGGCAAAATGCACCAGAAATTATTCATTTTTCTATCCTCATCAAATAATGATGCTAACGCAATATTGATAAATGGAAAATGACGTGGAAGCCAAAAAATACAAATATGTATTTCCATTCGTCGTCAATCCTACTTACATTAGTCTATAATTTATTTTTATTTTATTTAAGAATTAATTACTATAAAAAAATTGATTTGCTTACAAAAATAATAGGAACCGAATGGCAAAATCTTAAAAGATAAACAATAAATAAAATGCAATTCCATTATATAATCGGCAATAAATATAATATAAAATTCCATTAAATCTTCTTTAAATCTATATAATAAAAATGAGTCGGGTTTTATGTATGTTACCTAATAACTCACGAGCGCCTGGCCCGATTTGAACGATTCTTTTTTTGTTTTGTTCGTAATAATTTCGGTGTTGCTATAGGATATAAAAAAAATGGAAAATCTCTCGGAAAAGTGAAAAAAATGAGAAAAACCAAAAATTATTTTAGTACCGAGTTCGGCCAATAGATGGCGCGGTTTGACAAGAATAAAAATACGAAAATTCGAAAATCAAGATGGCGGCACGGCGTGAAAACTGACATTTGACAGTTAAGTTGAATTTTACGAATTTTTCAAAGCGTTTTCGTGTTTTCGTGATTCTGAAGATAAATCAACTGAATTAAGTGAATTTGTGTAATTCGTGAATTTTTTTCCAGGTTTTGCAATCATTTTTCACAGTTATGCCCTTGCCCAGACGCTCCAATCTCAGCAAGGTGACCGGTCGAGCGAGACGACAAAGAGAGGTTCGAGCAACTGAAAACGATGAGGATCGCAAAGAAATGAATGAAGCGACACGTATACGTAATGTTGCAGTGCGAAGACGATTGAATTTGAGACAAAACACATACAGAGAGGCTTTCTATTATGATCTGGCGATACAATACAGCGATTATGAATGCGTGCAAATTGGAGAAATGGACCATTTGTGCCAATATTGCAGTGCCTTGAAGTACCGCCACGAACCACTTGGTTTGTGTTGCGCAGGGGGTAAAATGAGATTGACACCATTGGTTCCACCACCAGAACCATTAGGATCGTTGTTGTCTGGAAATGCACCAGATTCTAAGCATTTTCTGTCGAACATACAATATTACAATAATTGCTTCCAAATGACTTCATTTGGTGCAACACATATTGTTCGCGACAATTTTATGCCCACAGTAAAGGTGCTGCACACTTATTTACAAATTTATTTATTTTATTTTTATTCATTATACAACTCAAAAAGTTACGGATTATGCCCAAAAATATTTTTAACGTTAAGCCAATATCAGAAAATTGAATTCCATCGCACAATCCAGTGGCAATGTCACCTAACTAGGCCGGGACCTGTTCTAAGGTAGATATAGGGACTAAATAAAAGAACAATTGAGATGTAAATAAATATATATACATATACATATACACATATCGGCTAAACTCATTTTTCTTTCAAGTAGAGTAAAGTAACTCCACTTAGTGGGCAAAAAAGGTGCGTACTGCTGATATAAAACCAGAGTAACTCAAAAATAATATAAGACATGAGCTAATTAAACAAGGTTAAAAAAATGTTAGCTTCATGGATGTAATATTAGATTTTTTATATCTCCCATAGTTATTATAAAATCAGGTTATCGTCATTTCTGAAAAAAGTGTTATTTTGATTTACCGGAGCTTTCATCTAGGGTTGCGATTTACATTCACAATCATACACTTAGAAATCATACACTTAGAAATCTATATACCTGTGATAAATACATGCATACAAAAATCAAGGATACCTTTGGGATGAAGAATAGTCGAGCTAAAAGAGTCTGGATTTATAAGAATAATGTAAAACAAAAATTAAAATGATTCAATTAATGATCACTTCGGTGAAACATTCTTAACGCCAGAAAATTTGTGATTGCAGATTCAAGGCCAAATTTTCCATAAGCTGGGTTCGCTGTTGCCGGTGCCAGATGCAGAATATAAATTTCTGCAAATCTTTTTCATGGGTAATTCACGGGAAGAAGTGCAGCAACGATGTGCTTACAATCCAAAGACAAAGGAACACATTGTTCAGCAGTTGCAGACATTTTTTCATGAACACAATGCGTTGGTGGCATTATTTAAAACTGCACTTGACCGAATGCCCTCTGATAACCACCAAATCGTTATTAGAGCAGACAAAACTCCAGCTGGGGAACATTCTCGGCGCTTCAATGCTCCAACGATTGATGATGTCGCCTTATGGTTGGCGAACACTCCGATAACCGTGACATTGTATTGCATCGCCGTAACAACCAGTTGACACGTGTTTATGAAACTCATCGATCGTATGACGCCTTACAATATCCGATATTGTTTTGGCAAGGAGAAGATGGCTACGACTTCACGACACATCACGTGCAACATTTCTAAAAATTCTGCAATGGCGCGAGTGCTTCAAACATGTAGAATTATCATCTGGGATGAATGCACAATGGCTCACAAACGAGCGTTGGAGGCTCTGGACCGAACGATGAGAGACTTGCGCGATAATCAAACTATCTTCGGTGGTGTAATGATACTCTTAGCCGGTGATTTTCGATAAACTCTTCCTGTGATTCCACGTTCAACAGCAGCCGACGAATTAAATGCGTGTTTGAAAGCGTCCGCATTATGGAGACACGTGAAGACGCTGAAATTCACGACGAACATGCGTGTCCAACTCCAGAATGATCAATCGGCGGAAGTTTTTTCGAGACAATTGCTGGACATTGGGAATGGAAACGTTCTGCATTAAAATACATTCCATTCGATTTGAAAAAAAATCACTTAGTTTCAGATTTTGGCGAGACGAAGTTCGCCGGGTTCCGCTAGTAATATAAATAAAGTTATATGTGAGGAAAGAAAGAAACAGTCATTAATATTTAATATACTAGCAGACCCGGCCACGCGTTGCTGTGGCTAAGGTTTTTGTTATATTACATTGTAGTAAACTATTTAAGAGGAACGGTAGGAGAACATCATTCATGGGGACCACCATGCTTTTTTAAATAGATGCCATTTGTAAAAAAATATGGCGAACAACATGACAGATTTTCTACTACCGTAACCCCTTAATACAATGAAATTATTATTTACGAACGAAGACGGAAACGTTAATGCTGGTATAAAAATCCTCTGGATTGGTATTTGAAGGGGAAGGACTTTGAACACGATTGATTAAAATTTTCGTACAGTTGATATTAAGCAAAAATCAATACAAAAGAATTAATTTTAAAATTTATTATTATTTTTATTAAAGTTTGTAACAAATGAGTATATTACAAAGTTGTTAGTAAATAACATGTGACACTTAAAGTTATGAATGAGGTAGGTAGGGCAGATAGTCTTAAATCTTTAACAATAATATCTATTATTTTGAATTATAAATACTTTAATTTCAATTTAATTTAGTACTAATCAGTGCACAATATTTTTGGTTAACCTGTCTTTAGCTAACACAAATAGATTCGACGGTTTCCCTACACGTGAACATGCAACATATAGTTGCCCATGAGAAAAACATGGATTTTCCAAATCTAAACCACAAATGGACATTGTTTGGCCTTGAGACTTATTTATAGACATGGCAAAAGCTAAGCGAATTGGAAACTGTAGCCTTCTGAAGGGTATGGTAGAATCTGACGGTATCATTGGAATACGGGGCAACAGGACCACTTTTCCTTTAAACTTCCCAGTTAAAATGGTTGCTTCAAGAATATTTCCGGTGATCTTTTTGATGACCAAACGCGTACCGTTGCATAATTGAGGTGGATCCAAATTACGTAGGAGAATAATAGGGGAACAATCTTTAATCGAAGATTATGTGGTGGCATTCCAGGTATATCTAGTGAATTTAAAAATTCAATTGGAAAATTTACACTTTCATTTTCATCAACAACAGTATCGATTGATTTAAAAGACATCAGGCCGCCTGGTAACAACTGTTGTATCTGGAAGTTAATTTCGTCAACATCAACATTTTTGGCTGCCAAAATCGCCCAATGACTGAGCCAGTTATGATTCAAGTAATTATTCTGTATATCCGGAAAAATACTCTGAATGAATTCATTTTTTTCCTGAAGAACAGTGCAGAAATTGTCTGGCAGTTTAATGCATTGCGTATTTGGGTGCAGTTCTATTTTACCGTTCCCAATATCTAGTACCTAATTGTTCGGAAAATATTTGTGCTGATGGATCATTTTCCAATCGTACGCGCATGTTTATGGTCAATCGAAGTGTTTCAACATTTCGCCATAAGAATGATTGTTTCAAACATGCATTAATCTCATCCGCGAAAGTAGAGCGAGGTATAACCGGTAAGGTCTGTCGGAAATCACCAGACAAAAGTAAGATAGCACCACCGAAAAGTTTATTATTGCTGTTCAAATCTCTATGCAATGCTTCGAGTGAATATTTGTGAGCCATTGTGCACTCATCCCAAATTATTATTGAACTGTTCCGCAACACTGCAGCTATTCCACTAATTTTTTTTAATGTTACATATTGCATTTGGTTTATTATGAATGTCCAATGGCAGCAAAACTGAAACAACATGCTATTATAGCACATTGAAATGAGAAGTGCAAAATAATTTTTAATAGATGTTAAATAATAATAATGAAAAAAAAGGTATAACTGCAGTATAGGAACCCCTCCTGGATTGTTGATTTTTAAACATCACCGGGCTATATTCACCACGCAGATTCCAAATCTGCAATAATCTTTTGTTGCTCTCAATAAATAAGCGAGATATAGGCATTTAAAGTTTGCATACTAAACGTCAAAAAATCGGCCATATTGTTTCAAGAGTAGTGTCGACAATAGTTGATATATCGCGAGTTCTCTAATATCGATAACAATTCGCGATATTACAAAAATGATGGCATGCTCGTGAAAGAACATGTCTGCGATATTTGAAAAAATGAGACTATTTTCGAGGTTTTTTTCAATGACTTTGCGTTTTGATAACAAAAGTTATCCTGAAATAATCGAAAATTCTTAAATATGGGAATATCACCGTAGGCAAAATGTTAAAATTTTAAAAAAAATCTATTGCTGTTAACATAACAATGCGTTCAATTCTGTTTTTTTTCGAGGTTTTTACAAAATGGCTGTTGATGATGACGAAAGGTAACCTGAAACAACGAAATTTCTTCAATATCAAATTAACACCGTGGACAAAAACGTTTTTTCGAATTTACCGCGAAATTATATATATTTTTAAATTCATTGAAAAAACATTAAAAAATCGTGCCCTTTTTTAAAAGTTTCACGAAAATATTTTTTTTGATCGTTTTTTTTCAAAATATTTCGGTTAATCTTAAAACTCTGCAAATTGTCATAATTTCTGTAATATCGGTAATTGTTATCGATATTACGATATGCTCGAATGTGTCGGTCACGGTACGTACAAACAAAATGGCCGCAACTTTTTTGACATTGCAATGAACATTTTGAACGCCTATATCTCTCCTATTTATTGAGATCGAATAAAGATTATGGAAGATTAACAATCAGCGTGGTGAATATAGCGTGGTGAATTATTTCATTTTTTATTTTGGCCTGTTTTTAAAATTTAAACTTGGAATCTCGCTTATTTATAGCGACCGACACAATTTTCTTCCAGATTTAGCATTAAAATGAAAAAATTTGGAGAGAGGTTCCTATACTGCAGTTATTCCACTTTTATAACTATGTGATAATACTTACATGTATATATTTTAATTAAAGAGTTTTGAACAATGAAGCACAAATAATTAAAAAGCGGGAATAATTTCACTGTATTACCTTCACAATATTATCAATTTAGAATAACTCGTGGCCGACTATGCTCACACCAAAATTGAAAAAGTAAATACAATTGAATTTCACTGTATTTCGTTTACTACAAAATAAATTTAACACGTGGTTATGCTATTGAATTGTAGCTTATATGATACGTTTGTAGGTTTAACATAGCAGCGCCATCTATGGATTACTTATTTAATCCAGTCAACAGATAACGCCATCTGTTAAAATCGTTTGGAACTAACAGATAATTGCGAATGTCAAATAATAGACATTGCAATAAAATAATATCGCGACTATAAATTAAGATGTAAGCTATCCTATCTTTCAAGTTGGATCAAAATGCACATTGTGTGCAAATTTGATTCAAATCGGTTAAGTAGTTTAGGAGTCCATCGCGGACAAACAACGTGACACGTAATTTATATATATTAGATGTTAAGTAATATAGAATTGATATAAAAATACCTAGTCAAAAAAATACAATTCATTGTCATAATAATATATAACAACAAAGTCAAATATTTTTTGGTAGTTCAATGTTACAATATACCTACTCAACATATATGTTTAAAAATATGTTGATAATTTGTGCACCTAAGTTTTTTAAAACTATTATTTCTAACATTTGATGTGTGGTTTGTCTGTCTTGATTCGATAACCAGTAATATATATAATATCTTTCTATAATATTTATTTTAGTAGCGTTAATAATTATGTTACATATGTTTCTATATCTTTTTTATTGTACTTAAAGTCACAGATTTAGGGAGTTTTTTTCTCAAATCTGCATACAATGTATCCCTGGTTATGCAAGCATCTCAAAAGACCATCACTTATCCACGGTTTTAGTTTCTTTCACCTATGTGGATGTTCAATGAGCTTCCTTGTAATATGCAATAATCTCGGTCATTATATTATTGAACATATCAATGGCCGAATCTACAGTTGTTGCATCATATACTTGGCTCTAATCAGTATCTCTTATGCTATTACGTACGTTATCGAAATCTAACGTAGGTATATATTATTTAACTTTTATCATGTCTTTAACTATTTATTTTATTATATTTTTTTATAATGGATATTGTTAAATATTATTCGCATACTGACTTAGACCTAAAGACCAATTAATTGACATTCAAATTCAAATAATTTATTCATTTAAAAATAATAATTTACATTGTATTCATTGCAGAATCCGCCTAACTAGACCATATCCCGTACTAAGGAAGACTATGTAATGCAATGATTTATTCATATGCACATAGTATTAAAATGAAATACACAAAATGTAATAAAATATAAAACAGATAAGTGAATCCAGATCTTATCGCGGAGTAAAAATTTAGTCGTCACTTCTGCCCGGGACAGTTTTGCGCGTGAAGTCGATGGCCTTGAGAAAAACGACCATAACTTTTAAACTACTATACGGATCGTAAAAAAAATAACTGTAAAATGATCGCATTGAAATTTGAAATATAAAATATTATAACCTTATCTCGTCAAACAATTAAGATAATAATGAATAAATATTTAAAAAGTTGGCATTTTACGCAGCGCGGAGCGCCCTAACCAATATTGGTTAGATACAATTTTAGCATTTGTAAGCGTCTAACCAAAAATGGTTAACTCACTTATGAAGAGTTAAACTTATAATTATATTTAAATATATCGATATAGCATGATCATGAAAATAACAATTAATATAAAATGTCGTAAAATGAAGTTTATAGGACAAATAAATAATATAAAAATATAAAATGCATTACAATGTATGACAATAATAATAATGCAAGGACCGAAATCAAAGACTATCGCGGTTGTTTGAAATTATAAATAGGATAGAAACGAATTTACCGCGTGAAGAAGAAGAAAATAATTTTACGTGGTAAATTCGTTTATTTCCTATTTATTATGCAAAGACCTTTACTTTAAAATATGATTTATTACCTTTTCCACCTCATTTCTCTCAAGTTGAAGTAAGTGTTGTATAATTTACTCAATGACACGGTGACTTAGTTTACTCAATGACAGTGTTTATATTAGGTATTGATGAATTTTATTTAAATTTTATTATTATGTTAATTAAGTTTATATTATTATTAGTTTCGAAAAAAATGGTTTAAATTGTCAGCAAAGTACATTATTTTGTAATCATTTTGCATGTCGCCGTATCTGATGACCCTTTTCGTTTACTTTCAAGTACTCAACTTATTATTAGAATTATGTAATTTGACGCCATTGCCATTGTTTACTGCACGCTCGCTCCGGCGGCTTCTACGCATGAAGTGCGAGCCCGGGCAGGACTGGCCTTAGGGCTAGTTTCCCCTAGGAGTCAACCTTTTGGCGCTCCTGGACGGTCTGTGCACCGTGCGGCGTAAGCCAATCGACTGTGCATTCTGACTAACAGCCGGGGGAGTCTGGAAGCAGTACTGTTTCCTATAGAGTGGGGGTGGTTGCGGACCTTACGGCGACTGCTCTTGAAACGATCATCGGCTACCCGATCCTGGGCGAAGAGCCGGGCAAAGGACGCCGTGGTCCGCGATAGATTCGGTCTACACCGTTTCAGCGCTTCGTAAGGGAGATCACCGCGCAAGCGACCTCGAACTCGTAACCAGTCGAGAGACCGGAGTATTCTGGTCGCAATTAGAAGTAAGGGCGTGAGTGTGAGCCCGCTGGGTAACATACCTGGTTATCTCGCGGATAAAGCGTTGGCCTCTTACGGGCATGTGGCGGAGCTTGACGGTGGACTGTTTTGTCCAAGTCTTCTGCGCTCACTTCACGGTAGATAGAACGATCAATCGTTAAAACTTCCTGAGGTGACGGGTTCGCCCTTTGTAGTTGACAACTCTATTTGCACGCTCGCCTTACCTACGGGTCCAGTAGGCCTAGTTAGGCGGCTTTGATTTGATGAAATATTTAACTGCGGTGCTCCCTATTTTGCCACCGTTTACAATGCTAATGCAATAATGTACGGCAGTTAATGATATTGTGCTTTTCTTCAAATAAATAACAATAAGTACATACCTACCTACATTATGTATGAACATTTGAGCTCATTATTTTGTTCTTCTAGTTCTAAAATGAGCCTCGCCAAATATTTTTAGCAGCTTTTGAGCGTATATGCTATATTATATATAGCTACGATACGTATATGCTACTTACTAAATAAAATTAATCTCCGTGTTCCTTCCAAACTCATTAGATTTAACCCCGCTCTTCATGTTCCTCAACTATAGGCAAAATGCATTTCTGTGGCGAACAAGTGACAATTTCAATGATTTGATTAAACGCGTTGACTGATCTATTCTGTACGAGTATTAACTCAGCTAGGAGCAGCTGAACAGTGAATTCTTTAGCATTAATTGTTGAATAATTTTTTATGTATTTTTAATCGATAGCTTTAATTGAAAGGTCACATATGTTTCTACAACGTTACTTAAACGTGAAAACCTTTAATTGGCTCTCTGTTATCCTACTCCTCTTTTCGTTAAATTATAATTAGCTGTTAGTTTTCCAAAAAAAAAAAAAAATTAAGTATAAAAGATACGATTTCATCAAGGGAATGGCTTTAAGAATTATAAAAAGGTAAACATGGTAAATTAAATCAGTTATTGCATGTATTTCGTTTTTTTACAATTTTCTGGCTAATTGGTATCCCAATCCATAACACTTCGTTTACTATCGATATTGGCAGTCAGGTTTCTACGAAACGTAACGTGTTTCATAGTTCGGCTTTCATAGTTACAAACATTCAGTAATCTTCTCTTAGGTTCAATAAGGCGGCGTTCGTTGTATGGCAGTGTGGCGGCGCACTCTAGATGGCGCTCTAAATACGCCTATACGGTATCCTATCTCGATAATATTATAAAATAACAAATGAATTTATAAATCATAAGTCTTATTATTTTAATATTTACATTAAAAAATCATGTTTTAAATTTCGTATACAGGTTTTAATACGCTATAATTAAGCACTTTAATGTTCAGATAGACGAATAGACGATATTATATCTCTCCGTATTATTTCTGTGGTGTAATCAGCCTATAAAGAAATGCGATAGATGGCACTAATAATAATAATAACACAAAAAGGCGAGCTTATTGCCACATGGCAATGTCTAAGGGGCCCCTAGACGATCAAGCATGCTTGACAAGCATCGCGACGCGGGCTGGGAGAGGATCGTAAACCGCACGAAAAATGCAAATATTTTTTAAAAACATTTACCAGAAATTCCTATTTTTTTTAGTTTTTACCAGGGAGGCACGTCTTTCATCAATTAATTACGTCTAATTAACGTTAATCCCTGGCATAAACTACAAAATTAGGCATTTTTGGTAAATGTTTTAAAAATATATTTGAATTTTTCCTGCAGTTTACGATCCCCTCCCAGCACGCGACGCGATGCTTGTCAAGCATGCTTGATCGTCTAGAGAGCCCCTTACAACTAACCTAAACACATTGGTACATGCGCGCATTGTAAAAATAAAGATTATTACATAACATACAGACAAGTGGAAGAATTTAAAACTAATATTGCCCGAGGAGAGGTAATCGGGAGAGGAAGAGGAGAGAAAGGGAAGAACTCGTTACTTCTTAGAAAGGTAGTAATCCTACCTTTTAGAAGGCGAGTTTCGTATATTTGCTGGGAGATCGTTCCAGAGTCTTGCACCATGGACACAGAAAGAATAGGAATAGACATCACTATTATGACTCGGAATTTTTAATAAACTGTCAGAGGCTGACCAAAGTACGAGACCGTGGGAACTTAGTGGTTCAAAAAGCTCGTGGAGATATGATGGTGTTAATTGGGAGAGTACGCGACAAAATAACATAATGATTCTTATCATTGTTATTCGGTTTTTATAATCAATCAGTTCTATGTAGGTACATAAAGAAATATGTTGGTATAATCTGTCTGTCTGTCTGTCCGATCTTAATAGACTTCGACACCGTTTGACCGATCACCATGAAATTTGGCACATATGTGTATTTTTCATGGAGAAGGTTTTTACGATATCCGCTTTGTTGTAACTCGCCACTAGGTGGCGCTGCAGCGCATCAACTGCTATACCGTTAAGGGGGTGCTTAAATTAGGGTGTAGCGTTTTAGTTATTCCCCTAAAACTACGCTATAAAAAGCAGTAATAAAAAAACACTCGTTTTTATCAATAAGTCATTTATAAGGTGAGATAATAAATTTGGCAAAAGTTTGCATAGTTTTTTATAAAAACACCTGAGAAAATATACAAAAATGGGCGCGGGGTTTTAATCCTCACTGGGAAATAATAAATAATTTGAATTACAAATTATTATAACAGAAAGTTAAATGACATATCGTCACTATAAAATATAAAATTTTTAATTATTATAATAGGATTTTATACAATTAATCCTAGAAAATCAGGTCTCAGATTCTCCACACATTTTTTGATCTGCCATGAAAATTGGTATACATTAGTATTTAAGCCCGGATAATATTTTCGCGCTATGCACTTTGTTGTAACTCGCCACTAGATGGTGCTGCAGAACATCAACTTCTATATCGTTCAACTGATCGCTATGAAAATTAGTATACGTAGGTATTTGAGCCCGGATAATATTTTCGCGGTATCCACTTAGCTGGATCTCGCCACTAGATGGCGCTGCAGCACGCAACTGAAATAGACATCTTTTGTATATCCCTTTGGCAGCTAAAAAGGCAACTCCCTTCTATCTCATGCTTATCATAATCGTTGTTTTACTTAGTTTTATGTTTTTTATGTTCTATGTTAGCATTAGTTTACATAATGTAAGTCTTATTATGGACTTGCACTCTAGATTTAATATTCAAGGGCGAATTGGGTTCGTCTGTAATGCTCTTGAATAATATTTGAAACAAATAAATAATGTTGAAATAAATAAATGAATAAATTTAAAACTTTTATACCGTTCAAATGATCGGCATGAAAATTAGTATACATAGGTATTATTTGATCACGGATATTATATTCCTGCTATCCACTTTGTTGTAACTCGCGACTAGATGACGCTGCAGCGTATCAACTTCTATACCGTTCAACCGATCGCCATGAAAGTTGGTATACATAGGCATGGATATAACACAAGCAAACCCATATTTATTTTTTTATTTATTTTTAGGAAAACCAACAGCTAATTATAATTTAACAAAAAGACGGAGTAGATAACAGAGAGCCAATTAAAGGTTTTCACATTTAAGTAACGTTGTAGAAACATATGTGACCTTTAAATTAAAGCTATCGATTAAAAATACATCAAAAATTATTCAACAATTAATCCCAAAGAATTCACTGTTCAGTCGCTGCCTAGCTGAGTTAATACTCGTACAGAATAGATCAAAGTCAAAGCGTTTAATCAAACCATTAAAATTGTCACTTGTTCGCCACAGAAATGCATTTTGCCTATAGTTGGTACCAGCATGAGGAACATGAAGAGCAGGGTTAAATCTATTGAGTTTGGAAGGAACACGGAGATTAATTCTATTTAGTAAGTTGGGACAGTTAATATTATTGGAGGTGATTTTTAGCAAAAAGGTTAAGTCCGCGGTTTCACGCCGCTTAATCAAGCTGTATGGGATTTTCAGACGAAAGCAGAGATATTTCACGAACTTCATTTGAATGTGCTCGATTCTATTTATGTATTCATCATACATAACAAGGGCTATTTATCATAGGATATTTATCATAACACATATCAGTGATATCAATGATATCACCATAATGACGTTTTTCGAATGTATTCTTGTATTAATTTTGCAGACAGATGTCTTTAGTATAGACTAAAAGCCAGGCTGCGATTTAATTTAACACCTGATATTTAGAAGAGAGATCGTGGGCGATTGCCTTATAGCGCTTATTCGCTCGGCTGGTTATTTGACTAATTGTGGTTTGTTTCGTTCGCTCGTGTCCGCAGATGGTTCGGCCATGACGATGGGCGTTCCCGCTCAGCTGGGCGGGTCGCTGCTCCACTGCGACGATCGCGCCGCCAACCAGCTTGCCGCGTGGCCCATGAGCGCGCCGCCCCCGACGTCGGTGGCGCCTCCGCCGCTGTGGCAGTACCCCGCCCCCGGTAAGTCACGCTTTTCATTCACACAAACGACGAGTTTTCGCGCCAAAACACACCTGGCCGCCTCGCTACGGTAACAACGATATCCAAAATGTACATAGTACCTACCGTAAAAACAACGTGGCAGTCGTACGGCTCGAGATCGATACTTGGTTCTAGAGAAGCGTCTAGCACAGTTCACACAGAAGCTCCGTATTTACAGGACCGTTTTTAACGAATCCGTCGCTACTGAATGTTACGTTCACACAGCATATTCTGTCCAGCGATATATGATCCCCTAGATACAGGGGCGGATCTATATAAAGGCTTTTTGGGCTGTAGCCCAGGGACCCGTGAATATAAAGGGCCCCAGCCTCCATAGAAAACAATGGACAATATTGTGAACCGCGTTCCTACTGAGGCTAGTGCCTTATCAATAGGTAACTAGTAGGTAATGAATGTTTGCTTAAATTTTATTTATATTAACTAGCTTTACAATTAATATCAATACTTGTTTAATTAAGCTACTAATTAAGATATTATTACAATTAGTAATAATGTTGTTTAGTTTAATGTTGTTTAGTAGCAATAGCATTAGTATTAATATTGTTTAGTAGCAACGTTTTCATACGCTAATCGATTTGTCTATTTTTAGTGAAAAGTTAAATGTTGTGTTTGTGTGTCTGTCATATTAAAAAAAAATATATATTGTATGGTACTCTTTCTTTCCTATATTGTGTACCTAGTGACCTAGGAATCATTATCAAAAAAAGTATTTTGACAAAATTCCAATTAATTAGGTAGGCCCCCAAGTAATAGTTAGCCCAGGGCCCACAAACGCACGGTCCGCACCTGCCTAGATAGGGCTTTCGCGCTCGAAAATGGCCTCTTCAAAACCACTACTGAAAGCCGGCCAGTACCTAGTAGTTTGGTCGCAGTCCGCTGGCAGACAGCCGACCGTTTCCAGTGTAAACTGCCGCGACGAATATTAGCATGCTACTCTCGCATACTGTTCAATTTATTGCATAGGGTATGGAGCCAACTTATTTGTATCTGAAGGGATAACTAGCTAATATATCGATGATTGTATCGGATTAGTTCTCTGCCGATACCACCGACTTTCCACAAGCAAAAATAACCAACTAACCGCCATACAGTATACAGCAAAAATAACGAATCGTGTCATGTGTGAAGGCACTCATACTTCCCCGTACATCTTTAGGTACGGATCCGTTTTTTATGTTCCTGCATCCAGTTTTAAATGACATATTGAGATGTCAACCACAACGGGCGAACCCGTCACCGCAGGACGTTTTAACGATTCATCGTTCTATCGACCGTGCAGTGAGCGTAGAAGACTTAGGACATAACAAATCCGACGTCTAGCTACGCCACAACCCGTTAGAGACCAACGCCTTACCGCGAGTAGCCAGGTATGTTACCTGGCGGGCGGCACTCGCGCCCTAACTACCAATTGTGACCAGATTTCTCCGGTCTCTCGATTGGTTCCGAGTTCGAGGTCGCTTGCGCGGTCCTCTCCCTTACGAAGCGGTGAAACGGAGTGTACCAGTTTTAAATGACAAACGGAAAGGCATATTTTATCGGATCGGCATTTTTACTGGATCCGGAATACTGTCGTGTGTGTAAACTCGCTCATATAATTCCACGCGTCATCAACAAAACAAAACGTATCCCGACAAAACGGACTTGTAAAACGAATCGCTGTGTGAACGAACGGTAAGAGGTATCACCCCAGGATACCTCTTAGATGCTTAGTAGTATTTCCTCGCAAACAACTTTAATCGTTGACAGTTAAAACAACTTAATCGTTAGTATAGTAAACTAAATTAACAAGTAAATAATTAAAAAGAATAAAAAAACACGACTGCCGTCACAGAAAGTGAACTATTGTATTTATAATTATTTTCATTATGGTTTTTTTTTAATATTTGTGGTTTATGTATTTATCCGTATAGATAGATGTATATTTCCGGAATGAACTCAATCAGACCTTTTTTTGACACTAAACACGATATATTTATTCAAATTTATTCATGCATTTGGACATTTAGACAACTGCTTACCTACTAGATATTTGGATAGTTAAGTACAATACCCTATGACACTCGGAATGACTTAACGGTTCTAACAATACCACACACTTCTAAATCGGTCTAAGCGTTTAGAAATTATGGTGGAATAAAGAAACGGAAAACAAACACAGACGAACCCTGAATACTTTCTTTTTTTGTTGGGCAATCGTGTAAAAACAACGTGTCATTAAAACCTCTATTATCGATTTTCAGAACTATTTTAATCTTAAGCGGCTATCGAAAGTATTGTGTCTAAATAACTATTTATAAGTTTTGAAGACAATAAACATGATTTGATTTGACGTGTCAGTCTTACGGCTAGAGATCAATTCTTGCTTATCTACCTTAACAATCTTAGATACTTCTAGAGAAGCATCTTAGACGTATCACTCCGATACCACTTTGATGCTTAGTAGTAATTCCTCGCAAACAAAAAATCGTTGACAGTTTTAATCGTTAGTAGGTAGGTAGGTATAGTAAACTAAATTAAAAAAAAAACTATTACATAACTAAAAACATCTCGTGAACGAAGTTATTCAGTTTTCCATGCTTTCAAAAGTTTTTTTGTTGGCATGTACCTAACAGTTTACTCTACAAATCATTTCAACATTGAAAACACTATTTTTTACAACACTGTATGAAAGAGCACAATTTCCGTTTTCTATCAAATGTTTAATATTGCTGAAAAGTTATTAGGAATTTTCGAAGATTGCAAATATCATTATGGATACGTAGGTAAATATAACAGTTTACTCTATAAATCATTCTGATTTCAAAAACCATTTTTTTCTTACTTCATTGTGTTTTAAAAACAAACAATTTCCGCTTTATAGCGATTATTTAAAGTGTTTAAAATTGTTAAAAAGTTATTACAATTGACGAAAGATTACAAATATCATAATAAATACGTAACAGTTTACTCTACAAATCATTATAACATTGAAAACCACATTTTTTCTTACTGCACTGTGTTTAAAAGAGAACCATTTCCGTTTTCTAGCGATTATTGGAAACGTTTTAAGATCATTGAAAAGCTATTAAAAAATTTCTCTAATATTGCAAATAGCATAGTAAATTCGTATAAGAAGCTCTCTAGACGATCAGGCATGCTTGTCAAGCATCGCGTCGCGGGCTGGGAGGGGATAGTAAACGGAAGGAATAATGCAAATAATTTTTTCAAATGTTTACCGAAAATGCCTAATTTTGTAGTTTACCAGGGAGTCACGGTAATTAAACGTAATTGATTGATGAATGGCGTGACTCTGGTATAAAACTACAAAATTAGGCATTTTTAGTAAATATCAAAAAAATATATTTGCACGTTTCTTGCGGTTTACGATCCCTGCCCAGCCCGTGACGCAGTGCTTGACAAGCATGCTTGATCGTCTGAAGAGCCCCTAACAATTTAGTCTACAAAACGTTGTTGTAACATTGAAAACCACATCTTTTCTTACTACATAGTGTTTAAAATAGAAAAATTTCTATTTTAAATCTAGCGATTTTAAATCGTTGTTTAGAAATTTGTCGAAATATTGCATATGTTAATAATATTTATGAATGTTCGCCACGAAACCACTTAGTCAAAGCTATGTAGTTTCAGAGATATTTGCAATAGTATGAAATATTACAGAATAGAATAAAATTTGCGTTTTTTACAAAATATACAAAGATGGATCCTGTTATTTTTTGTTTTGTTCTAACACAATCTGTTGTTACTAGGAATATTGCGGTATTTAAAAAGTGAAAAGGGTCCACTTTGTCGGTTTAATATAAAGTATTTTCAAAGAAATTAGGGTGACAATCAACAGTTATGTAGATCGCACACAAAACGCAACAGCGCGTCCGGAGAAGGCGCACAGCATAGACAACATAAGGAAAAAATCTTTTGTGTTCCCGGCAAGTAGCCAAGGACTGATTTCTTCTGAATATTAATTTCATACATAAAACCGATGACCACCTTCTCTCGGCCGGCGGATGAACCCGGTTGAGTTGCATTGCGACGCCTCAGGCGGCGCGGTTCGTTTCTCAGCCAAGAGCTGATTCGGGCGAAGCGCCAACAGATAGCATTAATATTTCATTAAGATGTGCGGCGGAATTTAAATATTGTTAGTGTAGCTTCTTCTACGTATATGCGATATTTCAACCAAAATTTCTCAACGTGATTTCGACCCAACAAGGCATCTGGTGCCAAATTTTAAGTCTCTAAGTCTAATATTTCGGGATTGTTATATGACTGGTGCGCCCCTCCCCTGGTGGACCGATTTCAACCACAATCCCATGCCATTACCAAATGATGCCTGCATACCAAATTTCAGCTCAATCGGATAATGCAATTGGGCGCTATTGTGGGGGAATACACACAGACACAGACAGCACACAAAAAGACTCAAAGAATTGATGTTTCCGTCTATATTCGTTCGGTTTTTTAAACGCGTTCACAATATTTAAATTTCTTGTCGGATTATGGGCCGGGAAAGTAATAAAAAGACTAACGTACCAGTGGGCGTAGTGCCTTAGAGTGATATTATAGTTGCGCGATGTTTCACTTCGTCGGGCATTAACAACCCGCGCAATAAATTGCATTCTCTTCACGTTTGGTTATCACATTTTAAGAAAATAAAGAAGTAAACGCTTTCTTATGTAATAATAATATTAAACCTCGTAGGTACCTTTGCCCCAACAAGTACCTCCTTGATAACATAATTTTACGCTTTGCGAATATTTACTGACAATGTGTGGGCCCTTTTTATGTTAGACTTAAAAAACAGATTTACAACCTAATTTGCAATATACTAATTAAGTTGAAAACCATTGCATTTGAAGGGTCATAGGAAATAATGATCAACTTAAAATTTTTGGTAATTTGATTGTTATAATTTACTAACTGCAAGGGTTGAGTGAGAAATAAATATATTTTTTGTACTTGAGTAGAGATTTGAAAAAATAATAAATGTTCTTTAAATTACACCTCAGAAAATAGAGATATGTGAATAATATAATGATTAGAATATTTGAGTTTCTAAAAAAATACATTTTACTTAAATTATACCTCAGAAAAAAAGCGAAAACTTGGGAAAGTCGTTGGCCTTGATCAGTATATAACCCGTCACAATTCGAAAATCATGCCTTTTCTATCGCGTTATCCGAGTTCTCGAATGGCTTATAGGTACTTGTTATTTTTGTGTGAGTTCATTTTACGTGAGGGTAATTTTATTTTTAAAATATGTAGAATGCAAATTTCGATAGGGAATCGGTCAAATCATGGGGATTCGAGAATGTTTTGGCCAATCTTTTGTTTTAAAAAAATATTCAACAAAACGTACGCCGATGGGTACCCCGGTGTTGGTGGCAACACAAGGGTTAAAAAAAATACGTGTGGCACTCGGGGACTGCCGCGGTAAAGCTATTGCATAGCATTTTTAACAACTTATGCAATTATAATTATTTTTTTATTTTATTTTTTCTGATATCAGATAACTGCGCTCTATCGGAAAACGTTGAAATTATTCCGAATCATCTGCGGAAGCAAATGATTCGGAATAATTTAAACGTCTTCCGATAGAGCGCCGCGCACGAATTTTTTATTCGATAAAGCAAAAAAACGGATTATTCAAAAAAATTCGTAGATAAAAAGATAGATAATTAAATTATCTTTAAAATGGTGCAGGTTTCATAATAATACGCCAGGTAGTATTTGCGTAGTAGTCGTTTTTGTGTTCGGTTAGACCTAATTTCACAAATTAATTACACTATGTAATATAAACAAAATCTAAAATATTCAAAGCTAAGAATAGTAGGACAATGTTCTTGTTTAACATATATTTTTTTCGAATCGTAAGCAGTACTCGTTTAGACGTAATTATCAGTTTAAAATCATTCATTTTCGTTAAGAAATTTCTTCATTCGGTCGCCGCGCTGGCCAGGTCCGCGATAAAAGCTATGCAATAGCTTAAAAATGACGTTGATCGTTTTTCTCCGTGACCCTTCATGTGTGAACGTCAAGATATATTTTCTTCTTTGCACCGGTATACCTATTTCATCCGTAGAAATCTCAATGCACTTTTTTTCACTTCAAAACCAGTCTGGTTAGGCATGAAATTGTCAAAATTCTCGTGCCTATTTTTAAATTCACTTTAACATTGAGTACTTTATTATTCAGTACTTTATTATGTACTTTTGTAATATGTATTTATGTACTTATGTAATAATTTATGTACTTACGTACTTTTGTATTATTGAGTACTTTATTATGTACTTTGTACTTTTGTAATTGAGTACAATGGTATGCTTTTGAAATCTAATAATATCTTTGGATTCTTTGGCGAATTACCTAATTTTGTCTTAGGTATTTTTATAAAATATGCATTTAATAACACAGATAGTTATCCAACTATTGAATGGTTTATTCTTGCCTGGAGGGGGAGGGGGGATCCTAAAATCCCTCTAGTATCCGAGTAGAACGTAGTCATGTAAATTTTGTCGAAACAGGATAATGCTGTTTTCTCTAATCATATAATACCTGTATGGTTTGTCTAATGAGATATCAAAATTTTAAAATGAAAAATGATAATCTAAACCGAAGCATTGAGATCATACAATGTACCTTATTACTAAAAATAATTCAAGGGTCACCGAATGAATTTCGGTAGTTTTTTTCTGAACGTCACGAAGATTTTTAAAAACGTTGATTGCGTCGGAGTTTCCCCACTGGCGCGGCTGCTGAGCGTTGCACAACGTTTTGTAACAGGAGCACAGCAGTGCGGAGGAGATTGCGGCTGTCGGCCCGCATTTCTGTCATGACGGCGCGCCGCGCCGCCCTGTGAACGCATATGGCGTCAGACCGCGCGCGAACGAGACGGCATTATATAAAACTAGAGATATAAAACAACCGCGCCTTAACTCTAGCGCTGTGCACGAATGTAAAATCTACCGTACGTGCGATAGATACAATTTGCGATACTATCACGCAAATCGCAAAAATAAACGTGAGTTCTTTATTACTACAAACATCATTATTCATGGCTTTCAATAATTCGTTATTATTTGTTTGAAACTGATTTATTTGATCATAGTCGTAATTTATCTTTTAAAAAAATCCAAATATGCAAACAAACAAAACAAATTACTTCAGTAATATTTAGATTGACATCAACGTACCGATCTAATATTTCTTTGATTTGGCAATAAGAATAAATTATGAAATCCACGCTTGCTGTGCAGCATTCTATGAACAGTTTTCAGAGGGTTTATTTTTAATAGTGATGAAATCTATTTATTGAATTTTAAATGCGACAAATTTTCAGTGTTCTCTTTCAACTGTACAAGATGTAAATTAATAATACAGGTACTTCTTAAGTATTTTTGAGACTTTGCCAATTCATGGAAAACTAAAAAACACACAAAAAACAAGCAGTTAAAAAAGCGACCTCAATGGACCTTACCACCTGAAATTGACTATTGATACCAAAAAACACTATACAAAAAGCACTGAACAGGCGTCTAGTGAAATCAAATATAATCAAACACTTTCAACCTAGGAAAAGAGAAGTATATCAAAGCGGCATCAAAGTGTATCAATGGCTCAAAAGCGACTTTCCGTTTAAAAGAAGTGATGTACTGATCATGTTAATAATTATAGCTATTACAATTAACTCTACTCGAAGACGGCCCGAATAGGGATTGATTTTTTTGTGAATGTTTTATTTTGATTATTACCTATGTTTTTTTTTATTTATTTCTTACGATACACACAACTATTTGTATCGATAGCTTATCAAGTTAGTATATGTATAAACAAAGGCCGGTTAGTATCTGGGCTGTTACCCCATACTATATTTATATCGTATACGAGATTACGTAATTCTCTATTGCATTTCAAACGAGAATCAAACAAAATGCGAAAGTTAAAGATATGGCGCCATCCCGTATACATTTTTTAATCTATTCAAAACACACCTCTCCAGGCCGCTAGAAATAATATGACCGTCTTTCTGGAACTTCGCAAAATAAGCGAAATGTGGTTGACGAATTATGAACTGGGTTTTGTATGAGAATTTTAAGCATAGCTACATATTTAACCGGTCGAAAGCCAGCCTTAGCGCGCAAAAAATTGCGCCGCACCGTTTCGTCAATTTTATAGATAAATATTAACAATATCGCTTTTTCGTGAATGCCCTTTTGTTACCTAGTATTCATCTTGTTAGTCATGTGTATTATATAATTATATAATAAATGGGGACGGCCGAAACGGTTACGCGCGGATCTATCAAACGACGCAAAGTGCCTGTTGAGACTGTTGGCGTCCGACGAGATAATCTGCCTGATACAGTAGCGTGGTGGTGAACGGTTTCGTGCAGCTTGGGCCACAAGATCCATTTTGTTCTCGGATCGGCTCAACTCACGATTCAGCTCCTATTCAGAAGCCTCCTCGAGTGGAAGGCTATCCCGGGTAAGACTCTCGTGTGTCATGCCTCAGAGCTGGTGGATCGGTTTCTCCCGGCGGGATTGCATCCCGGCGCCACTGGACTGTTTGCGCACCGGTCGGCGAAGCCAATCGGTTGTGCATTCTGACTAATTGTTGAAGGGGTCTGGAGACTATGGAAATACACTGTTTCCTAAGCAGCGGAGGTGGATGTTCACCTGCTGTCATGTCACTCTTGAAATGGCCTTGGGCCACTCGATCCCGTATGGCACTACGGACGGGCAAAGAACGCCCAGGATCGCGATAAATTCAAACTGAATTATCGCTGTAATACAGTTTGAATTTATCGCCAGTAAAACAGGTAGAGGTCGCGTAAGCGACTTCGAACTCGTAACCAGTCGAGAGACCAGGAGTAATTTTGTCGCAACTGGGAGTAAAGGCGAGCGTGTATGCCCGCTGGGTAACATTCCTGGCTATCTCGCGAATAAGGCGTTGGCCTCTTACGGGCATGCGGCGGAGCTTGACGGTGGATTGTTTTGTCCTAAGTCTTCTGTGCTCACTTCATGGGAGATAGAACGAACTTCCTAAGGTGACGGGTTCGCCTGTTGCAGTTGACAACTCTACTACTGACACAGTAGCGTTTCGCAGTCGTTATTTTTCACATGTATTTTATATGAGAATTTTACCTAGATAACAAGCACCAATGCTATCTATATAATCTGCCTTGAGCAGTAGCGTTTAGCAGAGTCGTTATTTTTTATCTGTCATAGACTGGTATTTGTATGAGAATTTTTACCAGATAACACCATACCTACCTCTATATTCTGACTTATGCAGTGAACGTTTCGCAGTGTCGTTTTTTCACCTATCAATACTGTTTTTTATATCAGAATTTTAAATAGATAGTACCATAGCTACACTGTAAACGTGCGTTAACCATAATATTATTATAATATATCAGGTTTACTCTTGAAACTAGCCTAAAATGTTGTCAAATAGACCATAGACAAATCAAGTCAGCAAAATTTTTCAAGAATCACTCCCAGGTCAAAAAATAAGTATCGTGATACGTCAAAGGAATACCGAACACCCACTCCACTGTGGGGTCACCTTTCTGTAGCTCTCATTTCATACAATATTGTCTTACTAAGCTTTCAGCTGGTATGTAAATTATTTCAACCATTTACCGTACGATAATTATTTCAAGTTGTGACCAGGCTTTCAGTTGGCAAATATTTTATTATGGTAATTCATACATTTACCGTATGTTAAATTATTTTAACATTTACCGTACGATAACTATTTCGAGATCTCGCGTCTCTGATTGTGGCGGATGTCAGCTTCGCTTGGTTTTGCGGCGAACGGGCGCCTCCTACCGTCGCATGTGCTCCTGGTGTCGAGACACGTCGTGCGCAGCAAAACCGCGATCTCCACAAATCGTTGAAATTCCTTTCATGGTTCTCAAGTAAACCGACCAGCGGTGGAAGTATCAGGACTGCCACACGAAATCTAGTTTTACTACTGTTCGCACATATGCTCCTGATACGAGGAAGCAACAATGTCCGCGCGCCCGCCCGATTCTCGGCGTCATCGCAGCCGCCGCGCCGCTCGGATATGGCCCGGCTCATAAAAATGTGCGGGCCACATCAGTAGACTGAAAGAGTTGTAGAGGGGGAGGGGGGGGGGGGGGGCTTCTATGAGAACGCACATCGAATGTATTGTCTTTTATGTTTCCAGAATATTTTTATTTATTTTTCGGTAAATTAATAAAGTTGGTTTGGATTTTCCAATGGATCCAATGTTTAAAGAAATCCTAAAAACATTCCGATTAGTTTCCAATGTTTGGGGGTTTGCAGTGAGTGGTATTACATCCTTTACAGGCCTCAAAAATCGAGCTATATTTTGGGTCGGTTTGAAGATAGTTTTTATATCGAATCTGTTTAGCATCTTACTTATTCGATCAGTCACGCCCTTGGCGTATGGTAAGAATGCTCTTGATCTGCTCGGTTTTTGAGTTTCGTCTGTATTAGATCGTGTGCGCTCGCACACCCCGGGTGTGTATAAAGTCGAATGCAGCTGCGGTCTAGCCTACGTTGGACAAACGAAACGGCCCATAGCCACACGACTGACAGAACACATCAAAAAGAACGTTCAGCGAGAAAAATCGGCGATCTGCGAACATATATTGGATAGCGGAAGTAACCACTGGATGCAGTTTCAAAATCCCATTGTTCTATCCAAGGAACAATTCTACTTTCCTCGCATGATCCGGGAAGCCATTGAAATAAGAAGAACTCCGAACTTTAATAGAGACGACGGCTACAAACTCTCTTCTACGTGGAACCCTCTTCTTAAAATGTTCCCGCCGCCGAACGCCGAACGCAAAGACGTAAAACAGGATACAGTGAGTGTTGTGTGCAAGACTGATTTTCAAAATTCTCGCGCTCCGAGCCCGGCCCCCACCACCGTTATAACCTACGCAGTGGCGGCAGCGGTTTGCGGCCTACCCACAAAACAACGGACTGACAGCTCTTCAGTCTACCCTAGACAACGGTGGCTGCAACGTCACCGAAACGTCGGGTCCTACAAATTTCACGCGGTAAATTCGTTTTCTATCCTATTTATGATGTCAAACAACCGCGATAGTCTTCGATTGTATAATTCTACATTTTTACTGATTCTAAGAAGCTATAAAATATTGGTCTTTCTTTATATAAAAATACATTTGTTTACGCGGATATCCAAGGAGCGTATTTCTTTAAAATCCATTTTGACGCAAGAGCTCTCTCGTTTTATTATTATTTGTATTTTCAAACAGTAAAGAAATAAAAATAAATAAAAAAAAAACATCAACTGCGGTGAATCTCAAAATGACCCATTTGTGCGTCATATAAGAGCCAGCTGCGGTTGAGGGGTTAATAGGGTATTGTGATTTCTAATAACACATAGCAATAAAGTGTTATCTGGCTTTCCTATCAAAGGCGTATTATACAGGCTTTGTAACGAATTCTTCTATTTTATACAAAAAATACGCTGAAATATTTGAAAAAAAAACAGCAAAAATCCCAGTTTTAAAATTGATGATGACACCGCTGACACACAGGACTTTAGTGACGACACTTGCGGCGTCGCGCGTTTTGATATCGCACAACGTACCTACGTTCGAAATTTAAATCTTCATTGCGTTGTGTCGCTCGCTCGGAATTCGAATGTTCACCGGCGAATTTTACGGTGACCGCGCCCTTGCAATTCGATTTTTAAATTGAATGATATGACGTCCTCGGCTAATTGACTGGAATGTCTTGGGGTGATACAACCGATTAAAAAAAACCAAGCATTCACGAAGGAGCAGAGCAGCGCGGTTTGATTTCCCACTAATTCATCATACCTAAAAGGAAGGAAAAACACACCCACTCGTTTTCAAAATTGGACACATCCAGATGACTTGTTGTGCAGTTTCATGACCCGTTGTCAAAAAGCACCATAGGTCTTCGGCGATTCCTATTCTGCGGTTTCCGTGACCTCCAGGAACCCCGGTCGCGTAACCCTTTCGAGACAGCATATATTTTTGGAGACCATCACCAGAATACATTTGTTTTGCTTTATATTGACCACTTTTGTTAACAAACATGTTTGCAGTAGAAATCAGTCGCTTTGTACAAATAAGATTGCACGCCGTGTGTGCAGGTAGCTCATCTAAATGTTTTTTATTACGAGGAACGGATTGAACACCAGATGTGCAATGTAAAATGAAATAAAGATAAGATTTATTCCAAAAATAGTCAGGTAACATGAAATTATTATTTTAGGTTCAGCAACGAAAAAAAAAAATGTAGGTAATCCATATACCTAAATAAAAATAAAAATTTTAGAAGCAGCACAAAGAAAGGGGCTCTCTTGGCGATCAAGCATGCTTGTCAAGCATCGCGTCGTGGGCTAGGAGAGGATCGTAAACCGCAGGAAATATTCTTTTTTTTATATTTACGAAAAATGCGTAATTTTGTAGTTTTATACTAGAGATTCACGTTAATTAGACTTAATTGATTGATGAATGACGTGACTCCATGGTATAAAACTATAAAATTAGGCATTATTTGTAAATGTAAAAAAAAAACGTATTTCCTGCGGTTTACGATCACTTCCCAGCCTGCGACGCGACGCTTGACAAGCATGCTTGATCGTCTAGAGAGCCCCTAAGACATTTTCCTGGAAGGACGACCGTTACTTTTGTTGTGTATAAAGGTGAGCCCGCACCTACGCGTCGCGTCGCTGCGCTGCGCGTCGCCGCGCGTCAACCGTCAAACCCCACCAGCGCGACAGGCAACTGCAAGCAACTGCACGTAAGAGGCAGTCGGCGCCAGACGCTCGCGGCTGAATGTCGTGCGTTATTTGCTCGTGCCTTCTAACCACGAACCTAAATGGACTCGGACTACGAAGTTTTTCTGTTTGCTCAAAAAAAAACCTTAATGTTAATAAAAAGCTTAACAATGTATCTGATATGTATGTAGGTATCTACTCTAAGCAAGTATTCTCACCATAATATTCGAAATTATACCTACAAAATGTTGATAGATATTTGGCATTAAATACGTCCAGATATATATCTGGGTTGTAGATATTCACGGAAATACGTTTTTTTAAGAACAATGCTAGAAATAAGAACAGTATCAGATACATTATTCTGAATTCTTAATAAACTAAGTTGAAATTAAAGAAACTAAAAAAAACCTTACACTCCCATATCCTCGCTGATTTCTTCCCATATATTCTCCTTTCGTTTTTGGTCCATGTAATATCGGTGAGATATATCAAAAATTTCCTCGTATTTGCTAACATGCATTATAATTTTTTTCGTTCATGGCTCTAACTTCGTACCTATAGTTAATATGTGATGGCATTTTAGAAGAAAACATTTATATATGGCAATGAATGGCATTAACTGAATTCTTTCTTGACAATTCATTAAATAATATTTTGTATTTGTAAGGATATTTTGAATATTTTTGATGTTTTTTTAATATATTTCAAATTATTTACTTAGTTTTGATAGTTTATAATGTTTTTTATGACATTTTGTTTTTTTTTTTGTAGGATATTAGGGTAATTTTATTAAGTATGTATGATGTTAAAAGAAATTCTAAAACAATAACGATGAAAATAAATTGTCTACCTTAAAACAGGCGGCCGCCTAGTTAGGTCTTGACTATTTAAAATTGTAAAATATGTCAATCGAAAATGGATAAATAAATTTGAATAGGTATTCGTTAACTGACTCATAAAAATAATCGAATAATCGTCATACACCAAACCCGAAATCGTCATACACCAAAACATCGGAACGGCGACACGTAGCGACGTACACTCGGCGCGGCTCCGCGGAGTATAATGAGTCACCACTTGCAGTTCGCTAAACCGCACCTGAGCGGAGCGTCGCAGCGCTGCGCTGCGCGTCGCGTCAAGGTATTCTCGGGTGACCAACTCGGACGCGACGCGCGGCGACGCGCAGCGCCGCTCCGCTCAGGTGCGGTTTAGTCCATACAAATCTATAGAAAGAATATTTTGTCGCGACGCGCAGTTACGTGCAGCGCAGCGACGCGACGCGTAGGTGCGGGCTCACCTTTAAGGTGAGCCCGCACCTACGCGTCGCGTCGCTGCGCTGCACGTAACTGCGCGTCGCGACAAAATATTCTTTCTATAGATTTGTATGGACTAAACCGCACCTGAGCGGAGCGGCGCTGCGCGTCGCCGCGCGTCGCGTCCGAGTTGGTCACCCGAGAATACCTTGACGCGACGCGCAGCGCAGCGCTGCGACGCTCCGCTCAGGTGCGGTTTAGCGAACTGCAAGTGGTGACTCATTATACTCCGCGGAGCCGCGCCGAGTGTACGTCGCTACGTGTCGCCGTTCCGATGTTTTGGTGTATGACGATTTCGGGTTTGGTATATGACGATTATTCGATTATTTTTTATGAGTCAATTAACGAATACCTATTCAAATTTATTTATCCATTTTCGATTGACATATTTTACAATTTTACATAGTCAAGACCTAACTAGGCGGCCGCCTGTTCTAAGGTAGGTTAGGTTTTCTTTTAACATCATGGTTAGAATTTCTTTTAACATCATACATACTTAATAAAATTACCCTAATATCCTACATAAAATTCAAAACAAAATGTCATAAAAAACATTATAAACTATCAAAAATAAGTAAATAACTTGAAATATATTTAAAAAACATCAAAAATATTCAAAATATCCTTACAAATACAAAATATTATTTAATGAATTGTCAAGAAAGAATTCAGTTAATGCCATTCATTGCCATGTATAAATGTTTTCTTCTAAAATGCCATCACATATTAACTATAGGTACAAAGTTAGAGCCATGAACGAAAAAAATGATAATGCTTGTTAGCAAATACGACGAAATTTTTGATATCTCACAGATATTACATGGACCAAAAACGAAAGGAGAATATATGGGAAGAAATCAGCGAGGATATGGGAGTGTAAGGTTTTTTTTAGTTTCTTTAATTTCAACTTAGTTTATTAAGAATTCAGAATCATGTATCTGATACTGTTATTATTTCTAGCATTGTTCTTTAAAAAACGTATTTTCGTGAATATCTACAACCCCTAGATATATATCTGGACGTATTTAATGCCAAATATCTATCAACATTTTGTAGGTATAATTTCGAATATTATGGTGAGAATACTTGCTTAGAGTAGATACCTACATACATATCAGATACATTGTTAAGCAAGGTTTTTTTATTGAGCAAACAGAAAAACTTCGTAGTCCGAGTCCATTTAGGTTAGTGGTTAGAAGGCACGAGCAAATAACGCACGACATTCAGTCGCGAGCGTCTGGCGCCGACTGCCTCTTACGTGCAGTTGCTTGCAGTTGCCTGCCGCGCTGGTGGGGTTTGACGGTTGACGCGCGGCGACGCGCAGCGCAGCGACGCGACGCGTAGGTGCGGGCTCACCTTAATGATAAACCTTGAAACAATCTCGCAAGCATTATCCAGGGTTACCGACACAAGCAGGGCAAGAATATTTAGTGCGTACCTATCTATATATTTACCGTCTTTAGAGCATTGTTGACAAATCTTTCATTGCACTTTTCTATTCTTACCATATTATGGTCCTAGCATTGGGTCACTCATTTTAGGGGCTAAATTGAAACTAACATCAAATGCAACATCAGTGCAGTTGGTCTCGAATGGGTTACTGGCACGTATCTAGACTGCGTTCGGTGGGGGGGGGGGGGGACATTCATTGAAACAAAGCGCGCGGCACCCACTGTGAATGAAATGAAAATACGCCGGATTTCGGGAGAGTGGGGGGGGGGGGGGGAGTTATCCCAACCACACCTGGATACGTGCCTGTCGCCCACTTCTGATATCGAACGAAGATTATACGCGCTCGTGACAAGTTGCGAGCGCCAAGCAGCGTCAGCTGTGTGAGTCGGTGTCAGGGCGAGCGCAGCCGAGAGCGGTCGACCTTCGAATAGTTGGCGCGCAGCGCGCACTGGTCGCTCGGCCGGCTCGGCCGGCTTCGGCCGTCGGTGTCGGCTTTCGGCTTATAGGGACCGACCGAAACGACTCATTTTATATTATTCGAAATCGAAACCGAAATTTACCGAACGTCTTTGATTCGGCTGAAACCGAAACAGGAAGCCGAAACAACATTTTCGACACATTTTACTTTCCCGGCCCACCAACTAACGAGGAGGGAAGTATTGTGAACGCGCATTTTTTTAAAGATGAAGACGGATATTATCATAACGATTGAGACTATCTGACTTATCTAACGATTAAGACTATTTTAACGATAAGACTCTACTGAGACGGTTGGGACTATGTGCGAGTATGTGTCTGTGTGTATTCCTCCGCGATAGCGCCCAAACGCTTAACCCGTCGGACGCCAACAGTGCCTATCTATAGGCACTGCGTTGTTTGACAGATCCATGCGTAACCGTTTCGGCGGGTCCCCATATATATTATATAAATGTATAATATATACGACTAATAACATTAATTACTAGGTAACAAAAGGGAATTCATAAAAAAACGATATTGTTAGTAGGTATTTATTTACAAAATCGACCAAAATGTCGCGGCGCAGTTTTTTGCGCGCGAAGGGTGGCTTTTGAGCGGTTAATCCTATTGAGCTGAAATTTGGCATGCAAGCATCTTTTGGTCATGGCAAGAATTGAAAAGATTGTGGTTAAAATTGGTCTACCGAGGGTCACGCTGGTCACACTTCAATCTCAAAATATCGGACTTAGAGACTTGAAATTCGGTAGACAGATGCGTTGTTGGGCTGAAACCACATTGTGCATTTTTAGTTGGAATATCTCATTACTCATCATTATTTGGTAATGGCAAGAGTTCAAATGATTTTGGCTGAGATTGGTCCATCAGCGGGCGCACTAGTCGTACTTCAATTTCAAAATATTGGACATAGACTTGAAATTTGGTACACAGATACCTTGTTAAGCCGAAATCACATTGAATTTTCACCGGTCAGTATTTGCGTAAACGATTTAATCGAACGTGTTTATGTAATGCGTTGCATTCTCACTATCTGCGTTCGCCGCCGACTATCCCTTTTAATCAGGTCAACCTCCTTCCCGAACATCACGTTCAAAATATTTCCATAAGTGTTTGGCTACTTGAACAATTGAAACAGTTGTGTGGGGACTTAACCGATTTTTTGAATTGTGTTCCGGGAGTGCTACTGAAACTATAAACTGAATACACACCAAAGTGCATTTTTTTTAGCTTGAACCTGCCTTTAAGGAAGTAAGGGCAAGGTAAATCAATCGACCAGTATACTAGCAACTTAAAAGCCGACATAGGAAAGTAGGAGGATGTAGATTGTGAGGGCAGTAAATAGTATTGATTATCTTTGTATCTATATTTATTACTAGAGGCAGAAACCGGTGTTTCTGCCTGTGACGGCTAAAATAAATATGATACAATAATCAAGCAGCTCAGCGACACTAACAATATTTTCAGAAGAACCCTCCTTCGCTCACACAAAACCACTAACTGCCTCAGGCAGGACGTCTGCGCGTCTGTCATAGCGGCCTCAAGATGTCTGTCTCAAATACATGATAATGCATTTATTTCGATAAAAATAGGGCTTTGTTATAAAACTAGGTTTATTTCATCTGGCAGCACATTTTGTAATCTTGCGATATTCAGGGGTGTAGTTTATGAACCATTCGGATTTTTATCGTATGTTGACAGACTTGCGGCACTGAAACATGGCACTGCGTTTGGGTGGCTGATCGAAGTTAAGCGGTGAATTTTTGAAATTTACTGCATAATTTTCTTACAAATCGTTAAAAACACTGTGATAAAATCTGCTTACAAACTTACCTCGCACTTACGATAAAATAAGATGTTACGCACATGACTCTATTTTAGCAGAGGAGGCTAGTTGAGAGATAATCGGACGATTTCGCCCCAAACACTTTTGAATGGATTTTAAACTCGATTTGCCCATTGGCCAAGGTTCCAATATGCTGATAAAACATATCCTAAAAGCTGTCTGGCGCGATTCTCTACGTTTTGGTGATAACCACATCACGATAAGTTTAGTAATTGTGAAGATTAGCGAGTACAGACGAAGAAAAGCACACACACGTTATCTTATTTAGAGATATGCTTAATCTTTTTTCTCTTGCCTTTTTTTTTGTATCGGTTATACATTTGTTTACTCTCTTCTCTACTTTAGGTATCCGTTTCATCTATTTTGTATAGATTCTGCACTACTTCCACGTTCTGGCTTTGTATAGTGCCAACTCTTCCTCTTTCGTTTTGTCGAAGTATCATGTTTATGATGTCATAATTAAGAGAATGTTTCCATGGGTGTCCATCTTCCTTATTTCTATTTGGCTGCTGAGTTTTTCTAAGTAGTATATACGGTGATTTTCTGTGTAGGTCTTAATAATGTTGTTTGTAACAGTTGAGAGATAATCGGACGATTTCGCCCCAAACACTTTTGAATGGATTTTAAACTCGATTTGCCCATTGGCCAAGGTTCCAATATGCTGATAAAACATATCCTAAAAGCTGTCTGGCGCGATTCTCTACGTTTTGGTGATAACCACATCACGATAAGTTTAGTAATTGTGAAGATTAGGGAGTACAGACGAAGAAAAGCACACACACGTTATCTTATTTAGAGATATGCTTAATCTTTTTTCTCTTGCCTTTTTTTTTGTATCGGTTATACATTTGTTTACTCTCTTCTCTACTTTAGGTATCCGTTTCATCTATTTTGTATAGATTCTGCACTACTTCCACGTTCTGGCTTTGTATAGTGCCAACTCTTCCTCTTTCGTTTTGTCGAAGTATCATGTTTATGATGTCATAATTAAGAGAATGTTTCCATGGGTGTCCATCTTCCTTATTTCTATTTGGCTGCTGAGTTTTTCTAAGTAGTATATACGGTGATTTTCTGTGTAGGTCTTAATAATGTTGTTTGTAACTTCTGTCCTTCGAGAAGCTTGCTTATTTTTGTTTCGAGTTACAGATTTCTAGCTTGTTTTAGCATTTTTCTCAGTAGGTATGTAATTTTAAAGAACCGTTCGGTTAGACTTTGTAAACTTTGCTGCAGTCATCTGATATATTGATTTATTTATTGGAGGTTTTTTTTTAGTTGAAACCACCGTTTTTATGAATTGGTTATTTACAATTCAGTAACGTTTTCCTAACGGAAAAAAGATTGGTTAGGTACTTAATTGTAGCAAACAAAGATCTTGTCTGTTTTCGTCAGTGTCGTTTCCTTTTTGCTTGCTCACTTGAAAGCTATGATGAATGGCAGCTTTCATCCACGGTGGGACAGCGGACAGTTTTCATCCAGGGTGGGACAGCTTTCATCCAGGGTGGGACAGCTTTCATCCAGGGTGAGACAGCATATCAGGCTTCAGCTTTCCAGGCTTGCTAGGTTTCCGGCATCGCTGAAGACGCCTCGGAACACTGCACTAAATCCCCACCGCTCAGCACTTTCCACTATAATTGGATCTGCGTCCCGACACCGCGTCGCACACGCCGTATCGATCCCTGTATGAAATTAGTTTTTTTTCGGGAAATAGTATGATACTGGTACCTCTATAAATTAAATTACCGCGTATAATAAAAAAAATAACGCGTGTAGCACCCAACGTTTCGGCGACGTTGCAGCCGCCGTTGTCCAGGATAGACTATCTACCCTGTACAACGACGGCTGCAACGTCGCCGAAACGTCGGATGCTACAAACTTCCCGCGGTAAATTCGTTTCATCCTATTTAAAATTTGAAACAACCGCGATAGTCTTCGATTTCATATATTGGTACCTCGTCTATTTAACAAAAGGCTCTAATAAATTCGACTATTTTAATGCTAAATCTGTTTAAAAAATATCCTCGGACACGTTTTTTTTAGTTTGAAAATAGTTTTTATGATGGTTTTAAAAAAAACTAACCTAACCTGCCGCCATATAGGTGTTTATGAATGATAAACTAACTTAACCTACCGAAATGTTGGTTTTTCACGCTTCTTTAAATGCCTATATCTCAGTTATTTATTGAGGCTGATAAAAATTTATTGCAGTTTCCGAATCAGCAGGATGAATATAGCTGGGTGACGTTAAAATATGCGCAATGTAGAAAAGGTACAAATATTAGAACTTTTGCCGTACAAAACAGAAATAAAATGTTTTTGTGCCGTAAGCGATTCGGACGGCCTCTAGCTAGCTCGGATGCCGGCTTGTTTTGTTGCCGGTTCGGTCGTGGCGACCTCGAATGGAGTTCGGTCGGGCGGGCGGGCGGCGCTGCGGCCACGCCTTACCGCGACCGGCCCCCCGACCGCGCCGCCCGACGCGGCCAATCGCGCGATCCACTGTGCGCCGCCCCCCTCCTCCGATGATCATGATTGCCTGGCGAGATAATAATATCGCTGCTGTGACGCCCCGCTTTTTTATCACGATTCGCGAGGAGCACCCGCACACAGCGCAAACAAACATTATAGAACCAAGTGGGCGAAGCGCCGTGCGAAAAAAATTGGTGCCCGAGGCAAAAACCTTCTCTTTCCATACTTCCCCTTTTTTTCACACATGTAGGTATAGAAAACGCAAATATGACTTGTAAAATCTAAGGGCTCTCTAGACGATCAAGCATGTTTGTCAAGCATCGCGTCGCGGGCAGGGTGGGGATCGTAAACCGCAGGAAATATGCAATTATTTTTTTAATAATATTTACCAAAAATGCCTAATTTGTGGTTTATACTAGGGAGTCGCGTTAATTAGACGTAATTAATTGATGAATGACGTGACTCCCTGGTATAAAACTACAAAATTATGCATTTTTCGTAAATATAAAAAATAATGCATATTTCTTGCGGTTTACGATCCCCTCCCATCCCGCGACGCGATGCTTAACAAGCATGCTTGATCGTCTAGAGAGCCCTTTAGAAGCTACACCCTTGTGCAAATTAATCTGAACACTGGCAATTTTAGTCAAATAATGGTTTTATTCATGAAAATCATACAAAACTTTAACTTAGCTTATAAATTAGTATTTTATGTGGCCTCCTTTAGCTTTAAGTAGCAACTGTATACGCTTCGGCATTGATTCCACCAAGTTTTTACAGTTTTCACGACTTTTCGGATCTCTGTACCACACCTCAATTACAGCATTTACGAGCTTTTCTTTTGTAGTGCAGTCCATTTTTCTTAGCCGTGCTTTACAGATTGACCACAAGTTTTCGATTGGGTTTAAATCTGGAGAGTTTCCAGGCCAATCCAAACACATAATGCTGTTATCGGTAAAGAATTTCTTTACCAACTTGGAAGCATGGCAAGGAGCCAAGTCTTGTTGAAATATTTTAGTCTCTGTTGGAATTTTTTTTAGCTCATGTATCATTCTGTCCGTCAAAACTTCTATGTATTTTGCACTATTCATCATTCCTGTTACCGGAACTAATGCACCAGTGCCATAGAATGAAAAGCAACCCCAAAACATTTTCTTAACGGGATGTTTCACCGATTGTTGGATATGGGCTGGAGAAAGTGGTTCTCCGTCTGCCCTGCGAACGAATTGGTAACGCATACCCTGGACAAAAAAGTGACTCTCGTCAGAAAATAAAACGTTTTTCCAATCCTCAGAAGTCCAGAGCTTATATTTTTGTGCCCATGTCATCCTTTTTTTCTTCATGGTTTTTGTAAGAAGCTGTTTTTTTAAGGGTCTCCTAGCTTTTCGCCCACTTTCCAAGAGTCTTCGACGTACCGTAGATGCGTGCACGATCGTCCCAGAAGCTGCAAGCTCCTTTTGTAAGTCGTCACTAGTCTTGTGTGGGTTAATTTTACTGTTGCGAATCAAAATGGTGTCATCTTTCATTGTAGTTTTCCTTTTGCGGCCACATTTTCCGATTCGTTGTGGCAAAATTGAACCAGATTCCCTGTGATTCCGTATGATGGCGTTAGTTGATCCCAGTGATATGCCACATTCCTCAGATATTCGTCTTTGACTTAGCGATGTGTGCGCATCTAGAGCAATCACCTTGCTACGGATTTCCAACGAGATATCCATCGTCTTCGTAGGGATGAATTACATCCGAATATCTTCAAAAATCTTCAAAAAGTCCCCGACATACACAATGTGAGGAAAAAACACTAAAATCCACGCACAACAACAATATGACAAGCTCTTAGGGTCACATTAGAGGTTAGAATGACATTTCACAGTACAGAACAGTGTTGCCACATCAAAAAAACAGATTTTACTTGCCAGTATGAAATATTTTGAAGTGTTCAGATTAATTTGCACAAGGGTGTATATAATTTAAGAGGAGATCATAGATTGCGGCCGTAGATTCAGAAATAAAGAGGTAGGTAGGTACCCGGTTTGACCCGCCTATCCGGTTTTATGCAACTATCCCCTATAATTTGCAACGCTCCCACGTTGGTGTGCACACTTGTCGTATGTATGCAACTTATATATCGCTAGCTGAACACGACATACAGAAATGTCGAGTAACACGAGCTCTATCCAATGCAAGTGGGTTTCCTGAAAAAATACAAACCTTATCACGACAACTCAGTGTTGAATATTAGGTTTGCATAAGGCAACACTGGGTTAATTAAAACGACTTGCAACACTGTAAAAACTTGTAAAAAATGTAACACTGAGTTATTTGTACAATTTCAAACACAACTCACGAAACTCTATATATAGGAAACAAAGCCGTTTCCAGACTCCCCCGACTGACAGTCGGAATGCACAGTCGATTTGCTGATGCCGCACGGCGCGCAAACCGTCCAGGAGCGCCTTTTAAAAGAGCGATTCCTAGGGGAACTGGCCCGCAGGCCAGGGTCCTACCCGGGCTTGTGTTGAGGCTGCCGGATGGGTGTTGAACCGTGAGTTTGGCCGACCCTCACACATGGGTCTTAGTAGCCTGACTGCACTAAGACTTATTAGCTCCCGGGGAAATAAGACAGCTCGACCTTACAACCTATGCGTGCGTTGTAAACAAGAGTGCGTTGTAAACAACCTCGCTATAGGTAGGGTAGACTGGGTACGGATGTGACAATTTTCATTTGATCGCCCATAACTTTGTTAGTATGCCAGTTAGCTGGAGGAAATATGTTTTTTTTAGTAAAGTGTACACAGAAAGAAACGATTTCTCAAATTGAGACTCGCGAAAGTTTTAAGTTTATAGTGTTATTTTAAGTAGATATTTTCTTAGAGGAAGTCAGTATTTTTGAATCGACAAACGTGAGTTTTTTGTATCCATGTAATATTAGTTTCAAAAATTTCGTTATTTTAAGTATATATTTTCTTAGACTAAGTCAATATACTCGAACCAACACATGCGATACGTTTGCATGAATGCAAAATTGGTTTTAATATTTTTTCTAAAACCAAGAATATATTCTCAAGTAAATTCTTTATATTACTTAATTTAATAACATATTTTTATCAAAATAAATATAATTGCAAGTCTTCGTTTGACAAATGTGTTTTTTTTATTAAATACATTTTGAGTGTTCTTCCTAGAATAACCAAATTAATTGATTTGAAAGCACATAGATTCTTAAGTCAATTCCTTACGTCACTTAATTTAATAACGTATTTTAATCGAAATAAATATCGCTGCAAGTCTTCCTTAGACAAATGTGTTTTTTTTTATTAAAGACATTTCGAGTGTTCATCCTAGAATCACCAACTGAATTGATTTGAAAGCACATTGATTCTTAAGTCAATTCCTTATGTCACTTAATTTAATAACGTATTATTATCGAAATAAATATCATTACAAATCTTTGTTAGACAAATGTGTTTTTTTATTAAAGACGTTACGAGTGTTCTTCCTAGAATCACCAACTGAATTGATTTGAAAGCATATATATTCTTAAGTCAATTCCTTGCGTCTTTAAATTTAATACCGTATTTTTATCGAAATAAATATCACTGCCAATTTTCCTTGTAAAAATGTGTTTTCTTTATTAAAGACATTTCGAGTGTTTATCCTAGAATCACCAACTGAATTGATTTGAAAGCACATATATTCTAAAGTCAATTTGTTACGTCACTTAATTTACTGAAATATTTTTATCGAAATAGATACCGCTATAAGTTTTCGGTAGACAAGTTTGTTTTCTTTTTAAGCACTTTTCGAGTGTTCATCGTATAAATACTAACTGAATTGATTTGAAAGCACGTATATAATTAAGTCAATTCGTAATGCCATATAATGTAATAATGTATTTTTATCGGAATGAATATAACTGCAAGTCTTTTAAGGACAATGTGTTTTTTTAAACATATTTCAAGTGTTAATCCTAAAAATACAAATGTAATTGTATTTCATTTATTTACAAAAATTATATTTGGACTAGGACTGAACTAAATAAACCAAGCATCGTAGTATTTAATATGACTGACCGTGGTATATATTTATAAAATAAAGTACATTTTTTTAAATCTGTTTTTATTTTAAATTGAAATTGATTTACGTATTTATCCTTTATTTGAATGTATACTTTGGACCCAGAAACACGAAGACTTCTAAATTTTAAATAAAATTAATAGTTTAATTATGCATTGCCAAAAATAAAGAACTCTTGATATAAGAAAACAGTTTTATTTTAGTCTTGCCCCAAGACACGTACATACGCTGCGAAATTTGACCCCAGAATCCAGTCTTGAGTAAAGACTAAAAGAATAAAACTCAAGACTTGTAAATTAGCAAATTTTAGGTCAAGAATTTTATTTTTTTTAGTCTTGACTCAAGACTCGTCCACGTAATAGTCTTTGGTCAAGACTCACAAACGTACGAGTCTTGAGTTATGACTCGCAATTCAGATTTTCTTGGCATGCGTGATGCGTCATTTGAATGTCCATTACACAAGGTTCATAGCTTCGTAACTATACGTAATATTTGGGTAATAAATACACTTTATTTTTCACTATGTCTGTAATTGTGTATTGCCGGCCTTAGTGAGCTGCGAATGACTGTATGCGTTTGCGAATAAATACCCTGAAAACAAGCGACGGGGAATCCCCTATGCCGTTCGATTTCCGCGCGCATATGGTTTAATTGATGTCAGGGTTGCCAACTTTGTCGTAGGAATTTTTAAAAATTACAATATTGTCCATTTTCTTCAATGGAGGCTGGGGCCTTTATACCCCCGGGGCCACGGGCTGCAGACCAAAAAGTTCTTATATAGATCCGCCCCTGCTTCTATTGAGCACGTAGATCTAGCATGATCCTTGCCAGATTGCAAACATCTAGGTTTCCGTTATACACAAAATTTAAAGGACGCGTTATGCCATGCATGCCAAGAAAATCAAAATTGCCAGTCTTGACTCAAGGACTCGTATGGTTACAGGTCTTGACCCAAGATTCGTATGTTTGCGAGTCTTGACCCGAGAATTTTGTTTTTTTGTTAGTCTTGTAGGTACCAATGCTAGTTTTGTCAGTGTTACCAGATCAGTTATACAAAATCCCTCCAGATCATTCCAAAAACGCAGTGGCTAATCGCGCCCGTCCACTTATCGTATGCTTTCTGTAATTGCGAAAGGCAAACGAACACGTTAGGTTAGGTTAGAACATATAAGAACTATTCATTTGGACGGGCGCGTAGCCACTGCCTTCCAAAAAAATCGGTGACACGCACCCATTAAATGTAGATTTCTTTGGCCAGCTATTATAAAGCTATTAAATAAATTTGAAAAAAATGTTTTTTTTTTAATAATTAAAAATAAATTTAAAGAAAAATGTAGGGGTTTACAAGAGCTTTCCAACGATATATCATGTCAAGTTTGGACCTATGGTTGTTAAGATATGTTTTTTTTATCTTTGAGCTGCCGCCATTTTGAAACAAGATGGCGGATCTGGCTCTTCTGCGATCTCATCTAAGGTATTGGGCTAATACATTTTTGCAAATACATACAATACAATTAGCCGCGAGTAGGCTATTAAAATGTTTCCGTCTCTACCGACCTCTACAATTCGATACCCTAGTTCACAATTATATATATATTTTTTTGTGAATGAAATTGTAACTTTATGATTTATGTCCTAACGTCTTTACTACACCACATTTGTGAGCTAGGGGATCGATGTGTCAGTTCCTTGATTATTTTTACAACCCAACGATTTAGTTAAGATTCCACAAGGAATAGTTTTTGGGTATATTTCTGAGCTAATAAAATCTCAAAAATGTACTAGTACTACTAATAAGGCAGGGTAAGATATGCCTAAATACTACTTACACAATAATGTACATTGGGTAGACGTAATAAAATAATTGTTATTGCTCTTATAGTATAAAAACAATATATTCAATTATGTGGTAACAATCCGGCTGATGATGACGATGAAATTCAATTAATTAAGTTATGAAAGTTTTACAATACCTTTTTGCGCGATTTTCTATTCGCAAAATTATCAATTATATCATTGTATGAAATCTTGTTCATTAGTTCTGACTCTATGCACAAAAGAGCTAAGGCGTTTAGTTTTTCTTGGCTTAAGGTAGATGTTAGATAATTCTTCACCCGTTTTAAGCAAGAAAAGCATCCCCATCTGAACAATTTGTCACTGGTGTACATAAGGCCATGCGAACTGCTATATGCAAGTTTAGATAAACGTTTCGCAAATTATGTTTTTTCAGGAACAGGAAGACAAACCTTTCACACAGACATTCCAAACACAGAATCTGGTTTTACCTAAATTCTTTCAAAAGAAAGTCAGTCTCTAAATCATTAGGATACATTTCTTCAGAGAAAAGGGCTTTTTCCGTAAGGGTTGATGATGACAATGCACTCATTTTGGTCATAAAAATTCATTTAATTGGAAAAACATATTACATGTTGAATTGTTTGTGTGGATCTAATGACATTTAAGTATATAAATATGAATGTTATTAATTTCTGTAAGACATAAAAAAAATTGGCCCCAAATTTGCCACCCCTAAAATCGAAAGAAGTGGAGAAAATATACAATTCAAAAATACAAGTGAAACTGCGATGATAGTTTTATTATTTATATCGAGATAACCAAAACCCTATAGGTTTTTGTCAATAAATAGTTACCAAAGTGTCATAATATCATGTCAAACGCGATTTACTGCACTTTAGCATGGAAACAGCGTAAAATTTACTACTTTGTATTAGTTATTCTGACATTTTCGCAATTTTTTAATGACCAAGCAAGATATATGTACCTACTAATCCCAATCGGTCGAAAGAAATCGAAGCCGAATTTTAAAGCGGTCGGGCATAGCTAAGTAGTTTTTTAAATAATTCTTCTTCTTCTTAGGGTGCCTCTCAAACTAGTGAAGGTTGGCAGTCAGCTCTGCATACTTCTTTTTGTCCTTTGCCAGGCGAACAATTCGGCGACACTTGTAATTCCGGTCCATTCTCGAATGTTCCGCAACCAAGATTTCCGTCTACGGCCAGGTCTCCTCTTTCCTGCAACTTTTCCCATCATAATGAGTTGCAGGAGTTGGTACCTGTCGTGTCTAAACACGTGACCCAGGTATGCAACTTTGCGCTGTTTGATGGTCTGCAAAAGATTGCGTTTTTGGCCTACACGTAGTAGAACTTCCTCATTGGTGACTTTCTCAGTTCAAGATATCGACATCTCGAATGCTTATATACGTTTTCTGAGATCTTCCTTAATAGTCGAGGCCTCACACCTACATAGAAGTGTGGACCAGACGTAGCACTGGAGAAGACGTATTCGAAGTGAGATTTTCAGGTTTCGATTGCGAAGAACCTTTTTCATTTTTCCAATGGCGCTGCGTGCAATTTCGATGCGAGTTTTGATTTCTACTTCACAGTCCCAGTTTTGTGTAAATCAGGTGCCAAGGTATTTATATTTATCAACTTGTTCTAGTTTTTGACCCGCCACAGATACGCTAGGTTGGATATTGGGATTGTTAGAAATGACCATAAACTTAGTCTTGGTGACATTCATCCTGAGACCAGCTTTGACACTACACTCGTTTACTCGATCAACAATCTCCTGTAGCTCGGCTTCCGTATATATAGATGCTATGAGAACAGTGTCATCGGCATACCTCAAGTTGTTGATGAGGCGGCAATTTATTTTAATGCGACAGTTCAAGTCCTCCAGAGCTTCCGTCATGATGGCTTCAGAGTAGATGTTAAAAAGAGTCGGCGACATGCATGCCCTGCCGCACTCCCCTCTTAATGTCAATTTCCTTGGATCCTTCCCCTTCAACTCTGACAGTGGCGCGCTGATTCCAGTACAGATTTTGTATTATACGGATGTCTTTCTTGTCCAGTCCGATGTCGTTCAGAAGTGCAATAAGACGATTATGTTGCACTCTGTCAAATGCTTTTTCGTAATCTATGGAACATAGAAAGACATTTTGCTGCATATCCTGACATTTTTGCACCAAAACCTGTACTGCGAATAACGCTTCCCTCGTCCCCACTTGTATATATGTATGTATTCTTTATTGCACACCAAATAAAAAGGTTACAAATAGGCGAGTTTAATGCCTCTTGAGCATTCTTCTCAAACTAACCTTAGGGATGTAGGAGTGAGCATATTGGAGTACTACAAAGATGTTTAATTAGATTGAATGTAGCATATATAAGAGTATATAAGAAGAATATATAAAAGAAATAATAGTGATATATAAATAATAATAATAAAAGTCAATGTATGCATGCATGCATATATACCATATACATATACACTTCGTCTTTTTCAATAATAAAACGATTTAATTATCTAGTTGTTTTATTTGCAACAAAGGAAAACTACTGTACCTACTAAGGGAATGAGTATATTTTTTCAAGCCAAGCATGGGGTGATATGTCTGGCAACACTGCCGGGCGAACGCAGAAGGTGAACAAGTATCACAATTCTATTGGTGTTGGCCGACGGCTATACAAATTTGTTTGTATTGGACGAAGATGGAACAGTCTGTTGCTGACACTTCATCATTGCTGCAGTGATTGCTGCTGTCTTCTTGGAGCATTCCGGAAGCCGTCGTATCGAATTTTATTGGTAAGTACTACGTATGTATATCTATATAACCTAAGTGCAATATTATTTATTTAGAACACCCTTGTTAATGAGGGGGGGGGGGGGAGGGGGAGTAAGGGGAATTTAAATTTTGTTTGAAAAGTTAATTTTCTATCGAAAATATGAGAGCTAAAGTGAATTCATCGATGTATATTACAAATTATATAACTTTTATGTAAAATAATTTCCAATTGTTGCAGAAAATGGAGTAATCGTAAGAAGAACAGTCGGCTTGCGAATACAATGCAATGATTTAATTTTATTTTTCTCACATTTTCTTTCAGGTGACATTCCAGCACAGATAACAACACTGGGACATCTTCTACCACCTCGAGGAAGACTTTCTAAAAATGTTAAGTTCTCTACAATTGAAGCTATCGAGGGATTAATAGTTAAAGTTTCAGTAAGTTTTTTTTTTAATTATTTTTTTTTTAGTGACTTCCCGGTGCGACTGGTGATAAGACACATCGCTGTGCAGTTCGAAGTTTCGAGTTCTTCTGTGCAGTTGTTTTGATGTATATTATGTTATTTTTTGTACTTTTTTTAATTTGTGTTTAATGTAGTTTGTCTATATTTTTTTTAAACAGTTATTCTATATTTTTCTGAAATCTGGTTCAAATAGCTTATTGTATTGTCACTTATTATTATTTTGTCGAACTTTTTTAAAATTAGCTCCTAGCTCATACTGGCCAGGTCGACGCTGTTTTTAGCTAGACCTTTTGTCTAGCATATATGCACCTGTTTTATTAAAATCATAATATTGGTAAATAAAAAAGTTGACAATAAACATTTTTCTTTCATCATTTTTTTTTGAATGTGTACAGTGTATTCAGAATATTATGCGCAGGTCAAAGGACAGCCAAACATCTGTTTACTACTTATATATACACCGTTTCATGCCTGGAAAAAAAACATTCTGATAATTCTGTTCAACGTAATCTTTACTTTTTTCAGACTGCTGAGGACGTCGAAAATGTGCAGTAGTAAAGGACGGGATGTGCAGTAGTAATTATTATTCATTGTTCATTCTACATTGTCAGTCAAGTAATTTTTTTTATTACCAAAAAAGTTGTAATACCATAACAAACATAACTACACCGGTTATGATTTTCTGGACAATGTCTTCCGCTATTTTAGTTATATTTTGTGGCCTTATATAAGTGTGTGTGTGTGTTTTTTTTTAATTTCCGTGATATTGTATACCTGCGTTAATGTCAAATTAATACACATTATTTTAAAGTAATACATTGTTTATTTTCATATCACACAATCATAATTTTTGCATTAACATAGCAATAATAATACCCACATTATTCTTGAAAATATTTTGAAGTCTTGTGTTAAGTTTCTTTATTTCATTTTAATAGTGGTTACAATTAAATTGTTTATTTATTAACTGAATCCTTATGTGATTTGTGATTTTTGTTTTTATACCCAATTCATTGACATTCGCTAGAAAAGCATCACAGCTAGAATAATTTTATTATATAATTTAATATTATTTTAATAATGCCAGAATGTATTTCTCCTAACCTATTATATTTTAGTATTCATTTCATTTTGCATCTTTCTTAAATCAACGTAAAAATATTGCCATTTGGAGGATTTTCAAAAAACAAAAAAAAACAGAGTAGATTTTTCAATTTACGAATGTAAATGACTGATGACTGGAAATATTTTTTTATTGCATTTGGATCTTAACTTATTAAAAAGTATTTGTTTCACCAACTCGTAAAAAAATATCACTCGTTTTCGATTTGGTGAAACCAACACTAAAAAAAATCCAACCGTTATAAAAATTACTTCCGGTCATCGGTCAAATACATTTGTAAATTGCAACATCTACTCTTTGTTCAAGCAAAAGGAATATTCTTCAATTAACAATATTTTAGTGTTGATTTAAGAAAGGTATAAGATGAAATAAATTTAAAAAAGTATTAGGTCAAGAAAAATCTATTCTGACAATAAGAAAATAATATTGTCTCATCAAGATATTTTGGTAGTTTTGGATAAACACTATCATGTTATTGGATTAATAAAATCATTTTCTTAGATAAACACAATATTTTATTGAATAAACAAAACTAATTTCTGGGTTAAACAGATATATTTCTTGGGTAAATACTATAATTTTCTCGGATAAATACTATAAAGCTTTTATATAAATACTATAATTTCCTTGGACTAATGAAATAATTTTCTTGCATAAACACAATAACTTTCTTAAAAAAAAACAATAATTTTCTTGAACAAGCACAACAATTTCTTGAATAAATACAATCATTTACTTGGACAAACACAATAAGTATCTTGGAAAAACACAATAATTTTCTTGGTTACTATGTTTCTAAATTTCTAGGATACGCTACCATTTTCTTCGTTTTATAATTTATATTCTTGGATTGAAAAGAGCATTTGTTTTACACGGAGAATGTATGTTCTTCCTATGAGAATTTATGCTTCCTTGCAAGAAGACACGCATTTGTCTCAATTTGACACTATATTTTATTGACACAAGACAAAATAATTGAAACTACAATTTACTCTTTCGAAGAAAATATTGTTTTCCTCCTATGCTCAAACTCGGGTTATCTTGACCAATAGGATATTGCTTTGATCTAAGATACCATTTCTTTCTGTGTACATTTGTCTAAGTATTAATACTAAAATTTGCCCCTAACTTACAATGGTTAACTCGTAGGAGCAAATTAGAAAAAAAAGAAAAAATGTCACAACCGACCACACCCCAGGGGCGGTTGTGACAGTGCTTGGGGTTGGTAGTGACAGGTTCAAAAATACACATAAATGGTCTAAAATAACTTTTATTGCAAGTAGGTACCTTAATATCTAATATAATATCTAACATACGTACTTAATATCTAATCTAATATCTGGAAAAATCTAATATCTGGAATAATATTGATCAGTGAAACCAAAATGTCTCAAAATGTCTTCTTGAAGAAAAAATAACATTTGTATAAGTATCAACACACATAACGTAAAAAAACAGAAGAAATCTAAGGTTGATTCTTATATTTAACAGCTGAAAAGTAAGACAGGTGGGTACTGAGATCTAGTTATGACAAAATGTAATGGCGACTACCACCTGCGCACTCTGAGTGGGACCAGAGCTCACATTTTCCTTGGCATTTAATCCATTTTTCGCCAGCCCTACTTTCAAAATATGCGCCTACACAAACCAGACAGAAATATTCTTATTCCTCCGATGACGGTGGTAATGCCTTCCTTTTATTTGCTTTTATTTTTTCCCTTTCCTTTGTTTTTTCCATTTAGTTCAGTAAGATATTTTTTTTACCTGCTTAGCCTTCAACCGTTTTTCTTTTTCTTCATATTCTTGTCTGACTGCCTCTTTTTCAGGCGTGTCTGTATAAACGGTCGACTTTTTGGTTCTGGAACCTCTGGTTTTTCTTTGGGAAGCCTTCGGAAATGGCCGAATAAGTTGGGCAAACTGTCACAACTGTACCCAAAAAATATGTCACAACCGTACCCAACGCACTCCTTCGCAAAAAAATAATCGCCATGACAATACAACATAATCTACGTACAAAGTAATCATTGCTATTTAACTACTAATATTTAACTTATTACAAGGAAAAACACTCATTACTCTACCTGTACACATATAACAACAATTAATAAAAGAAATCGAATAAAAAAACTTACTTTTGACTGTTAAAAAGTAATGTATAACTCTGCTAGCGTTAATGTCGCGCGATGGCTGACGCAATACTGCGATACATGTTCAGACGGGCACGCCGCTCCTCTCTCCCTTTGCTCCCTCTCCGGTATTCCTTATAGTTTCGCTAATATGACGACTGTCACAACCGTAACTTGGCACAACCGTACCCAGTCTACCCTACTTGAAATGTTTCCTGTTATCTGAGTAATGGTCACTATCATCTTACGGGCAGCGATTATGCCGAAACACAAAAGGACTAGATTCAAGGCAGTTTTTTTTACTATTGACTGAATAGAATCGATTAAGTTGAGTAAGTTAAGAATCGATTGACTGAATAGAATCGATTAAGTTGAGTAAGTTAAGAATCGATTGACTGAATAGAATCGATTAAGTGAGACGTTGATTGATTTTTCTTTTAATCTTTAAATTGTAATAGCTTTCGTATTTAATATTTTTTTTCAAAAATTTACTCAATCATCGCCCTGTTCGATACTGTGGCCTAACACTATGCTGATTTGAGTTTCGTGACTGGCATTTTTTATTCGAGAGTAATTTGTATTGGCGTTTTGTATGATGTACCGTACCTACTAGTCCTACTACCATTTTACCGGCTCCTTCAGGAAGTATTTTTCTTGGGCCCGGGTTTCTGCCATTTTTAACCCTTGACTACACTCGCGGGGTACAATCGTACCCCACGAGATCTATTTCACACTCTGATTCTGTAGTCGCGAGGGTGTCGGTGTTGCGCGTCTATGTAATCTCAGTGTCGCCAGAGAGCGTTTTTCTAAAATTAGGCTTCTAGTGCAAAAACATTTAAACATGATTAGAGGTTGTGTGAAAGTACTATTTTCTTAGCTTAACTTACTTTATTTAAAAAGGTAGTATTTCCGGTTGTCTTTGTTAAAATTTTATATAAGTTTTGTCATGTTTTACCAATTGGAATAATATTAAAGACATTCGATTCTCAAATGGCGTTTTATTCCTATGCTAAAATAAGAAATATATATAATTTCTCATTTATATTAAAATTTTCCTAAAAAAGAAAAGGGGTACAAAACAACCCCACTAGTGGACATACGTGTGCCAAAACCGCGAGTGTAGTCAAGGTTTAATTTAAATAATCTTCGTTTACACAGAAAATATGCATTCTAAAATTAAAAAAAAATATGAACAAACACAAAAAAAAAATAATCAACACACGCACACGTTCGTGTGCGTGTGTGTGTGTCCGCGTGCTTGCAAAGCGATCGTGCGTACGTGCGCTTGTGCGTGCGTGCTCATGTGTGTGGATTGAGAGAACAAGGGTGAGAATAAGTGTATTTTATAATCACAATTTAAATTTTATATTGCACCAAAGGTATATTTAAATGACTTATTAATTACTAGTAATTACTAATACTAATATTAATATAATTACCGATTACTAATACTAATTACTCGCTATTCAGCTATATTCGTCAGCTTTAGAACAGGTTTTTGCCAGTTACGCGACACCGGATTAAACGTAAAGATTGGAGAATTTAACTCTGTAGTGTCGTATCATTATTATGGAATTTTTCCATGTTAGCATTTTATCGTGAATAAAAAACAAATTAAAAAAAACTGAATTTTAATATATTTGTGGGGATTCTCTGATGTGCGTTGTCGATATGATCAGAGCCTAACGTTGTGAAGTCTTGTTCTCTCAGCGTACATACGGTAGGATACATTTAATTATTTCATAAGAAGCTAATGGATAGAGATGGCTTACCATTGATAACGTCAAATGAAAATGATTGATACGTTAAATATTCACGCTTATATATCGGTAAATCTGATGTTAGGTAGGGGATTTTTTCTTGTAAATTAATATTTGCAATTGTGAAAGACGCTATTTCCATACATTGATTATTTGCAACGTAAGAAAGACGCATTTTTTTATTTTTATTTAATTTAGGTAAAAACAGTCATTTACATTCGTGTGAAAAAAACATAATACAAATAGACCTATACCAATAATGATTACAAAACATTATATATAGTAGCAAAAATAAAATGACAGTCAAAATTACACTAATGCAACCAGAAAAAAACGTTATACTCAATAACAAATTTAACCATTAGTTAATTCGACTACAAACCAACTTAATAACAAATTAAACTATGTACTAATGCAACAACAAATCGCCTATTATTTTCTTAAAACTAACCAACGTGTCGGAAAATATATCGAGGTCATTCGGAGCTTTAATATAATGTAAATATGGCCGTCTGAAAAAGGTATTTTTCGCATAGTTCGTGTGAAAAGAGGGTACCTATATAAAATGTATTTAAAAATGAAATTATCATTTCTTTGAAAGCTATTAGTCATCAGGCGATTAGACAATTTTGCCTGTGATATTACGTCAATGGAATCTTGGAATTAAAAATGTCTGCTGAGATTATTGATTCATTGTCCATCATCATTAGTCACTACATATTCATTTAAAATAAGGCGTGAAGTTAAATAAAATGTGCATAATACGAGTATTGTAACATTCCGCAGAACACAACCCAAATAATTGCTGCTATTCTGTAAGGCAAACCAAGAATTGTTTTTTTAACTCATCTATGTTATTTTTGCAGTTTTATTGAAATATTTTTACAGCTCTTTTACTCAAAACCCATCGAATATAATAATAATGTAAACTTATGTTTCATTTTTTGCAGGTCAAATGACGATGGAGTCGATGATGATGGGCGGAATGACTGGAGCTGTTCCTCCACCTGGCGGTTTCCAGCTCATCCGAGATCCTACCACGGGAACGCTTCTGCTTATACCTACTCCAGGTAAAATTAGACAGATATTTTCCAGCGTCGAGGGCTGCCAAATCCGCCGCCAGCCTTTTAACGGTCGACACTATATAAAAGCGAAAAACACGTCGTGATTCGGGTCGCGTTTCGCAGATCAGTTCCAGCAGGCTGTGGTGTGGGGCGGGTGCGGCTACCCGCCGCCGTCCGTGCTGCTGCCGTCGCTGCCGTCGCTGCAGTCGCTGCAGTCGCTGTCGTCGCTGCCTTCGCTTCCGCCGCCGCCGCTGGCGCCGCTCGCGCCGCTGCAGCTGCTCGGCGGCGAGCTGCTGGCGGCCGCGTCGACCACGCTGCACCAGCACACGCAGACGCACAGCACGCGGCTCGTGGCGCTCGCGCAGCCGCCGCCGCCGCCGCAGCCGCCGCCCGACGTCAAGCGCGCCAAGCTCGTCAAGATCGAGAGCGAAGACACCTGCTCCGCCCGTTGCGCCAAGGCACTGCAGGTCAGATACCAGCTGCTTATGTAATTGCCGTTTTGTCATATTGGTCATTTCGAACTGCGTTAACTTCAGCTTGTATCGGTCGGCTTGCATGCATTCCTGGAAACTTGAAAATTCGCATTATTTTCGAATTTGAGGTCCCGTGCCGGTGCTATCTACTTCAGCTTCTTGCGGTCTACAGTGCCTCGGAAGGGGCGGCGAGAGGGGCATGTACCCAGCCGAAGGTGCTATAAATAATGTTAAAAAATATTTCATTCAACTTTTGATGTTATCGCGCCCATTGCGCATCGCCCGCTCGCGACGTTTTTGGCGAAGATTCACTCCGTCGGTCAGTCTCCGACAGCAACGAGAATACAACTCTTCTTCTTCTTTCTTTTCCTTGTGGCAATTCCACGCAGCTAGGGTGCTGGTGATTTTGTGCCAGTTTGTATGTATTGTTGACGGGAGGATGACTACTGTTAGTGTTAGTACCTACAAAAAAAAAGGAAGGGACATCACAATTGCATACACAGAGGACAACATAGAGACTAAAAACATAACAGAATATTAGGGGAATATTTTGGAGAAAGAAAAAGGAGAAGGGTCAGGGTAATAGAGAAGTGCTTCTGGGGGCAGCGCCGCTCCCCACCGCCCCCCGAGAGCAGGCCCCTCCCCCGGCATCGGCCGCACCGAGAATGTGTCGTCCATTGACTGAAAGTTACTGCCAAAAACTCGCCATATTCAGCGACTTTTTCCACAGCCAACCTCGACAACGGGGCCACATTTCCATCGGCCTGACGTCACAAGGCGGGTCCGATCCCGAGCAGCGAACGGAAGCGGCCACCCCCAGAAGGCATTTCGGAATATGGGTTAAATGGCTAAATGATTTAGGTTAATGAATTTAGCGATGACTCGATAAATTTTAATGGAATTGGACGCCAGAAGGATATCGATTTTGGTAGGGAGTTCGATTTTCAATTGAATGAGATTAGGAATGAACGAAGGAAAGTTGTTAAGGAGAGGGCAATTAAAGAAGAGGTGATCCACGGTGCAGATATCAAATCCACAATCACACTGTGGGGACGGAATTACGTTTATACAATATTTTAAAAAAAATAAATAAAATAAAATAAAAAAAAATAAATAAATAAATAAAAAAAAGGAATAAAAAAGAAAGGAGGGGCGAGTGAAAGAGCGTTGAAACTCTTATATACGTTAAGAGGCGGATGACAGTCCGCCCGCCACGGATTTTAAAGAGGGAAGATCAGTTACCGTTATAAAGGAGGAGGTATCGCTGCAGGATGAGGCTGCAGAATTTCCCTTATTTTGGGCGATTAGTAGCCGCAGGAGGGACGCAATCTCTTCCAGGGTCGTAGACTTAGGCTGTCTGTTAAGGCAGCTGCCATTCTCGACCCTGTCGGGGAAGTAGTCCCATCTCAGATCTGAGGTGGGGGCGGCTTGTGGACGAGGGTTGGAAGTGGGAGGAGAAGAGAGTTTTCTCTTCTTGCCTTTCCCTTTTGTCTTACCCGACCTTAAAGGGTCTACAGTTATTATTCTAGGACGATAGCTGTTATTAGGGGTTAAGTTGAAAAAAGATGGAGGCTGGGGGGGGTTGATTGCAGTAACCGTTGCATACGAATTTCTAGAAATTTTGGGGAAGCGAGAGGACGCTTCATTAAAAGAGATGCCCTCTTTAGCCATAAGTTGTTTAATAGCCTTTTGTCTCATGAACTCTGGGCAGGAAGGGTCGTTTGCACTATGGTTACCGCGACAATTGACACAAACCAATGTTGCGGTATTTGTACAAGTTTCGCCCGAGTGGGCTTCTCCGCACCGGAAGCATCGTGGGGAATTAGCCCTGCAGGTTTTTATAAGGTGTCCAAAACGGAGGCATTTGCGACATTGTGTGACGGGGAAGGCGTAACTTTCCACTGGAAGAGAATTGTAAAAAATCATTATTCTTTCTGGTAACTTCTGGCCCTCGAAGGTTATAACCACCGTCCTGGATGGTTTCCAGACGGTGTTACCCTGGGGGTCGGAGGAGCGGAAGTTAAGACGGCGAATGCTTTTTGCTATACAAATATTGCTGTTGTTGATGGCCTCGATTATCTCCTCATCGCTGAGGTCATTATCTAAGCCCTTAACGAGTCCGAGCCGCACTGTGGAGAAAGAGGGGATGAACGCGTTAAAGTTCTTTTTTGTTAGGAAGTCAGCGGTCGCCAGCATATTGGCCGATTTGCCAGTCTTCAGGGTAACCTCGATACGGTTTCGTCCTGTTTTTTTTAGTAAAAGAACGTCGGCTACTTTATTTTTCTGGATTAGTTTGCCTACTGAAAGGGGAAAAATGTTTAGGCTGGAGGGGTCACTCTCAGCCGTTTGATTCGGTTTATACTGGATAAACACTAAGAAGGGTCCTTGGGAACCCTCCCCGTACAAATTAGGGCTTGTATTTGATTCGCGTTCGACTGAGGAAGCCACCTCTACGTTGGCTCCCACAGAGGCCCTAGAATCAATTACCCCATCGAAAATAGCACTGAGGTTTGATGGGGTCAACGGGTGTGCTCCCGTTGACCCCCCTGCGGCTAATTCCATGTCAATACAATCACGGATAACTCATCATAAACGTGGTTAAAAAATAGAAAAAAATGTATACCCTACAAAAAGTTAATTTGTGAAATAATGTTATAATTGCTCACCAAAATAGGCGGGCAACGCTAGAAAACACGCTCAGCAGGAGCACAGATAAAACACTGGACAGAACAAACACTAGGAAGAACAAGGAGAACACCGGAGACGGTCACGAAATTCACCCGCAAAACGCGACCACCACCGTTAGTAATCCCTAATAGAATCTCCGAGAATACAACAGAATGATGCTAGACGAACGACAGGTTTATTAGGAGAACCAAAAGTGTTATACGCCGCTCAGTAGATTGCTTCACTGCACAAATCGGGGTGTCGTCATTCCCAACGCCCAATTTCAAACTTTTAAACATTCATTTGAAAAAAATATTTAAAGTAGTACTACTTTAACGTACAAGCTAATAACTCGTTAGAGCCTGACGTCTAATTACTTTAACCGGGAGGTTACTAATTTGGATGTATGATGCAGCTCTTGGATTATTCCAGGGAAGGCACGAAGCGAACAGTCCTTCGAAATGTCCTCAATTGTTTGTAAGGGGCAGCCAAGGTCACAGCTCAGGCCTCAGTCCCAGAGCATTTGGCCACTTCGCTCTACATGGCCTGTTTAATGTCACCCGCGACTTTCTGTCTAGTACCTACCTACTCAGAAACCTGGCACGCGCTGGGATGCATCGGAAATGAAGCCGTTGCGGTCGGGTTTTGATTTTTCCCATCTCTCCCACCTCCGAGCGATGCCATCGAAATTTTGTCATCTAGCTCCATAGCAAATCACCGAGGCGGTTTTCTGGATTACCGATTAGTCTTATAATTTTGCCGCTTGCGTTTAGCGTCCGCGTTACTCTATTTTTCGATTGGTTTTAGGCGGGTGCCGGTGGCGTTCCCGGCGGCGCGTTCGGCGACTCCCCTCTGGGGCCTCTCATGGCGACGCACGTCTTCTACCAGCCGTCGGGGAACTACGTGCAGGTGCCGCCGCCCGCGACGCAGCCGCAGCCGCAGCCGCCGCCGCCGTCGCCGTCGCCGCCGCCGCGGCCGGTCGACGAGGCGCCCGACTGCGCCGTCGCCGACGCCTCCAACCAGACGGACGCGCCGCCTTTCGACGACGACGACGAGCCGAGCAAGCCCGAGCCGATAGCCGTCCGCGACGATGCTCTCGCGCTCGACGACAACAACTCGTCGAGCGACGGCTCGCGCGACCTCGTCATCGACAGCGACCGCGTCTCGCCCGAGACGCTCGACGGCGCCGGCGAGTCGCGCGACGCCGTCGAGCCCTACGAGCCCCTCGCCAAGATGGACCTCAGCGGCCTCGAGCTCCTCTCCAGCAGCATCGAGCAGTTCGAGACGCGCTCCGCCGCCGCCGAGCCGCCGCCGCCCCCGCCCCCGCCCGCCGAGGCGGCGCCCCCCTCGCCGCCGCCGCGCTTCGAGCTCCCCGCCTCGCCCGCCGACGACCCCGCCTCGCTCGGCGGCCTCGGCCTGCTGTGCGCGCTTGCCGAGCAGCGCTTCATGGAGGAGGTGCGCGACCAGAAGACGGAGGAGAGGCCGGCCGCCGCCGCCGAGCCCCCGCCGCGCGGCCGCCCCGACGAGTCGGGCGGCTCCGTCTCCGCCGCCGACAGCGCCGAGCTCATGGAGTCGCTGGACACGAGCTACCGGCGCGTGGCCCGCTGCGACTGCGCCGACGCCGCCGCCGCCGGCCACCGCTGCGCCAAGCGCGGCGAGTGGCCCAGCGCCGCCGACCTCATGAACGCCATGGAGCTCGACATGCGGCTGCGGCTGGCCGACCTGCAGCGCCGCTACCGGGAGAAGCGCCGCAAGCTGGACGGGCTGTCGCCGGAGCGCGGCGGGCCGGCCAAGCGGGGACCCGGGCGGCCGCGCAAGAAGTCCGAGGACGTCAAACCGCACAAGCGGAAGCTCTCGCCGCTCGCCGACGACTCGCCCGCCGACGGAGAGTCCGGCTCGTCGAAGAAGCGCAAGGTCGGCCGCCCCAAGAAGCTGACCTCCGCGCCGGGTTCCAAAGAGGCGACCGAGACGATCGTCGCCAAGAAACCCAAATCGAAGAGCTGCCTCGTCGGATATCTCCTCGCGGCCAAGAGCCGCCTGAACGTGTCGACGGCGAACAAAGGCGGCATCATTTACTCCAAGACGAATCCCCCTCGTCCGTTCGAAGAAGACGCCGAAGCCGCCGGCGCGAAGACTAAAGTCCGCATGAAAACGACGATGACGGCGCTCGAATCCAATTGCTATTCGAGCCCCGCGAGCTCTCTCTCCGAGTACAAATATCCAAACTGCTACGATGTGAAGCAGAAATACGCATACGACTCGAACACCGGCAGTAAAGTCCGCCCGAAACTCAAAGCCGAAACGAAAGTCAAAGAGTATTTAGAAGAAGACGACGTCAACAACGACTGGTGCGGCTCCACCCTCGCCAAATCCAACAGCTCTTCGCTCGAGAGTCTTCACGAAGTGCGCATGAAGAACAAAGAAAAAACAGATCGCCTCGCTCTTAAACATAAAAGTATAAAACTCCCAAAAGTAATCGGCGATTACCCCGACATATACGACTCGAGCGAGAATGAAGAAGAAAAAGTTAAACTAATAGAGAATCCGCCGGTGAAGCTGGAAATGGAAGCGGAGGCGGAGGTGGAGCCGGTAGCTCCGCAGCCGGAAATAATATCTATATGCAAGTTGACGGAGGAGCACCTAAATCAGGATAAGACGAGGGTTTTGACAGCAATGGGCGGTTTATTCTACGCCGGGAAACTGAGTGCTATCACAGCTCCGGACGTTTACGCTATCACTCTGGACGGCGAAAGGGGCAACCGGCCACACATACTATCGCGAGAGGAAATACTTAGAGATGCGGTGAGTTACGTTCTTTTTATTAAATAGACTAGGAGGCCGTGAGGAAACGGGAGCCATAAGTGCGATAGCTGAATTTGTTTACTAGCTAGTGTGTACTTCTCTTTAAAAAAAAACACAATAATGCAGTAGCAGAAAGTTTTAGTATAAACTATGGATAAATATCCCAATGGCGATCAAGCTAGGAAAATATACTAGATAAAATTTCCTATAAATAAGGTTTTCGAAATATCAACAAAAAACTGAAGGAAGGGACATTTTATCACCTAACAATCTTCTTGTGCACACCTCACTTGGGGACTTTCAACGTGTTCATCAGGACATTTTAAGGAATGGTTGTACCTCTTTTTTAAACTACATGACTTATTTTCTACTGATTAATCTACTTTTAAAGATTTACAGTTACAGAAAAGAAAGTAATAAAAATATATATAATAATTGAACAAAGGCAAACTTCAAGGTTATAAACATTAGGTTATAACCTACCGTGTTGTAAAAAAACACGGCAAGAATCACCAAAACTAACAAAAATTATATGATGGACGCCACCGCCTCTTTTATAGGAGACGGAAACTAATTAAAAAAAAAAACAGAAAAAACAATTATTAATCCCAGTCAAACAAAAAAAAATCCAATCTCAAATGAAAGAATATTGCTTACTAGAAGTCAAAGAAACAGCCTACATTAAAATAAAACTACTTCAACCAGGTATTTAAATAAAAAACCATCGGCAAATGCCGAAACTCATGCACTTCCATCGCGTACAATTTTGATAGCTCCCCTGACCTCATCGAGTATAGGGTTGGGCCCAAACTCGTTTGTCTCTATAAAAAGAATCCAACTCACGCAGTGTGAAACGATTCGCCCAGCTCTACCTGTCAATACATGACATTTGTTAAAATGACATAATATATATTGCGAATATAGTTTATTTGTTTGTCAGTATGGGAAGATTACGCGGAAACAGCAAAAAACCACCAGGAAACTTGTAACATCGAATACATCTCTCTTCTTTAACGAAGAGAGTTGTAAGCGATCATACCCCGAACATAATTACTCGGATACAATAGCATATTATCCGTATCGCTTTAGGTACAAGAAGCTTATGAAATGGGTTTCGTACTTTCTCTAACATTAGTGTAAATAGCTCCTTGTTCCAAATGGTGGCATTATATAGTTTGCGTAACAACTTCTTTCCATAACACAACCATTAAGCCCTTTTACTCATGGCCGCCTAGTCTAATATTATTATGGATTTCTTGTAAATAAGGTCTAAAGGCTAATCCATCAAAATTGTAATTGCAGATTTTAGAGGTATGTCCAACGTCGACGAAAGAGTTAGTTCCGGGCACGAGACTGTGTGCTTACTGGTCACAGCAGTACAGGTGCCTCTATCCGGGCACCGTCGCCGAACCATCCTCACCCGAACCGGAACCCGATGACAAATTTGTCTCTGTGGAGTTTGACGATGGCGATTCGGGGAAGATCGCCATCGAGGATATCAGACTACTTCAACCCGATTATCCAATTGTTGGTGAGTAGCTATTCTGTTAGCTTAATAAAAATGTAAATATTCGTTTCGATAGTTCTTCACTGATTGCTTTAAAATTTTGACACGTCGTCGCATTTGAATATGCGCATGTTTTTAGTGTAATATTTTACGGAAATAGGAGTGCCATCTGTTGCCGTAATATTTTACGGCAATGGTAGCCCCAAATTGGTCTACAAGGGCTCTAGTATCTCCCTTATTGACCCAAATACGTATTTTGTATTCCTCGGCAGGAAAATCACCTATCAGAGTAAAGACAACTCTGGCCATCATGTTATAAAGCATTTCAATAGTTGCCTGGCAAAGATAGCCAGTTGCCTTGCCAATTTCTGGCCCTCAAAAGATTTATGACAATTATCTAACTTCTCATTTGTCATGGCCCTTTCGTATTTACGATTTCACCAAAACCCAACTGTCCCGGTTGGATGCGCTGGTGACATCTAGTCTGAAATCCAGGTTGTCCTTAGCCAAACCCGCTGACCCCTCGACTCTCTTCAGATCCAAACACAATTTTGGGCTAGCTTTAAAACTGCTCTTTTTGCTCTACACCAACTCCAGAATAACAAAAAAATCGATTCTGTCTAATTCCAAGGATCCGGCAATATGGAGGCACGTAATAAGTGGCCAAAGTGAGTCAAATGATCTACAAGCCCGCATACACCTCCTTAAAAAGTTCCTCCAGAACCTCCACAATGGCACTAGTCTAGGGGGTATATCAGTACAACCATGAGCGATGTGGACTTGAAAAAGTCTCTCTTGTGAGGAAATTACAACAGCAACAGTATGGCTCATGCTATTTTTTGGCCTTCAATTCTAGAATAATTGGACAATAATTGGGGACTTTTGCATTTCTCCTCCAATGCACTGGAAGGTAATGCTCTATGAAAGGACACTAGAGATTCTTAAATTTTATTTTAATGCCTTTCAGCTTACAATTTCAGACCCCAGAAACCTTGCTCGTTGGAGCTATTCTGAAAATAGTTCATGTCCCCTTTGTAGCAATACCCCTTGCACAGCTAGACGTATTCTAGCTGGCTGCAAGGTGGCCATAGATCAAGGATGGTACACTTACCGCCACGACAAAATCCTTGCTGTTATTCGCGAGTTGATTAGCCTCTCAGTGGCTTGTGCCAACAAGGGTCTGACAGTACCCTCCAAACCCCCAATACAGTTTGTGCGGGATGGCTTTAAAGGCGAAAAACATTCCACTACAAAACCTTTCTCAAAACTCGAGAAAACTTCAGATTGGATTCTGGAGGTCGATTCGGTCTCTAAGCAGTATAAATTCCCTTAAAGTCTCGGATGCACAGCCCTCCGTCCAGATATAACTCTTTACTCTCTATCTCGGAAGATAGAATTGTAGAATTAACTGTTCCATAGGAATCAAAAATTCTAAAAGACCACGAGTACAAATTAAATAGATACCTTGATCTTGCAAATGCCGTCACCCTGAACCGCTTCTCTGTTCACCTTTACGCGGTGGAAGTTGGCACTCGTGGCCTGCCAGCCAAATCTCTCATTCACCTCTTTAAAGATGAAATGAAATGAAATCTTGGTCTTTCCAGAAAAATAATCAACTCTTTTCTAGAAAAAAATATTTAAAACCACACTTTCCGTATCTCAAATTCTATGGCTTCGAAGGGGTGTGAATGGTGTAAGGTGAACGCTCACATCTGGCAGGACAGCCGTCCTAAACCTACCACAGCCGTTCATTAGTCTGGAATCGACCGTTCACCCCCCAGAAGTGTAAAAAAAAAAGGTTTTATATAGGTGAATTCCATGGCAGCTCGGTTTTTATTTTATTTTTATTTTGTTTACTAGCTTCAACCCATATTTGTCACTTTGTAACATTGTCAATGAGGAGCTGGATAGTATCATCTGCATAATATAATATGGTTGATGTTTATGCCATTTACTTGCAATTGTACACACTATATTTTTAAAATATTGTAAGATTTACGGTATTATAAGAATATTAGGGTAGAAATATTTTGATTTTTTAAAATATTTATACCAAGAGCAATACTGTTGATATTGCTCCTATTATGGTATAGTACGAGCAATACTAATTGTTAAAACTTGCTGAGTTATCTATATGAATGAATTGAGATAGGTCTCACGAAGCAGAAAGTAGTTATAAGCCATAAAAGTTTGTCATGCCCTAAAAGTAGGTACTAGAAAATTCCAGTAGACGATTAACAAATTTTTAAGTTTATACAAAAATAGCTGCAATATTATACAAAATGCAAGTTTATACACATTAGCTGCAGTATTAAAAAAAAATGTTTTTAAACCTGAATTTTCTAATCGATTCGGTATATATTAGCTTGAGGATGTTCTATTGCTAATCTGAAGTTTTAATAACATATTCAATGCTAAAGTCGGATAATCGACGAAATGTCTCAAAAATCAAACTTTCGCAGGGCCCAAAAACGTAGACAACATTTAACACGCTATTTCTGAACATTCAAAAAAATCGGTTGTGTCACCCCAAGACTTTCCTGACTAGTATCCGGGGAGGTGCGAAAAAACAGCGACATTTTTTACTCTAGTACCCCAAATTTGTATGGCAGGTACCCCAAACGTTGGTCGTAAGTACCCCAAAAACTAATAGGTTCTTCCGATGGTTAACAGAAGCTTCTATGCCAAATTTTAACTTAGACAGATTAAGCGTCTGGGCGCTATCGTGGAAACAATTTTTTCGCCGGGAACCCCAAATTTGTATGGGAGGTACCACAACCGTAGGGCGTAGGGACTCCAAAAACTAATGGGTTCCTCCGACGGTTAACAGAAGCTTATATACCAAATTTCAGCTCAATCCGATTAAGCGTCTGGGCGCTATCGTGGAAGAATACATACATACAGACATACAGACATACAGACATACAGACATACATACAGACAGAGATCGGTCTGGAAATAGTCTCAATCGTCTCAGGGAGTCTCAAAATATATATTCCCATCTTCATCTCAAAATTTTTTTTTAGCGCGATCACAATACTTTCCTTTCCGATAGGTCGTCAGGAAAGTAAAACAGAACTTCGAAATGATTATGTTTCATTTTTACTCACTTCAATCCGTCCATCTTTCTCGCGATTCGATAACCCGTAAAGTTTTCGCAATCGCCGCGTAAGATAGGAGCGTAAAGGAAGAGCGAGCGTCGTGTGCGGTTTTTGGCCAAAATAAAAAGGGCCGGTCCGTTTCAGAATACGACCCGAATCCGCTCCTCACTCTGGGCAAGAGGCGGCGGCGGACGAGCGCCAACAGCGCCGTCGAGGAGAAGAAGGCGGCGGAGCGCAGCGCGTCGGCGGCCTCGGCGGCGTCGCAGGCGTCGGCCGCGCGGCGCGAGCGGCGCCGGGCCAAGCGGCACCGGCGCGACCGCCACCGGCCCTCGCGCAGCGACGACTCGGGCGGCGAGGAGCGGCGGCGGCGCCACAAGCGGCGCTGCGGCGAGGAGCGCTGCCCCCACAAGAAGCGGCGCAAGAAGCGGCGCCGGCGCGACCGCCACCGCGCGCCCGCCGCCCACGAGCCGCGCCGCACCGCCTCCTCCGACGGCTCCCTCTCCGGCTCCGGCTCCGGCTCCGGCTCCGGCTCCGGCTGCCCCGAGACGGAGCCCGACGCCGCCCCCGCCCCGCCGCCGCCGCCGACCGAGCCCAACAGAACGCTCGCAGCCAAGAAACTCCACAACGACCCCAAAGTCCATTCCAAAGCGGAAGACCTCAAAGCGACCTCCTCCAAAAAGGTGAGCCGTGCCCGGTTTTATAAGATGACATATCCTCGCCGAGACTTATATATTTTGTCGAGAAGACGACCGAATAGGAGACGGTGCAGTGCCTAAAAGACATATTGACTCGCGACTAACGGCCGAATTTGTCAAGCTACCTGTTGTATTTAGGTATTTTAATTTCATCATTGAAGAATATGATCAAATGTGATTCGAAAGAAAATAAGTTTAAACAACTGTACAATTTTATCAGCAATATTTGCATGTGACTATTCCTATATGAAGAAGTTCCAACTTACATTGGTGATTTCATTAAACGCCGAAATAGCTTATTTGCATATTTTTTTTTTTTTTGCAATTAAACTCTAATGTTGGTTAATGTCAACATCAGAAACAAGCCTGAGCCTGACAAATTAACCTTGTATACTTAAATGCAACAATAATCAAGATATATTCATGATATCAGGATATTGCTGTATGTTGACCCAATAAGTTGATCATTAACCCTTAGGAAGCTAGCCATGGGAATAAAACTCACAATGGCATGTTTTCGACTCTCAAAAATGTCTTTGTAGGGAGTGTTAGTACAAGCGTACACGATTTACAATCCTTTGTTCGCATATAATTACATAATTGCATAAATACGGAGATCGGCCGCGCGCGATTTGTCGCAACGGAAGAACCACCGATCGATGGTATTAGCATTCCAGCGGTTAACATAAATATTTTGACATGTCGTAATTAACATTGAAATTATTGGTATTTGGGCTACTATTGAGCCGCGAATGTGAATATTTTGTACTTAATAGCCTCGATTCCACTGCCTTCCACTACCACCAACATACCAAACTAAGAGGACAACTAGATATTGTATATTTTTTTATGCAATAAGTGAAGAATAAAAAAATACACTGTTTTTTTCTCCTTTTATGATGGTCCCAAGGAAATTATATATTTTTTCATTTAATATTTAGTTCATTTTCAATTTGTAGCACTACAATACCTATACTATCATACAATTATCATGTATTCCTAACATGTTTGTATAAATGAGTAAGATAGGTATTCCGATTCAAAGTAAAAGATACATTATTAATCTAACTTTTACCATAATCTGATTTGTCACAATTTGCGGGTCAGGCTATAAGACAGCATTACTTTTTTTAAACTATCATATAGCTCATAAACGACATATGTTTTTTATGGATTTATTTTAGGAAAAATATAATTATTTATTTGTGTTAGTGTACAGTTTGAAAAAAAATCATTCTTATCCAGAGCCAATCTCACTAATCTTCTTTGTGTAAATGACCAACATTTTTTACTCTCAAACGTGTCTACTTTTGCTTGTTGTCTGCTTTGTTGTTTTTATTTTTAAAAAAAACTGTTTTTGCAGGATAAAATGAAGAAGCGCACTGTTTCAACGACATCTTCGGATAGTGGAAACCTGACGAGTAAGATGGCAGCATTCCTACCTGGCACTCAATTGTGGAGTTGGCATGGCACTTTCCACAAGAAAACCTCAGCCAAAGGGAGGATCAAGAAGAGTTTCTATAAAGCTATTCAGAGGGGGAACGAAATTATTAATGTAAGTATTACCATGTTAGGCTTATCTCCAGAAGCCTCTCGCTTTAAAGTAACTGGGCGATTCCAGTCAAATTTAATAATTATAGACGTACCTGCAGCAATCCTCTTGCTTGGCCAACTCTTGTTTAAGCTCTCGACTGCGGTGGCTTTTATAAGAGCCACATACGGGCCATTTTAGTTGTCAGCCGCAGTCGATGGGTTAACCTTTCGGAAGCCAGCCTTCGCGCACAAAAATGGCACTGCAGAGTTTTGGTTGATTTTGTGTAAAAATACTAACAACTTGGGTTGTCAACTACAGCGGGCGAGCCCGTCACCTCAGAAAGCTTTAACGATTAGTCGTTCTATCTCCCAGGAGTGAGCGCAGAAGACTCGAGGACAAAACAGTCCACCGTCTAGCTACGCCACAAGCCCGTAAGAGGCCAACGCCTTAACCGCGAGATAGCCAGGAATGTTACCCAGCGGGCCTACCCTCACGCCCTTACTTCCAATTGTGACCAGATTACTCCGGTCTCTCGATTGGTTACGAGTTCGAGGTCGCTTGCGCGGTCCAATCCCTTACGAAGCGGTGAAACGGTGTTTACCGAATCTATCGCGGACCACAGCGTCCTTTGCCCGGCTGTTCGTGTTGGCCACGAAGTCCACAGTCGATTGGCTTACGCCGCACGGTGCGCAGACCGTCCAGGAGCGCCAGAAGGTTGATTCCTAGGGGAAACTGACCATAAGGCCAGAGTCCTACCCAGGCTCGCACTTCATGCGTGGAGGCCGTCGGATAGGTGTTGACCCGTGAGTGTGACCAACCCTGAACAGAATGGGTCTTCGTGGCCAACTCAGCAAAGGCCCATTAACTCCCAAAATATAATATAATACTAACAATATAATTTTTTTACCAATTACCGCTTGTTACCTAATATTTAATGTTGATAGTATATATTTTATATGATATATACGCTGGCTGGCCGAAATATGCGGTTTTGTTAACTACCGCAACCACCGATTAGCGTTTTTGGACTCCCAGGGATTGAGCCCTCTTAAATACTCATCAGATATTTTCCCATAAGAAAGTCATGCTTACGATTGCTGAGGCCTAGCGTTCAGCCATAGCGGCGTTCCCTGTTGGCCGATATTGTAACTATTTGGTAGTTCATGCGAATGGTGCCAAATTTACATCACAAATACTTTGATTTTTATACATTTTCCACACAGTGCCAATATTATTATTTAGGTCAATTTTTAAAATACGATTCGGCCACCAAACACCTATTATTTTGCAATTATAGGTATTGTTTAATGAATCTTGGAGCGATTGTCACTATCCCCATTTTGCACCCACATAGCAAGATAGATTATGAACTTTCCGGAAGCCAACTTCCGCGCGCAAAAATAGCGCCGCATCTTTTTTGGACAATTTTTTATATAAATACTAACAATATCGTTTTTTCATGAATTCTCTCTTGTTACCTAATAATGTTTATTTATAATAGGCCAGCCAAAACGGCTATGTGCGGCTCTGTCAACCACCGCCAAAGGCCGACCGGCCTTTTTGGCACCCCTGCGGATTACATATATTTTTTTCATTCTTTCAGGTTGGGGATTCGGCAGTTTTCTTATCGACAGGTCGTCCCGATCGGCCTTACATTGGTCAAGTCGCTGCGCTGTGGTCGGGCCGACAGGAAAGTATGGCCGTCAAAGTAAAGTGGTATTATCACCCGGAGGAGACCATTGGATGTCCTGGGACATTGAAGTATCCGGTTAGTATTATAAAATTTCATTATACAAATTATTTGCAATCAAAAACATTTTGCACTCCAAGTATCTATATATTTGGGGTTTTCTTATAAATTTGAATGATTGTCATACGTATTGTTCGGCACAGATAAATTCAGCATTTACGGTGGTTTGTCTCGTAATAATATATATTTACATTATAATACATAATAACATTGATTATATAGCGTCTTAGATTGCATAATATTGTACTACGATTTGGCCATAAGAATTTTATTACGAAACACAACAAATAGATAGCACTGGTAGTTCCAAAAATCGATTAGTCTTCTATTATTATGTATAACAGTATGGCGGCACACTGTAGATGGCGCTCACATTACGCCTATACGTTATAAAATAATCATATAATAACAAACGAATTTTTAAATTATAGGTATTATATTAATATTATTTACCTAAAGATGTCAATTTTCAATTTGGTATACGGGTTTCGATACGTAATAATTACGCATTTTAAAGCTCAGATAGACTAATAGATAGGCATTATTTCTCTCCGTATTATTTCTGTGAATGAATCAGCTTATATAAAAAATGCGGTAGATGGCACTAATAATTGAATGTTATCATAGGGTTTTTAAAATCAATCAGTCTAAAAAAACATTCATTACTGGTGTTATTATACATGGCCAAAACTGTTTGAAGTACTCATTATTATATTGTGCCCTGAGGTGTGTTAAACTAGTTGACGCGCTCAACTGGTTTTTATCTAAATTTTCACCAAAACAAATGACAGCTACATACAATTTCCAATTGTATTTGGAAAAGATTCTAATCCAGCTTTATATTTCACGTTATTTTTTTGGTTTTTTTTGGCAGGGTGGCCTATTTGAATCTCCGCACACGGACGAAAACGACGTGCAGACCATTTCGCACAAATGCGAAGTGTTGTCGTACGCCCAGTACCGGGCCAAATTTGGAGACGACGACCAGAAGTACGAGAGCGTCTACGACAACAACGACACGTACTACTCGGCCGGCCACTACGACCCCACACAGCAACTGCTCAAAATGGAGGGCGACATCCCGCTGCTCCCCGCCGCGGGCAAATAGGGCGACCTCATCTAATGGCGTCGCACGCCAGTACGTATACGTTATCTTTAAAAGATGTTTTTGTTTTTATCCAGATTTTATGTAATAATATATTTATTCGTGACATTGATATTACTAGCGTAGATCCGCATACGACCGGGCGTGCTCTGACATTTCTGAAACAGCACAACAAAATTTTGGCAGCTGCTTTTCTTCAACCTTCAAAAGTTGCGCGGCGTTTTGTAACTAAAGGAGTCCCGTAGATTACCGATTGTTAAAAATATAGAAGAAATAAACTATAACATTGTTTATTTACATTATAATCCATCTAATTTTATATCGAAAATTCGTAATTATCCATTGAATAATAGAAAATAAAAACAGTTTTTTAATGTTGTGATCTTAACACCAGTCTGAAAATCAGCATCTTTTCAGTTATCACTTTCACAAAGTTATTTATGAGTCATAGCAAATTATTGAATTATTTGACTCTTCAAACAAGTCGCTCGAATCTTCATTGATGCTATAGAGAGCGAACTAAGGTTAGCCCTTTAACATTGGTCATTTATGTAATAGAAAAATATGTTAGTTTTGGTATTCGTAGTTATTATTATTATTTTTTCTTGGTGGGAAATACATTATATCCTGTAAGAAACTTATTCAATGGGAGATATTTTTGATCTTCATCCAGTAGTTGACTCCGAATTGGATTAAATATTATAAAACTCGTTTCAATATTCATTCATATGAATTTTAAAGATTTATAATATCTTTATATCATTTTTTAAATGTATTTTATTGATAGGTTATAACTACAGATTGATTCAGTTGATTTCTAGCCAGATTCAATAATAGTTTAAATATATTTGGACAGTTAAAACTATACAAGTCTGCATACTAAGCAATCACATATATCCCTCAGATGTATATTTTTTTGAATTTATCAATGAATATTAAAAAAAAAAAAAAGTGAACACTTGAGAATATATTAAAAAGACCAAATCCAAACTTCCATAAAATTATGTTTTGCCCTGTGATGCATTCCAACCTTCAATCTTTACGCAAAGAATAAAACCAGGTTTTATTTTGGGCATATTATCACTTATCGAATAAATGATGAATTAAAAACATTGGTGGGAACTTTTTCCTTTATCCGTTTCAGGGTTATTAATTCGAGGATTTCTTTCGGAGCGTAGTGGATTAGGCGTGTTTTCAACCGACTCAATAAACAACTTTATACATTGCACAGGAGTTGGAGCGACAAGGATGAACAGCGTTTTCACCATTTCATTACACATGAGTCAAAAGCGCTACCGCTTGAAGGTTAAGAATGTCAGTGTGCGTCCGGCTTAAATTCCATTTCATCGTTTGGATCCAAAGAACCGATTTCGTTTCAAAATTGTTGAAAAGACTGACTTCCATACACAATGTACAAAATAAAGTACATAAGAACATTTCACGTTCGGCGTATATCTGAGAAATAATTAGCATTTTAACATAAACGTACAAATTAATAGATATAATAACGCCGGATTCTCCATTTAATTCACTCTTCGTATGCGAGCGATTGGTGCTGATCTAGACACGTATCGAAAAAGATATCATTTTAATTCTTTTTATTGCCGCGTTGCCGTTTCGTTTTTTTGTTAATTTTAGCGTAAGCTACCGTATAAAATTGTTTACATTTTTATATAATGTTTAACCGTTTAGGTGTATTATTAAGGTAAAGATAGGAGAGGAGGACACACGGTGCTAGATGCCATCCGGGCGGTTTCGTTGAATTTGCGTTAGTTTCTGTATGTACTTATATTTTTATATAGCACTCGACGATTGATAATAAAAGAGTTTTTATTTCGAACTGTGCAATTATATTATTTCTGGTCAAAATTTGTACGAATTCCACTCGCTTATTAGATTATAGAAAAGAAAGAGATATGGAACTTTTTGAAAGTGGCAAAGTTTGAAGACTGTTTTGGAATGAGAAACAGGGGAAAATTTGGTAAGGAATGTATTTTAGAGTCGGTATTTAAAAAAATAACAATCGTTCGTAGTATTTATTAATAATAACGAGAGATGATCAAATTATTTTAATTTAAAAATAAATATCGAGTTACTCTACTAAAAATAATATTTAACTTAAATATCAGAGATTATGAATACGTCTAAAATACTTCTTTCGTCAATACTTAATTGTACATATCCGTATTTGAAAAGTACCAGAATTTTACAAAATGTAGTTTATAAAATGTTCTCATGCTTTTCGATTATAATTTTGTAAAAAAATTAAGAGTTCATAGATGTTAATGCAGAGAGCCATATAGCCATATACCTACTATTTAGAGAGTTCGATCGAGTCGAAGCGATTATAATGTATTAGTTTTTACGTTTCAAATTAATAATACGCTTAAATAAAAATATTTTTGGCGAGCATTTGTGACTTTTTATTCTCACGAGAGGTAGATTAAGTAAAGGAACACAGATTGGTGGTCGATTTGCCCCCGGAGGGTCAACAAAGAATCTCTCGTTTGCCGTCACTGATGATTTCATAGGAGTCGTCGTCGATTATGTGGTAGATGTCGTCGCGGTAGTGTTTGAGGTTGTGCAGAAAGCGCAGCGAGCTTTCATCGCGGATTTTCATGAGGACTGAAGGGAGGGTTTCTGTACCAGCTTCCTCTGCTAGACACTTGTAGTAATTCTCCTGCAAAGTAAAAAGAATGCATAACTGTTAAATTTGCTAAAAATCAAATATTGCTTCATTGGCAGATATTTTGATCTACACGTCGACTTGATTATGCAATAAATTATATCCATCTTCCAGATAAGGATTGGCCTTTCGGGTCGACATTTTATTGCTTATTAAGGACACGCGTTCGAGTATGCATTTTATCAATTGGACCTTGAATATAAAAAGCAGTTCAGTTTCCGACGTTGCATAGGAGGCCAACTGGTTGTTTGGATTGCATGGATTGAAGATAGTTTTGTTGGAAATATTGCAGCGGCCGCTAGTGTCCCCAGTTCTGTGAAATAATTTACTAATATTTAAGACAAAAATGTGGAAGTTAGGTTAAGGATTTTGCATTCAAATAAAGTTTTTTTTCGTTTTGTGTTTTATTTAACGGAGAGGAGATATATGACATTGTACTGAAGAGGTATTGGATTGTGGTTCGTTTGAAATCGATGACTATTGCGGATTTTTAATAGGATAAAAACAAATTTACCGCATAAAGTTTCTAGCACCCGATATTTTAGCGATGTTGCAACTGCTGATGTCCAGGGTAGACCGGACAACGGCAGTTGCAATATCGCTGAAGCGTCGGATTCTACAAACTTCACGCGGTAAATTTGTTTTTATCCTATTTATAATTATGAGATTAGTTTTTTTTGAGATTTTGCCGTTACTGATGCGAGTGCCCCCAGTTCTTTGTAATAATGTACCTACTTCAAAATAAAAATGTAAAAAATAGATTAAGAATTTTGCATTGAATAAAGAGGATTTGATTTGTTTTCATTTGACGGAGTAGAAGTATAGAGTTCTTTGAAATAGTGTACTTCAAAATAAAAATGTAAAAGTTAAATTAAAATTTTTGCATTGAATAAAGATTACTTGATTTGTTTTTATTTGACGGAGTAGAAGTATAGACAGGCGTATTAAAGAGGTATTGTAATAATTGTTGATTATACAAATATAAAAGAATACATATTTTAGATTTTTAGTCCGTTCACTGGCCTTGTGCAGCAATAATAAATTTTACAATGGTAATAAAATAAAAGGAACTGCAATTATTTCATGCTAATTTATTATTTTATTAATCCCTTTACCTAATCCCTTTGTTTTGTTTTGGTTATTCGTTTTCTAAACAATTTATCTTTGGTTAATAAGTTTTTTTTCCTTGTCACTTCAGGCAAACGATTTGAATAAAAAGTTTTCATTGTCGACGATGACGTAAATATCGTTCCTGTAATGGACGAGATCGTCGAGGAATTTCTGACTGCTGTCGTTGTGGATTTTAGTAAGAACTGGAGGCAAAGCGTCGGCCCCAGATTCTTTGGAAAGCTCCACGAAATAATCAGCCTGTTAAAAACCACAAATGGAATTAAAAACAATAATTTGAAAGGAAATTATTATAAAGCGTTTAATTACCTGATCGGGTCCCATCATGTGCGCTTGTCGCCTGGTGTAGCCTCTGGTTTCCCTCTCAGAAAAATCGGCGGTTAGATGCTCGTACATCTTTTCTTTGGAAGGCAGATCGAAGCAACCCTTCATCGCACGTACGAAGTACCGCACTTGCAGGTCAAACATCGAAAAAGCGCAAACGTAGAACGGTATCCCTACGAGACACATAGTGGGGTGCTCCACATTGATCAGATGCTTGTACAATGGGGTTACACAGTTGTCCTCTACGGTTATCCCGCACGATTCGTCCAGAAACGGGAAGTTGTACAGATAACCGGTGCAGAAGAATATGACGTCGACTTCTTCCATAGAACCGTCGCTAAAGGTTATGACGTTCCTGTTGATTTCTGCAATGTCCGGTTTTTGGATGAGGTTTTCCGGGAATACGGTCTTCGGTTTTTCTTTGAGGTGATGGCTGAGGATCACTTTTTGGGTGACTTTGGTGACCTCTAGCGCGATGTCCATACCGGATGGACCTGCCCCAACCACCAAAACCCGTTTTCCTTGGAATACTTCAGGGACGCGGTAATCGTGACTGTGCATCACATCACCTGGAATAAGAAATGCACCTCTACAAAAATTTGGACAGAATAAAGAAGTCTTTCTTGATAAATCCGCGCGCGATTTTCCGCCGCGAAAATCGCCTCGCTTCGAAGGAATCCTATCAGGAGCACATGCGATTAAAAGAGATGAAGAGTATTCGATTTCGTCTCATAGCAATTTTTAAAATTAAATATTTCTACAACCGCGTTTCTACGCCTTCTACAACCGCGTTTGTGGTACTCCTTCAATCGCATGTGCTCCTGATAGAAGCCATGACATGACAGGTGGTTTTCAAGCACAATTATTATAGATATTTTTTGCACAACTTACCAGTAAATCCGCGCATTCCTTTGATGGTAGGTGTGTATGGCGTGTTGTAGTGTCCGTTGCATACCATAACAACATCGAATTTTTCCGAAAAATCCGTATTTGTAGACAAATTTCTGTGTTTGATTTCCCATGCTGGTTTTCCATTCACAGGTTTCACAGAAATCACGTGGTGACTGAACTGCAATTTGAAAATTTATTAGATACAATCTCTAGGTAAAAGTGAATTTAAGTTAGCGGCACAAACTCTGGTTCAAAGTAGGTATAGTGATCAGACATTAGTATAAAGTAATTAGTATAAAGTTACTCAAAACCCAAAATCAATCATTAAGATTTGAAACGGACAATAAACAGGCAAAGTTTGAACGTTTTGAACAAAATTTAAATATCTATCTGAAAGAGCAATGAAGAAGGCTATGCCGAATATATATTGGAATTCTTGAAAAAATGGCATGCTAAATTTGTCATGACCCATGTAATCAAATGGACCATAGATAAAATTAAGAATGCAAATTTTTTCGAGAATAACCCCCTGGACGCCGATAGAAACAGATTCGCAGCGTAATCACATATAAACTTAAGTTTTCAAAGTTTTAGCAGAGGTAATTGACCTGTTACATTTATTTAAACAAAAAATGTGTGTATGCTGTTGTAGACAGTATGTGAAGGGCACATTGCCGTACTGTGGAGATGACTGTTGCAAAATCTGACCTAAAAATTGAGGACATACGTGGGCATGGGACTGAGCCTATCTGGAAAATTATCTGATGATGGATAACACTAATTATCCAGGGCGTTGAGATCGTAGACGACTTCTTCTAATATATCTAAGATCTCGTTTATGTATATACAATGATGAAAGGTGTTGGGTCCAATATATATCTCAAAAGCATAGCAAGAAATGTAGTTCTTGAAGAGAAATCTTAGATAATTGTCAGTTCATTCTGTTCTCATAAAAGGGAGATCACGAAGTCGCAAAGAAAAGATATACAAAAACACTTACTTTTATGCATTTAGTCACGCCGTGATGATCAGAATACAGACGAAGAAAATTCAGCATATCCTTAGCTGGCAGATAGGATTTTTTATTTTCCGGTACTGGAAAATCCGGAAATCCCATTATCTCTTTCGGGAGATTCGTCCTGCAAGATTATCTCAGTTTATTTTCTCATTTATTCATATGTTATATGTATTCATATTATATATTGTTTACTAACTGACCTTAGACTCTTGTACATGCTGGTGTGTATGGGAAGCCCGAAGGTATCATAACCAACGTCTTCAGTATACACCCAAGTGCCACCAAGTTGCGAAGACTGCTCGAAGACCACCACTTCGGAGACCACATCCTCGACCAGCATGTGCCTGGCAGCGCACAGCCCAGCTGCTCCAGCACCGATTACAGCGACCCGCATTTTCGCTACGATATCCCTGCTCAGTCACACTTCAATGAGTTAGAAATCGATACCAAATATCGATAGACACTGATGTAATAGAGGTCGTCCGCTCTGCACTCGCAAACTGCAGTCTTGCAATACGCACACTATAATGCCTGAGTAGTTAGTGTTGATAACGACGCGTCGAGCCTCTCTTTTTATAAACGGCGCCTCTCCCCACGCGCGCGCAGCGTTTTACTTTTTAAAGTTAACTGTGCGAAGATGCGCGGGTGACCGCAGGTTTAAGGATCTATGGGACAGGACATGTAGATCGACGGCGGGCATCACGAGCGCACTGAGAGTTGTCAACTACTAAGGGCGAACTTGCCATTCCAGGAAATTATAACGACATTATGCCATTTTCTCTCCCATTGAGTGAACGCAGACCAGAGATTTATGCCCGCTCTACACGCTGGCTACTCGGCCGTATCGCTAAGGTGGAAGCGAGTAGGCACCACTGTGACGTGTGAACAATGTATGGAACTGAGCGAGAGAGAGAGAGAGAGAGAGAGAGGAGAGAGATAGAGAGAGAGAGAGAGAGAGAGAGAGAGAGAGAGAGAGAGAGAGAGAGAGAGAGAGAGAGAGAGAGAGAGAGAGAGAGAGAGATAAGCAGTGGCCAAAGCATTGGTCAACGTGTAGAGCGGGCATTAGGGACAAACACAGTCCACAGTCTAACTACGCCAACAGGGTCATAAGAGTCCAACGCCTCACCGCGAGGCGCTGGGAAGTAAACTCTTACTACCGATTTGGACGGATTTCTCCAATCTCCAGCTTGGTCACGGATTCGAGGTCGCTTGTGCGGCCTCTACCTTACGTTAGCGGTAATTCATATTGGCAGGAGCAAGGACCTATCCTGAGAAAAAATAAAGACGTAAACTCCTTAAATAACCTTAAATTTCGACGTGAGAATGTGTTGATATTCAGTGTAGTGGTATTACCGTTATATCATTGCCTTGAATTGTTTTAAGTTTACTTGAAAAAATCACTACACGTGTCTTTACGACGTTATCGTAGTATACAATTAGCCTGGCATTTTCCGTTTAACCAAAGATCGCTGGAGGTTTTTCTCACAGTATACTCTCGCCACATGTGCCTAAACATGTCAAAACATATTATGATATTGGGTAAGTTTTGAAGAAAGCAATCAAATAAACAACGAGGTAACAAATAAATAACAAGGTAAACAAGTTAAACACTTATTAGCATTAATTGTTTACTTTGCTATTTATTCGTTACCTCGTTGTTCATTTGATTGCTTTCTTTAAAACTTACCCAATGCCCTAATATTCCAACTGTTTCTCCTTAGAATATCGTGGCCTGTAATCCCAGTGTTTTGACAAGTTAAGGCACATCTGGCGGGAGTACATCTGGCGGGAGTATTATAATATATTAAGTATTATAATATTATTATGATACCTGTTATTATAAGTATTATATATTCTTTTATTTGTTTGTTTTTAACCTACTCATTTTAATTTGTTTTGAATTGAAATGGTTATAACTTGTAATTTAATATCTTAAATTTTTTATTTCTAATTTTATTTGTTTCAAATTTAATGCGACTAATTATTATTCTTCTGATTTGATTGTTTTAGTGATATTTTAATTTATTATTTTCAATTTTAATCGATGTCTTGTTCTAATTTAATTTTCCTTCTTTTAATTTCTAATTTGATTTGTTTTAATTTAATTTTTAAACCGGAAATTGTTTTAGAATTTTATTTAGGTTTTTTATACAATAAAAAAGTAGAAATTTATATAATAAAAAAATAGAATTTTAGTAATGTGATTTAATACGACTATAAATATTTGTTTTATCCATTTAATTTGTTATCGTCTTGTATAACGAACTTTTTTCTTTTTCAAATTTAAATAGATTTTTGTTTTAGCTGTGTTTTGTTACGTATGTACCTACATATACCTATTTTTTATATTATTTCATCGATTGATTTCTACATGTTTCATTAATAGTACTCCATTTAATTATAGTTATTCTGTTAGTTCATTTAATTAGTAATTGCCTAAAATGGTTTTAACTTCATTTCGATATTTATAAATTGTTTATATTAGAAATATGTGTCAATTCTAAACCAGACCAGGTTTCTTTTTTAATATTTAATAAACTGAACAGAAATGAACTGAATAATGTCGTTTTTTTACGAATGTCTAGTAAGTACGTAATTCTCGTGGTAGTTTAGTAATCCAGTATTAGAAATCTTCCCAAAATCGTGGTCACACTACATCCTCGAACAACTCAGAAGAAGAAGGTCGTGCGTGCGCGTCGCCTTTCAGAGGATTTTCGCCTTCCGCACCGCTTATCTTAACGATTACTTTGCTCTGCGCCGAGCCGCTAACATGATAGTAGCGCAGGAGTTGTTTCGTCAGAAATATTGAGAGGAATTTCGAGTGGCCTTCTCCCAGGTGTGACTGATGAAATTAACCACAGGGTAGAGTCATTTTTTCAAGATAATAATTTGAACAAACAAAAATTTTGTATCCAAATAAACAAAACACATAGAAAAAGATGTCACTTTCATTAATCTGTATGCAGATAATGCAGTACTATTTATAGCAAACTACTTATTTTGATTAATTTCAACCTTACTAAATCATGTTGTGGACACTTCAGAAATCTCAGTATAGGGGGAGTCAGGGAGAGTTTACCAGGGGGGAGGGAATAGCCACTGCTCATAGAATCTTTGTGGCACAATGTATTGCGACGTTGCTGCACTTCTTAAATGTCTCACACCCAACCCGTCCCTCTCACGCAATGCCATTGCATTTGGCAGTCAGGCTTGGAAGTGCGAAGTGATAACGTGTTTTTCCGTGCGGTAAGTGAATTTTAAAAATTTTGGACATTTGATTTGTGTTGTTTTGTATGAATAGATTCAAACAAGTTACCTATATAAATGGCAAGTGTATTTATCCTAGTAACACCTACAATACATTGATTTTATGAATGTGGCATAGTTTTAAAAATGCTTTTAAAAAAAGTTAAAAAAACTTTACCTACTTGATGGGTAAAGTCTCCCACCCAGGCGGGAGAAATTAGCCAAAATCATTTTTGGGACAATTCTTTAATAACTGACAAATTATTAAAGTTATATCAAACGTTCTTAAGAGAAAATATAGATAAATAGTGCAGCTTAAAGACACAATTCATAGAAAATACCAATTATGTAAGTATAAAAAAATATGCGTATTTTAGTGGAGGGCGGGTAAACTCTCCCGCCGGACTCCCCCTACTCACTCTACCATCACTATATATATTTAAATGCATAAAGTTAATATCAAATTAACGCAAAGTTATATATACGGTAACTATCACGAGACACGCACACGATCTAATACAGACGAAACTCAGAAACCGAGCAGATCAAGAGCATTCTTACCATATGTCAAGGGCGTGACAGATCGAATAAGTAAGATGCTAAACAGATTCGATATAAAAACGATCTTCAAACCGACCCAAAATATAGCTCGATTTTTGAGGCCTGTAAAAGATGTAATACCACTGCAAACCCCGGGTGTGTATAAAGTCGAATGCAGTTGCGGTCTAGCCTACTTTGGACAAACGAAACGGCCCATAGCCACGCGACTGTCAGAACACATCAAGAAAAATCGGCGATCTGCGAACATATATTGGATAGCGGAAGTAACCACTGGATGCAGTTTCAAAATCCCATTGTGCTATCCAAAGAACAATTCTACTTTCCTCGCATGATCCGGGAAGCCATTGAAATAAGAAGAACCCCGAACTTTAACAGAGACGACGGTTACAAACTCTCTTCTACGTGGAACCCTCTTCTTAAAATGTTCCCGCCGCCGAACGCCGAACGCAAAGACGTAAAACAGGATACAGTGAGTGTTGTGTGCAGGACGGATTTTCAAAATTCCCGCGCTCCGAGCCCGGCCCCCCACCCATCGTTATAACCTACGCAGTGGCGGAAGCGGTACGCTGCTTACTCGCAAAACAACGGATTGACAGCTCTTCAGTCTACCCTGGACAACGGCGGCTGCAACGTCACCGAAACGTCGGGTGCTACAAATTTCACGCGGTAAATTCGTTTTCTATCCTATATTATATATTATTATTAGTAGGACTATATTAATTATGACTATATTATTATGACTATATTATTAATTATGACTATATGTATTTGTAGGACTATATTAATTATGATTATATTATTTCATGATAATTTAATTTCATGACAATTAAACTGTAGTTTTTAGTATCTTGGGTACCTACTCATACCACCATTATTAAATATTTTATGTGGAGAGACTCTAGTAACGATTTTTACAGTTATTTTAATTTTAAGCTGCTGTCCAAAGTATTGTGCCTAACCAACTAAACTTGATTTAATTTAATTTTACAAAAGAGGGGACCTCGCATTTTCTTTACCGTTACCTAAATTATCCAGTTTACAAATTACCTATGAGCCCAATTTGCATTATGACCGATCTGCAGTAATTATAATTGCATTTTTAATAATAATGGAAATTTCTTGAGGAGTGGAAATGTTTTGCTAATTCTCTAAGTATGCAACTCATCATACACTTCCCTAGTAAGGTATATCTAATGATTCTGCTATTGTATAGCAGAACCGAATAAGTCGAAAAATAACTTTTACTTTCCCGGCGGAGGGAAAGTTTTGTGAACGCACTTTTGTGTGTCTGTGTGTGTGTGTGTGTATGCGTAGATGTGAGAGAGAGATAGCGCCCAACGCTTCATCCGATTGAGCTGAAATTTGGCTATGGCAAGAGTTGAAAAGATTGTGGTAGAAACCGGTCCACCAGGAGTCGCGCTAGTCCTAATTCAATCTCGAAATATTGGATTTAAAGACTTGAAATTCGGTACACGGATGTGTTGTTGCGCCTAAACCACATTTTGGTTGAAATATCTCATATACAAGCTACACAAATATTTATTAAACTCCGCCAAATTTAAGAAAATATTTCATCACATTGGAAAAAGACCATTTTAATACCACGAAAAATACTACAAATATAGAACGAAAATGTTACTGAAATACTACGAAAATACTACTGGGGAGAGGAGGAGGATTGAAGCGCCGGAAGAGGCTGGGGGGGGGGGGGTGGCACGGGGCAGGTGGGTTTGAATAGGAGAAAATGCCGGGGAGGGGCGAGAGAGGGGTAAAAAAGGGGGACGAGGGGCAAGGGGAAGGAGGGCGAGAGGGAAGGGGGGGGGGGGGGGGGGCTCTGTCTACTTGCCGGGAAAGTCTTAGGGTGACTCAACCGATTTTATCATGCCGAAATAATAAAAACAATCCTTCCTGCGATTTTGAAATTCCATTTACAAATAAGTTTAGAAAAATATTTTTTTCTTCATAACATAATCGTATATGTACATATTCTCGAGTAAAATTGTAAACGTGACAAATTATCACTGAAAGGAGTTATTCTGTTATAGGTCAGTGCAATTAGTGCAAAAAGAGGTTGCAATCGGAATTATTCTGATTCTTTCAAAGTTTTAATATGTCATATACTGGTCCCTCGCTTTAAAATCCAAGTTTTTGAATTTGTCTTGCAAGTGCTCACCGCCATCTTGAATACCTACACCAGACAAAATCTAGCTTTTCCTTTATATCTCCATTCCAATATATATTCCAATAATTTTTTACCCACTTTCGTGAAAACTTTCGTGGTGCCTTTTTGTGGAACCCACATTGTTGCCTATTGGCACCATCTTCTAGGTGGGCATTTCTAGCATCACGCAGTCAGGCGGTCACTTATCCCAGTACTGACCGCGCCCGCCGCTGCTTAACTTCCATAACAACGAGGAGAACCGTTGTCAACGGGGCGGGGCTACCGACGCTACATTGGTATTGGTATTTGTATTGTCCCAAAATTTGTTTCGGCTAAAGAAGTCTGAACACATTTTGTACAGCATACAATTTTCTACAACTTTTGTATTTACAATTTTCTTTTATCTCTAAGAAGTGCCGAGATTATGTTTTGATATGATAATAATATGCCTAAACCTAAACGTATAAAATCAAATATATGCAAATGAGTAATTGGGTACTCATTCGAAACGTTGTTGTAGCTATCTTGGATTAGACTTGTGGTAAATTATCACAAGTGGTAATTTATTTATATGTAGCAGTAAAACATAAGTACATTTTTTTAATGGTTTAATACTTTATTCATTTTATTTTTGTACATTTAGCCCCATTGTTATCAATGTTATAAGTAACTCGGAAAAATTGAACACCGAAATGCAGCTAATGTTCATTGCCCACCTAACTAGGACTAAACTGTCCCATATCTAGGCGGGTCAGAGTAATTAAAATAAGTAATACAACTTATGTAACAATTAGCCTAATTAACTTGAAAAAACTTTTAATTTTATAATAAATGAATGTACTTAATTAATTTTTTTTAAATTATTATTTTAAGATAGTATAATATATAATTATAAATAAATAACATTATAATACAAATCCAAACACTAAATTTGTACGAATATATATATATATATATCCTTCTAGCCGTGTTCGGCCATAGCGACTGCATTGTAGATGTGAATTCTTTAATCTTCTCAGAGTCCACTGTTCGGAAGCAGTCAAGTGCGCAGGCTATATTATAGTGCACAGGTGGGCGCGCGACCACGGGTGCACTCTCTCTTCCTCCCTCTTCTGAACCCGATGGAACGGAGACCGTTACGACCAGAGAACAGTTTGGATGCAGATAGAATAAAATAAATTAATTAATCGCCAACACAGCAATGGCTGTCATTGTTAAATTTGTACTCAATATTGCTGAGCTATTTTTTTCGGATTTAGTTCGTTTTTTCACACTGTCATTTATGAAATTGGTAGTTATGGCTTGTGGCGATGTTCAAGGTTTTTCTGGAGCTATTGTAGAGATGACTGGTGACTTATTGGTAGTTGATGTAGTAGGCGGTGATATAGAAGATGCATTATTGGATTTATCCTGGTTTTCTGATGATCTCGTGTTGTTGCTCATGGGGCTGTGTTGAATACAGCATACAGTCTATTGTTCCGACATTATACAAAATTGTGATAGTTTCCTTTTTGGCAAATCCCCGTCAGTTTTTGGCAATTTTCCGGCAGTAGACATACTCCTAAAACGCCATTTATTTCACATGACTCTTCACGGCAGTGTATATGCCCTTGGCACTTCCGCAAGGGCTCTTTCCAATACTGGTAACGGCGATTATGTTGAAGAGGCATTGGTTGTCAGCTATCGTCACTTGCGGTGGTCCACCACTATCGCCTCCACAAGAGTATCGTCCTCCTTCTAAGCTTCCAGCGCACAATTGATCGTCCGTTATACCTTGCGGTAACCTCTTTCTGAGAGTCTTTGCATATAGTCTTCGGCAGGTCGGCTGGTCAATCAAATCCACCACCATCTTCAGTAAGTCGTCCGATGTATCTTCAGCAAAGTCGATGTGCCCCCAGCCAGTAACGACAGCTCGCTTGTTTTCGATGGTCGACTTTGTCCATAGACACGCTGGTCGAATATTTAAAGTGAACAGCTCAGACCGATAAGATCCTTCGGGACGCGTCCCGTGTTAACCTCGAGTGAATCCAGACGGTAGAATTGCACTATATTCTTATAAATTTATTATTGAATTATTATTTAGAGGTGAGAAAATTTTAAAATATGTTGACACTTAGAATTTAAATTTCGAATATTACATTAATACATTGTACGAATAATACATTGTAGGTAATACAATATGCCGTAGAAGGGGCGAGGATTCATTTTATTGCAGGATATGAAATATTTAACACGTCATTCAGGTTGAGAATTACTGAGTCAAAGTGCTTCTTTTGCTTTTGTATTCTTTTGTATAAAAATGTTTTCCTAACTGCTTACTTTATGCATGTAACTTGTATTATAATAGGTAATCGAAATGCTTTTTTTTAAACACCCGTTTCTTCTATTTTTGTCTTCTTTAGTATATATTTTTGTTCCATGTGCTTGCTTTACGCATGCAACTTGTATTATAATCATGATTATTTTTATATTATGTAATAATTAAGGTTAGCTTTTCATTATGTTTTTGTAATACGCATTACCTATTTGTTGAAAGTTTTATAAAAATAATTATAATATAAAACAGCTGTGTAATACTTTTATAATATGTTTAAAAGAATAGAAAATTTGTAACTGCCTTAATTGTTACTCGTTATATTCATCAGGTGCTGAACTACAGAGCTCTTTAATTTGAAATTGACTGGATTTATTCCTCCAGGTAAGTCAATACTAAATAACTCATGAGTTTTACTATGCCTAATCGAATAAGTCATAAATAATGGGCTACTATGACAGGTTTTCGAAATGGCAAAAACGAATGATTATTTGAAATTAAATATTGTCGTTGTAACATTTCCTTTCAATAAAAATGTATGTTAATTGCAACTGTTTAGTTGATTTATTAATATTTTCCCATTTTCATTTGAGTTTATGTTTCCTTAATATATAAAAATACGAAACCCTAGTAAAATATGTCATTAACGTGAGAAGTATGGAATCAGTTGTCTTCGAAATTTAAAGCAATTTCGATAAAATAATTATACAGAGTAATCTATAAATATATAAATAAAAATGTAACTGTGAAGTTACTAATCTTGGAAAGTTCTTCACCGATTGCTATGAAATTTTGACAAAACGATGCATTCGAATGGACGCGTTTTTTAGAATAATTGATTTATCGATAAAATAATACGTAATTAATCAAACATAATTTTTTAATTATTTCGTGTGACATTGCCTTGGAAGTAGGCAGAAAACGCGAGGGTAACAGTGTTCCATTTTGAAGTCACATTTGGATCCCTGTCAATTTTCGGACGCCGGAAAAGTCAAATTTAGTAGTAAATAATATGGTTAGCACTGATCATTTCCAATGTTTATAATTGCGTTGTTAAATTGAATTTTCATAGATTTTGATTTATTATTTTACATTTAATTTAATTGCTGTATCTTTTACCATAGCATTTATTTCCTGAGTATATGTAGTTTATTCTTTTCTTTTGCCATTGTTTTTCAGTTCGTCTTTTTAACTTTTTTTTCTTTTTTTTTAGTCTAATTGGCGGTGTAATTGAGCTGTGTTGATTAAATTTCATTTGAATTCAAATTAAATCGTGAAATTTAATATCAATAGATTTAGAATTAATTTCATTTCGATTTAATTATTTCGTGTGGCATCGCGTTGGAACTGAGCTGTTTCATTTACCATAGCGTTTATTTCGTGAGGTAGATTATTATTTTCTATTTTCGTCGATTTTAAACCCTGTCTTTAATTCGTCGCCGGTTTTGAGGTCTTGATTGACTACACATCTTGAAAGTAAAAATTAACTCACTTTCCGCCATCCGAACGAGCTGAAATTTGTCTTACAGGTATAACTCCGGTGACAATAAATTTTAAAAGATGACGGACTTAGGGAGAGGGAAAAGGCGGAGGGGGAAGCTGGGGCCCGTTTATTTCCTTAGGTGGATCGGCCACGTTGCGCACTAACTAGCAGAGATAGAGCTTCGATATTTCGTACATAGGTATATCCCCCAAAAGTGTCGATGTGCACGTGTTTTTCGAAATTTGAATTATGTTTCAATTTATTATTCTTTTCATTTCATCTATTTTCTGTTCTCAAAATACGTTGACATCACTTGGCCTATTAACCTTATATTTTTGGTATATGGAACCTCATATTTTTTAATCGTGATTTCGTACTAGCTGTAGGTTTCGTTTAGCTGTGATTTCCTACTCGGCCATTGCAATGCATGGCCGGGTACAGCTAGTAAATATTATAATTGTAATAATACAAATAAAACAACGTAAATAACGTTTACCAAGCTTTTGAGGTGAAATTTCGTTGTTTTTGACCTCTCTTTAAAATCATACTTTTGACATAGTAGTACTCTGTTCTGCTATGCGATAGCAGAATTATTATTGTGAACTAGTTTTTAGAGTATACATTGTGACGTTTATAAATAATAGTTTTAGTTATTTATAGTTTTGGATTTTATCGAAGATTATTTTAGGTATGAAAACGTCAATTACTATATTTTCGTATAACGGCCGCGGCAATATATTCACCGCGCCGAGTAACTATCGTACGTTCTTGAAACACTTAAAATCAACCAATTTAACGTTATTATAATCGAAGATTGAATAAAGTAAACTATGACCGGTAACTCTAAATTAGAGAAGAGCAGAGACCTGATCTCGAGCGAGGGTCGGCTCCGTAATGAGAAATCGGAAACAATCAGCTCAGTATTAGTTTGTGTTTATTGAGGAGGTTTCGCAAGTTAAATTAAGAAAGATTTATAAAAAAGTATAAAAGATAAAACAACAAAACGTCTAGATAAAATTATAAAAGTTAAAATAAAAAGACGTTGGACAGATAAAAATATAAAAGTCGAAATAGAGAAACGTTGACGAGATAAAAGTATGAAAGTTAGATGAAATAACGTTGACGTTGACGATCCAGGGGGAAAACGTAGGAACGAGGGGATAGCCCCGCGAGTACTCCCAGTCCGGGCACCGCGCCTGCGAGGCCTCCGTCGGCTTTAACTCTTCGGACGTCCGTAAAGGTGGCTTCACTGGTCTTCAGCCGCATCGCTTGAGCCCGGAAGACTTCTCGCCGGGGATCTGCAGAGGTTCCCGGAACCTGAGGGTAGCTGTGGTTGACGCCCGCCAAATTTCGCCGCAGTGCTTGCCCTATACCGCCTCCCCTGAGGTCGCCTTCAGAGATGCAGACGCCGGAGGTGGGTCGTCTTCCAAGGATCTAGACGCCGGAGATTGGTCGCTTTTGAAATCCAGACGCCGGAGGTGGTCGCCTTCAAGAGATCCCGAGTTATATGTACTGAAATGGAAAAAATACGTTCGTTTATATACTTTTTTATCTTAATGGTCAAAACCACGAAAAAAACCAGCAAATAAATAATAAATCAATTTTAAATATTTGGAATTGGAATAATGAGAAATGGCCTTTTTAAAATTTTAGTCTTTGTTTCGGCCTGTTTGCATTATTTTTTGTGTATTAAACTGACATAATAACCTAATAACCTATTTTTTGCAATCCTCTGATAGGTCAATTATAATAAAACAATCAATAAAAATGTCGGAATCATATTTTAGAGTTTTTCGTGCATTCGCTATCACAATGATCCCAATTAATTGTTCTCTCATCCGAAAACCGCTTACAACTGGTCGGTAGACTGAAGATAGTCTTATCATCCATTAAATGACACTTATTTTACAATTTATTATTTTGTTATCAGAGTATGTTGCAGTGGTTGTATTGCGCAATTATAAAAGGTTAAAGACTGAAGGGCCTGCATTTGAAATTTGTTGTTTTCGATTACTATGGGGGGTTATAAGAAAAGAGTAGATGGGACTTTTCGAACATTTAGTCAATTTTCATACATAAATTCACTTCGTTGGATCGCTATTGCCAGATTATATATCTTTTAATTATATGCGGATACATAGATAAAGGTCTATAATACATTCTGATTTTGTAAAACTCCTAAATACTATGATAATTGCTTAGTGCAAATTAAGGAACAAGTAAAAAATGCTTTTCTGGGATTAAATTCTAAGGGGCTCTCTAGACGATCAAGCATGCTTGACAAGCTTCGCGTCTCTGGCAGGGAGGGGATCGTAAACCGCAGGAAATATGCAAATATTTTGTATATTTCCTGCGGTTTACGTTTGTAATATTTACCGAAAATGCCTAATATTGTAGTTTATACCAGGGAGTCACGTTAATTATACATAATTGATTCATGAATGACGTGACTCCCTGATATAAAACTTCAAAATCAGGCATTTTTGGTAAATGTAAAAAAAAAATATTTGCATATTTCCTGCGGTTTTCGATCCCCTCCCAGCGCGCGACGCGATGCTTGACAAGCATGCTTGATCGTCTAGAGAGTCCTTCACGTATTTCAAACATTTGTCGTTATGGACTCTCTAGACGATCAAGCATGCTTGTCAAGCATTGCGTCACGGGCTGGGCAGGGTTCGAAACCGCAAGAAACATGCAAATATTTTTTTTTTACATTTACCAAAAATTGTCATTGTCAGCCCTGCCCCATAACAGAATCTCATAAGATTTAATACTATGAAAGCAGATGAAGTAAACTAATCGGGCCGTGTACCAAAAACCATAAAATATAATAAATTAAGATAAATCGTAATAATTTTTCAATGATAACACTTTTGTCTAGTCTTTTTATTTTCTCAGATTTTGTTCAGTTTTAGAAATCAAACATCGTGAGATTATTTGCTTTTGTGAATATTTTTGTCATTTTTTTCTAGTGTATAGTTTATTCGAGAAACAAATGTACCCGTGAATTTGTAACTAAAGGCACTTGTTACTTTTCAAGAAACGGCACCCTGTGGTTAGCCAGCCTTGATTATACAACTGTATAACCATTGATCATACAACTGTATAATCAATGCTTTAACTTTAAAATTCTAACTACATACTTTGTTAAGTGTGCGAGCAATACAAAACATACAATTCGGGTCTACCTTGGTATGGGCTTCGGCCTAGTTAGGCAGACTTTGTAAATTACCATTTTGAAAAAATTACTTTCGGAAATAAATTTATTCTTATTCTTATTATTCTATTATATCCAGACCATTTTTGAATAACTAAAATGGGAGGGTTTGTCATACAAAAATCATCACCAGGCCCCAGAGCTTAAGTTACTGGACCGATTTATCCAACACAATGGCATAGGTTTTTGAAGGACCAATCTTGCGCGCCATTTTTTGTTTATTTTAAATTTATTTAACCCTAAAATGTGGGAGCTACTGCTAAAAAACCCAACATATAGGTTTTTACCTTTTTTTTTAAATATTTTATTGGTTTAAGTTAAATTTTGTACAAAGATGCCCTTAAGGGCAGTTATGAAATCTAATGGAAGCTGAAAAAAATGGATTTTTCTAGTTTAAATTTCTTACAGGTAAGATGCCAAACAGCAAACGACAAATACGGCTTCTTTGATTTCAATTGATGTTTAAAAAAATGTTAGGTTGGGTTAGGTTAGGTTTCAATTGATGTTTTAAAAAATGTCGTATAGGTAACTTCTCCATGAATGGGTCTATTCTTTGAGGATTTTAGTTGTGTCGATATTTTTTTAAAAATTAGAATAAAGTACATTGCCACCTGTTAGCCGAGCGTTGAACGTTTTCTCCTATCTTTAAGTTTTAGATGTAGAACGCACCGCTAGATCGCAGCGAGGGCTGATTATTTTTGTGTAAATTGTGAATCGGCTGGTTTTGCCATTGTGCAACGGATTGTATCAGGAGCACAGCAAACAGAAGGAGGATAATGACCTCAAGAAACGGCGGTGACACGATACGTCGCAGCTGCGTGCGACAGGGACACAGATATGGCAATCAGAAAGAGAAAGACGAGTCGGTATCAAATAATACGGACGTTACCGACACGGAGAAGTTCTCCTCACGCATGTTCTCTTGATATTGTAGTCTAGCGCCCGCACAGTTTCGTGACCCCTTTTTCCCTAAGTCCTTACTAAAAAAAAAACCGCACAAATTACCTCAATTTGTTTTATTTATCTAGCGTGTTCAGTCAATCTTTCTTGCTATGTAGATCATAAAACAACGATAGCAAAGAAATGAAAAACTGATTCCAGTGGATTTAGATATTAATGGTCAAAAATAAGATTTCCAGAATGGTACGTTTTGAGACCTTTGGCACATTTCGAGTTGGAAATAATCTGTTTCTTTTCCTTTAAAAATCACAAAAAAAAATGAGTTTTCAGCAAGGTACTTATTACCTTGCTGTGATTCTTTCATGACAATCTGGATTTGGATGGTTATGTTAAAGAAATCCATAAGTCCATATTTCACTGTTTTGAGTTGGCAAGACTGTTTAGGACGAAATTTAATTCTCTATCATTTGCACTTACTCCGCATGCGCTGCGTTACTTTAGGTTCAGCTTTTAAATGCAAAAAAAAATGTTTTACTAGTCATATAAAATTAAATAATTGTATAACAAGTTATAAAAATCCCACAGGTAATGATTGAGATTAGTCCAGTGTCTTTGTCGGTAGTGCTTTTTACTCAAGTCCACCTTTCTAATCCAAAAAGTCCTTTCAAGTTCACTTTATTCTCTTTTTTATACACTTTTGATCCAAAAAAAGGTATCTTTTAAATGTTAAAATGACAAAATTTGAGCATTTCATAGTACTAACTGTTGCATTTTTTACACCTTACCAAAACCTTTAATCTAGAGCAGTGTTTTTCAACCATTTTTAGATCGCGACCCCCTTTTTGGTAAAAATAAATAAAACTCTTACGAGATCCCCCTTAGACTGTAACTTAGCTCTCTCGAACCCCTTATACTGCAACTTAGTTGTCTCAACCCCCCCCCCCCATTAATAACTTCCAAAAATATTTATTGTAAGCATTCAATAAATATTTTTTTTGTAAAAACAATGACGAAAACCTCATCAATTTTAACTGTTTTTACTTTCGAAGCTGTACTTACCTGCTTCCATCTTAGAACAACATAAAGTTTTGTAAAAGAAATATCATAATGAATATGTTTAATATAAAACACATAATAATTATGTTTCTCTTCCGAAGCTGTAAATGTTTGCATTAATAAAGATTTTGTAATATTTTCGATTTTTATTTGTAGATAGCCTGCGACCCCAAGGGTCTCTTCGCGACCCTCCCCCCCCCCCCCTAGAGGGTCGTGGTCTACTGGTTGAAAAACACTGATCTAGAGTGAGTAACATTAAAAGCTGTATAATGCAAAATCAGGAAAATGGATTTTTATTGACTCCAGCCATCCATTTATAGAAAGCACAAGTCATAACACTAAACGAAAGCAATGTCAATATCAAAAAGGATTCAACCACAAAAACATTGATCATACTCGAAAAAAATATTTTTCCATAATTAAAAGCAATTATGTACTTAAAATCAATTACAGAAAATACATTACTTAAATAAAAATAAAATTATGAAAAATCCCAATTTTATTACCGTTTAATGGCTAGCCATTTGTTCCTGGGCGCCAGCGCCACCGAATTGGGGTCGTATCTCTGTTTCTCCGTGTCTTTTGATGAAGGTACGAATTGGAACTGCGATAGTAGGAAATAAATTACCATTTTCATGGACAAAATAGCCAAAAACCATACCTGCAATAAAAATTGTCGTTCAGTAGTCACTATTGTGCACAAGATGGTAACCAATAATTATATATTATAGTATTTTATATATCTCCATAGTGTGATTTGGCAACCCTTCTGCGCCGGCGAAATGCAGGTGATTCTGATAGCATTGACAGCAAAAGTAACAATAATTAATTTGGCAATTTTTAATAACATTGATGAAGAATAGCATTTTATCAAGGACCGATTGATAATAAACTGTAATTTAGCGCCATCTATCGCATTTAAAAAAAATATACGCTAATTATATCACAGAATTAATAGGGAGAGATAGAATGCCATCTATTAGTCTATCAAAACTTACAAATGCGTAATTATTAGGTACGTATTTAAACCTGTATTCCAAATTAAAAATTTACATCTTTATGTAAATATATAAACTTAATATAATAAGGCCTGTGTTTTTTTTTATTACATCATTATTTTATACTTTATAGGTGTGCTTAAAGCGCTATCTACAATGCGGCGCTATACTGTTATACCACGAAAGTCGCCATATTGAACATAATAAGAGGAGATTAATCCATTTTTGGAACTAGGAATGCCATCTACACATTGGGCTTCGGAGTAAAATCCGAGTTGCCAAATATTATTACGACGTTGAGTAATCGATATGCTATATAATCAATGGTTTTTTACACAGCTCTTCCGTTTATTAACAACGATAAATATAGCGAAATTGTATAAAAAAGTATAAAAATTGAGAAATAAAAACGCTTTTAAAGGAGAATGCCACTCATTCGGCCCACTTTGGGCCCCAATAGCAACACACCATATGTCATATCAAAAAGATCTTTTCATGTGTTATAATAACTTACTCGTATATGACAGCTCTTTCTAATTCGTTGTGGGGATAAAGTCATATACGGCAATAGATGACGATTTTGGTTAGTTTTACTTAGTGAGTCGCGTGACGAAGAGGTCGGAAGGGCTGCGATCGATTCACGCTGCGGGTGTCAAGTAAGCCATCAGTTGTTGTTTGGCTTTCGTTTCGAGCTGTATCGCTTTTTTATGCTGTATTGTTTTTTTTTAAATTTTGTTACTATATAAAGAGCATACCTATTTTATTTTTGTGTCTATAATGATTACATAGTAATAATAATAAAGAGATAAAATATGTCGAGATAATAATCGACGGCCCGGTAGCATATTGGTTAGGTCACCTGATCACTTTGTAGGGTCCGGGTTCGATTCCCGGCTGGGTCACCATTTTCCTTTTGGATAAAATTAACAGAATTGCATTTCATTTCTGTCGATCGAATGCAATAACAAGACACACACTTACACACATGAAACACGCACACACACATATAAACACACCATAATAGGGTTGGTTGGAAGAGATTGTCGTTTGACAATAAACCCGCCCATTGTGAAATTTCACAATAAAGAGTATAAACAAACAAACAAATATGTAATAATATTTGTTAAAAGACATTTCCAGTCAGAGACCTAATATTTGAAATAAATAAAACTTAAATACCACTAAGAGCCCGTTCCCACTTATCCGATCACTCGTTTTGACCTGAAACCGGACGCCGGACGTGGGTGTTCACATTATATCCGATCAGCCTGTTTTGCCGGAAGGTCGGTGGATCGACTCGCCGCCAGTTTACGCTTGTATTTCGTACGCGATGGACGGCGACGATGATGTTCTTATATTGTGGTGGTATTTGAGACGAATGAGACGAAAAAGAAGTAGAAAACGAAGACAACATTGGGTGCATCCTATACTTCGAGACCGATTTTCAACAGGGACATTTGAAACATTGATGGGTGCATTAAGGAAAGATGAGACGAAGTTCTTTAACTACTTTCGAATGTCTTTTTCCTCTTTCGACGATCTCTTGGGAAGAATTTCAATGGACGTAAAATTACAAGACACAAGATTTAATTTTAGAGAGTGCATTTGTCTAGTAAAAAAGTTAATGTTATGCAAATTTCCCGCCATGCTTCTAATCGTCGATTTGTACTCGTCCAAAGTTTTATCCCACAATACGGGTTTATTTTCGACTAACGATATTAACGCGCAAGCGTCCACGTCCATTTTGCACGAGCATTGACGCCGAATGAGACTAATGTACGGGCCAAAGGAACGTTCCGATGGGGTAATAAACCGAGCTGTCAACAAGGATGCGGCTAACGTCGATATTGCTTATCGATGAATTACGCTTGCTCGATGAAACAGTATTATACATCCGCATTTATTATAGTACCGATTGCTATATTTATTAATATTTTCGGTTTAATTTAGAATTAGAGTAATTAAATAATGACCTAATTATGTGATGTGAGTTATTAAATGAGTACTTAATAGATAACTGATTATCATAGCATGGCATATCATAGGTCATTATTAATTTCTAAACAGTCATTAGTAAAATGTTATCGTGGCATTTTGTAATGAGTCTCACATATTATGTATATCATAAAATGCTGCGCGGATAAAACATCATTACTTGCCTATCAGTTGAGCAATGGAGACCATATTTTCTTACCTGGAGCTATTGAAGTTGAAGGGTGATATTAACATGCAGACTCGGTGCTTTATACATAACATTTCGTCATTTTTTGACCATCTGAAATGTGACCCGACAAAAGTTTAAATGCTCAATTTCAATAATATAGTAACCTGATAGATAATCTGCGAAGGTTATGACACGCATCCCTACAATCAGGTATTAAAAGGGGCGGGCCGGCCTAATGATTTATTGCCTCACCGGAACGTTCCTTTGGCCCGTAGGGGCGACGCAAGGAAAGGCGGCTAAGGGGTCTCGTCTTCAGTCTTGACGCAACGTTCGTTCATACTCATCCGATCCGGGCGTTTTGACTGATCGTCGCAGTGGCAAAACGTCCGTCAAATAACTCGGATCAGTCTTTTTTCCCGGATCAGTCATAATGTGAACAGCTCCATACAAATTGTACTGCCACTGGCACATCCGTCTATTTAGACTGACCGAGAAAAAAGACTGATCGGATAAGTGGGAACGGGCTCTTAGATATTAGAGGTGAGACTTTGTTTTTAAATATTATAACTAAAATATGCCTAAATATATATGCCATTTTCAAGCTTATTGGCTGGTGGGCCCAGGGCCCATACAAATAGTGGCATTGTCCTTTGTTTGTTTTGTAGACTATGAGAAGTTTTTCAAATATAACAAATGAGCGGTGCTACAATTTTTTACACGACCGCTCAAAAAGGGAGTGTTATGTGTTCAGAATTCATCTGTGTATGTTTTCCGATTCCTTATTCCACTATAACTTCTAAACGCTTAAATCGATTTAGAAGTGTGTCATATTGTTAGAATCGTTTTGTTCTCCCGAGTGTCATAGTGCCGCGACCCCTTGCTCTAATATAAGGAGACAGCAGCCTCTTTAATATAAATGGTCGTGTTACGCGGTGCGTGTTGACATTCATCATTTGACAGTTTAGTTTTTTCGTTCTTCCTCTTCGCTGCCGTCAGGAATATAATGAAGAGAAATATTTGGAATATTAATTTAGCATAATAAATTATACAAAGTGTTTAATTATTACAGTCCACAAAATATTAGCGATTTTTAAATAACCGTTTTTGGTTCTTACGAATGTATTCCGATCCAACATTTTGGAAAATTATAGCACTACGCTATTGTACTCAGAAAAAAAACCGGTATGTATTAATGAGGAAACCTTGATTTTTTTATTCTACCATAATTTCCTAACGCTTAAACCCATTTAGAAGTGTGTGATATTGTTAGAATCGTTATGTCATCCCGAGTGTCATAGGGTACCTAAACTGTCCAAATGTTCTAACGTATTGCTCTGTCTCGTTCGGTTGAACCGTGGGTTGAACTAAGTTCCTATTTTAATTCACGACGAAACGCAATCGGGCCCATTATCGCCTTCTGTTGGCGCTTAGCCGAGAATCGAACCGCGCCCGGCGACCCAGGCGGCGGTCGCCCCCCGTGCGCAGCGCCGCACGGCGCCGCCAGGCGCCACCCAACCGGGTTCATCCGCCGGCAGAGATTGATTTTATTTATGGAAATTAATATTCAGATGAAATCAGCCCTTGGCTACTTGCCGGCAAAGTCTTGGGGTGACACGACCGATTTTATTAGATTTATTTATGGGTCAAAAAACAAAGTGAAATTCTCAAGAATTCTATATTTATTCTTGAGAATTTCACTTTGTTTTTTGACCCATAAATAAATCTAATAAAAATTTTCCTTAAAATTAAACCACCGCGGCACCGTAGCGGATTTTTCTACCGGGAGCACATAAAATTAGCTGGAAGCTGCAAGAAGGCCGGCGACGCGACACTGGTTCACGGCCACTCGCCCTCTAGTGGTTCACGGCCACTCGCCCGCGACGCGCACTACGTGCGCCCGACCGACCGACCTCTTTCGCTCGCATGATCCCCTGAGCCCCAATTGGCCGATATCGGCCACTACACAATTTCTCAGCGCGACGGCCCCGTTTGGCCGGAATCGGCCATAATTCGGAGCGCGATGAGCTCTGGACACACGTAACTATTGGCTTATTCGGTATGATTGGCATAGGATTTGATTTTTAACCTATGCAGCGATACCTATATTACGGTATATTATTTTTCGTGAACGCGCCCGCTTTTCAATAATTCTTATGGCCATTTTTTAGTTTTGTCGGCTGTCTGTGTGTGTGCTCTCTGAACATTTTTGTGTTTTATTGTGTGTTTATTTGCGGAATTGCCGAGTAAATGTGAGTATTTATTGACTTAAACGATTGATTGATTGATTGATCATGAAATCAAGTCACATCGACTAGTAATTATAGTGATTTTCTAATAAACAGTTGGACACCTTGAGCGTGTTTATTTTCGACGCTATTTGAATTACTGTTTTTGATATGTAATAATGGCATTCTGTCATCGAATAGTCTGTAATTTAAAATCGAAGATTATCTGTCGATCGATAGTCTGTAATTGAATGGGATAGTCTGATCAATAGTCTGTAATCGAATGGGAAATAGTGTTTTCAATCGTTATTCATGCGAAATCAATCAAACAACGAACTTTATATGTGATAAACAGCTTTTGAAAAAAAAACCGGCAAATTAGCCATTTTGTTCGTAGTTATACGAGCGAAAATAGGGCGGGAGTCGATCTTTTATGGCATAAGACGATACTCAAATCGAATATGCCGAAAATTGGTATAACGTTTTTCGAATTGATTCTGTAAATAATATGACTTGTAATAATAATATTAAAAATTGGGTAGTGATTACGTTTGTTGTACACATACACATACACATAATAAATTTCTTTTTGTTTTCATTTACTTTGCAGATGACGTCGTCGTCTAGAAACAAAAAATGGGTGCTCGGAGGCGTTCCTGATGCCGCGTTCTATGCCCAGTTGGAGGCGGACTTGGAGACGTCGGAATCAGACAACTCCGACGATGCTGGTGGTTTCGATGCTGATGGTAGACATGCCTTACATGCCTGTGTTCTCCATGAGTCCCGGAGGGACTCACCGACCTTGGTAAGTATAAATATAAGTATTGGGTACAAATTAATTTCAGAGTATATAGTCAATTTATTGTGTTTTTTTCTAAAGCAGCGGCATGTTGGCACGTTCGTCGCCCACGCCGTCAACCAGCGCTGGTCCGAGCCACCAGTTTGAGCGTCCTCTGATAGGAGAGGTATAAAACTATAAATATGATATGATAAATATAAAATGATTTCGAGAACTCTTCTTCGATTTTTGTAAATTTCAGAGGAGGTCCAGGTCGCGGTCACCACCGACGGAACGCCCTGTGTCCCCTGTTTCCGGGTACTCGTCCAGCAGGTCTTCACCCACGTTCAGTCCGCTGACAAGTCCCACTGGCAAGCGCGAGTGTGGCTTCTCAAAGGTTAGTTAGTACTTATTACTACACTTCTTACATATATCTTAATTTTAAATTTTTATCATTTTCGTTCTTTAATTTTCAGATCAGTGGACTTGGAAGCGAGAGCTGGACGAAACGCTGCTGGACGAGGACGCTGAAGCAGAGAGGGACACGGAGGACGCGGAGGAAGAGGAGGGGCGGCAACGGCGCGCGTTGGTAGGGGCGATATAATTGTGGAAGGATGTGTGACTGATGAAGTAATTCCGAGAATACTGAAAAATAAGATGGATAAGGCTGAGCGGAGTGCTAGGGTTAATGAAGCAAGTCAGAAAGGAAGGAAATATGCAGATGATGTAGTGAGAGATTTGTTCGATGGGGACAGGGACGCGATGCTATTCAACTGGTCGCCCATGGATTCTTTCACTGGGCGGCCAGAGGAATTTCTGGTGGAAAACCCTGGACCTGTCGTTCCAGTTGGGAAAGCGTATGATGCTTTCTGCACTTTCTGGAACGACGAAATTCTGGATCATATCGTTTGTGAGACTAATCGATATGCTCAAGGATTGAAGGCGCCTTCGGAGAGGTTTGCGAGAGATTGGTATGACACTAACGTACATGAAATAATGATACTTTTTACATTTTGGATGTTGATCGGGATTGTTAAAATGCCTACTACAAAATCGTGCTTTTCTTCAAATGAGTTTTTAAAACATGACGTTTAGAAGACTTTTTATAAAAGCTCGTTATGAACATTTAAATCGAGCTCTACACTTTGTAGATAACGAAACCCGCAATAACGAATCATCTAAGTTGTCCTCTCTTGGCCCCATACCTGAGCACTTGAATGCGAAGTTTCAAGAGGTTTATGTATTTGGAGCATAAACCTCTTGAAATGGAACATATATGAATTGATGAATCTTTGACATTGTGGAAGGGTAAACTGTCCTTCAAACAGTTTATCAGAACGAAGGCTGCTCGTTTTGGCATAAGATCCTTCGAAATCTGCGAACCGGCTACCTGTGGTCGTTCGTCATTTACATGGGCAAAGATATATATACTGCTGATCGATCAAATCTTCCGAAAAGCACCGACATTGTAAGACAACTTATGATGCCGCTGCTCGACATGGGACACCAATTGTGGTGTGAGTTGGTTCAACTCCCCCGTTTTATCGAGGTTCCTGAAACAGAACAAAACCTTGTTGGTGCCTTGCGCAAATCGCGGAAGCATGTGTCACCACTCATTCAGCACGAAATACCGGCAGAAGGAACTTTCGTAGCTCGACATTCTGGGGATGTTGTAGTGTGATGGCTTTGAAGGACAAGAAAACTGCCATCCACTACATCCACTTGCCATGGTATTGAAGTGGTCCAAGTGGCTGCTAGACCTGGTAGGCCGTCATTCTACAATTTTTTCTTCTATCTTCAAGTTTTAGTTGTAGAACGCACCGCTAGATCGCAGCGAGCGCTGTTTATTTTCGTGTAAATTATGAAGAACCGTGCTGCGGCTGGTTTTGCCGTTGTGCAACGGATTGTATCAGGAGCACAGCAAACAGAAGGAGGATACTGACCTCAAGAAACGGCGGTGACCCGATACGCCACAGCTGCGTGCGACAGGGACACAGATATGGCAATCAGAAAGAGAAAGACGCGTCGGTATCAAATAATACGGACGTTACCGACACGGAGAAGTTCTCATCACTCGTGTTTTATTTTGTTTACTTGTGAGTTCATTCAATCTTTCTTGCTATGTAGATCATAAGAAAACAATAGCAAAGAAATGAGAAACTGATAACTTAAAATTTGGAGATTCCAGTGGATTTAGATATTAATGGTCAAAAATAAGATTTCCAGAATGGTACGTTTTGAGACCTTTGGCACATTTCGAGTTGGAAATAATCTGTTTCTTTTCCTTTAAAAGTCACAAATAAAAAATGACTTTTCAGCAAGGTACTTATTACCTTACTGAGATTCTTTCATGACAATCTGGATTTGGATGGTTAAGTTAAAGAAATCCCTAAGCCCATATTTCACTATTTTGAGTTGGCAAGACTGTTTAGGACGAAATTTAATTCTCTATCATTTGCACTTAGGGTAAGGTCGGCTATATTGTACCACCAACTAAATTGTACCACCCTTCGATTACCCAGAAAGAAAGAGATTTTTAATAAAGTGGCAAAACTCATCAATCTCGGCTAACTTCATACTAATGTTAACGCATTCTTGTTCGGGCAGGTCGTTAGCTTGACTGGTAAACTGCAGTTGTTTGTTTATCGTAGTTTTTATGTTATTTGTGGTGAATATTCCTAAGTAACCTGACGGCTGAATGGTGAGTACAGCTTTTCGTACATTAATTATATTGAGTGCGAGTTTAATGTCGTATATGTAGTTTTTTTTAATGTGACATTTTGACAGATATGGGTGCGTTCATTTAATCGTACCGCAAGGAGGTTGCTAAATTGTACCGGTACAATTTACCGATCCACGAACTTATTATTTTTGTTCTTAACCCCTCAAATGTGAGGCGTCCCTTAAGGGATGCCTTGGCAAAATGTATACAAAATGTATATAAATTTATTTAAATGTAAATATAAATGTAAATGTGCGCCGCTTTATAGTAATCCGCTCTATAGTAATGCTATAGCTCTATAGTAAACCCCGCTCTATGTAAATGTAAATGTAAATGTAAATATAAATTTATATACATTTTGCCGTAGGCAACCCGAGCTAATCGCCATTCATTTGAGGGGTTAAGCCCTGTAGTGCCGGCAGAGTAGAATTTCACTAACCAACTCTTCTCATTGGTATTGCAAGAGACGACCATGGGACAGGCGTTCGTGTACACACTCAGGCGATGTGGTTAGTCACATTCGCACACGTTAAAAGAAAAGCCTTAAGAGTGGGGTGTTCTCACGGACAATGTGGCTTACAACTCGTCACTGTAAGCCGTCCGATGGCTAGCATCCCATTACTACGAGACGACCAATGTATTAATATGATTTCTAACCACTCCGTGTTCGTACGGTATTGCAATCGAGAGTGATGTACGTATGTTTTTCCTATAAAATTATCGATTATTAAAGATGGCAGAAAGAAAGAAGTACTACCAATGGACGACTGAAGATTTAGAAGCAGCTATCTCAGCTAGAACTAATGGTGTGGGCATCAATGAGTGCGTTCGCTTGTCGCAGTTCTACACGACATAAAAACGCAATATACGGCGTTTCGTGAACAAAAGATTTCCTTTGGCAGGTTTGATCTGTAGGTTCAAAGGATGGATTTAAGAAGGGGAGCCACCCGGATTTTTGATCCAGGTGAGAGGGAGGGGGGAGGGGGGAGTTTGCACCCGCCGCGCTTCGAATAAAAAAATATAACTGATCCAGTTACACATACTATGGCGTGTTTGGTATCGTTTTCGGATAAAAAGAGTACGGGGAATCTGTTTCTTATGTTATTTAGAGACACTTTTATACAAAAAGTCAATAATTTTGGTAAAAAAGTAAATTTGTAAGTAAGATTTTTTTTCTTCAACAGTATTTAACTTCGAAAATAGATCGATTTTGTGGTTAAAAAAAATAGTGCTATCGAGCTCATACTGTCTAGTTTTTAGAAATATATACTTTACATATACTTATCTGACAGTATGTACCCATAAAAAAAATGCCGCGTGAATCGATTGACGTACTGAAATTGTCAAAATTTCACTCTCGGTCGCTCAAAGCTCGTGCCGGGCGAAGGTGGGGGCGCGACCTGCCTGTCCGATTTCATGTTAGTAGTTCAGTGCCCTGGTTTTTCTTATTTGACACCCAAATTACGCTCGTTGGTTATCTGTTCATGTAGCTGTCATGCATCTGTCATGCATCTCCTGGAAGAGTTTATCAACGTTAATAAATCTTCTCAAGAGCTTCATCACGAACAATATCCTGCGTTCCAGAAAACATTTCTGCGACAAGTTCATGCAGTCCAAGCAAGTTTTGAAGAGTTTGGCAATCTTTTTCAAGAACAAACAACTGATTTAATTGTAATAGATACAAGAACAATTGTAGACAACGAAGCTGTTAGCACATTAACCCATCTGGAGAAAAATGGCAAGGATTTGTACATGACATTCGTTGAAGAAAGGCTGGTTAAAAAGACATTTACTTTATTTGAACCAATAAAAAAAGTGAAAACCAGAATTTTTGCTACTCTCAAGAAGCCAAAAAATTCAAAACTTGAAACCGTCTAGGTTCTCAAGTGGGACATAAGTCTATTCTTGAAACTATTAATTTCATGTCAGAATAGGCACTTGGATCTAGATGTCTTCTTTGCTTACGAAAATCAGACTTGTTCACCATCTTTATCGTCTATGGAAAGTACGCGAACGTGCCACAAGTCTGATATCGTCATGGTTTTGAAAAAGAAAATTGAGAATAACACTCCCCCCGAATTTTGCAACAGAAATATATTTGATGGAGCTGCCCTCGTTCACAGACATCCTCCACGTAGCTCCAAGACATTTGGGCAGTACTGCCGCAAGGAGTTCCGTGAAAGTATCGTGAAAAATACAGGGACAAGGAGGCGAGGAGAGTTGACATTGCCTGGGATCTCTACTCCGATATGTCTCTAAAGAAACAGGTTCTTGACAACAAGGGTCAAGGAGTTCGTCGTTAAATACATGAAGACCACAAGTTACCGAGCAATTGGTCTAACTTCCTGAAGAATGCTCAGAATAAGGAACAGCTTTTCAAACTTACCGGGTGCTACGCGCTTCAAGAGAGCATTGGAGTGCATATAGTGACCAACATCGGTCCTACAATCAAATCATCCAAACCAACGGAGACGCTGATAGCAGGGCCTAATGTAAATTCCGAGGAGGCTGATGGTCGCATTATTTTGCATGCAAAAGATATGGCTATCAATGGAACAACAACAATTGTTATACACACCGTTGATTCCGACGTCGTTATAATCGCCATATCCTACTTCTTCGCCCTTAAGCAGTTAGGTCTCCAAGAGCTTTGGATATCTTTCGGTACGGGCAAACACCACAGCTACATACCTGCACATGACCTGGCACAGGATCTGATTGTAGAAAGAGCAGAAGCTATCAGAGGATACCATGCTTTAACAGGCTGTGACACCGTTTCTGCATTCTATTCTAAAGGCAAAACATAACCTGGAAGGCGTGGCAGCAATGTCTCTAGACCACATCTGCTTTTAGATCACTTTCTAATCCACTAAAAGAAGTGGCAGATGATTTAATGATAAGATTAGAAAAGTACTTCATCATGTTATACTGTGGTGAAACTGAAATTCTTTCGGTTAATGAAGCTCCCAAGATTTTATTTGCAAAAAATAAGTGTTTGCAAAATATCCCCCCTACGAGGGATGCTCTAAGGATGTCCACCTTGAGGGCAGTCTATCAAGCAGGCTACGTGTGGGGACAAGCTCTTGATCCCTCAGGCGTTATCCCCTCCCCAGCTGACTGGGGATGGACTCAAACTGAAGGAGAATGGCAGCCCTTATGGACAACCCAGCCCAGTATCTGGGAGGTGGCGCGAGAGCTTGTGAAGTGTGGATGCAAGAACAGCTGCAGGAGCCGATGTTCTTGCAGACGAGAGGGAATGTCATGCACACTGCTGTGTAAGAGCTGTTACGGAACCTGCGATAATACCAGGTATATTTATGTTGTCAGATAACTTTGTCTGCTGAATTTGGTATCATTGAGATTGTTAATTTTAATATTATTTCTATTTTGTTACAGTGTATTCTAGACCGCGAGGCCCTCGTCGAAGATATAATTGATGTGGTTCCGGATGAATTATAAGTCTGCCACTTTTATATCTATTTTGTTACAATTGTGTAGTCCGCGAGGCATTCCGGAGGAATACGAAGACTACTTCTCTGAGAATGTTTTTTTAATAATTTCTTATTTATTACATGTAAAATCTATTTGTGTATTTTTTATCATTATTTTATTTATCTAACTTTAATATTATTTGGCGTGAATTTGTGTGATAAGAAGTGTACCTTTATTTTGTGCAACCCCAAAAGTTAAAAAAAAACTCAAGTAATTTAATTTAAGTGTTGAATATTTTACCCAAGTGACTTCAAATTATGTCTGTATTATGTGGTTTCCTTGATAAAGTAGAGAAACACTAAATTTACTCAATAAATATGCCTTGTGAGTCGAGTGAAGTATTTTAATTTCATCACTCGATTCTCATGGCATTTTTTTTATGGGTACATACTGTCAGATAAGTATATGTAAAGTATATATTTCTAAAACTAGACAGTATGAGCTCGATAGCACTATTTTTTTTATCTACAAAATCGATATATTTTCGAAGTTAAATACTGTTGAAGAAAAAAAAACTTACTTACAAATTTACTTTTTTACCAAAATTATTGACTTTTTGTATGAAAATGTCTCTAAATAACCTAATAAACAGATTCCCCGTACTCTGTTTATACGAAAACGATACCAAACACGCCATAGTATGTGTAACTGGATCAGTTATAATTTTTTATTCGAAGCGCGGCGGGTGCAAACTTCCCCCCCCGCCCCCTCTTTCACCTGGATCAAAAATCCAGGTGGCTCCCCTTCTTAAATCCATCATTTGGACCCACAGATCAAACCTGCCAAAGGAAATCTTTTGTTCACGAAACGCCGTATAATTTATCGTAGAACAGCGACTATATATGGTGTACCGAAACCTACATTAAAGAGGCACGAGCGTGCGGATACTGTTGGTAACGCAGCGAGCGGATTCAGAAACTCAGAAATTTGGCCCACAAATAGGCATGTTTTCCAAGATCATCACATTATTGCGGCAGAAACATTGCAACGGGAGGTATCCCCAGAAATATCTTTATCAGCAACTAAAGATGCACCTCAGGCGTCCACTTCTAAACAATACCACACAGCCAGCCAGAAAGAAATTTCCAACGTTGTGTATACCTCATCTAAGGCATCTGCTTTCAAAGAGAATCAAAGAGTGAATCTGAACGTGACAATAACTGAAATATCTCCGATTTCAAAAGCATCAGCTCCCAAAGGAAAGCGTGGTCGTGGTATATAAAAATCACCAGAAATCACTGCAAGTCCACATAAAAGGATAGGATTACGCATCGCTAAATGATCAGCAGTGAAGGTCTCCAAAATGAAGTCTATGAAGAAAACGAAAATAAAGCGTGAGCCAAAAACAGGAAAGAAACATTTTAAACGCAAGATTCTGTCGAGTAGTATGATGATACGACGACGTCGGAAGAACTGATTCCTATAGATGATTCAAATAATGAGGAATCAATGGACGATGAAAACACATGCCCCATTTGCTTAAAGAATTATTTTGATAAAAAAGGTCCCAAGCTTGACTGGGTAAAATGTGTCTGTTGCCATGGTTGGTTGCACGAATCCTGAACCAGCAATCCTGATATTTGTGATCTTTGTTTCAATTAGAATATAGAAATTGACGATATTTGTAGCATATAATATTAAGTTTTGTTTAATTAAAGTTGTAAGTCTTAGTGATTAGTGATAACTTTTATTTAAAATGTTATTGTGTATGGTTAGTTTTCTAAGGTACGATTTAAATACCAGTGGTCCAATTTACCCAACCAGTCGACAAAATTGTACCACTTTCCCTTTTTTTTTAAATGTTTTATGTAATGCTTTTAAATTTAATCCAGTGGTTTTTGTCTCAATAAATAATCGTGACATTGAAGATACTTTAGTTTTATTATTACAGCTTTTGAATATCTCTGCCTAATATTTGTCAAGAGTCATTTAAGTAAAAAGTGGTACAATATAACCGACCTCCCCCTACTCTGCATGTTTAGGTAGCGCTGCGTTACTTTGAGTTCAGCTTTTAAATGAAAAAAAAAATGTATTCCAAGTCATAAAAAAGGGAATAACAAGTTATAAAAATCTCACAGTCGAAATGATTGAGATTAGTCCAGTGTCTTTGTCGGTAGTGCTTTTTACTCTAGTTCACTTTTTAGACTTTTTGACCAAAAAAAGGTATCTCTTAAAGGTTAAAATGACAAAATCGAGTATTTTATAGTACTAAATGTTGCATTTTTTACACCTTACCCAAAACCTTTATCTAGAGCAGTGTTTTTCAACATTTTTTAGATCGCGACCCCCTTTTTGGTAAAAAAAATAAAACACTTACGCAATCCTCCTTAGACTGTAACTTAGCTCTCTCGAACCATTATACTGCAATTTAGTTGTCTCTATCCCCAACCCCCCCCCCCCCCCACCCATTAATAACTTCCGCAGCTGTAACTGTAAGCATCCAATAAATATTTTTTTTGTAAAAACAATGACGAAAACCTCATCAATTTTAACTGTTTCTACTTTCGAAGCTGTAAATGTTTGCATTATATAATAAAGATTTTGTAATATTTTCGATTTTTATTTGTAGAAAGCGTGTGACCCCCGGGGTCACGTTAAAAACACTGATCTAGAGCAACTAACATTAAAAGCTGTATAATGCAAAATCAGGAAAATGGATTTTCATTGACTCCAGCCATCCATTTATAGAAAGCACAGGTCATAACTAAACGATAGCAATGTCAGTATAAAAAGGATTCAACCACAAAAACATTGATCATACTCGAAAAAAATATTTTTCCATAATTAAAAGCAATTACTTAAAATCAATTACAAAAAATACATTACATGAAATAAAATTATGAAAAATCCCAATTTTATCGCCGTTTAATAGCTAGCCATTTGTTCCTGGGCGCTAGCGTCACCGAATTGGGGTCGTATCTCTGTTTCTCCGTGTCTTTTGATGAAGGTACGAATTCGAACTGCGATAGTAGGAAATAAATCACCATTTTCATGGACAAAATGGCGAAAACCATACCTGCAATAAGAATTGTCGTTCAGTAGTCACTATTGTGCATAAAATGGTAACCAATAATTATGTATTATAGTATTTGATTGCTCCATAGTGTGATTTGGCAACCCTTCTGCGCCTGCGAAATGCAGGTGGCTCAGCATTGACGGCAAAAGTAACAATAATTAATTTGGCAATTTTTAATAACATTGATAAAAAATAGTTTTTTATAATGACTGATTGTTAATAAATACTGTAATTTAGTGCCATCTGTCGCATTGTTTTTTTAAATATACGCTGATTATATCACAGAATTAATAGGGAGAGATAGAATGCCATCTATTAGTCTATCATAACTTACAAATGCGTAATTATTAGGTACGTATTGAAACCTGTATTCCAAATTAAAAATTTACATCTTTATGTAAATATATAAACTTAATATAATAAGGCCTGTGATTTTTAAAATTTTTTATTTACATCATTATTTTATACTTTATACTATCATTGTATAAAATCAATGATACTATCTACAATGCAGCGCTATACTGTTATACCACGAAAGTCGCCATATTGAACATAATAAGAGGAGATTGATCCATTTTTGGAACTAGGAATGCCATCTACACATTGAACTTCGTAGTAAAATCCGAGTTGCCAAATATTATTAAGACGTTGAGTAATCTGATATGCTATATAATTAATCAATGTTTTTTTTTACACAGCACTTCCGTTTATTAACAACGATAAATGTAGCGAAATTGTAACAAAAAATATAAAAAATGAGATATAGAAAAGCTTTTAAAGGAGAATGTCACTCTTTGGGCCCACTTTGAGGCGCATGACAGCTCTTTCTAATTCGTTGTGGGGATAAAGTCATATACGGCCATAGATGACGATTTTGGTTAGCAATGGTTTTACTTAGTGAGTCGCGTGACGAAGAGGTCGGAAGGGCTGCGATCGATTTACGCGACGGGTGTCACGTAAGCCATCAGTTGTTGTTTGGCTTTCGTATCGTGCTGTATCGCTTTTTTATGCTGTATTGTTTTTTTATTATTTTATTACTATATAAAGAGCATACATATTTTATTTTTGTGTGTATAAAGAATACATAGTAATAATAATAAAGAGATAAAATATGTCGAGATAATAATCGACGGCCCGGTATCATATTGGTTAGGTCACCTGATCTTACTTTGTAGTGTCCGGGTTCGATTCCCGACTGGGTCACCATTTTCCTTTTGGATAAAATTAACAGAATTGAATTTCAATTCTGTCGATCGAATGTAATAACAATACACACTTACACACATGTTACACACACAAACATATATAAACACACCCTAATAGGGTTGGTTGGAAGAGATTGTCGTATTACAATAAACCCCAATTTTTTACACGGTCGCCCGAAAAAGGAGTGTTTTGTGTTCAGAATTCATCTATGCATGTTTTCCGATTCTTTATTCCACCTAAACTTCTAAACGCTTAAATCGATTTAGTAGGTATTGTGTCATATTGTTAGAATCGTTTTGTCCTCCCGAGTGTCATAATGCTGCGACCCCTTGCTCTAATATAAGGAGGCAGAAGCTTCTTTAATATAAATCGCCGTGTCGCCATCGTGCGTGTTGATATTCATCATTTGACAGTTTAGTTTTTTCGTTCTTCCTCTTCGCGGCCGTCAGGAATATAACGAAGAGAAATATTTGGAATAATAATTTAGCAAACTAAATTATACAAAGTGTTTAATTATTACACTCCACAAAATATTACCGATTTTTAAATAACCGTTTTTTGTTCTTACGAATGTATTCCGAGTCAACATTTTGGAAAATTATAAAATTACGCAATTTTTCTCGAAAAAAACCGGTATGTAATAATGAGAAAACCTTGATTTTTTATTCTACCATAATTTCCTAACGCTTGAACGGATTTAGAAGTGTGTGATATTGTTAGAATTGTTATGTCATCCCGAGTGTCATAGGGTACCTAAACTGTCCAAATGTCGAAAAAATTATTGACTAAATATCGTAATGTCCATAAATTAACATAAATATATCGTGTTTAGTATCAAATGAAAGGTCTGCTTGAGTACATACCGGAAATATACATCTGCCTATATGGATAAATACATAAACCATAATAATATTCCAAAAAAAACGTAATAAAAACAATATAAATACAATAGTTTACTTTCTGTAACGGCAGTCGTGTTTTTTATTGTTTTTGAAATATTTGCTTTTTATTTTATGGGTTTCTTATTCCTTAACAAAAAAATAAATGTTCGTTACGTACCTATGCATCTTCGCGGTCCAAGACCGAATGGAATGTACGTGTGCGGTACTATTTTGCGTTTGTTCTCCGCGCTGAATCTCTCGGGATCGAATTTCATAGGATTCGACCAATATTTAGCATCCCTGTGCAGTGCGAGAATAGAAAACCAAACTGTTTCGCCAGCGGACATGGTGTATCTCTCTGAAGCGCCTTCCATCGCTGGGCCAATGTCAAAATCTTTGTCGCAAACTCTATCAATGGCTCCGAGAGTCGGAGGCCACTTTCGTACAACTTCTGGATAACAAAAAAGAAGTAAATGTTTCTTTAGAGATACAGAAATTAAACTGTGCTTCATCGAAAAGGTATGATTTAAGATTCATCGAAAATAATATGTTTTTTTAAAATATAAATAAGATAAAAACAAATCTACCGCGCGTAGTTAACACATGAATAAGACAGAATAGATTAAGAATACAACTATATATATATATATATATATATATATATATATATATATATATATATATATATATATATATATATATATATATATATATATATATATATATATATATATATATATATATATATATATATATATATATATATATATATATATATATATATATATATATATATATATATATATATATATTCTAGCGAAAGAGTCACATTTCTAGATGTGGATCTAGTTCTTGTCGATGGTACTCTAAAAACCTCGGTCCACATAAAGCCGACCAACCACCAACTCTATCTACACTACAATAGTTGCCATCCTCCACATACTAAGCGCTCCATACCGCACTCTCTTTCAATTCGGGGTCATCGCATATGCAACAATAATTTTAGCCTCAGCACATTCCTCGATTCTCTCAATTCGGCTCTCAAAAGAAGAGATTATCCTGATGTTTTGCTTGCTAATCAAATTATTCCCGCGCATAGGCGTTTCCACTTGAAATCCAACAACACCTTGCCGAAAAAAGAAATGGTAAACTTGTGTACCACCTACTTTCCCGGAGTTGAAAAGTTAAGGCCAATTTTGAAGGACTTGTTTCCGATCCTTTCATCGAGCCCGTTGACGAAAAGTCTCTTTTCCGGCCCTCCCTCAGTGTCATATCGTCGACCACCTAACCTACGCAACATTTTGTCTAAGACAGGGACTCAATCTCCCGTGACGCAATCATCGCTACCCCCAGGATCATTTCCCTGCAATCGCAGTCGCTGCAAAACATGCCCGATCCACCTCCAGGCAGAAGAGTTCACGAGCCCCAACACCTCCGAAAATTATTCGATCAAATCGCATGCAGATTGCAATTCGCAAAATTGCATTTACTATCTTCAATGTAAGTTTTGTGAGGCGTTTTACGTTGGGGAAACCACCAACGCCCTCAGATTGAGGATGAATAATCACAGATCCTCAGTGAGAAACGATCTGTCTAATCTTCCGATTCCACTCCACGCTCGGTCGCATGGAAAACTCTTTAACGATTGTTTTACGGTTAAGGTGGTAAAGGCCTTCCCAGAGAACACGCCTGAAATTAAGCTCAAAACATGGGAACTGGGACATATTTGGGTACTTGGAGCTTGCCATGGCAAAGGCCTCAATATTCAACATTAATGTTACAGACACATTCCATCCTATAGTATACACCTTTTTAATATATACATATATATCTATCTGTTTTTATACTCTCACAAACACACCCTCACAAACATACACACTCACACAAATAAACACACCCTCACTCACCCTCACACACACACACACACACACACACACACACACACACACACACACACACACATGAGAGCAATGCCCTTAATGAGAGCAATGCTTTCGTCAAAGGATGCCTGGGAGACGACAAACTCATTCGTGACGGAAGTACTGCAAGAACTTCGTCGCCTAGAAAGAGACCGAGCTCAGAACCAGGAGCACTAAATAAAAGAAAGAGTGGCTTGAACCGCCAGAAGAAGCAATAGCAAGACCCTCCCTCCGCGAAGTAATGCCTAACGGCGGGGCCGCGGAGGAAACAGAGGCAGAGACCAGTGGATGAGGTTTTTAGTCGGTAGGGGAAATTAATCCGAGTCCGACATACCCAGGCAGAATACTGTCCTGATGATACGTAAAAGTATTTTTCTCCAAACCTCTGAAAAAAAAAAAAAAAAAAAAAAAAAAACACACACACACACACACACACACAGTGTAGATACAAATTACACTATATTTAATTCTTCCACCTATACATTCTCATACACTCTACATATTCTCATACACTCTACATATCATTATTTATTTCCACATTACCAAATTCTAAATCCAATATTTTATTTAAAAATGTATTTTCCCGCCCATTACACCCCTCTCCCAGCACCACAGAGGAATGCGGGTAGTTGCAGGTGACAGCTTCCACTGCAGTATTCTTCTTGCCGCTGAAGAAGGAGCCACGGGCTCCGAAACGTCCGGCAAAGGTACAACCTTCAATAACCTTACAATTAAATAAAAATATATATATATATATATGTATATATATATATATATATATATATATATTTATATATATATATATATATATATATATATATATATATATATATATATATATATATATACCTATATATATATATTTCTATATATATATATATATATGTATATATATAAATATATATATATATATATATATATATATATATATATATATATATATATATATATATATATATATATATATATATATATATATATATATATATATATATATATATATATATATATATATATATATATATATATATATATATATATTTATATATATATATATATATATATATATATATATATATATATATATATATATATATATATATATATATATATATATATATATATATATATATATATATATATATATATATATATATATATATATATATATATATATATATATATATATATATATATATATATATATATATATATATATATATATATATATATATATATATATATATATATATATATATATATATATATATATATGGTGAGTTATAATTTACCGGCAACCTTGAAGTGAATCAATACTAGCAAATAAGCAACTTTTAATATAAATTTTGTGGAAAAAATAACTTAAATAAAAGTTTGACAAACGTTAAGTGCGCTGCGCGAATATTGTCTATTCGCGATATTTTACTTACATCTAGATAGCGCAGCGCGTCCGACGCTTTTTTACTTTAAAAAAATATTTTTCAAAATTTCATAAAATTGTTTTTTTTGTCCACCAATTTATATCAAAAGATGCTTATTTGCTCGTGCTAATTCACCCACTTCAAGAATTCCGGTTAAATAAAACTCACCTGTATGCAGCGAGTGGATCTGAAAAATTAGTAACGTATCACCAGCTATCGTTATCACTCAAGTAGTTGTTACGTACCCCGCCTTAAATTGTATAGTAATAACACTATCATTAAGCTAGCATACAGATACTAACCATCGTCACCGGTACAGTGTGCGTACCGCTTTAGGAATGCACTGAATTGCATACAATATTTGCGCATGGCAATATTTAATATAGTACTAAGAGGGCAGCCAGACCGGCCGCTACAATAAACGCCTTGCACGTACGCTGTGTGATATTCATTTCTCCGCTCACGGCAATAGGCCCGAAATCGCGATGGACTCCGTGTGAAACGATAGCTGGAGTTCTGGGATAATCACATCCTCACGAGGTGACCCCAACTCCACATTTGGTGACCCGACAACAGTGAAACAACGCAACAAAGGAGCCACGCGACGCCATTTTTTTGCCACGCCAGCCTAACAAAGGAAAGTCATCGTCGGCAGCGTCGTGGGCGGAGGAAAACAGCTTTAAGGTACTCAGTGCATACATCTATAAACTTAGTGACTCAGTGAAAAGACTTTTTCCACAAAAGAGACAGAAATCTCCACGCGATACCACGCGGCCACACGGTCCGCGAAGGGTGGCTTTCGAGGCTTCGCCGAAGCCAAGCCTCCCCCTGCACGCGCCGCGGCAGAAAATCGGTACCGCGTACAGCATTCGCGCACTTTTGCTCCCACACCTCGTGGTTGAGAACACAGCAGAATCTCAAGGTGACCTTGCGACCGTGCACACC